>JAAWXA010000005.1:45455263-45961659 GCA_038090715.1 Florisuga fusca | reverse complement strand
GTATAAGAGACAGCTCTTGGTCCTGCCAAAAACACAGTGCCTCTAGATTTAACTTTTTACTCAGACTCTGGAAATCACTTCCTTAATTATTAAGAAGGCAAATACTAACACTTCAAGATGTTTGAAAATAAATTCATTTTTTGTAGGATATCAACATTTTGAAAGTTTTGTATTCTGTGGGATTCTCCAAAAAAAAGGAGACTGAAAAAAATACTGAGATTCTTTGCAGAGAGTATGCTGTCCCTGAGAGAAGTACATCTGACTTTGTCATGTGGCTGCAGATAGGAAGCCTTTAGCAGATGGGCTGCAATATGTCCATAAATGCCAGAAATACATCCTGGAGCAGTAGCTCTAAGAAAGAGACACAAAGGAGCCAGTCCAGTGCAGGCAATGTGATGAACTTTCATTAGAAACCTGTCTAGTGGCCATGCACTGAAAGCCATCTGACAACTGGGGTCTCTTGCAATCCAGTCTATGTTTCAGAGGAAGTCAGAAAACTCAGACAGAAGAACTGTTTGGCATACGTGAATCAGTAAATGCTGATGGGAGGAAAAAAGTATAAATATTTATTCTTCCATAGCCTGTGTCTGAAAGGAGAGGTTTAGGTAAGATATTAGGAAAAAATTCTTTACAGGGAGGCTGATCAGGCATTGGAATGAGCTGCTCAGGGAGGTGGTTGATTTTTCATCCCTGGAGGTTTTTAAGAAGAGACTGATGTGGCACTCAGTGCCATGGTCTGGTAACCACAGTGGTAGTTGATTAAGGGTTGGACTTGATGACTTCTGAGGTCCTTTCCAACACAGCTGATTCTGTGATTCTGTTTAAGTGCCAATTTCTTTTTGTCATTCATCTGTTGCTTTATGAACTACTGGCATTGCTCTGCTACTGGCATCTGTGCTAGGGCTGCATTATGATTGTAATATAATATTGGCTCATCAAATTCTACAACTGGGTTAGATCAATTGAAATGGGTTGTAGGGTTAAGGAATCTCCACGGGCTTGTAAAACAAAATCTGGATTCTTCATTCTCTCTGTTGATATCATTGGGCTAACTTTTAATTGATGAATAAAAATGTGCTTTGAGCTTATAATACTTCTGCTAAACAAACTTTCATATTTTACTTCCTCACAATATTTCCTAGTGTACCAGGGATGTAAATTAAATTGCAATATGTAAATTAAATTGCATTGTATTAATATTAAATTTGTGTGCCTGTGTTCAGTGGCACCAAGAAAGCTGCATGAGGTGATTTGGCATACCTGGACACGGCTGTGTGTTGCAGAGTGCTTCTTCAGTGTGCAGTCCGAGGCAGATATCTCCTCCATAAGCTGGTGCTGGGTTTGTGCAGGAACGGGTTCTCATATAATGCCCTCCTCCACAAGTNAATTAAAAAAAAAAAAAAAAGGAAAGAAATGGAGTATTTGGAAAAGTAAAGCATTGATATTATATTAAGTTAATAGCTTAGGTAACAGCTTCTGCTTTTATTTGCACAAAAAAAAAAGAAAAAAAAGTATATTTCTACATTCTGAAAAAACATTCTGAATAAAAGTTACCATGTCTTGAAATAATTTTAAAATTACACATTTCAGGCAAAAAAAAATATGAGTAAGAGAACAAGTCAAACACACTGCCAAGATGCAGTATCTATTTATGATCGGTGGTATAAAATTTTTCATGAATCTCTGTAGTTGGATGATTTGGGTGACAAATATATTTTGGAAAATTGAGGAATCGTAGAATTCTTTAATAATGGAAATATTTTATTTAAATTACCGAGAATATAGTACCAGATTCCATTAATCCTATCTGTCCAATTAGGCTATTCAGAGGCCAGATGCATTATTTGCATGAGTTTTTACAACTACTCTTAGCACACAATGGCTAAATCCATGCATTTTTGATTTATAGAACGAGATAATAAAATTATATGTATGCAACAGCTTCACTTACAGGATTAGCTAATAGCCTGACATATGCACTAGCAAATTACCTGTTTGATTAGCAGTTGAGAACCTGAGGGCACACTGCATCAGAAATTACATTAAAGAAATACACATGTAGGTTTCACTATCAAAATAACTGCATTCTCCTAGCTTATTTTCTCACTGCTGCAGCCTGTGCCTAGAAATCATTCTACTTGACTCAGCAAGTACATTTGTGATATACAATGTTACCAAAAGAAAATTAATATTTTTTATTGTCCTACATCTCCAAGAGGGAATTTCAACACAAATACTGCAGAGATATTTTCATTAGAAATTTTTTTTTCAGATTTGGAAACTCCCTTTTTATTGGTAAGAGATAATTATGGAATTGCATTTGAATAAACCAGTGGAAACTTGTTTACTCCTTGAGAGGCTGAATGGTAAAAAGCAAAACTGGCACATTGCCTTTGTTATACTTAGGGTGCCATCTAATAGTGTCAGTGGAATTACCCACCATTTCTTTTAATCAGTTGCAGATATGGTAAATCACTTCCTTAATTATTAAGAAGGCAAATACTAACACTTCAAGATGTTTGAAAATAAATTCATTTTTTGTAGGATATCAACATTTTGAAAGTTTTGTATTCTGTGGGATTCTCCAAAAAAAAGGAGACTGAAAAAAATACTGAGATTCTTTGCAGAGAGTATGCTGTCCCTGAGAGAAGTACATCTGACTTTGTCATGTGGCTGCAGATAGGAAACCTTTAGCAGATGGGCTGCAATATGTCCATAAATGCCAGAAATACATCCTGGAGCAGTAGCTCTAAGAAAAGAGACACAAAGGAGCCAGTCCAGTGCAGGCAATGTGATGAACTTTCATTAGAAACCTGTCTAGTGGCCATGCACTGAAAGCCATCTGACAACTGGGGTCTCTTGCAATCCAGTCTATGTTTCAGAGGAAGTCAGAAAACTCAGACAGAAGAACTGTTTGGCATACGTGAATCAGTAAATGCTGATGGGAGGAAAAAAATATAAATATTTATTCTTCTTCTATTATATTATAGCCTGTGTCTGAAAGGAGAGGTTTAGGTAAGATATTAGGAAAAAATTCTTTACAGGGAGGGTGATCAGGCATTGGAATGGGCTGCCCAGAGAGGTGGTTGATTTTTCATCCCTGGAGGTTTTTAAGAAGAGACTGATGTGGCACTCAGTGCCATGATCTGGGAACCACAGTGGTAGTTGATTAATGGTTGGACTTGATGACTTCAGAGGTCCTTTCCAACCCATCTGATTCTGTGATTCTGTTTAAGTGGCAATTTCTTTTTGTCATTCATCTGTTGCTTTTTTGAACTACTGCCATTGCTCTGCTACTGGCATCTGTGCTAGGGCTGCATAAAGATTGTAACATAATATTGGCTCATCAAATTCTACAACTGGGTTAGATCAATTGAAATGGGTTGTAGGGTTAAGGAATCTCCACGGGCTTGTAAAACAAAATCTGGATTCTTCATTCTCTCTGTTGATATCATTGGGCTAACTTTTAATTGATGAATAAAAATGTGCTTTGAGCTTATAATACTTCTGCTAAACAAACTTTCATATTTTACTTCCTCACAATATTTCCTAGTGTACCAGGGATGTAAATTAAATTGCAATACGTAAATTAAATTGCATTGTATTAATATTAAATTTGTGTGCCTGTGTTCAGTGGCACCTAAAAATGTCCAATAATTTCAGTGGGCCACAAATGGGATCCACAGAATATGGGAAAGACTGATTATGTTATATCTCACGTTAACTTGGAACAATATGACATTTTGTGTCCTTTCAGTGGATGGAGGCTGGTCTTGTTGGTCCTCTTGGTCAAAGTGCTCAGCAACTTGTGGAGGAGGGCATTATATGAGAACCCGTTCCTGCACAAACCCAGCACCAGCTTATGGAGGAGATATCTGCCTCGGACTGCACACTGAAGAAGCACTCTGCAACACACAGCCGTGTCCAGGTATGCCAAATCAACTCATGCAGCTTTCTTGTATGCCACTAAATAAGACATTCACAGTTAGGCAACATAATGCTTCTTGATCTGTTATTTAGGAACAAATCATTTTTGTCCCTTATTAAGCACACCATCAGCTCTTGCATGCTACAAGCACTGTAAGGCAAGTAATATCAAAATATAGCCCACAGGACACCACCTCCTCCCTCTCCCTTTTATACATTAAAATTTGAGTTGCCAGTTTCCAGATCTGGATTAATTAATATTGTATAAGATTTGAAGTGGATTCATGCAAACTGCCTGGTAGACTTTCAGTAACAGTATCACAAAGAAGTGCAGTTGTTTAACAGTAAAAATTCACAGCAACCAAATTGCTGAGGTTAATATTCAACAACAAATGTTATTACAAGGTCCTTCAGGTAGATAATGTTTGCCCTGTTTTCATATAAAGCACAGAACAAACGTTAATGCTCTTTGTAAAATACCTTCTTCAGCTTTGGATGTTAAGGAGCAGAGACTTCATCTTTTTAAATGACTTTGGAGTACTTAGTAAATGAAATGTCTCAGCACTCCTACTAGTTGTAAAGTATTATGGATCATGACTTTTTCTGTATCTTTGACTCTGCCTTTTGACCCATATTGAAAGTAATTTTTTTTTTTCAGTGAATTTAGGTGAGAGCTAGAGAATAAAACCACACAAAAGCTGATAATAAGTGAAAAGACAGTGGGGAATTTTTTTTTTCATTTGTTTCTGATTAATCGATTACAGACAACAGAAAAGGAAATAAAGAGCCCTGATGCCACACAGTATTATTTGCTTCACTGAAAGCTCCTAGACTTCACAGTAAAGGTTTTCTGCTCAGATGATGAGGCTGTACATGTGAAAACACAAGCCTCAGGAGTTCGAATTTATGGATTCTATTACCTGTGCTGAACTACAATTTAAGTTAATTTCCTCTTCTAGGCACTGCAGCAGAATAAAAGTACCTGCTTTGTCAAAATTAAAGCAGATGCAACACTCTGTATTGTGTTTAAATAACCCCAAACATAGAAATAAGTCAATGATTTGATTTTACAAGACAAATAGTGTATATTTGTATGTAGAAGGTACATAGCTGTCTTGGGATCCTAAAGGCATCTTTAAAAGGTCAGAACTGGCATGTTCATTGTGCTAGTATTGTAGCTATTTCTCTTGTTGCACATTTATTTTCTACCACTGTTTTTCTAGAACTGACAATTCGCAAGCATTTATAAATAGTCTCTTCATATTATTTGGACCTGTGCGATGGGGTTAATCCTGGCTGGACATCAGGTGCCCCCAGAGCCACTCCGTCACTCCTGTTCCTCAACTGGTCAGGGGAAAGAAAATAAATTGAAAGGCTCATGGGTCGAGAAGAGGACAGGGAGAGATGACTCAGCTATTGTTGTCACGTGCAAAGCATACTCAACTTGGGGAAATGAGTTAAATTTATTACCAATCAAATCAGAGTAGAACAATGGGAAATAAAATAGAATCTTAAGACACCTTCCTCCCACCTTCCCCCCCTATTCCCACCTCAGCCCTCCTGTCTTCCAAATTGGGATCCAACTACATTATATCATCTGCCTGCATGCTCCTACTACCCACTCTGAAAATGAGGTCCTTGGAGGACCTCCCCTACGAAACAGAACAGCCAAAGGACAGAACAGTGTTCTTGCTCCTTGCAATAACAAGATCCTACTGTTTGACATTGTCTACTTGTGTCAAAGAACTTAAATATCAATATCCAGATTCTCACTCCCGCTGCTGAGTAGCAACTCCAGAAATTATGATGTGCATCTGAACAGACTGACAGGGCTGATTGCTGTTGTCTCTAACCAGCACTTTCCTGCTGTCTTGAAAATGGTCCCAGGATCACCACTTGAGATTTTCTGTGCTAAAGTCACATCCATCTAGTCTATCCACTTCTTGTTACCATGCTGTTGGTTAGGAAGTGAATATCCAGCACTGTGATAGGAAGTATCTATTGCTTGACATTTCTCAAAACTGCAGTCTCAAATATTCCTGACATAATCTGTTAAATTTTAGATGAAGGTGATTTTGAAAAAAATTGCAAGACTTTCCACCTGATCCACAGAAGTGTATAAAACTTTCATGAATTATCAAAATTATTCACCAATTTTTATGTTCTTCAATCTAACTTTAAATGAAATTATCTCAATATGTACTGTTTTATTTGAAGCAAAATGAAATTTGCTTCATAATGACATAAAATCCGTTAAAATTTTGCAGTAGAAATAAGCTTGGTTTGGCATCCTAGGGCTATTTAATGCATATCAAACCATATCTCAGTGAGAATGCCAACAGAAGAAAGAAAAATGTGTAACTGAGCTCTGCCTTCTACCATATGCTCCAAACTCAGTAGACTCCTAAGAAGACAAGACTTGTGCTTGAATTATTAGAAAGCTGAGCTCAGTAATCACGTAACACCTCATGGGAATGAGATGGCTTCACTTCATTTGAGCCAAGTATTCTGAGACTGCACAGGCATGAAGTAAAAATGTCTTAATGAAAGCTACATAGGCAAGGAAGGAATATAGAGAACCATAGAAGCTGATAATGAACTGCAATACATACTCTCATAGCTCTCATTGCTGCCTATCAGGTACATAAATAACAGTGTCATTGTCCACCCTAAGCACATAGACCAGAATTAACAACCTGGCTATAACTCTTCCAGATACAATCCCTCTGGCTTCTTATTTACATATACAAAGGCCACGGCAGAAGCCAAAACCATAATACATCTGCAACAAATTTACCTTCACAGTCTACATTTCAGAGACTTTTGCCAAAGCCAAACTGTTTTATTCCTTGTTTTATTGGAATAAAAGAGCTGTCCTCTGCTAGGTGGTGATATCTGTAACTCAGGAAGTCTATTTCCCTCTCTTTTGGTGTACTTGAAGCATTTAATTGCATTCCTTCTCTTCCTGTTGCAGACAGCTGGTCCGAGTGGTCTGAATGGTCCGAGTGTGACCCGTCTGGCCTGCAGCTGCGGGTCCGTCAGTGCATCATTTTGTTTCCTGTGGGCAGCCAGTGCACAGGTAACACCACGGAGAGCCGAGCCTGTGCTTTGGACTCCAACTTTATACCAGGTGAGATCAGCCTGGTCCTCCTCCAATGATTACCGAGATCTCTCAGTGTGTCAGGGGTGAGGCACAGTGCTGCCCCACACTGCACTGTGGAGACCCGAGAGCTGGAGAAGCTCTTGCCTTTGGTTGGCCAAAGTGTGTTGATCTGCTGTGTAGGGGCAATGTTACCAGATCTGGTGTCTTCATGAAAATTTGGCTCATGGCAGCAAGTGCTGTGGAGCTATCCTCACTGCCACCACCTCAGACTTTGTTTAGTCAGTCTCATCAGTCTTCAGGCCCCTCCTTTGCTGCTTGGTACAAGAAAGCAGGAGTGGCTATAGATAAAATTTCCTTTTTACTTTAAATGTTTTGGAGACTTTGTGGTTATGAGACAAATATTCCTTTAGGTTTTGTGATTTGCAAAATAGAAGCAGGTGCTATGGTAGTTAATCTGGAAATAATTTAGTTAATTTGGAAATCATTTCAGAGGGCCTTAAATTAGTAATTGCTTAGAAAGGTAAATACTCGGATCCTTATCTCCCTCATGATCACTAAGTACTTGATGCATGATCACTTCATGTGTTATTCTATAACATTTGTCAAAATTCATGACTGTACCCTTTTGGATTCTTTCCCCTGAAATCACAGCAGTCATTTAAATCCACTCAACAGTATGGGTGGACACTTTTTGTTACTGTTAACAGTCGTCTTTCCACCTGTATACATTAAAAAAAAAAAAAAAATAGTCTATTCACAGACAGAAATTGACATTTTAATGTATCATTTGAAATGTAATTACATTTACTCAATGCAGCAACCTTTTGGTTTTTTTTTTTCGTGGCTATGTGGTACAATATAGTACAATAAAACAAATCAGCAAATTTAAACACTGTTTTTTCAGATGGTGAATAATGCTTTTACTCCCAAACACTATGTTTTCCTCCAAAACAAATATGAAAATGTCAGTGGAAAAGCAAAAACTCCCACATTGTATTTTTTCCTTTTCCTCAGGCTTTTGAAGCAGCTCCATTTATATTCACATTCTGTGAATCCCCTGCTTAATCCACTGTAAACTCTACATCTTGTTTGGAAAGATGGCATTTTCAGAATCTGAAATGATCCACATATTTTCTTGCCCTTCTGGTTTTTTTGCCACTCCTCTTCAAATTACCCATATCACAGCAGATAAGGTCATGCCCATTACACCCACCTTAAGCAAACTAGCTTGCCTTTTAGGCTGCTCACTTTAACTCCTCCATGTTTGCAAACTTAGAGTTCTCTCCCTCCCTCTTAAACTCTCTTTATTTTCTAATTCACCTCCCACCTTTCCTCAGCTAGTGTCTTGGCAAGTCTACCTTCATATTGTTTCCTCCTCCTCCTGATTATCTTATCCTGTGCAGAACAGATGCAGAAGCTGCTCTGTGAGGTCTGATACTTCCTCATTTTGAAAGTAGTCAGTATTGGTTTGGTATGGGAAGAAAGGTAAAAAATTGTTGTAGCTGCATGAGAATTATCTTTTGGTGGTGGAGAGCTTCCTCTGTTAGTTCCTCATAGAGAAGCAATTTCATACCCATGGCCATCACTGATGCCTTTCTCTGGTCTGTTTTTAGTTCTACTAGAGACATCCTTAGATGGGAACAACAAGAGTTGCCCACAGTGTTCATGGTGTGGACAACACATGGATTTGTAAAGTGCTATAATGATGATACCTTGTCTTGTTTGTTCACTATTGGTTTTCTGGTAGTTCCAAGCATTTGTTTTGCCTTTTTGATTGCTTCTGAACGGTAAGCTGATATTTTCATGGAACAATTTGCCATTTCATGGACATTCACAGTCTATGGGGCTGGATGGAATTCACCCAAGAGTATTGAGGGAGCTGGCAAATAAACTCACCAACCCTCTCTCCATCATTTACCAGCAGTCCAGGGGAGATCTCAGATGACTGGATGCCAGTGTAACACTCATCTACAGGAAGGGATGGAAGGAGGATACAGAGAAGAGAAGGCTGAAAGGAGACCTTGTCACTCTCTACAGCTACCTTAGAGGAGGTTGTAGAGAGGTGGGGGGTTGGTCTCTTCTCTCAAGTAAATAATGATAGGACTAGATGAAATGACCTGGTGTTGCACTAAGGGAGGTTTAGAACTAGGTATTATTAAGTATTTATTTTCTGAGAGAGTAGTCAGGTACTGGAACGGGATTCCCAGGGAGGTGGTGGAATCAGCATCCTTGGAAATATTTAAAACCCATGTAGATCTTCAGGACATGCTCCAGTGGGCATGGTGATATAGCTATAGATATTTTATGTATTTTACTTGGGGTGGGGGGATGTTGATGGTTGGATGCAGTGATCTTAGAAGTCTTTTCCAACCACGACAATTCTGTGATTCTGTGAAACCCCTGGTCTCAAGCAGGAGTAGGAATGGTCAACTTACAACCCATCGTTTTCTATGTGAAACTAGGATTGCTTTCCACTGTGTTACTCTGCATCAATCTACTGTTATTTCCCAGAGATATTCTGTTTCTTTGGATATTTTATTGCCCCATTTTGTAGGGCCCTTCTGCAACTCTTCACAGCATGCCCTTGTCTCTGCTATCTTAGCTTTCTACCATCAGCAAACTTCAAACCCACATTTGCCTCCCGCTTTTCTAGCCCTTTGCTGAAAACCTTATTCCCTCCATTGTAAGAAATAGCACACAGTACTACTCTGTTTTCTATCTTTTCCCTATTCTCCCATCTGTACTTTGTTGTTTGGAAAACCTTTGACAAGGGACTTAAAAGCTTTTTAGAAACCCATTTAGACTGTGTTGGTTACTCCACCCATATCCACACCATCAATGATGCTTTCAGAGAGGTTCAAGACATTCTGTGAAGGGATTTCCCTTCACAGAAGCCATGGTCCTGAAGTAAAGAGTGGGAAAATTTGATTACCACCTGACTTATATTCAGCATTTATTCAGAATGTTTCCAAAGTCAAGATGGTAAGGATACAGGCTGGAATTACATTTTATTAGTTTACAATTGAGACCCATAAAATTGGCAATCATCTGTTTTGAAGATTTGTAAATTCCATCTTTGCATTAGTGCTGTATGTGACTTCTAGAAGTAGTAAGCCATTAAAACAGAGGATAATTAAACTCCCACTAATTTTACAATTCAGAACAACACTTTCTCAACATGCTTAGACTTCACAAAGACTATTGTCACATGCAATTCATCCTTTTAATTCCAGGGATGTTATGAGGCAAGAATAAAAAAAATGTTGCTGGTTTTGCTTGGGAAACTCGAGGTACCTGTACATGTCATCGGATCTTTTTGTTATTTCTTTCACACAGTCAAAATCTCCTTTTACTTTGGATTTGTAGTAAATGTAGTAGAATATTTTTTTAAATCTTTACTGTGTTAATCAAATTAGTAGTTCTTTGTAATATTTTTTTCTCCCTGCCATAAGCAATTTATTTATTTTTCTAGAAATATCAGTGGCACGATCCAGTAGCATAGAAGAAAAACGATGTGGCGGTAAGCTTTTCAGCTCGAGGTGTTTATTAAATGCTAAAATATTGATTCCCCATTTTTTCTGTTTGTTTCACCTTTTGCACTCTCTTAGTTTTATTCTACCCTCTAAATGATGCATTTGTATTATTTACATTTGTGGAGAAAAAAGACGTACAACTGCTACAGGATTTCTCATTAAATATCCATCTGCCATCGCTGACCTTTGGGGCAAGAACATGTATTACTGGATGTTTGAATGTTCTTGTTTTTCAGTACGGCAGTCACCCTTGTCTCAAAAATAAATTTCTCTTATAAGCTAGTTATCAGTAGGTCAGAATTTGTAAAGTTGTTAAACCTTTTTCAGGAAAATGATTTCACAAGCCTCTTTGGGACCCCGTATGAATAGCAAAAAGCCAGCCTGTGAGACCATTAATAGCTCAGATGGTATATGGGACTCATTTTCACCTTTGCTGCCAGAGGAAAAACTAAAATTAAAAACTAAAAAAAAGATCCATCCCTGAGAGTCCCGATGCTACCAAAACAAATCTTGAAAGAGAAAATACTTTTAAAAAGCAAACAGTAATATGAAGAATATAGCCATTTTTTTCTGTTGAGCTATCATGCTTAGTCTGTGTCATCATGGTAATAGTTCCTACCGCTTCTAGTATTTTTCCATGCACAGATAAGCTGTATTTGTAACCTGATAAGGGATAATAAAATTACAGATGTTATGCAAAAGTACTAATGTGCATGGTAACTTATTATGGATGAAGCCAGGATAATGTGATATGACTTTATTCTAATTAGCAGTGATACTATGAAAACATTTTGCCAAGATCTGTAACAACAGGAAAATCTCAAAAGAGTCGAAGTATATTTCAGTGACAATTTATATATTGAGGCAGTCAACCTAGTCAGCTAAATATTAGTTTGTGTTTCTACATACCCAGTATGGATGTAAACGTCCTACCTCAGGCATTTGCAAAAAAATGGGACCCATCTGCTGGCTCATTTTTCTGTATGAGAGTGAAAAAAAGCCTAGCAGATGTTTTTCAGACTAGTGACAGTCTTTCAGTTTAAAATTTCTCATTTGTGCATTTAGGCAACCACAAAAAAAATTTCAGTAATGTTAAGATAAAATTTCCAATATGAGCTTCTCACTGATACTTCTTTCCTTGATAATCGTCAAGCACAGCTCTCGTTTGAAATAACAATGAAAACCAGCGTAATTTGTTTTGAGTTAATCCTACTGGTGCCACATCTAACCTGATATCTCTGTTGAGTAACATCAGGGATGATTGTGCTGTAGATTCCCTTCATGCAGAACTGAGCTTCCTTTCAGCTTTAATCCTTGTGTAGGTGGACAGGGGTTCAGAAAGCACTTTAGGGAAAGCAGAACTGTGATTCAAAGATATCAGGATTTTGTTCTGCTACAAATCACTATGTGTAAGAGAAAGAACCAAAATAAAAGTAGAGGAGGTGATAGTGTGGTTCACAGGAAAAAAAAATCTAGGTATGTAATTTATATACATAATTTGTAGATAAGAAAGCTTTGCTATACAGTCTGAAGAAAAAACTTGCTTAACTATGCAAACATACAAAATTCAATTAATTTATCTGTTATTTGGGTTCTGAACTTGTTTAAGCACCTTTCAAATATCTCACTCTTAATACTTACAGAGATGTATGGGTATCTAAGATTCTTATAATGATCCCTTCAGGGAAGTACAATGTTTTTGCTGTTGTAGGGATAAACCATTGCAATTGAGATGTTTCTGGAAAACACATGAAATTTCCCTTATCCTTATTTTAATCAATCACTTGTCTACATTTCTGCGCAAGCTTAAGGTTTTATTGCTGCTTCCTTAAAAATAAGATTGTCTCCTGCTTTCCACTCTGCAGAGTTCAACATGTTTCACATGATCGCAGTGGGATTAAGTAGCTCAATACTTGGTTGCCTTCTTACCCTGCTTGTTTACACTTACTGCCAACGCTATCAGCAGCAGTCCCATGATGCAACTGTCATCCATCCAGTGTCACCAGCTCCTCTAAATACCAGCATTACCAACCATATCAACAAACTGGACAAATATGATTCTGTAGAAGCCATCAAGGTGAGAAGTGGGTTGGGAGCTCTGTTGTCCACAAAGACTATGGTCCTAGACAGCAGATCTGCTGGATCAAAAGAATACTACTTGCTAGTTTTCTGCAGTGCCCTTTGGACTCAAATTATGCTGGCTGTTAATGAAAGAAATACATTTCTCTTGAAGCGTTGAAGAATTAGAGTTTCTTTCTTTTGTCAGTCCCTATCATACAGGAAGTTATATTTTGTGTGCACATATAATTTATACAGCAGCAGCATTTCCTGGAAAAACAACAGACCACTCAGGTTTTGGTTTGTGGGTTGGTCTTTTTTTCCTTACTGTGTTCCCTAGTGGCTTGTTCAAGAAGTAAGTGAGGCCATTAACAATCACCATGACATGCATTGAAGATAATCCTTTGGCTCCAATGATACAGTATCAGGGGCACTGTTCATCTTCCTGCACCGTGTCTTTGTACAAGGGTGTTCCTGGTGAATATATCCTGAGTCAGACTCTCAGCTAGTATTTATACCCAAAATATTCTGTAAATGAGCAGAACAGATTACCATTAGCTGTGAGTCTAGTTTGATATCACAGGCAGATGGCCCAGCACTCATTAAGATTCATCTGAATCTTAAGAGTGTCCAGTGTTGGGGAATCCACCACTTCCTTAGGGAGATCATTCCAATGGATGACAGTTCTCACTGTGAAAAATTTTCCTCCTGTGTCCAATCAGAATCTGCCAGGATTAACTTGTACTCATTACCCCTTGTCATTTCCATGTGACTCCTTGTAAAAAGGGAGTCTCCATCTCTTTTGTAGCCTCCCTTCAAGCACTGGAACACGGTGCCTGGGTCTCCCTTAAGCCTTCTTTTCTCCAGGCTGAACAAACCCTGTTCTCTCAGACTGTCCTAATACAGCAGTCTTCTCGTCCTTTTACCACCTTTGTGGCCCTTCTCTAGACCCTCCCCAGCCGGTCCACATCCTTTTTTGTATAGTGGGGAACAAAGCTGATCACATGATTTATTCAGATAAGTAACATGTTGTATCATATGATCATTGTTCCCAAAGATCTATTTTCCTTTCATGACCTTTTAGAATGGCTTTACTTTTCACATATACTGAATTATGAAAGGCTGAGCATTCTGACAATACCTCCTTCAGTATCTTCAGATTGCACAGTTAATTCACACAGCTGCAAAGCTTTTTTTAAATGAGGATTTTTCTCAAATCCTACCTGGATAATCTAGTTTTTAACGTATGCATTTTTCTTTCTAACTAAAGGCATTTTAAAGAATTTCATTAAAAATGGCAAAACAGTCTGGATTTTGTAAACAGCAGTGGAATGTGTACCCAATTTAAAGCTTTTCCAAATTCCACTAATCATCTCTCTGGGTATTTTCAGAAACAAAACAAAACCAAAAAAATCCTTTGGAAATTCAGACTCTAAATACCTATGTCACTTTAAAAAAAACCAAAACAAAGCAGGATTTATACTTTTAAGACCTTCAGACATTTTCCTTACATATTGCATTAGAAAATCAAGGATTTAACATAATAAAGAGAAAATAATTCTTATTCAGTAAAAAGATGAGTGAATAATTCTAATAGGAAGAACTTAATATGTATGATTAAAATGTTTTTAATCATTAAATAAGTTTTATAATATTGGTTGATGAGTGCCTGGCATCACTTTATTAATAGAATATTATTGCTTTTTGCAAGAACATTATTATCTAAACAGACAGGCAGATTCAAGTTTTTGTGAATGTGCAGGTATTTTTCAATGTGTTTTTGACTGACTTGCTATACACAGATATTTGCTACAGAAGTTGCCTTTGTGGTTATCTTTCTTCTGCCCTTCCCGTTTTCTTACCTCTTTCTTTTCTTATTTTCCCCAGGCATTTAACAAAAACAACCTGATTCTGGAGGAGAGAAACAAATACTTCAATCCACATCTTACAGCAAAGACTTATTCTAACACCTATTTTACAGATTTCAATAATTATGATGAATACTAATGGGCTTGTGTATTTTCTGGCCTCCTGTAACTCCCCAATCCCCAAGGCCTGTGCTACTTGACTGCTCATGTGATTGAGGCTTCAGACATGAAGTTCAGAGACATTTCAAGCACAATCCAAGCCATCAATGTCCCATTGCTGCCAAAAGCCGAAAACACTTATTTGTGACATGATGTTTTCTTTGCAGAGTGCAAGGTTTGCCTTCAGTGTCAGGTGCAGCTGTAGCCTCTCAGTGTTGCTGGATCACTCACAAGGTCTGCATCACTTCACTCAGTTTCATAACCTTCCAGTCATATTGCTCTAACAAGTGACTATTTAATTTCTGAGCTTTAAAAAACAAACAAACAAACAAAACTGTTACCCCATTAAGACTGCCCCAGGAGTACAAATTTGATTTTCTTTTTAAGCCTTGTTTTTTGTTTCCATGAGGTTTGAAAAAGGAGCTGTGCTGTTAGCCCATGGAGCCCTCTGTGCAGCCTCCTGAAGCTCACACCCCCAGAGTACCTCACCGGGGTGCTTGGAACAATGACGAGAAATATGGTGGTTTAGTGATGCTCTGCAGCAGCTCCAGGCTCTGTAGGGCTGATCCTCCTGGGGCTGTAAATCACTCCCACTGAAGTTTAGCTGCTCAGACTGAGGAGACTAAGGCTGTACCAAGAGATATGATCTTGTAATTAACCCAGAAAGCTACCGAGTTGGTGGTTTCCAGTTGCAACGCAAGTCCAGTCACATAAATCCTCCAACCACTTTGGTTTAATTTTTGGGAGGGTGTGGAAAGGCATGTCCCACAGGGAGGTGAGGGAGGAGCGCAGGCAGGAGGGGCACACTGGAAGGTCTTCTGCATGTCAATAGGAAACCAACCTTGCTGTGACATGCAGGTTTGCACAAGTCATGGGGTCCCACAGCTTACACCACCTGGTGCTCACGTATGGGAACTCACCCAACTCTGCTGTAGCACTTGCCGTCAGGCCACTCACAGAAAGATACAACTGCACTGCATTTTGTGTGCCTTCTTAGGCTCTCGGGGGTAACATAGGCATAATCATAGATCTGCTTTTCTCTTTCTGGCTTTTACTTTATATGCACGTATCTGATAAACAAAGCTGGCTCAGAAAACGCAGATGTAATTGCGACGTGTTGTCTCATCTTGCTGCCGTGTCCGACCCACTCTAGTCAAGAACATTCTCCCAATGTTTTAAGTGATTATCTTGTTGGATTTCACTGATGTAAATATTTAAAATGCTGATTGAGTTTTTAAGTTATCGGTTTTAATTTCTTTTGTACTGGCAGGTGAGGAAACACAAAGGACTTTTATACCATTTTTCTTTGTTCTGTCTGTCTTCAGCCACATTCATGACACTATTATTTTTTTATCTGAAATTATAGATGAATAACTAAAACAGAAAGGAAAAAAAAAGAAAAAAAAAAAAAAAAAAAAAAAAAAAAGATTTTCCATAGTACTTAGTAGTAAGGCAGCATTTGCTATTCTGAGAAGCTTGTGAAAATAAAGTAAAAGTTAATATTAAGGATTAGAGAATTGAGATGTCTTTTTTTTTTGCGCATGCTATGCTAGATGAAAAGATCATGGCAGAAGACTATTAGGCAGGTATGCAAGGACAAACAGAGTGGAAATGTTTCCATTCTGTTTAGACCCCTTCATCTTTGGGTCATGCTGTGATACACAAATAGAGAAAAGCATGTATAAATTATAATGATACAAAAAAGGCAAAAAGTACCAAGAAATATGGACCATCTGAGACTGCATTTGACTACCACTTTGGTGATCTAGTCACTTACACAGCAAACATTACCACTGCATCTAATGATGGTAATGAGCAACATTTTTTAATGGGGATAGATCTGAATGTAGCACTGTGCTTGCTGTCTCTGAAAAATGCAAAGCGAATGGTCTTCAAAAATCTGTGCACCAAAATGAATGCACATTTACTGTTTATGAAAATAATTAAGCTGCCTGTTACTAAATCATTCAAAAGAAAACACCCCAGTTCATCTCCAGAAATTATAATAGTAATGATTCTCTATAATTTGTGATTTGTTTCTTGTAATTTAGATTTGTTTTTCCAGGAAGACATTGGCTAATTGACCTTGATAAGAGGAAATTTTCTCTGCAAAAAATTTCATTGAAAAACATAGAGAGGGAAAAAGTATTCAGTATCTGAAGCACTGTGTTCATGCCAAAATGTAAAATTTTATGTTTAAATAAGATAAGGAAAATAAAATCTTTATTACTGCCACTGCCAAGAAAAAGCAACACATGCACATATACACATAGGTACATTGTTCCTCTCTGTCCCTGTACTAAGAGCACATTAGTCTAGCTATGGATTTTATATTTAGACTATTAGTTATGAGAATATCTTCAAAATATTTGAACTATGTATTTTTATTTTAACCTTTTTTAATTAAAATTATCTGAAATTATCTTCTTTTTTAATTATTCAGTAGTCTGAGGCACACCTATCTTTACAGTGGTCTACTTTCCATGCTTTTCATGGGTAGATACATATGTTACATACATGTTATATATGCAGTGATAATACCCTAGGTTTAAATTTGCATGATCATGAGTAGAAGTGCATTTAGTAGATGCTCAGTCTGCTCACGCTTCACACTTTCCTTTCCAAAAGGATGAAAACAGGTGTTCCAATCTTTGAGCAACTCCCATGTGATGCCATATAAACATCATGCCACCTTGTTACAGAAGTGTTTCTTTTAGATTTTTTTTCCCCCCTCATTTAGCTTCCTAAATTAGATTGTTCTAAATCCCAGGCAGAGTTATATACAAACCTCTGTCCAAAGCATTAGGGTAAACAGAGAAAATTCCTAGCACTTCAATGAGGAAAAAATTATCCAAGCTCTCCTTGTCAAGCTAGATTCTTAGACAACAGGTTTTCAAGCCACTGGATATCTGTGTCTTAGGTAATTTTAGACCACCCCACATGCACTACCTATATCAGTTTTTTCACCTTCTGAGTTCTACACAGCTGCCCAGGTAGTTTAAAACAGCCTTTCCTATTACTTGAAACAAAGCAAAGTGCAGTCTCTATTAATTTTCAATTTACTTTATTTATCATTTTTTCTAAAATAGGCTACACACATTGTGGTGAAAAGGAGATTTCTCTATGAAAGCTTATTTTTGTTTATCAAAAATATAACAAAGTAAGCATTTGCCTGCAAATCTTGCTTAAGCTGATAGAGCTCACAAATTTGCACAAGGGTAATATTTGGTTCTTACAACATTGTTCTTTTCTTGGAAAGGGAAAATCAGTTCCCTTCCCCATTAAATGTCCTGCTTAAGTAACTTTTATCCTTTCACTTGGATAAAGTGGTCTTTTCTAGATAAATAATTATATTACCACAAAATGCCAGTTGTAAATATTACTAAATCCTCCTTGTGCACTGCATAAATTTTAAAATGTTACTCTATTCTGAATACAAACATTTCAACAGACAGGTCAAAATTCTCTGAGTAAAGCTGTTTCTGTTTAGCTCTGGAAGAATCAGGATAGCCAGTCAGATCCTGTACAAATATATGCTCTCATTGGATAACTCAAATTAGAACGGTGCTTGAGTTGACATTTTGGGCTTATTTTTGTCCCTGATGTATTATGTACATTCCCCAGTTGCTTCGAACATGGATTCCTGTGTCTGCAGATTTATCTTGTACTTTGATGTAAGTCTGATGACCTTTGTGGTCTTCCAAAGTTACTTTACGTGGAAGCTTGTCCATCTGTTTGCAGTCACCTGCTGTTGTTGCAGTGTGGTTTGGCTAAAACTAATCGAGAGATTTTTTTTACTAGGTTTAGGATTTCAACAAGAGAGTGGGAAAAAGAGTGGGGCTTAAATGGCTTTGATTTACGGGCTATTAAGCAGTACTGATTAAAGTCTCAGTTGCAGGACGCTATGCATTTAGTTAGCTCTACCAGTACTCCACGGTCACCACTAGGAAAATACCATGTCAAGGTACAAATCAAGAGCTACCAGAGCACTTAAGTGAGAAAAGTTCTCAGAGCATCAGACCATATGGCTGTTAAAACCAGAAAAGAAAGTAAGAGGTCCCAGATGCAACAAAAATGTTGATGGGCATAAATGTTTCAATATCTTTTCCTCATAATTATAGAATAAAAATGCTTCTTTAAATGTGGGACCAGTTTTATTAAAATCAGCACAACATAAGGACATTCCTGAAGTTAATTGTCTACATAATGGCTTTGCTGTATGAGATCAATTTTGTAAACGGTTCAGTCCAAACTTGTCTTGCGCTGCTTGAGCCATCTGAACAGTTTTTGATTGTAGCTGCCACCAACATGCTCTGTGTTTCATCTGGGAAAACATCCTTAGATGGGCAGAGTTATGTCCTGGCGAGGGCTTGTGTTTCTCCACCAACAGTGTCTCTCATCTAGAGAGATACACTTCTCATTTTTTGTCATATGGCTTCCTGAATTTAGATTGGCCAAAGCGAGGCTCTTGACAATGATTTTGCTCATCACGTAAGTAATCACACTGAGTTTAGTGGTATGGATGTACAAGCTATTTAAATGTGTTTACAGGATTGAGCCCAAAATATATTGCTTCTGCACAAATCCATGCACAGTAAAAGAAGACTTCAATAGTAAGAAAACAGATTCACTTAAAATTGTTCACAAACAAATCTGCATCTTGATATCAGGGAATAGATATGTGTTCATTGTGTGGGGTATTTGAATTCATTCCTTTCTTTGCTAAATAAATGAATGATAAAACAAGATACTGCTTGACTTAATTCAAAAGCCATTCTTCCAAATAAAGAATGGTTCTGGGATCTGTGAATGTTTTCCCTTCCTTTCTTTGCTTCTGCACTGAAATGAACCTGTGTGTGGCTGCTCAATGAACGCTCTGCGTTGGGTTGCCATGCAACAACATTTTCTAAGTAGGATGGTACAAAGAGGGGAATGTGCTAACCTGGGAGGTTTGGCCAAGACTTCAACTCCAGCAGTAGCAAGGGTAGGCACAACTGGAAACAGAAATGCAGAAGAATGTGACTGAAGGCTTGGCAAACTTGTCAGCAAACTTTCAAAGAAACTCACAGGCTTTTTTAGGAGTTGCCAAGTGCGAGGCTGTTGGGACTGTAACCTCCCAAATAGTCAAGCCAAGTGAAAAGCCGACTGTTTGCAACAGGTATTTGTGCAAAGTCCTGGCTGTAATTCAGAATCAGGGGAGAAGTCAATTTGTGACACTCAGCATCAGTGCTGGTGGGAAGGAGAGATCAACAGTAGTACATCTGTAGAGCAAAACAAATGGTGTTTAACTCAGGGATTTTGGACCATCTCCATCTCGTCTTTCAGGTGGAACACCCACTACCTGTTAGAGTGTACCCCTTCAGTTTGCCTCATTCACTTAAACACCCCAAAACCTCGCCAGATGGCATGTTCTGAGACTGCTGCATGGTGCGAATGAAAACTCAGTGAGAGTTACACCAGGAACAATACACCTTTAGATTCCAGGTCGGCTGTTTGGATTTCTCCCCTTGCCTTTCCTGCTTTTGAGAAACTGATCACAACTCTGCCTAGCTGAGGGTTCATCAATTAGAAGGAGTGGTTTTATACCCATACAAAAGTCTGCTAAAGAATTTTTATTGTAAGACTGACATCAAGGGATGTGTGAAAACTGCTATACTGATACCGAGTCTGATATATTAGTTGTTCTTAAACTAAATCAGCTATATCTATTCCTCAACTTAAATGAACATCTGAGCAGAGATGGTAGTTTCACAACATCATTTCAGAAAAAAACTCAGTCCGTGTAACACTCAGTATTCTCAAAATCCAGTCCTAGAGGCTGAGAACGCATAAAGAAACTGTTACTTGTTTTAAATTTTTTTTTCAAAGGATTTATCTACAAATCTCATTCAAGGATAGATTGATAGCTTCAGATTTTAAAATATCATGAAGACTAATTAATAGTAACCAGTATGTTTCAGTATGGGTTCAGCAATCATATTTGCTAATCAATTAACCCATGGTTTTGAAATAATTCTCCCTTTCATTAGTGTCAGCAGTATGAATCGACTGAAAGTGAAATAAATACCAAGTTTAAAACAAATGGGACATTTTAATCTAGTACTACTGCAGAAGAAATTGCTTTTATATCTGCTAAAAAGAGATTTCTCTTGTCATGGCCCTATGAAATGTCTGTACAGTGGAAAAAATTGTTTTTAATAGTGATGTACTCAAGATAAAATAAAACTCAGGGATTTTTAGCAATAGTAAGCACATTTGGTTTGGTATCAGGAGAATGTCATTGCTTTTTGCAATAATGGTAGTAAATGATCCCTGTACAGAACTTTATAGGGAATAATTTTCCCTTGCTATTAATTTCTTCAAAAACAGCTTCCTTAGCAAAACTTCTCAGGAAAGCTGCTGAAGATACTCACATTTAAGAAGAAATGTTGGTGCAACCTGTCTGCACAGAGGCACGGGTACAGGGATCTAAGACAGTTACAGCTGCAAAGTTGTTCACTGATGTGGAGCTCACTTTGGATTTACACCTGTTCAGACAGCTCACACAATTTGTATCCTAGTGGCTGTTCATTGACTTATTTAGTACTCCAAGGAGGTAATTTAACATAAAGCTTTACTGATCACCTGGAACACAGAGAAGTACCTAACTGGTGGGTGGTGACAGTTGTTTTTCATACATAGAAAAACACAGTGTTTTTCTATGATATGTCTATACCCTGTATTTTCCTCTCCAGTGATATTTTTTCATATTTTAAATTATTTAATTGATGAGTTAGTTTGTATCAAAATGGATTTGGGAGGGGTGAGAAGGGGGTGGGGTGGGAGTCTACCACTTTTCTAAACTCTATTACTCGTGTTAATATTATTTAACTGACTTGATTAACTTTCACAATTACTTCATGAATTATGGTTTTTTTCAAGCTTCAGTTATAAGGACTTAACTGCCTTTTTCAGTTTTTTAATGTCAGCATGACCTGAACTTTATCCTTTTTTGCTCATTTAACACCTTTCCACTAGTCAAAACACTTAACACGCTTACTCAAATCTCAGTCACACATCTATAATCTTCGAAGCCATATTTTTTTGTTTGCTAGTTATTTGCATGAGTGGAAACAGTACTAACCCACATGGGAATACCAGTTGTGCTGTGATACATTTGGACTCTGTACAGAAGAAAAGAAAAATCAGCTTCCTTTTGTATTCTCTTTGAAGCTTCTTGTTTGTTGTTAATTGGCGGCCTCAGTGTATGAATATATTCCTCTCAAAGAGGGCTCTCCAAGTCAATGCTTTCAGTTAAAGTTGTGTCCTGATCCCATGAAATGTTAAGTGTGCTTGATAATAAAACAGACATAAAATTTGACATCAAGACACACCACAGCAATGAACAGAAACTTTTTCAAATCTCATTATTTGTCCCCAAATATTTATTAGTACTCTTCCTTCCTTTGATTTCCTAGAAACACAACCTTCCAAGACAATTCCTTGTATGGATGGGTTTTTTTAAGCTTTATCAATAATTTATTCATGGTCATAACAAGCCCACCTTGGCCTATGATATCCCATGAACCCTGAACTAGGACTTCTCCTGAAGTACAGCTTGAAGCAGAAGGCACTTTCTAGTAATAAGGAAGCCTATATCTTGCTACAGAAAGGCACAGGTTGAAGAGGGTGTTCACTTCTTCTTCCTAGTAGTGGCAATTATGTAGAAAATGAAAACAGAGGAAAGTTAGCTAGCTTGCTTCACTGGTAGTGGTCTTAAGATATAAATTCCTCACATAGATTACAGCAATTAATGTACTATGATAAGAACCATCATACTGGGTAAGACCAAAAGCATCCTTAAGCCTCTCTCCTGGCAGTAACTGACTGTATCTGTATTCATGCTTCAGTTGTTCCTTATTTTGCTATAATCTTTCTAAAAGATGTCCTTTCCTCGCTACAGAATCAAATTACTTCACCAGAAAAAATGGATCAGTTCTTCAGAAAAAATTTGATTTCAGAAGTCTGAGGTGGGTACAAACAGTGTTATTGGGGTGTTAGTATCTTTTAAGATTAAGAAAGAAACATTTTTCCAAGAAAAAAACAGGGTAGGTAGACAAAAATTAGTGCAACCCTCCATGTTAACGATCTGTGCTATGCTGTGGAAATCTTACACAACTACACAGTGATTCATAGGTGTGCTGGATATATTAAAAATAAACAAAAAAACAAAGAAAAAAAAACCAAACCAGGCAAGCAAAACAAATCAGCACCTAAACAAAAACCCCACAGTGAAACCTAAACCCACAGTAAAGCCAAAGAAATCTCAAAAGAGAAAAGTAGGAAAGTTCATTCACCATACCTCCCCAGCACATCTGCTTGATCTAGAGTTAAACATTTTAAAAAAAATAAAGACATTTCTTAAATGCTCACAAACTTCAAGCAAATAAGTGGACAAGCAAAAAATGTCCCTAGGATTTGGAGGAGCTGTGCTCCTGTTGTGTTGCAAGAGCTCTGTGATAACATCAGCCAGTTATCAACATGGAAAATTTACAGATAATAAAATCGAAGCATAGATGGTTCTTTCAGCCAACTCAGGAACCTTCTTCAAAGCTTTCCTGGAAGGGTCAGGATTTGATTTTTTAACCTGCACATTTTCTTAGCCAAAAGCAGGTGAGGTTTGAGGATATTTTTTTTAGTATAACTCTCTTGTGTGCAAATCTCTGCTCTCTGATGTCTATGAACAAAGAGACCCTGCTCAAAAGACAAAGTACTGCACAATTACATTGCAATTTTTTACCTGCTGTTTGTAGCTGATTTGTTGAAAAATGTACATGCTCTTCTCTTTCCACACTCATATGCTCTGTCTTCCATGCATGTGTGGACACAAGAGCAGGCATATCCAGCATGACAAAGGGACACTGGGACAAAGATTACAGCAGTCACTGTCAGATCATAGTTTTAGCTTTTTTGTGTGTGTGTGTATAAAGATTTCTTTTTTTGCTGTTGGTTCCCGGGAGTCATGTTTCTTACTGAGGCGTGAGAGCTCATACGCTGAATAAGATTTGGTATAAAAACACAAAACAAAAAATCATGATTCTGTGTGGCTGTTGTTAATGTGAGTCATCTCAATATTTGAGCAGTAAGTGCTAACAGCCTTTTTGTAAATAATGTGTTCTTATTTCTGAAGAAAAGCATCTGAAGGCAGCCAATAACAAGTTCAACATCATCTTACTCATTAAAGGAAACATCATCATATTTGCAGGGCCACTTAGTGATCATTAAGAGAGGTACCTCTGGGCTAGTAGTAAGCTGGTCTGCCATTTCTACTCCAAAATCATGCTCTATGAAGTCTCAAGCAGAGCCAAAAGTTACATTAACAAAACTTAAGACACCATGCATGAAACTTTCCCTCCAAAATCATGCCGGCTCACTGGCAGTGCCCAATATACCAACAGCCTTGAGTACTGGCTTGCCTGGTGGATGTCCACCAGGTCACCTAATCTGTGTGTGAGAATTAAAAACAAATCTTCAAGCAAATTAGGATACACCTTGGAGATGATGGATTTCTGATGGATTTCTTTTTTTTTTTTTTTTTCCTCCTCCTTTCTCTTTTCATCTTTCTGAAGCTATCAACCACTCTCCAGTTTCTTTGAACTTGTCTGAGGACAGCAAGAATAGAGAATGATTTTTCCTATGAAATGGCAGATTCATGGATATTCAATGATTCAAGGGTACATATGAATAACAAATTTCTGCTAGACAATGAATGAAAGTAATAACCTCTTAGTTTTCTCTCTGAACCAAACAACATTTTTACAAGACCATTAGCTGCTTTAGCCCGTTATTAGTTTGAATCAACCTCAGCAATAGCCCTATAACAAACCAGTAATGACCTTTTCCTCAGTAAAAACATAAAGCACTGAAAAATTAAAGAGAAATATCATTTCATAGTCTGGCTTCTGTCTACTGCAAGTAGTTAAAGTTAAAATGTTCTTGTTCAGTAATTTTTTTGTCATGCCATCTGCATCAGCCAAATCAACAAACAAAACAGGCTATTGCCAAGAAATTTTATCCTTATGCAAACATGTGAAATAGAATTTAATTTACCTAACTTGGTGGAAGTGTTAAATTGTGAAAGCCTGTTTAAATACAATGAATGCAGCTGCAAAATGGTTTCTGTCCAAGAGGACTGAAGCAGAGTTTAAAGTAAATATCAAAACACATCGGTGTTTATGCAGCAATTTCTTTTGCTGCAACTCCATCCTGGTGGTAAAGATGATTAGAAGACCTGGAGAGTAAAAATAACACAAAAACAAAAAATGGTGAACATTTACATAGGTCATCAGGAAATGAATATCATATAATACAAAGGAATATTCTTGTGGCTCTTTCTTAACAGTGCTTGTGGGTGGACAGGTAAGTGACCTTTTAACAGTTGGACGGCTTGAAATTATTTATAACCCTTGAGTCACATCCAGATTGTAAATGTAAATGTAATGCTCAAGTTGCTGTGAGGGGCAGTCTTTGTTCAAGAGAAGCCCCAGGCAGCTGGCAAAGCTAGAAACAGTTCTTTCATGAGTGTAGAATAAAGATGACACCTTAGTTTTACAGTAAGCCCTGGAGTACTTTGTGGGTCATATTTATCTGCATGTTGCCCTTATGCCATTTCATCTCTGCTAAGCTGGTTCCTGAACCAGCTTCTTCTGGTCATTTGTCTTCGCTGAGTGGCACTGGTTGTACATACTGAGGCACCAGCATATGTGTTCACCTTCTGGGTGACCTGCCCACGCCTGATCCTTGCTCTTCACGTGCAGCACTGTGCAGAATATGGTTGCAGGACAGGAGACAGGTCTCTCCTACCATCTGTCTGAGCATCAGTGGACAGGATGAACAAGAAGAGATGGTACAATACCTTCTTACTGATGGAAGGGACAGTGGCAGAGCAAAGTTAAGGAGCATTTTTATCAAGGTATTGCTGTCACTGAAGGGAATGAGCTTTAAATTTGTTTATAAATCTTGTGCCATACAATTTCTCTAAGATGCAAAACTCTTCTTGTTGCAAATGAAAGCATTAGACTCTAAGCTCTAACTTAGAGTTTTATTCAAAAAAAGATCATCCTTTATGTGGCAGTGAGTTTTGAGTTTAAAATGTTGCTAGGCTCCACGCCTTACCTACAATATCCCTATGAAGTGGACAAGCTCTCAGTTTTGCTTGCATGGTCTGTCACCAGAGAAAAATCTGAAACAGATTCAAGCAAACTGATGTCTGGCTGAAAGCATGTCACATTTTGAAGTATTCTCTAATTTTTTAGAGTATTATCATAGCTCACCAACAGTTTTGGCAAAACCCACAGATTTTTCAAGCCTGTTTTCTGTTATGTTGTGTAGAAATTTGCTTTGGCATTATCCACCTCAGCAGCAGGAAGTGTGAGAATACTTGAGTAAATATGAGCAGTTTATCATCTCCCTCAAACCTTTACAAATCTATCCATGGAACTGGAATGCTGTAAATCTGCACATAATCAGGAAAATTCTCCTAAAAGTAAGCAAAAGTATTGCTGTGATCCTTGAAAAGGGAATAATCATTAACCTCCATGAACTCTGAAATACCCCTCACATTCCATGTACTTAGCAATTCCACTGCAAAGCTAAAACAAAACCACTGGTGTGAAACAGATTAACACTGGCTAATTGGCAGGTCACTAGCAAAGAATTCTCCTCTGCCTGGAGACAGTGTTTTTAATGGGCTGCCCCAGAAACATGTTTTCAGCCCTATGTTGTTAAGGTTTTTTTGTGTTGGTCGGGAAGTTGCTGGCACAAAAATTATGGAATTAATAAGTAAAGACAAGGAAAAACTACGAAACCAGCACACTGTGTGAGCAAATGAACCATGTTTTCACATAGCCTAATAAAAGTTCCCAAGTGTGTCAGGAAGAAAGCCACTAAACCACATGCACTATTTTGGGAAGTCTGTTCTGAGAAATGGTGAATAAAACACAACTGAGGGCCATGGTGGATACATAGTGAATGGTCACCACTGGTATAGGTGGAAATATTACAGTATGGGGAGTATCCATCCAACCCAGTAAAATGTCTGCTAATTAAACCTAGGGACATTTTGATATAAAATATTGTAATTTTTGAGCATATTTACGTGAATAGTATTTATAATGCATAGATAAATTGCATATCTAGAACAGCTAGGGTAATTAACCACTAGATTAACTTCTGAAGGGTTGTGCTGTTTCCAAAAAAATGTCAAGCTTTAACATATTATTGGAACTACTTGATTTTTGTTTTGTTTTGGTTTTTTTTTCTAATTCTGATAGACCACATTCAAGACAGTCCTATACATTCTTATTTAGAAATCCATCAAAGAAAAGTTTAGCTCAGGCCTTCTACTTGTGATGAAACAGGTTATATCAAGAGCCCTCATTTTTCTACCACTCCCTGAGACAAGTTTATGAGCCAGTGGAAACAGCACTTGGGTATAGAACACATGTATATGATTAAAAAAACAAAGATAAAACAAATACAGAACCTCATGCTAATATCTTTAAGAAGGCTCTTTACATTCACCGGTATCTCAGTTTTTTCATCTGTAACTAAATGATAATATTTGCTTGCCTTATGGTTGTGTACATTAATTAATGTTAAATTGTACTCGGTGCCTGTATTCTCTTTTGGTAATATTTTTTGGTAAATTTTGGTAGAATTAATCATTGGAGATTCTGGGATGACAAAACTGTGCACATATTATCAATATTGTTAATCTCCTTATGCTTTAATTACTTACTACCTGTTGATTCTCTTGAGATGCAAATTACTAAAGATGGCTGCAATACCAGATGTGCAGTAGCATGGAACATCCAGGGGCACACAGGCAGCACCAAATCCCTGCAAAAACATTACAAAAGGAAACTAACTTCTGGAAGTTAATATGCCTCGCAAACAGAATCAAAGGATTACAAATGAAGTTTGGGGCAGGACTGGGAGAGCAGGGGTCACTCAGAAGCTCTGAAAATGTTTTAAGATTATGCAAGAGGATGCTCCAAGCAATGCAGTTCCCAAGAGGAGGTCCTCCTGAGATGTGCAGCCCTTTGGAATGAGCTGTGCAACTGTGCCTACCAAAGCACTTTTTGTGCTCTGCCCAGAGGTCTGTAAAAGCATCAGCATGTGCACAGTATTAGTGGCCACGATTTTCTTCCTTCAGTCAGGAGCTATGCAACACCATCCATAAGCCCCTGAAGGGTATTGGTAGGTGGATTTTCCAAAGGTAGGTGTAAAATGCTGTTGTAAAATCTGACTTGAAGTGTTGCAGTGACTCTGTGCAGTTGTTGATAGCCATGAAGGGTGGCAGGGATGGAGATGACTGGAAGCAGTATTTCCTACAGGCAGACACAGGCTCATAAACAAAAATGAAAGGCAGCACCTGGATGGACTGAAGCTCACAAGCACCACCAGTACGGGCAGCCTGGTACTGAGGGCACACAAGCATGAAGGCTTTTCCCTCAGCTACCATGGCCTGGCTCCCAACATTGAGAAAGTTACTTTCATTAGGCAAGCAGGTGGGATTTTCAGACACAAAGTGTGACTGCTCGAGGTGTAAAGCCTGTGGAGGTCATGCAAGGTAGCTCCTAACAGGAGGCAGATGCTTGGGGCCGGGGGGGGAGGGGATGCTTTCCCAACTCCCTTTCCCTTTGGCTTACAGAGATCGTTTCATGTATTGTGGTTTACAGAGCTGCCAAATGTCATGCAGGGAATCTGACAGCTTTCTTCCACCTCCCCACAGCCCAACCTGGCCCCAAATTCTTCTAGCTGTACAGTACCACTGTGCTCTATTTGCTTTTGCCAGCTGCCAAGGACCCCTGTGATGTCAGCTCTGTGGAGTCCTGCAGCCGTTCTGACTCCTCCCTCCCTGCCCTGCCATCCCCTCCTCATTGCTCCTTGATAGGAAACCACAAATCAGAGCAGTCCTGAGACAGAAAGATGAGGCTAACCAGAAGATTTTGAGAGAGAGAGAGAAGGGATCAAAAGCAGAAGGAGAAACACACAATGCTCTCAAGGATTTCACAGGGTTCATGCATAGGAAGGGATGACAAATTCCAGCCCCAGGACTGGCAGATTGCAATATCACAGAACGAAAGGTGGATCCATACTGATTGAACATATGGGGTTTGGTCAAAGAGTCTCTGGGTCTCTGGTTCTCAGGGTCTTTGACAGTGGCACGAGAGCACTGTAAGGAACAGCCAGATTTTAAATAATAAAGGTTCAGGTCAGATTTGTGATAGCATGTGCAGTTTCTGCTCTGGGAGAAAATGCTGGCAGAGATCACAAAGCCTCAGCCTGCAGAGGCTGTGTTGATCTTCAGCTGTGGGCAAGCCAGAAAGATATTTCTCTCACCTTCAAACTAGGTAAGGGTGAAGACTGTTAGATACAGTATGTGCTGGCTTTTTCCTTCATTATTTCTCTCAGGAATAACCAGATCAGGGACCAGAATCAGTATCCAGATCAGGAAAATCAGGACAGTCTGACCACATATATTACAACAATTTTGTATCCAACTGATGGTTTTCACTTGCTTTAAGTGCATTACATCTGGTGATGCCAAGAGCTGGATGATTTGTTTATTCTGTTTTCAGCAGCTCTTGTATTACCACTTAGATGGATTCACACATGTAAAGTTAACACAATTTAATTAAGTTTTACTAATCAAAATTACAAAAGTCATTTTAAGATAAAATCTGTAACACGTCTCAGAAATGCCTGGTCAGCTGCACAAAGGGGCACATGGCACATCCTGCAGAAGGGATTATTTTTTTTTCTCAACCAGAATAAGTAGGGTACAGTCTCATTTGCAGAAAATTATTGTTTCTGCACACCTTTGGTCTCTGTGTCAGTCTTGCTTTAGCCTGGAAAGCAGCTAATCACAAACCCCCACAGTTAAAGTAAACATAGTATCTTCTCTGCTGGTCTTTTGCAAAAGTCAGAGACTTCCCTCTGGGCGAAGTCTGAAATATTGAACTCTGCATTCAACACAGCTAACTTCTCCCTTCTCCCTTGTAAAACCCAAAGAGCCCCTGGAATAATTATCCTATTTATATCATGAACATAAAAAATGAAAATTACTCCCTCCCCTATCCCAGTCTGTCAGATTCAATCTTCTGATTCCCAGGGATGCTGCCAGAGAGTCAGCAGCATGCATGCAGCCAGGACCAACACCTTCATTTGCCAGCAGCTATGTGGGGTACAAGGTGGTGGGGACAGGTTTGTCATGAAACTGATATTTGCAAGAGAATCTTGCTCACTGATCAGTTAGGAGATGAGTCAGGAGTTCTGCATCATAGAAAAGACAACTAGGGACAGGTTTGTCATCATCAGATGCAGGGAAATATAAAGAAATCCTCAATTGCTGTATTGGGGATGGGAGAGAACATACTTCATTGCACACAGAGAAGCAGGGAGGAGGGACAGGGTGGCCACCCAACTCTGTACGCTTTGAGAACAGACTGAAAAGAGAAGTTAATACAAAAATACAGGACATTTAGGTGGGAGCCCAATGACTTTGTCATACATGTCCTCATTATGGCCAATCCCACACCAAGGATTGCTGGGCACAGCTTGAGCAGTAGTGTTATGAGTGAAAGGCAACACATATCCACAGGCACATAGGGAAGCTTGTTCCAGACATGTATTGATAAAGGGAAGAGCAGAGCAGGGCAGTGCAGATCCTACAGGAGAGGCACTTCAATAGATTTTCCCACAGAGTGGTTGCAGCAAGTTGGAGGAGGAGCGGATGCATGTTCCTGAGAGAGCAGAAAAATCAAAATCTTTTGCAGGAAAATATCAGGTTTGGGAAATGACTTGACAGAAGTTGTGAAGTAGAGCAACAATTCTATGTTAACTTTGTCTAGTTTTATTTCTAGTTCTGTTTTCTCAAATTATTTCAGCTCTGACTTATTTTCTGCTTTCTTCCCTTATGTGATTGCTCTTCAGCTAGACAGCTGCATTTGAGCTTGCATAGAAATGGTGTTGTTTTAGAACAACAGGTCAGTCTTTTGGGGGTTTGCCCTGTGTTTCCTTTCCAAAGGAGCATGTAGTTTTGAGAGTTGTTCATTTTACACAAGAGCCCAAGGTGCTGGGGTGGCAGCTGTTGCTTAGACTAGATTCAGTCTTTGAAATATATACTAGGCACCACTCTGGATCTGGATGGGTAGCAAAAAGAGCTGGAATTGCCAGTTTCTGTGGCTGACATCCAGATGTTGCATGCCAATGTGAGAATGACTACTAGTTTATTTTCCAACATAAACTCTCTGCCTCATTGAAGGGATATTTAAATATTAGAAGATATCTTATTCCTTAGGCAAAAATTTAAACAGCATTTATCTCACATTATAGCTGCTGGAGGGAAGATCACAACATAAGGCTGCTCAGAAACAGCATTCTTCCATGTAAGTGTTACAGGAAATAATAAGAAAATATATCTGGAAGACCTTTCTTTTCTTTTTTTTAGGGAGGAGGTTGGTTGCTGAGTGCATGTTACATGAACCACCTTTGTGACAATCCCAAAATGAGATGATGTGGTACAGCCCTTCCCCTCGATATGAGTTGCCCTAGAGATAAGTAATATATCTTAACTGTGCAGGTGCCTATCTTAGTGCCAAGATATTGCCACCACATGGAAGAGCAACTGTGGATGCTCAGCATCCAGGGAACAGAGGGGGAATCACAGCAGAAAACAACAATCAGCACTGCTGGAATATTTTTCTGTGGCACAGAAAATGGCTAATACCAAAAAAATAGTAGACATTAACAAATTTCTAGTAAGCACTGGGGTCTGACCCAAAGAGTGTCAGTCACAGCTACCTTTAAAATATTTCTCTATTTCAGTTTTGAATATTGTTCAGTGAAGGTTGCTGTTAGTAGCCATAATGCAAAGCCAAAAAGAAAAGCTATTTATAACAATTTTAAAATAAATTTCTGAGAGGTGTTAGTGAAAGAAATGTATTTTTTATCCTATCTCCATTTGACATCTGTTTAGCTTGGAAAAAAAAAGGAAAAAACTAAGAAAGAAAAAAAAGAGAGAGGGATGAAAGGTACATGAAAAGTAGCACATATTTGACTGCCACAAGCCTGGGTTTGAGCTGATGACATCAGCACCCGCCCTCCAAGGCCACAGTTTCTGTCTTCCACCCCTCTTTGGTCTAAGAAAATTTTCAGGGGAGAGAGTACAATAGTACAATAGTTGGAGTAAAAGCACAGAGTGAGTTCTCTGTGGGAATGATGTAGGGCTGCAGTAACTCAGATGCAGTTTTCTGGTAGACGTTCTTGCATCCTAAATTGTGCAAAGAAGCCAGGCAATAATGACCACTCTCAGTTCTCCCACTCTTGGTCAAAAGAATTCCTTTCAGTAACACTGACTAATGCTAACTACAGATTTGTTATACACACACATATTTTATAATACTATAAATTATCTAATACGAATTACATTACCATACTGCATCTTGCATGCTATACTACCTAGTATACTACTGCACATGTTGTATTCATGTATATTCATTCATATACAACTTCATGTTTTATGAAAATAAAATTATATTAAAAATAATGTCTTTTTATAAGTTGCAATTATTTTTCAGTGTTCCTGAATCAACATTTCCTTCTCCAACACATTTGAAACATACATGCTTTTATTTGTGGCATAAACAGGTACTAAATTGCTATTCTCTAGCGAGATATGCTTCCAGAGGAAGGAACGAGGAATTCTCATGTTGCTGTCAGGAAAGGTTGGGGAACAAGGCACTGAAACAGGTACCTGGTTTGAGTGAGTGAAAGGTGTGGTTGCTCTGACTGAAAAGTCTGCAAAGAGAAGGGGGTGGAAATGGAGTTGCCAGAAAATCAAACCTTGGTCTCTTTCTTCATGATTAGATGCCTTAGTTAACATTTTGATCATATTAAACATCATCCCTACAAAATGTTTCCTCACTGTTTGGATGGCAGTAGGGTTGATGCTAAAGTTGTTTCCCACCTTGTGTCCAAACCTTGCTCATGAGCCACCTGCAGCACATCACTGCTTGCTCCTGCTGGGAGTGGTGCTTGCTGCTGTTTCATCCCAGCAGACTGCTGACCCTTCCATGCCTGCCAGGTCCCACAGGCACGTGTGTCCCAGATACCACCCTTTAGCCTGTCAGGAACACTGGCTGATGCACACACATCTGGTCCTCTGTACTGACTGTGGTTCTGCCTCACCCTCTAGCCTAAGCTGCTTGTCCAAAATCCTCCCACAAGAAGCCTCCCGGCCCTCACCAAAGGTACTGTGTCCCTTTTTCGGCCAAGCTCAAGCGTACAGGTAGCTTGTCAAAACTTCCACAGCAGGCTCTTGGCTGGATGTGAGGAGGAAAGTACCCCATGGGTGCTCGGGCCCACCATGGAGGTGGAGAAGTGGACGTGGGTGCTGGCATGTGGGAGATACCTCTGCAGGCTCTCTGTAAGTCTCAGGGCTGGGCACAGCTCCAGTGGGCACCCACCAAGAGCACACCTTTGATTTTCTGCCTTCCATTGATGGGCACGGAGTTTGCTGCCACAATGCCATCGTACTGCCCAGTCCTCCCACCAAATGAGGAAAACAAGAAGCTAGAGTATCTTGGCTTCAAACATCCTTGATTTGAAATGAAAATGAGCAGTTGAGGCATCATCAGTGTGTTGCAGTAGGCAGTCATGCTTGTTCCCTGTAGATAGAACAGTTTTTGTCCCTCTGATCAAGACAAGTTACAAATCACTGTTCATTTGATCACAGCTTGAATCTTTGTCACAAAAATAAAAATAATCAACTAAAGCTCAGTCTGCTGCATGCTGCTCTTTTATTTTTAATGGTAGTTTAATTTGCTACCCGTTTCTTTTTGTTCACTAGCAGGGCTACATTCTCTGTATTACTGCAATATCAGAGCATTTCTTTCTGCTATTTATATTTGAGTATGGAAGATGAAAAAATCCTCCAACGATTTTTATGGTGGGATGTGGTCTAAGCTAATTTGCTTATCATTTCCTTAGTGAGATGCCCCAGGTTATCTAAAGAGCTTTTATACTAAATAGACTGTGTTTCAACAGCACTAGTACTCTTTAAAGTAGGAAAAAAACTGACCATATTTAGATCAGGCCTAAAATAGAAATATAAAAACAAATATAAAAGAAGTTATTGTTCCTTTCCACTGTGGCCTTGAAGGGTGGGTGCATTCTCCAGGCTTGGTTCAGCCTATGCATGGCAACTCCTGAGCTGCATCAAATTCTCCCTGTCCTCTTGTCCCCAAGGCATGGCTTCTTGTTGGTCCCCTTAGCAGCCTTCAGGGGTTGTAGTACTGCTGGTTCTGGGCAGTGATGCTCCTACCTGCTGAGCTCAGGTACTCTCTCTTATCCCCACCAGCAGGAGTGGTCACCCCTTAACACAGCTTTGGGATGAGCTGAGGATATTCCTCCTATATCAGACAAACCAAAACCCAGCAAAGAAAACTAAAGAGAGAAAGAAGGAAAAAAAAAGACAGTAGGGAACTTGTGTTAGTAAGCAGCCTTTTATTCATGGGTGCATAAGTGAGGTTAGGGGTGGCATCAGCATCTGATCCTCAATCAACCTACCTGGCATTCCTGAACTGGTAAAGAAAATAGCTTCTTCCCCAAAACAGGTTTTGTGTAAGCCTTCAGCCACTTTTTTCTCTCCTTTTTGAGAAGAGTCACTGCAAAAAATGGAAAATACTTTTCAAAGCAATTTGAGTATGCATTGCCTTTCATAAAATGTGACAAGGTTTAGATGTGAGTGAAAACAGAGGCTCAGGGGTGTTTCTAATTCTGGGTGCTGCCCGGGCCTGCCTGATAGATCATACAGTGGACTGTTGAGCATGCATGTTTGGAATTTCTTAAAAGAAAACCTGAAACCTGGAGTGGGTTTAAGCAATGATTATGCAATGACAATAACCGTCCTTAGAAATATAGAGCCAGCTAGGGATAAACTGGAGTCAGGCAAAACTTACCATCTTGAATTAAATTTAATTTTAGGATTTATTCAAAACAGGAGTCAGAGAATAGTTACTGTGGCTGGTTTTACTTTGAAAAAAATGTAAAAAATACTTTTGATTGACATTTCATCTGTTTCTTTGCCAGCACTCTGATCTCCATGCTCCCACCCCTTTCAACAACAGAAATATTTCTGCTGGAAACTTTTGACTGACAATAATGGTTGCTATTCTATGAAAAGTGTGCATCCGGTGCTTTATGTACCCATTCTTCTCTGTTAATGTTGTTAAACACATTTGTTCTACATGTCCAGGGCTCTACCATTGCCTTCACTCTTCCCAGCACATCATGGTGCAAGCGCTGACGGAGACCTGAGACATTCGAATTCTAATTCCTGAGAGATATTTGGCACCAGTTCTGAGAAGACATGTTTTAGTTCTTAGGTATTCACATTTTCTGGCAAAAGAAATATTTAATGTCTTGCTGAGAAGAAGGCCGTTACAGCAGCAAAATTCAGCTTTATTCTAAAAAACAGTTTTGGAGAAAAACTTAAAATAAGCTGCAGGCCAGAGCTACATAAAACATAAGAAGGGACAGCATTAAGAACTGTGACCTGAAAGCACTGGATTTTCTACAGCCTGTCATAGAATAAAATCAGATATAGTTTGGCATTGAAATCTATTTATGATTTAGGTATCTTTGTTATAAGGCTGAAATTTACTCACTGTGTTCTGCTAGAGTAAATTAATATTTTTTTTGCCAAATGCCACATTTTGAGACTTTTAGTTTGGTCTGATTTTAGGTATTTCGGTACCTAATATTTCTTGCATTTATTTTTGTATTCTCTGCTATTGAATATGAATAGGACTACTCTTAAGCTTCAAAGACAGTTTTCCATGTCAACATATAAACTTCAAAAAAATCCCCCGTATTTATTTAAAGCAGAATTTTTTGTGTAGAAGTGCGTAGGGAAATTAGTGCGATATGCTGCATGCTCAGTAACTTTTGAAAATGAGTTGTTTAGGTATTTGAGCAAGGATTAAGGTCCCTATTACAAGCTTCCCATCTTTTAAAACCACATATTTAGTTTCTGAAAGAGAGTTTTGTGTTTAGCATGTTCTTTCTTTATAACATTCATCCAGATCATTAAACTTCCTTGGTTTCTCCAAAATAATTTTTATTGATGCAAAACGTGATTTGGAAATTATTTGCAACTAATAACTGTAGGGCAAATAATAATGACAATAACAACAACAACAAAAAGCCTCCCAGGTCTAGAATTTTACCTGTAAATCAGAGGCAATCACTTGGATTTCTTTGTGGGCACCATACTAAACCTATGGTTGAAAAACTTGTATTGGAACTACTGTCTTAGTTAAATGTGAATGAATGTACATTGTAAAAGCTGAATTGCAGAGTTATCTGTCTCAGAGCACCACATGAGCTTGGCTGGACAGGTTAATTTCCCTCTTGGTGAGGCCAGGATGCACATTGCTCTTACTTAGTTTTGATACTGTCTGTCAAAATTAGACTACCTGGAAATGGCTAAAGTATCACCCTTACATAAAAATAAAACTCAAGAGACTATTAAAACATTGGCTTCTGGAATTCCATTTAAAGAAATATTTACATATTCTCTTACTTTGCCCCTTTCTCAATGTCAGTCAATTTTGCCAGGAGTGTGTTGGTAGCTATATTAGCTTCTGCAAAATTCAAAAAGGTTGCTAATAAAACACCACATCAGGTCCCATCCAGAAAATATAAATTAAACCCTTTGGTGCAACATGAGCTGATATATCCTCTTTTCCATCACATGATTTTTTTTGTCTTAATGATCTGTGAGTTATTACAGGCAGAAAGGAAGAAAAGTAGGCAGGTAAATGGGAACACCTGGCACCTGCTTCCTGAAAGGAGCTCCTTTCAGCTCCTTGCAGGCAGGCAGGCTGCTTTCCTGCCCCACGGTGTCTCTTGTAGGTCTGGATCTCCCCACCCTAGAACTGCAGGGCATCAGGCTGGGCTTAAGCTGCAGCTGCCTGGGTTGTGGGGTCTGGTCCCTAGTCCCAGCTAGCATCTCCTCATTCCTTCCCACCATCCACTAGCAAGAGCATCACGTTGCTCTCCTGGCTGTTTCTGCTGGACACCATCAGCTGTTTCCAGTGCTGCAGGTCTGCAGCAAGGGAAGAGACAGTGATCAAGACCAACATTGCTCTCTTATACACAGAAGACATTTAAACAGATCCCTTTTCTTCACACCTTTACAGAGAGTCCCAGGCAGATCCTCCTTTCCTTATTCCTTTTTTCTACAATAACCCATGTGGGAAGGTGCTGCCGGGTGTCAGTGTGATTGCATCTCCTGCCACACCTGTACACAGCTGGCAGGGTCAGACTTTGGTATTCTGATGCAAATCACAGGAAAATCCTTGCAGCAGGCCTCCTTCTTTGAAATAAATGGCTCGCTAGAATAATGAAAGAATGTAAGAAAAGCAGGTATCAGGCACAGCCATTAGACCCTTTCCATTCTTCTATTTTTTTTTCATCACATTTCAACACTGCAATTATTTATTTTTTCTGTTTCCTCTTCTAAGAAATATTTAGGCAGGTGTAAGGGAAAGATTTTTCAAGTCACTTAAAATACTTGCAAAACAAACAAACAAACAAACAAACAGGTAACAATTTTTACAAGCAAATCCTTGAGTTTCTGGGTTTCCATTAACCTGTTGAAAATTAAGGCTTTATGCTTAAATAGTAGATCAGTTCCACTAGCTATTACAGAAGTCAGAAGGTCAGAAGACACAACACTTTTTACTTGAAGTCAGGAAAGTCATGGAATTCATACTGGAAAAAGACACAAATGCAGAATGACTAACTTGAATCTGAAGAAAATGAGTGTATAATAGCTCTTCCTAGAGGGAAAATATAGATACTGATGAAAAATATTTCTTCTCAAAGGGAGAGTGTTTCCATCCAGAAGTTATTTGAAGGCCACATTAATTTTTTTTCCAATTTTTTTTTTAGTAATTTACAAGTATCTGATGTTATTCTTGCACTGGAAAACAAAACTGATTTGGTTTCATTCAGAAATGAAGGGACAACAAAAGGGAAGCATCAGAATCTCTGATCTCTTGCACTCAGAAAAAAAACAAACCTCATCTTTCCCTAAGCAACATGAAGAATTCTACAGCCCCTGTGAACCATACAACACCTGGTGGGAATCTGTTGATACATTCCTCTTGAAAAAGAGCAGCACTTATAAAGCGATGTGGTAGAACATACACTGTAAATTTCTGCCCTTTGAAGGCAGCAAGACAAGATACTTAGTCTGACTGTGAAAATTTATTCCTTTTTCTACTCCCTTGGACGGAAAGAAATTGCTGATAGCTACCAGGGGGTATACTAGCAGGGTGGGATTTGGAAGGACAAATTGGAGTAAACAAATAAAAGGGAAAGACTGACTGCAAATACTTTAGTTAAGAAATACAGCCAGCTTTATTTGACTGAATAAGCCCTGTTTTAGGAATCTAAGAAGAGTCACAATGGGAAAACAAGTTTCTTCTAGACTGAAGAAGACCAAAGGGTCTTTTTACTTAACTGAAGCCATTTTCCACCTCTCTGAGAGGATAAACGATGAAAAAAATCAATGAACAGCACAGAGGGTGAAGCAGCTTTGAGCAGCATGATATTGACAGTGTACCTTGATAAAAGTAAAAATGTGCTCTCATTTTCTTTGGCCAAACTAAGCACTACATGTCCACATAGCTTCTTTAATATTTCAGTTGTCTGAGCACTGACTTGGTGAATTTGCCCCTGTGTATGGAAAACTGCTGCTAAGCACTTTAAGAAAGTTTGTCTTTACCAGCCATATTTGTAGGCAGGTGGTAGTGATTGCCTAAAAAATGTATGCTCCTTATCTCTCAGTATTTCAATTGGAGTAAAAATAAATCTATTTTCTTTTCTTCATGATGGACTACATCTACCCTTTTCACACCCACACGAGACAGTGGAAGGAACAAAATCCTTAAATTGCCATTTGTAGAACATCATCATCGTTGGATAAAGTAGCTATAACTAGAAACAGCATGCTCTATAAAAAACTTTAAGGAAAAATTAAAAAAAAAGGTAACAATTTAATATAAACAAATCGTTCAGTTTCTGAAAAGACAAACATATTCTTAAACAAACAAACAAAAAAACCAGAGTGCATCCATTTTACTCATGCTATCACTGTGTTTTGTTTTGGTTTTTTTTTTCACTCTAACAAGGCAAGATATTATACATCCAGACATACACAAAGAGAATTTGGAAACTGACCTATAATTTTTTTTTTTAATTCTGTTTTTCAGGCTTATCTTGGTAAAAGCAATAAAGCAAGCATAAAAGCAATGATAAGCTAAGGGAAGTTTTTGGTTAACTATCTTCATAAAGGGGGTTGTAAAGCAGTTTGGGCAGTTAATCAAGAACATGCTACTATTTCTTTTCTCTTTGCTTCTCTCTTTTCCTCCTCCTCTTTCCCCCCCCTTCTGTACCTTCAGTAATCTACTTTTGTGCTGCCTGGATTCCATCCCAAATTCTTTGTTTGTGTATCAGGCTGTTTTTCTCTTCCCATAATTCTGCCTCCCAGTCACTTACTGGGAAATTATCTATTCTTTTCAATCGGTTTCCTCCTTGAGCTGGATTAATATTAAAATGAAAGCCTAACATCAGAAAGAAAGAAAAAAAAAACCAAAAAAGAATGGCACTGTACCCTAGGAGTTTCTGTTAGCAACCAAGGCTAAGTTTGAAAGAGTTGATTTAACTTGTTCTTGTAGCATATACCTTTGAACCAGCTTAGCTTTTTAGGATTATGTCTGGCCTTGTCATTTTAATCCTTCTTGTGATTTTTTTTTTCCCCCCCTCCTAAAAACCTTTCAGTGCCTTTTGCATGCTAATGTGCAGTGATTTTTCCCTTTGGTATGCTTTTCATTAACTGGGGCATCATAGGATTTCCTCCTTGAAGCTGATGCTAGGAGGCATGAGTGGGCAGTGCTGGGAGGATGAGACACGTAAGCATGTACCAGTAAGAAATGGTATAAGCTGATTATAATTTTATTATTTTATATCATGCTTCTGGCCAGTGCATGGTGCTACACCAAATTCAGAGAGACCTGTGTGAGAGAACTGTGCATGTGACGAGAGAACATGAGATTTTTACTTGAGTCATTCTAGTCAAAACAGCAAAGTATCCTCACTAAAAACCTGTGAGTGACATCTGTGGGTTGTCTCAACTGAACTGCATCATTGTGTGCTTTGTTCATGACACCTCTATTCCCAGGAAGTGTATTTAGGAGCTTTTTTATGAATTATTTTAAGGGATTATTGCCCCATCTTAGATATTTAGATACATGTATACATACAAATATGAAAATATATAAAAAAATACTTATTCCTTTGGAAATAATTGTTTGGAAGGTGCCTTTGAATTTCCTTCTGGTTTTTGGCAGGGTTTTTGTTTTTTTTGTTTTCACACACTGAAAGAATTCAAATCAACAAGAACTTAAATATTTTTTTTTAAAGAAATCCAGAATATTCTGTTTGCATCTCATGCTCTCTTTAAAGTTTTATCCTTTGTTTTTTATTATTTTTTTAAATGAATTTATCTCCTTTGCATATTCTGGATTTAGGGTCAAACAACTGCAAATATGCAAGTTGGAACAACACTTACCATTTCATTTTTCCAATACAAGAGCTAGTATCACAGAACAACTACATATTTTTATTTACAACACAGTCAACAGAGTTCTTGCCTTGTTTCAGACAATCTGGTTTTCTGAAATGCATCAGTTTGCTAACATATTCCATCAGCATGCAAGGAGTAAACTGAAATAAAAGAGGTTACTCACAGGGCTAAAGCCCTCTCCAAATAGAATCCCGTAATCTTTCTGTAAGACCATCAGAATAAGTTCCTAAACTTTCCTGTAATATGGTACTTTCCTTTTTTTGTTTTGCAACACTTGTCTTGATATGTTTGTCATGTTTCATCATAGTTTTCTTAGCTGTATCACCATGTTCCAAGGCTCTGCTTATAGTTTCTGTAATAATGTGTGCTTCATAATGGTTTCTTTCCTTGCTTTTCTGTTTCCTTTCATACTTCACATATGTAGTTGTGTTGTGAACATCATGGTGAGTAAAATATTTTTTCTTTAGTTCAGAATGGCATCTTTTATTTTAAAGGTATTTTGACATTCTTTTCATCTTAATAATTTCTAAGCATACCCTTGATAACATTAAAAAAAATGAAACTGAGGAGAAAAAATAACATAGTCAATATTTTAACAATTTATGAGCAGTAACAAATTGCTAAGATTTTAAAAAGCTCTAGAGTTTTGGGTTTGGTTTTTTTTCCCTTTTCTCCTTATGGAAGCATTCTGTTCAAACCCTTTAAAAAAACAAAACAAACAAAAAAAAAACCTGCATTTATTTTGCACATACAAGTAACTTTCTGAGAAAATGCTAATCATGTCCTGGGATGCTTCAAAAGAACTGGCCAGCAGGTTGAGGGAGGAGATTTTCCCCCTCTAATCTGCTCTCATGAGACCCCACCTGGGGTACTTTGTCCAATTCTGGAGCCCTCGACACAGGAAAGACATTGATCTGTTGGGAGTGAGTCCAGATGAGGGCCACAAAGATGATGAGAGGGCTGGAGCACCTCTCCTGTGAAGACAAGCTGAGTTGGGATTGTTCCTCTTGGAAAAAGCTCCTGGGAGGCATTATAGTAGCCTTCCAGTTCCTGGAGGAAACTGTTTTCCTACAGGAAATAAGGAGAGGGACTTTGGACGAGAGTGTCTAGTTATCACTACATGAGGAGGAAACTGTCTTGGTCTAAAAGAGAGAAGATTAAGATTAGATATTAGAGAGAAATTTTTCACTATGAGGATGGTGAGACACTGGAACAGGTTGCCTGGAAAAGTTCTGGATGCCCTCTCCCTGGAAGTGTTCAAGGCCAGGCTGGGATGGGGCTTTGAGCAACCTGGTCTGATTGGAGGTGTCTCCACCCATTCAGGGGATTTGGGACTAGATGATCTTTAAGGTCCCTTCCAAACCAAAACATTCTATGATTCTATGAAAATGCAAATAAGCTTATTGTTAATTTACAAGTAATTTAAAACATATTTGAAAATTTATTATTTATTTGAAATAATCAATATAATGAATATGTGCTAAAAGATTTTAACCTACATAAATGTAAATAATGATATCCAGGTGCTACAGTGGCAAACAGGCAATAGATGTTAAATATTTCTCATTTGTAGGCTCCATAAAATTTTTCCAGAGCATTTTGGTGAAACAGTTTCTCTTTGGCATGACATACTTGAGGCTAGTAGCAGGAGACTGGGTGGGTTGGTGGGGGGTGTGTGAGATGGGAACTCCTGCTGAGTAGGATATATAATCATTGTTTGCTGAACCCTTAAAACAAAGGTCACAAACTCACAGACAACAATTGGAAAATTACCAATACTGGGCTGTAGCAGGGCTCAATCAAAAGTCAGGTATGGTTTAAATAGGACTTCTGTGCCATCATCATTAAGGCAGTCAGTTATCTCTGTAGCTGATTTGTGATGAAGCTCTCTCCACAGCAGTACTGTAGTTATATGATACAGGTTGTCCACGTGTGCCACGTGTGCCAGAAGTTCTGGGAAATTGCTTGCTGCAGCAATCCCAACTATTTAAAGACTGCATTTGACTGTTTGCCACTCCTTTCTCAGCTCTCCAGGCCAGGAATCTAAATGCAAGTACAGGCCTGAGGTTGGCCATGTGCTTTGCACTGCCCTGCCAAGGTGAATTTTCAGATGACTTCTGTGCCTGCCCCCATCCCAGTGAGGTGAAGCCAGCACACAGATTCCATCCCGTGTGGAGGAGGTGTGTGTGGAAGGAGTGCAAGAAGTGGGAGCAACTCTTTTGGAATGAGGGAAGGACTTGGTCACCTGGTCTCTCCTGGTTCTGCCAAAGTCATCACATTCTTGAAAGCTCTGCGGTGCCTTGCTGCTGTGGAAAATCTATCCTTGGGTCATAGCCCAAAATGATTTAAACTAAATGTGGTTTCCTAATAAGAGTTCCTCTTTTGCCAGCCTCAGAAATATCATGCAGTACCATTTGGATTTCTTTTAGTATAAAGAAATAATATATTTTATATTTTTCCACTGATGAAGAAATTCTATAAAAAAACAGCTAGATAAGATGGAGCATGTGGGCAACTGTAAGTATGTAGATGTTAGAATTTTCTGAAAATCAGCATAGTAAATCCATGGAAATCGGAATTTATATTTTTCTGAAAGAAAATCTGCTTATGTTAAGATGAAATACCTACACACAGCCTTTAATCTAGCTTATATTACCATCGCTAGTGAGGGAAGGAATAATGCAAATGCCAATCTTGAGACTTTAGAAGTCTAATTTAAGACTGTGAGCAATGCCTTAATCATAGTTCTACATGGATCATAATCTATAAAATTGCTATGGGGTGAGTGCATCACTGCTCAAAACTGCAGTCAAAGAGTGATTACAAGATTCTGTCACAGTAGAGGGCATATCAAGGAGGGGCTCAGGAGGCCTCCTCTGGACTCAGTAATATGCAATACAAGCACTAACAGTTAGGATGATGGACAATAATTTTCTTCCCAAATCCACAGATGACACCGAAGGGGAAAGGAACTGCAAATACTTTTTAAAAAAAGGGTTCAATTTCAAGTGATCTTGATAACTTGGAGGAATGGCCCCAAAGCACTGAGGTGATATTCAGTCAAGCTGAGTACAAAGTACTGCATTTGAGGAGAACGACAGAAGTAGAAAATGAAGAAAAACTGTTTAGGCTGCAGGCAATGTGGAAAAGGTGAGTGTTTATTATGGACTAGAGACTAAATGCAAGTTGAATAGCACAACACATATGCAAAAATTGGAAAGTCATTTGATATTCTCATCATTAAGGATTTCTCAGCTGTGGTACTGACATCCGCTGCTAAGAGAAAAGCCAGACAAACTGATGAAGAAGATGTTTAAAGAAACGCAAAGAACAGAATCTTTTTAAAAAAGAAGTTAAGAAATTATCTGAGGTTTAGCTGTTTCAAAACATTAAGAAAAAAAATCATGACCTGTATGAAAACTTGAAGGAATCAGTTTTACAAGCACTAAAAAAAGGAAAAAAAAAAAAAAGACTGGAAATATGTTTCACAATATTCAAAGACAGAAAAAAACCCTATGAAGAAGGCTCAGCTGTACTGTATGTTTACGAAGGGAAGACAAGAGATAGTAAGGCTTAACCAGCCCTCAGAAAACTAAACATTGGCTAGCAGGAAAAAGCTTTTTGGCTCCCTCATTGGTTAGCAAGAAACACTGACAGATCTGTCTTTGAGGGAGCACAAAAAGGAAGTGGAGATACACCCCAGAATGGCTTGCAACATATCTTTGAAATTATCTCAGAGCAGGAGAACAGGCTGGATGATATTTTGGTATCCCAGATTTCTTCAACTGCTTGTATAACATCTCCTAAAAGTGATATCTAGGCATTTCTTTGTGACTCTCCACATTTTAAGAGCAACCCTGAGTGGAAACATAGTGGACATGTGGCAAAAAGAAATAAAAAATTAAAAAAAAAAAAAATTGCCTGCTTTTGATATGACCATACTAATATGTTTCCAGGTTGCCAAAATAGTAATTCTGGTCTCCTGTATTGCTTAGAATTATTTCAGATCACTGTAAGAAAAAATAAATTGAAGATTTTTGTTCATAATGACTCCAGAAAGATTTCAACCCAAGGTTCTCTGAGTGTACTTCAGAGGAATCACAGTATCTGCATATCTGCATATCTATATTACATTTATAGATTAATACCTTACCACCAAACTGTCGTCAGGCTAGCTCCCCCTCCTGGTACCTATAAATGTTGCTTTTTGGTATTGGTCCCGGAAATTAATTTCTCTTGAAAGTTTATCTGAGGTTGTGATAAACCCAACATTTTTTCTTCCAGATGTCAGTATCAGTGCAGCAGACCACAGAGCACTAGTGGTTCATGTCTTTGGTAATCAATACTTCAGGTAATTTCTCTCTGCTATGAATGTTTGAATGACTTGAGCATAACAAAATTAAAAAGTACTTTCAGAACAATTCAATGATGAAAGAAAATCCATTATGAAAAAAGTTTGCCTATGCACTGGTGTGTATTACCAGCTGTTTCCTTTCATTTGTATTCAAAGGGCATGGAGCTCTGCTGTTTAGATTACTCAGGGTATTGGCTAAATGGATGGAGTGGGACATGTTATTTGCATATTGATTTGTTTTGTATGGAAATTATTTTGATGAGTTTTTTCCTTATTAGACTGTGCATTGTTATAGTGTGTATATGAATGAATACAACAGTCTCAGACTGGAGAGCAGTTCTGAAAATCTGAAATGCAAACCCAAATTGTTTCTAATTAATTAATGTGCATTACATATTTAATTAATAAGCTCTCATGCATTTAGAACTGGAAGTGGGAAAAATGAAGCATTTAAGAACTTGTAGATATCATATGAAAGCAGATACAGAATCATATAATCATGGAATAATTTGGGTTGGAAGGGATCTCTAATGTTCATCTAGACCACATTCAGGACTGTAGGACGAGAGACACTACTAGGTGTGGAGTCATTGTCTATCCTCAGCTTAACACAGAGATGCTCAATGAGGTCTTTGGGGCATTCTAGGAAAGGGCTTTGTGGATTGAGTGCTTGACTCTCATGCAGCATGCTTTTGTGTCCTTATTCATGATTATATTAAATTTTCACTCAAAGAAGTAAACGTGATGTAGCGTCTTACACAGGCAACTCCAGAAGCCTGTGAAGGGCAGTGTATTTGTTTTAATAGCAGGGGCCCAAGTTGGGTTAACAAGCTGTTCTCATGCTTTCTTGTAAGTGAATAAACAACTATTCAGCAGCAGCTTAATCTTGCAAATAATTACCTTATGCATATACATGTATCACACTTTTAACACCCTGGAGATAAATGCATCGGTGACTGGAGTATGCATTGTTTAGCTGTGTTCATCTTTCCTCATAAAACCAATGGCTGCTTGCTTGACTGAACATTTACTCAAACATCAGTGAAGATTTAAAGACCATATTCACAGCTATTTGTGTCCTTAGACACTGTTGTCAGGGGTACCTGACAATGGTGTCATGTCCAAGGCACAAACATTCTGGCTAATTAGCTATTAGCCTGGAGGAAGTATCTCCTCAATGTAGTTTCGGTACAGCTTGTCTTACTTTCAAGAAGCAAGTCTGATGCAATTCTAGCAGCAGTGCCTATTTTCTTTTTGCATTGCATTGTAAAAACCTGATTTGTTACTGTCCAATACCTGTGTCAGACATCAAAGGGTAGCTGACCAATTCTGTTTAACTGGTTTATGGAGGTTCATCTCAGAAGAATGTCACAGGAGATGGAAACTCCAGTCAAACACTGTAAAAAATGTTTATATTAAACATGTCCTTCCATTCACTAGACTTCATAATTATTTTGATGTTAATGTAAAGCCTAGGCCTTTGTTAGTAGACCTTTGCACTTCTGTTTTTCAACTTTTTAACATGTTAACTGAATGTGTAACTGCTGGAGGCTTCAGGTATATTTTTTTTATCTATAACTTGCAGAGTAACCCTGAAAAGCAACAAACTGCAAAGCTCAGAAATCTGCCAGATGGTCCAAGCAGAGAGAGTGCATTGCTCCTGCACTTTTAGTAATTAGCATTGAAATAGTGGGAACTGGAATGGCTCTTAAAATGTCCTCTTGGGTTTCAAATCTTATAAAGAACAAAATTAATGAATTATTAATAAATCATTATTGTAAGCATTGTACTCCATAGCAACATAGATTTTTACCCCTGAGGGCTTTTTGAGAGACCTCAGCAGTTACCCAGGACTTAGGTACTAAACAATGACTATACTGTGAAGATTTCCCTTTCTCTGAGAGAAGCGGTAGGTTCCTCCTCCTAATGACGCCCTTGTTCCTCTGTTGCACCCCACAATCCCCATGCATTCAATGGAAATGGAATTTAATTACTTTGGCTCAAATTTTTATTTTTTTAATTTATTTTACTCAGTTGTTCACACATTTTTCTACAGTGCTGTGTTTCTCACTTTTGCAACCAGGGAGCCAGTTCTGATCCTGGGAAACAAAGGTGAGACCATGACTATGGACAGCTGCCAGAATTTCATCTTGCTTTGAAAGGGATGGAAGGAATAAATGGCTGACAGCTTCTTGTACTTGCAGATAGTACCTTTGATGCTATTGAGATCTACAGAAAGGGAAATGAAATGAGGAAAGGGAATGAGCTAGAGGTGATTCAAACTCCACCATCTCTGCCACAATGTTCATCAGCAAAAGGTCAATAAAGCTTGAAATTACATTTTACAGCCTGACTTGGTCAAAATTCCAGGACCCATGCTTGTAGCCTATTAGAAATCCATCTCAGAACCACACAGTCTGCTTCCCCTGACATTTTTGGGAGTGTGCTTACATCTTTTGGGAGGCACTCAGATACTTACCATGGTGACAGGAGGAACATGGAGAGAGGAAACACAGGATGAGCCACAGGTCTCTCTTCCCAGAGGTTTCAGTGTTTGTATTCTTTACACGAGTGCACACGTAAGGACTATTTTGGTCACTGTTCAGGAACATATTTGCTATCTACTCTACCAGTCTTTGAAGTCAGAGGGAGCCTTGTCCAGTGATTTTTATAGGGCTTTAAATTAGTCCAGTGATGCAAATCATCCGCACCTTTAGAAGTTGTTATGATCCGTGCTATTGTTTTATATTTTGATTTTGAGGAAAAATCAGCCACTACTCATAGACGTCGCATGAATTTACAAAAATAACAGGACTTATGATTTAAGCAAATTACAAAGATTTATTTTAGGGAAAGGAGAAAATAACGCCACTTTTCAGAGGAGAGAATTTACACAAATTAGTCACTTGGAGAAAGAGTCGTTAAGAAAAGAAAAGGAAACAGGGAGCAGTGAAGTTGTGTCACTGTCCTGCTGGTCTTGGCCTCTGTCAGGAGTTGGGGGGGCGAAGGACCCCTCGGTCCTGCTAGGCTGATGTCCTCGGGGAGAAGAGCAGCGCTTCTCTTGGATTTTTTATCCAGCAAAAAAGGGTTCTGTCTTTTGCATAAATGACTGGCACACGCTTGCCAAAGATGACACAAGCTTTTTCCATCCCAAGATTTATCCTTATCTTTCAGCCTTTGCTGTCCTGCTAATTTCATTTCCTTTTGTCTGGACCATGCACCAGGAGGCGACCTGATAAGCACTCTTATCTTTAGGTGTCTGTCAGATCTAGTGAGGTAAAGATCTGTTAATTGAGAGTATGTTTGGTATAATTTAAAAGAGCAGAGAGAAGAAAAAAAAACCTGATTTGAGAGACATATTTCGTATTTTTAAAGTGTTTACATCCGAAGTGCAGGAATTTGTGTCAGTCCTTCATCAGATGTTCTGGAGATATGGCCTAGTAATTGATGGGGGCCACCTGCTTTTGAAACAGTGGTTGGGAGTTTATATAGTATCACCTTGAAATAAAGAGGAGAAATATATAGTGGCCCAAAAAACATAAATGGCTGATGTAAAGAACTAGCTTTTGCTTCAAAGGGGCATCTCAGAATGTATTTTTGGTTTCAAATTAAAGTAACCCATGCTGCAAATCCACCTGCAATGGTAGCCCTTAGCTATCTGAAAAAACCTGCAATTTAATGACTGTCTTCATCTCTGCCATGATGTCATTTCAAGGACATACCTGCATGATCAGAAACTACTGAAATGAAAAATTGCCTAAAGCTCTTAATGAATCAAGGAATGAGCAGCCCAACTCTTCCATTCAGTGTTTCTAAATAACTGCACAGTGATAGTGATCAATAATATGTATAATTCAGTGTGCAGGGCAATCTTGCTTTTGAAACTTATGCTCGAATGTGCAAAACACATTAAGCTAAGGACTGCTCTGAAGTCTCAGTGTAAGCTTTACCATTCAGAATTCACTTGAATAAGGCTCACCCCAGACTTCACCAACCACAGCCACACCAGTGCACCGAAGCTTGCATTGGAAGCAGACTATTATGGATTTTCTCAAAACCAGCTTCCTCTTTTGTTACAAAAATTAAAACAAACTTAACGTGCAAGTATTTCTAAGGTAATATCAGCTAAAGGTTATGTCTGTATGCCCCTGTTTCCTCAGGTCATTTTTGTTTTTTATCTCTTACAAGGCAGTTTAATTGATCATTATGTCTGACTCATAACAGTCCATTCTTATCCATATAAATATTTAGCAACATAATTGAATTTCTCCCCTAGATCATAAAATACCTAGGGACTAAAAGGCATTATTGATACTTGAATAAGAAAAATAGTTCTCAGTCTGTTGCTTTTAAAAAGAAATGTCTAAAGCAGTTAGAAAGCAATTCCAGGCTCAAAATGTCAGTAAGTAGGGACAGTGCATTTAACTTCTTTGCTGGTTTGAGCACTATGCAATTTGGCTTTTCATGGGTACTGAAAGTGTAAAGTACTGTGTCATTGAAATAAAAGAACATTATACTTCATAGAAAAGTATGTTATCACTCATCAGCAAATGAGGATTGGTGCACTGGATGGCACATGGTGGGAAAGATCATAAAATAAGCAACATCATGAGCTACAGCACACTCACAGTTCAGATCACAGAGGAGCTATGACTTGTGACACTGTTCAAAGCAGATGGGGACTAAAAGTAGTACAGCAGCATTTTTCCTCATGCCCAGTTAAAGTCCTAGACCATCTAATCTTCTAAATGCATGCCCTATTTATCAAGTTGTAGGAGTGTTGGTGATAGTAGTACCATTATTGGCTCTTTTTCACCCTCTATGTTGAAGGAGAGGAGCAAGCAAGATTGTCTTTGTGAAAAAAATATTTATCCAAGTAAGGATGCAGCCCTGAGAAGAAGGAATGTGCAAATTTTTAAAAAGTATCTAATTTTGTACTGTGCTTCTTTCAGTGGTGGCCACATGGTTAAATTCTTTAGTACTGCTTGCTGGTCAATTGACAAGATGCAGTTTCTTTCATTTCCTTTAATTGGTGGTGCTGTTCACATCCATCAGCAAGAACAATACCATTGATTAAAGCAGAAGGGCTTCCTCCTTCACTTCCTTTTCCCCACTTCTATCTGTAATGAATTCGTGTAGGATCTGGGGTAGTTTTTTCCATGTTGCATACGTAGGGTCTGCTTAAGTTGAAATCTTCAAGACAGAGAGAAAAATATAGCTACCACATTCTGTGTTGTGCTTTTTTGTGGTAATGTGAAAACTTCCATCTCAATACACTTCAGTCACTAGAAGCCAGTGGCTGCAATGAGCTAATTTTGCTTTTCTTGCTAGAAATTGCTGTGAGTATTTCTTAATTTGTTTTACATGATCATGCTTGTTGCTTTGTTGCCAAGGACTGTATCAGTACTGAGCTGGATGGATGCATGCACATTCGTATATTAACTTCTTATTAATACCAGAGCAGCAGGTCATGAAGTTCGTACAGTCTGATGAGAGTCCCAGATCAAGCCTCTACACCCCTCCCCTCAGGGCTAGGAGTTACAAGAAGAAGCAGAAAGTGCAGAGCCATTAATCATAGGGAGCAGGCAGACCGGCAGATATGCAGAGTCTTCATTCTCACACCTGTACCCTGCAGTCAACCAAAATCTTTTGGCTGAATTAAGTGGTGATATCAACACATCTGTCTTCTCCATATTGGCATGGTTTCAGGGCTCCGAGTAACTACGGAAAAACAAAGAAAAAGAACTATGGATATTAAAGGCAAAGCAAGAGCCAAAGGTTATTTGTGTTTCCCCTTCCTGCAAGGCTGAGTTTCATCCTTCTGACAAAAGGATACCATGTATAAAGTCCTGTGGTTGTTTTGTCTTTTACTCCTTATTTTCCCACTCTGATGTGACTGGAAACATAGAGGTAATTTTCAGGAAAACTGGGCTTTTAAAAATCAGCTGAAATACATTCAGGATCTCATCTAGAGACAAAGATAAGAAATCTATTAGTTTCTCACTCTGAGCTTGGATACTGCCAGCACAGTAGAACTGAGCTCTTCCAATTCAGAAAATGAAGTTTCCTAGTATGTGTGGTAGAAACAATGTCAAATTGGCTGAAATAACATGACAACTCCCAATAAAGGGTCAGATTCTTACACTCTCACTACAAAGAGCAGAGCTTTAGGCAGAAACAGTTCCACAGAGGACTTCTGTTATGAGGGAACAGGAACTATGAGGCACCTGAAAGATTCCCAAACCTATTCTAAGGGAGCAAGTCTTTCTCTTTCAGAGCTTCTCATAAAATGAAAAATATTTTACCATGCTTTGTGACTTTTCCCAGGTAGTCTTTTTTATTTATCTATTCATGCTTTCAAATTGTTTGTTAGACGTCCATCACACGTTTATTTGTGCTGTGTCTGCATAGGCTCAGGCATAGAAAGATTTGTTTAGAAAATGGAAGTGTTTTTTTGTTTTTTTTTTCATTTTGGAGTTTGCTACTTGGAATTTGTGACTAAGGGCCTTCATTTGAATTCATCCCATCTTAGAGTCAAACACGTCTCTAAGACACAGGGCTCTTCAGAGCACAGGCCACCTAAATTCTGCAGCTTTTGCTGGCTATGCAGAACTTGTCCAAGGAAGTGTCTAAGCATGCAAATTAGACTAGTGTGAAAAATTTGGAACTTGGTGATAATTTGTTTTTTAGGGTAATGTTATTATTATGAAAGATTTTCACTGAAGTGCGTTCTGTTTGTCTGAAGAAAGACAGTGTTTATTGTTTCTATTAAATGCATCAACTTTCTATAGGTTCAAAATATACTGCTAAGCAAAGCAATGCAACAAAATTTCAGCTTAGTAGTTGACCTTGCTTTAAAATTTCAAAAGAGCATGGCAGTACAAGATAGCATAAGTACATGAAAGACCTGACAAAAAGAGACAGAATGCTGATCATTGAGAAATTTAATTATTTTGACATTTCCTCTGAAAACACTAATGGGATTACTCATGCAGAATATTTATTTTTCCATAGATGATAAAATAGAGCAATCAGGTAAACTACAACAATCAAGAGTGGGTATTAGGGGATCTTTTTATTACAGTGAATGAAGAGTGAAATGCTCATGTCTCACTGCCTGTAATGTCAGATCATTGTGTATTAATTAATAATCTCTATTACTTCTCTTTCACATTGTCCCAGAAAAATGCACCCCTAGGTGTTTTGTTCTGCCCAATTTTCGGTTAAGTATTTCCTGCAAATTATGATATAGTTTTACCGTGACCTTAGTGAATCCCCTGTGAATAACTATTTTTGCTCTGTGCAATAAACGATTGCATTCTCATCAGTTTAAGTAAAGAAATCCACATAAATTCAGAGACTTAAATGAAAAAAAAATCACCTAATTAATTGTAAGAGAAATTTAAGTTCTTACAGAACCAGCATGGTCATACATTAGTCTCATAAATCTATAAAATTTTCTGATATTTAGTTTACATGGTTATAGGAATCTTAGGATAGAAGAATACCTGCTAGGATAGTGGTTCAATCTATGTGGCCTGGTAGGATACAGTAGAAATAAAAATATTTTATTCTACCTTAACTATCAAAGAGCCTTCACTTTTTTAGCCTCAGATGACTTTAAATTTAGACATGCTAGATATATACAGCTGCAAAAGTAGAGGAATATCTGAGTGGTGGCTGAGTGAGAGGTGGGAGGAGAGTGAAAAGCCTGTGCTCAGAGCAGCATGGAGAAGGCTGTAGTGAGAGGAGACATGGGTGGTAACATGGAATTCCAGGCATGGTCTTAGAAACACAGGGAGCTGGGGACATTGCACCTAAAGAGGTCTCTTAGTTTTGGAGAGACCTTTCTTGGTGAGCAACAGAGGAATATAAAGACTCCTTGAAGCCAGTAATATTCTCAGCCACTAGAAGCCAAGTGTGCAGTTTTCTTTCTGTTCTGATTTTTTTGTGTCTGTGTGTCTAACAGTAACTTCATATGCATCCTCAGGCACCTAAGGGCATTCTGGCTCTACTGTTGGGAAGTGTCTACAAAGCTGGCTTACTTCAGAATGGAAAAGTTCATTATTTTCTAGGTCTTCACTCAATTGTCTGTCATCTGCACACCCATTCCTTTGAATAATTGGATTCCTAAATCATGGAATTAAATTGATAAACTTTGGGGTTTAGGAAGAGTTTGAGTGAACACTGATTAATTTATTTCTCATAAAAAGCAATTATAGGCTGATAGCTGACCTAGTCCTTTCTAATGAATTTGAAATAATTAATGCTGGAAATCAGTTACTTAATTTACCAAAAGGTATTTATACCTTCCAGAAAAAGGAAAATATTTGTGCTCAAAGAACAGCACTGTAATAAACCGGAGAATATAACGTATGCAGGTATTTATCTCCCTTTACTTCAAATTATGTAGCAAATAATCTGTTTTGAGATTTCTAGATTATGGAAATCCAGGGGAACCATGAAAGTGCAGGAGAGAAGATTAAGAAATGTAAATTTTTGTTTCTTCTGTCAGCTCTGTTGTTTTGAACATGGCCTCAGTTGAGGTATTGGCAGCCACAGATCATCCAAGGCGCAGCAGTTCCAGAGGGCTGCAAGTGGCAATGTTGGTCTCCATGTTTACTGGCAAACTTTCTATTCTCCTGATACTCTAATCTTGATGGAATTTGGAATCCAGACTCAAGGATCATCAATCTGTAACAGAGGTTATCATGAAAGGTGGCTGTATGGTGACTTGGATGGCAATGTCCCCTCCTATGTGATACAGACCTCTTGCCAAGAAAGAAAACTTTCCCCCACTCTCCTCTGCTCTCTGATCCATGAACTCCCTCTAAGTTCATGCCAGAGGATCTGCATGAAGAAGGATAGAGGAAGGATAGAGGAACATGTTACAGATGCTGGTCTCATTCCCCAAGTGCAGAGAGATTTTTAATGCACTGCACTTTCCTGTGTTGTGTCAGCTGCCATTCCTTTCTTGGCAATGACTAGGTCTGGAATGTGGGAAAACCAACTTGCAATGAACACAGATAAGCTCTACAGTGAGCTAAGAAAAAATAAATTTTCAAAGTAGTAAATGTAGCTGATGAAAGACCCAGAGGGTGTGGATACATACCCGTTTCTTCCTGGATATAGTGCTGCTCAGTCACCTTCAGTGAGTCCTGTCAGAAAGGCCTGCACATAAACTAGGTTCTCTGAACCTGCAAGTCTTTGGGTTTTTTCTTGTGTTTTTATTTGTTTGTTTGTTTGTTTGTTTTGTTTTTTGTTTGTTTGTTTTTTGTTTTGGTTTTGGTTTTTTTGTTTTGTTTGCTTGCTTTTTAATTTTGGAGATTTTTTTGTGGGATTTTTTTTTTTGACATCTGCATTCTTCCTGCTACTCATGTGCTGACCTGCAACAAACAAAACAAACATCCACATTAATTTCTTAAGCCAAGGTTTTCCCCATCTCAACAGATATGATACCACAAACACAACTTGATCACTGCTGTGAAAAAGAAATACTACACTTAAGGGAAATAGCTCATGTTCAGTTTACTGTAAGCCTGTTTTAAAGGTTAAAATGCTCACTGTTCCATGTCCATTTTTTAGTTGAAGCATTTTGCATGGTGGAAAGAAATATTCTATTTAGTTCAGTTTCAGTTAAAGAAAACATCCAGCTAAACTTCAAAATTAAAACTTGGGAGTCAGACTGAGAAAAAATAAGTTTTTTTTTTAGTTAGTGGTAGTTCAGATCAGAAATCCTCCATTCTTCTGCAGTATACTACATTTCACTCCATAATTTTTTTGTTCTTTCACTGAATAGCTGAGTTTCATCTGATTTCTCATTGTACTACCTCACAGTTTTGCTATTTGGATCTTCTTTTATCTTCTCACATTTTGGATATATCTATTTCCCTTTGTGTTATTCCTCTATTCTCAGGAGTATTTACAATTTCTGACTGTTCTGAGTGAATTTCATTAAGATTTTTATTTGTTCTATTCCCTAAATCACTAAGGATAACTTGCCATGCTCACAACGACGTGTTTCCCTCTGCATTACATTCTGTCCTGTCAAGTCCCTTTGTGCAAAGAGTTTTAAGTTATATGCCAGTGATCTTACACAGAGTGGATATGAATTAATTTCAGACATGATCTAAATGACAACAAACCCAAAGTGTTTCCACAGGGCCTCCCAGCCTTTGCTACCAATTTTCTTAAACAAAATTTAAAAATATCAAGTTTGCCTGGAGATATTTCGCCTTTTTAATTCTTCCTTCTTCCACCAAATTATTCAGTCCTGTGCTTAGTCCTTTGGCCAGTCACCAGAGACCTTGAAAGTGACAACTATAGTGCGGGCTTTTAATTCTTGGTTTTATTTTGAAACAAACGAATATTTTCTCTCTTTATATATATGCATGTATGCCTGAATCCATGATGACACCTGTACTGACTCTGCCCAGAGGGCTACCCTGGAGTTCCTGCAGCTGGGAGTGGGCAATAGCAGATGCCTTGGTTAGAGCACAAGGGCAAGGCCGATCTGTAATGTTTCTTTCCTATCACACCCTCCAGCAAGCAGCTTGTCAGAGACTTCCTGGGGTAGAGCTGACTTTGAACTGAAAAGACACAGTAGGATTCTTCTCTCACAGCTTGGTCTGGTTGCTTTTTCAATCCATGCATTCACAAACTCCTGTAGCAATGAGTTTTAAGCAATTAGGTATATATTACATTATTGATATTTCAGAAAATTATTTTGTTCTTAAACAACTATAGAAGTATATCCAGATACTCATTCATAGTAAACTGACAAGTCTTCTCCTTTAATTTCTTGATGTTTTTCTCTTGTTCTTGGGCTTTTTCCCCTTAAAATAACTTTGTTTTATAACTGCTCCAAGGAGGTAAAATCCCCGAGGAGAATCAAGCTGAGGAAAGCAATTCAGTCAGTTTATGAGGTTGAGACTGCACAGAATTGAATGGGAGTTTAAAATAATGTAACACAGCCAATTACCCCAAGAGAGTTTGTATTCTTGCTCTGTAATGCAGTCAGACAAGTATACTAAGAGAAGATTAAGATATGAAATATAATTAAATATTTACATTAGTTTTCTCTAGAATATGTTGGATTTACTTCTTTTAAATGGATATTTAATAGGCACAAAACTGAGCCAATGACAAGTCATAAATTACCCGTCCCAGGAGGCACACCACACTGGGACAGGTTCAGGGACAGCCTGCCAGCCACAGGGCTACCTCCTGGCTCCTCCTGAGTTTGGTAGAACCAGCAGCTAGGTAGAAAGCTAAAAATATATTTTTTTGTTTCCCAGTGAATCAAAGTAAGTCATGGAGACCTGCTGCTGCTTCCTCATTTCCCACCTGCTTCAGGACGCACACACGTGCGTCACAGTCAATACTCCCATTAAAATAAAAACCTCAGAGCACTGAACAGTCTCTCCTGATGTAACATCAGATCATTTGTATTTAGCTTTCATCTCATTTGCAAAGAATGATTAATCAGTTTTGCAGGAAACTATTCCTGAAGAGGGAAATATTTGCCTGGTATTCATGTGAATTATAAAATATTTTTCCACTACCAACCCTGATGTGTTTCTGAGTGGCTGGAAGAAAGAAAGGGGATAATAATTTTAGAGTTATAAAAATGTTTTAATAATCTGGGAAATAAAAGCAAACTAAAATTTGTCTATAGCTTGAGTTTCTTCTAAAAATATTATGTCTTGATGTAATTTCTACTCTCACTTGTTACAGGGAATTTGATCTACTCCAGTTACTGTCTTTTAGAAGAGGATTACAGCAGCCTTGGGGTAGTTTGAAGGTGATGAAAGAGACACTACAGAATTTTCCTTTCAAATACTAAGCACACAGTCCTTTCAGATCAGCTATAAAACAAATGTCCAACATTGCACTTTTCCCAGCTGCAATTATTCACCTGAGCATGAAGATTTTCCGAATGAAAGAATCAATTTCTCTTTGACTAAGTACAAAACCTTTTCCCGTAATGAATGATGCTATGTAGTTAATATTCCAAGTCCTTTATATGCTGTTTTAAGTCATTATACAGCAAAAAAACAATCAAATCCTACCCCAGGTTCTTTTTCTAGCATAACAAAAACATTTTTTAACAGCACTTTTTATGCTATCGAGCCATATACTTCTGCAAGAGAAATTGATTAGCTAGAGCATGGAACTGAACCTGCAAAATGAAAGCAAATTATATTTTCCCAAACACAAATCTGCTATTGTGTTAAGAGACTGGAAAACAACCATTATTTTGGTGAAGCGTCTGTATGAGAGAAAAAGGATGGTAAAACCATAATCTTTAACGCTGTTATGATGCTACCAAAGACTTCAGAAATAGTAAATGTTTATCATGTATTTTTTCAGCAAAAATATAACAGCCAGTTTCATAAATCAGTGACTCACTTTCTAAGGACAGTATATGAAGAATAAGATCATAAGTTAACTGTATAATGAGTGAATGATAGAGTTTAGAAGCCATTTAAATTGGTGGGACACTTTATCCAGAAAGTATACAGAGCAGCCAGAAGTACTCAGAAATGCATGGGAAAAAAATAAGAAAATTTATTGCTTATGCAAACACTTGTTCAGTTCATGGGAAACCATCAAGGGTAAGAAGTTGGCTGAAGAATAACATACTACCTTTACTTCAGAAAACTTTGGGATATACCATAGAACTGCACACAAGACATATGAGAAGCTCCATTATTTTTGGGAAGGCCTGCTTTTGAATGATGGGTGGTGAACTGCAGAAATGTATTGCCACTTGATGTCCAGTCTGTACCTTCTCTGTGGCACAGTAGTTACAAGAAAGAAATGGAGTCTACTAAGGGATTCCATTTAGACCAAGGCTTAGTCATGTTGCAACATCAATTAAAGGGGCTGCAAGGTTCAGTTTGGTCCTGCTAATTCCTTCTGCTTTGTATATTATCTCTTTTTATTCCTGCTGCATACATACAGAGAGATATCAGATCAGAAGGCTTGCAGGAATGAGCAAGGAGGACAAAAATGTCATTTTACATTCTAACATGAGAAAGAGAGGGCAAGATAAGGGGACTCACATCTAGATAACATAACTGTTGAATTTCAGTTTCTATCTCCACTGTTTACAGACATAAATTTCTCTCTCTATTGTTTACAATTCACATTTACTATTGCTTAAGAGCACACCTCTCCCACTTCAGTTAAATTACTTACAATATACCAAGATAGAAATACTTCCTTAAGTAGATCTGCAAAGTAGGAACAGAAAGCCCAATAAAAAGGTGTAAGTTTTGCTCAGAGCACCGGGTAACTCTCTAATTCAGTTATTTATATGTTTCATTATAGATAAGATGAACTGTCCATCCAAGGTCTGCTTCAAACACAACAGCATGAGACATCTGGAACTGGGGCCAGAGAAAAATCCAGATTTTTTTTCCCCTTATGAATAACCAGCATGATGGCTTTAATTGTAATATTCTACTCCATGGTTTGGAGGAAAGGCTTAAAATATTGTTGGAGAAGAGGAACAGCTTTTTCATGAGGGGTGTACTATTTGCTTGCCCAAGAAATCTGATGATGTGCAATCTATGCTGGAGGGAGCTGTGAGCATGCAGAGAAGGACAAACTACTGGCTCAGTGTCGTGGAAAAAGCAGTGGCTGCTCTATGTCCCTACTCCTGGCAACATGGAGCAAGCCTGTGGTGGGGATCCTGCATCAGCTCGGAATAAGTAGGCCATAAAACTGAAGTCAGGATGGGATGTCTGATGAGTACAGGTTGGCACTGAACTGGGATTATGGTCCGAGGCCTTGGGTCTGGAACATTCCTCATTTTACATCTTTATAGGTTATCAGTCTTACTTCAGTGGGCACGTGTCTGCACTGAACTTCACCTTTCTTTAAACTCCAGATGATGGACCTGTTTTTTTTAATCAACATTTGCTTTTGTGTAGTTTTATCTAAACTATGTTTTCTTTTCTCCGAGAAAAGAAAAAAAAAAAAAGAAAAAAAAAGGAAAAAAAAAAAAAAGCAAGAAAAAAAAAGCAAGGGATTTTGGATTGGATTTTCTTTTATTTTTAATTTCAATTTAGAACCCTTCTCCCTTTGGTGTTCTTCATCCAAAATAAGAAAAAGTGAAGAGAAAAAAGAAGAAGAAAAAACCAATAAAAAAAAGAAAGTAAATACGATGATTTCTCCTGGTTTCAGAAGAGGTTTTGGGTGCTGAGGCTGGTGTCATGTGGCAGGGGGAGCAATGGGACTTTGGCTGGTTGAGGATATCATCCCCATCCTTGAGCAGCATGAAAGTAATTTGGACTGTGTGATTGTTTTCTTTTTTTCCATGGATTTCTATTTCTTTTTGCACAGCAAAAGATTCTACTTTTGGGACCAATTAGGAGTGTGTAATGAAATACAAATATTTTCTGAAGGACCCTTACTTCATTCGTAGAAAAAGCTGAAAGGTGTGTAGAGAATGAAAAAGAAATTGTAGGAAAAGAATGAATCTCGATCTCCTGGCTAAGGTTGTTGAAATCCTTCCAAGGGACTGCATTCTAAATGCCCATCTGCCAAAAATTCTTAGCATGATCTTGGGCAGGTCATTCACCCAAACTTCACACAGGTGGTCTCTGGTTGTGTTTATATCTCCTAATAGGCCTCAGTACAGAAGGACTCATGCTGTTTGATTTGCAGAAGTGACAGTTACTCACAGATCAGGCTGCAAGAAGTTCCACCGTGTAAAGGATTTGAAGATTTTGAAATGTGTTTTTTTTCCAAATCAATGTGTGCTCCTCAGATGGTGGGACATTTTTTAATTAAACAAGCAATTTCAGATTGTTTAAACAGAACAGTTAAATTTTAGATTGCATTATAATAGAAAATGTCTGTCATTTTTTTATAAGTTTGAAGCACCATAAAAAAATCAAACCTCAAATTAGGCATTTGACATTTTTCAAAAATTCAATCCTCACCTCAAGATAGAATTTCAGTGAGTACTGAGCAGAACCATGTTTGCAAAAAGTGTGGTTTCAACAGAAGCATCTGTTTTAGGAGGTAGAATTTCATTTGTATTTTCACTACTGGTGCTATCCACAGTGACAAGTTAGTGGTGTGGGGCTTAAAGGTACATTGCTTTATAGTGTTGATGTTTTGAAAAGCTAGGCTCCTAGAGTCTCAAACCAGCCATTTAAAATTAATGGTTATTTTTCACCTTCATGCATCCATGCCTTGGTTCTCCAGCCAAAAAGTGAAGATAATAAACATTCAGGAGATCTGTGGGAATATTTGGAGATAACAGTGACAACTGTAATGGAAGGATCTATGAAGAAGTTAGTATTTGTATATTTTAGCAGGATTTGGAAGTTCTGCAGTAAATAAGACCTGCAAAATGTACTCTGCAAAATGAAAAGAGCCAAGTAGCTCATCAAGCATTGTTTATTCTGTGTCCTGAGGCAGCTGAAGTGGCATGGACAAAGCAGCATACGATCACTCATTAAAAGTGTATCATAAACAAAAACACCAAGAAACTGGGCTGAGATTTTGCAAGGAATCAAATTCTAGTCTCCATGCTCTGTGAGAGTTTGCAAATTAGGAGGCACTGCAAATTATAAAGCTTAATATTGCTGCCAGAAGGATAATTACAAAAATTATTTCAATTAAGTTCAGGTTGCTGGAGACTCTCTTATGCTTCTAGAAAGTTTGAAGGAATAGCTATGTATAAATGATATTGAGAGAAAACAGTTGGGATTTATTTATAGTTTGCTTGCTTTTGAAAACAAATTGTTCAGACTAATTACTGAAAGCACCAAGTGTGTGCTCCCCTACTATTTCCAATACCAGCAGATTTCAGGGGAAGACTTTCTTATCTGCAAATCCTTGTTTATTGATTCTAGATCCAGATGTAGGTTCAGGAATGCAGTTTCAGAGTTTCTGATACACTACAACAGACCAAAGAGTTTTATATCATATTGGAAAGAAAAGCAAGCTACTGCAAATCCCTATAAAGAGTGTTTCACTAGGCTTTTAAGTTGTGAACTGTGAGTGGAGCTTCTGTACAATGACTGAGAACACGCAAAAGAAAGATTCTGCCGCAAGAAGCCTCTCTTCTTAATGAGTATAAAGAAATAATTTTCAGGGAATCACAAAGGGGACAGCACTAAAACTTTCAATGCCATCCAAACCTAAGAGAGAGGTATTTCTTTTCCTCTTTCCCAACTCTCTTTCCATAATAACAAAAAAATTTCAGTTGGAACCTTACCAAGGATTTGAGAATGCTCACATTGGAAAATGATTGTTTTTAAAAATACAATGAAGAATTTAGGAAACTCTTAGGAGGAGATATTCCCATAATTCAGAAATATTTTTAGAACTATAGAAACTATGTTATTTTTGCCATTGTTACTATTACTAATGATACAATGTTAAAATTCTCGGTATTTATTAAATTAAAATCTTCTTCAGTCCAAAGATTTATATTCACTTGAGGATTAGCTGGCTATAAGGCATTATTTATGCAACAGACCTTCAGAAATGTGATAGACAACACTCTCCTCTTTTGAATTTTTAAGAACTCTTTGTATGTCTGTGGAGACTGTGCTAAAGAATCACTTTAAGAATTGTAAAAATTCAAACGCTGCATTTAGAATTACTTATTTATAAAACCAGGCATGTTTGGACTAGCTTGAACAGAATTTGAGCTTCTGATAAAAGATAATTCAACTAAATAAATATCTGAGAAAAAAAGTAATGAAAAACAAGGGAGACCTAAAATTGGAAGGATTCTTACAGAACTCCTTTGTCCCCCTGCATGAACACAAACCAAAGAAGCTGCCAGCATGGCTGGTGTAGCTGCTGGGCCAACAAAGAATGGCAGTAGCTACCAAGCAAGTTTAGGGGAGCCCTGGACAGATGTTCTCTTTCTTGTGCACCTATGGAAGGAAGGTGCTGTAGTTGCTTTGGATGAGGCAACCAAAACAAAGCATTCCACTTATTTCACCTTTAGTTTCTTTTCTACCTCAGAATGCTTCCCTGCTTGTTTCAAGATGGCAAACCTGGAGACAGAGAAGCAAGCTGCCTGGCAGAATTGGGAAATGTTCCCTACTGGTTCATTGTTACTTCTGCAATATAAGGATATCACCTTAGTACTATCACCAAGTGATGAAGAGACTGAGAAAAAATCCATAAAACCACTGATTACCTTTATCTGTTTCTAGTAATGATCTAAGAATATTCAAATTTTCAATTCAGTTTTGCTTTAAACAGCAGCAACTGCTGAACACCCAAATAGCTCATTCTGTAGAGCTCACTTTGGTAGAGGTTTACAGTAGATTCAGCTGGCTGACTCAAGGAAGTTCCTCTGACAACAGGTTAGCTAATTTTTTTTTTTCTTTATCTGTCTTGTTTGTGATCTTTTCATTGGGTTTTATACACAATAGCTGAGAGGAACTGACAAACACTTACTGAACCTCTGTTGACTGACTACAAACTGTGCTGTTGCACTTTAAAACAGAAGCCTTACTTTGAATAAAACACGTCAGCATTGACTGAGGTGGAGAAGAAACCCTCCTCTCAGACAGCATATCTCTCTCCAAATTTTCACATCTAGTGTCTAGAGGAATCCAACATCAGATGTTCTGCCTCTTTCCTAATGATCAAAGAACACCAGTTAGTACATCTCATGGTTATGCTTCTTTTTCACTTATGGCATCCCTCCAAACACAGTACAGAAGTAATGTAACTAAAAGACAGAGTCCCATTTCTGAGTGGCTTTTGAGGAAAGTAGTACTTAAGATCCAGTCTGATGTTTATATTTCTTTAAATGGTAGTGAGGTAATTTCTTGGTATGGCACTAGTTAAATTTACCTTCTGCTCTGCCAGGCTCTTTTAAGGTGATGTTGACCACATGTAACACATGCTGGGGAAACAGAAGGTCTCAGAGCAGGCCACCGTAGTTTTTACTTTATATGAATAACATTAGAGCAGATTTAATGCTGCCAGGTTCTGTGGTAAAAATCCCATTGTATTCTGACAAGGGTTTCGGAGTTGTTTGTGCTGATGTTCAGCACTAATTAGTTTTTGGCACTTTGGTGGACATTTGAATTCCACCATCCACCCTGCAGAATTTTCTGGAAGAGTACTCCAGAGTGCCATGTAATCTATGCCCAGATAACTCCCTAATTAGCTTTTCTGAAGGTACTTTCCCACATGTACCAGCTGGGCACAATGTTGTCTGTGTAAGCAGAAAGTATTGGGCTGATTTTAAATGCTTTTTATCAATATAGACAGTACATCAGAACTCACTTTTGCTTCATGGCCCATCTTTGCTAATAAATTTAAATTAAAAAAAAAAAGAAAAAGAAAGAAGAAAAAATTATTTATAAGAAAGTACAGGTTTGTTATTTATGCTAAAACTTTCTTGGTGCTTGGAAAGCAGGATTTTCCAGGATGAACTTGGATCCCCTACACTTAAACCAGGTGACTAATGCCTTACTTCTTCACACAGTGCCACAGAAACAGCCTGGCAATGCTAGCTGGTAAGATATTAGGCATGGCAATGTTTGAGGGAGGTGTTATTCATGATGAACATGAGAGGCACTTACCATTTAAGGAGCTGCTGTAAGGGTATGAATTTGGTCACTCACTTGCCTAGGTATAGACCCTATGGAGAGCTGGCAGGCAGCAGAAAAGGTTGTTCAGGACACATAAAATAGGTTCTTACATTTGTTTTTCTTTCAGTCTGCGATATTACATGCTATCCTCCAAAGGTGCCTTATATTAGCCATTTTAAAGACCATTTCCCCTCCTCTCCCCATCCTGTATCAGTGCCAAGACAGAGACTGCTGGTTTGTGCTGAGGAACAGTGAAACACATGACCTTGGAACACCTGGAGCTGAGAGGTTATACTGAGAATAGGAAGAGGATAAGAGGTCTGGGATTAAATCTGTGTCTTCTGGCAGATGTACAGTATCAAGGAAGACAGCAGAAGTAGGAAGGAAAGCCAAGAGTAGATGGGGGGCCTCATATACCACCAAAGCACTAACTTAAAATAAAGTTGAGCCTTTCTATGTCTCGGCTAGCAGGTGGTAGGTGCTCAAGGTGGTGTGGCTCAGCTGTGCACCACTGCTGATAGTCATGCTTGGCTTGAGGGCAAACTGGGGGACAGATGCAAGAAAAAATCTTTGCATGGAAAATGTTCCAGTTGTAGCTAAGCCAACTTGGACTGCTTTGTACTAGAGAAGAAACAGAGTAGTTATATGGCAGCCAAAAACAAGGCCAGAAACATCAGTGTTGTACCGCTGACTGTCCAGCCTTTAAGTGATGTAATGGCACAAAGTTTCTCCTAGGAATTATCTTTTTTTGCTGACAGATCTCCCAGTTCCATCCTATGTATAGCATGAAGCATATGGTATGGGATTACAAATAAGAAACAAATCTGTTTGCTTGATTTTGGATACTATTTCCATCTTTCTTCAGAAGAATGCAGCTGCAGATGTAGATATACTCAGTAATGGGGCTGAAGAAATGGAGGTTCCTGATGCTGTAAGCAAAGCTGAGGGAGTTTCTCCCAGCTCTCTGTAGATATTGAATAAAAACAATGTGAAAAAAAATCTCTTCTTTGTTCTCTTCAGCTAGAAGATTGTGTAAGCAAAATGAGACCAACACCATTATTAAAAAGAATGCATGATGGAGGCTCAAGATATACAAACCATCAGGGGAAAAAAATCACAGTTAGATAAGTGACAAAAATGCTTTCAACTAGATGATAATTATTCAAGTTGTTTTAGTAAAAAAAAAAAAAGGAAGAAAAATATCCTTTTTTAATATTTGCTTTCCTCCTTTTAACTTCAGAAAGACTGCTGGAGATGCTTCAGCAAACTGACTAAACATGTTGGGCAAACCTACTGAACAGTTCATTTTCATTCCATGCCTGTGCATCTACTTAAAACAAACTCAGAAGAACAAACATAAATCCTAATGAAAACAAAGTACAAATATGTGAAATTCTAGCTCAGACTTTAATTGTGCTGCATCTACAACAGCTGTAGCGCAGCTACCACAGAAACTAATTTATTTCCATTCTCTGGGCTGAATTTCTTTTTCACTCTCAGTTTTACCTCAAAGAATATGATATGGCTTTGATTTTCTTATTCTGAATGTGGATGTTGTCACTGAAGTACCTCCAAATTCTTTTAATTCACCAGGCACTGGAACAGCTGTTTGCAGAACAGTCTGTTGTCATTTTCTAAAGATCTCATGAGACAAGCGGGAAAATTTGATTTATTTTCACAGTGGGAAAAAAAAGGCAAGTTGTGAATTGTGGAAGAAAATACTCTTAAAGGTGGACAGTTACTTCTCAGAACAATATGACTTTGTTCAGAGTTAAATGTTTCATAGAAGAACTAAGAAACAGAGTCTCTCCTCTGTTTCATAACACAGAGGCTTTGGTAGGTCTGATTCTTATGTGGTCTGCTTTCCATCTTGTTGCCAGACCTTGGTGCCAGTTTATGTACATCCAGCAGCAAATTAGGGAAAGGCTGTACGAGGTGCACCACTCTCCAGCCAGCTGTTGAGGAGGATATTCTGTCAGTCTGCAACCTGCAGCCTAGGCACAGCCTTTCCTGGTGCAACGGGGGCTGCTCTGCCTCAGCCTCTCCTTCCTCCATCACTGGAATAGAAACAGCACCAACTTTTCTTTTTCCAGGTCTTTTTTTCCAAGTACAGGCTGCTGATATTTTCATACATGATACATTATAAATCTACATATCAGTGGTCAGAATGAAATCCCAGAGGGGAATTAATTTTGTGGGAAAAGGCTGAAAGAGCTGTGCTCTTTCTCACGGGAGAGGAAAACATTTCATGCTGAGCTAAAAGCTTGTGTTTGTCTTTTTTTCTTTTTTCTTTTTTCTTTCTTTTTTTTTTTTTCAAACTAATAGATCTTCTGTGTTGGCAAAGATAAAAGCAAGGACATGGGGAAAAGAAATACGTGGACAAAAGCACATCATGTTAGAAGGAACAATTAGGGAGAGTCATATTAGAAGAGGCTCTAAGGAATTAAAAATACATATGCTTTTCTACATTTTATGTGAATCTTCTTTTGGTTCATTTTATTCCAGGACTGAGCAAAACTTGAGAGGAACCAGTGTGCTGTCTGGGAGGTAGTTAGCATTTCTCTCAGTTGTGACAGCAGGTTTACAGGCTATAGCCACTAGATATTCTTATTGGGTTTTATTTAAACTAAATAAAGGGAGAATGATGAAGAAAAGAACACAACCAACAGCACAAGTAACAGCCAGAGTCCATTCAAAGGGAGGCTGCCACAGAGTTTAGCAAACCTTGGCATCCAAAAGAATCATAAGGAAATGTTACAGATGAACAGCCATCTCCTGGGAAGGTTGATGGGGAAACTTCTACCAATGCATAATGTTGATGGAGAAAAAGTTTTTTTCTTGCTAGATGAGTATGATGTGGAAAAAAATATGTCAAGGATATATCTTAATGTACTATGTGATTAGCAAATGGAAAGTAGCACATGTGAGTTACAGAAAGAATTAAACGGTAGATTTAGATAAAGCCCCGGGAAAAAAAAAAACCACACACACAAAAAAACCAAAAAACCAAACAAAAAAATAGTGAATATATTACTACAAGATAGGAAGGAGCTTTAGATAACAGTCACTAAATAGAATATTCTAAAAAACCAAATGCTTACTACCTTTGCGTGTAAAAAAAATCTAAAGGCTTGTCCAGTTAGGCAGCTTTAATATCACCTGATGTATTTCATAAATGCCATCCAAAAAACAGCTAGGTTTTACAGTTAGTCTCTAAAAGAAGGAATACTGGTGACTGATTCAGTCTAAATTAATTTTTTCAGGTGGGTAATCTACAATGCCTAAGGACATCCCATGAATAGAGAGGGTCTTTGCCTGGATAAATGATTGCTCAAGTCAGTTTCTGGTCCTCAGGATAAACTACTTAACTTTCAAGGAGATTAAGATCAATTCTTTGGTAAAAAGCAGTCCTTAGTGAGTAATAAAAAGGAAGTGTGACACAAAACTTTAAAATTTATGCTATAACATCTGTGGATTACTAATGTTAGCAAGATATGTTCAGCAGTTTCACAGCATGCAAAATATGAAAATTAAAGGTTCATAATTTATAAGAATATGAAATTTGTTAGAGAAAACACAGAAAGACTTCAAACGAAACTGATAATTGTGGACATTCCTTAAGTCATTCTGGGTCCAGCTCTACTCAGAGATTTCCACATAAGAGTCTGTACCAGCCTCAAGGGATAATTATTAGGAAACTTTTCAAAGCTCAGATTTTTATGAATGTTTGGAAAGAGAGAAGAAAATCAAATAACTAGAAAGCTAGTCAACAACAACAGAAAAAAGCAATAAAAAAGCTAGCAAGTTTTGATTGCAAATGTAACACATGTACAGAACCAGTGCTTGTAAACTTACGCCATGCACAATTCACCTACTAATTTGTTAATGCAAATTACATTTGCAAAAGAACTGACTCTGCAGTCTAAATGATCTGAGATTATAAACATTTTTTATATAACCAGATGAAAGAAAATGAGTTAAAATGGCAATAGGATGAAAACTAATTGTAAAATCCAACATACATGCACGCTATTAAGAGAGCATTAGAACACCAGAACCTGGAGGAGGGGTTTCTGGATGGCTTTTTGGGAGGTGCACCATTTCATTTCTCTGGTTTGCTAAGAGCAGAGCAGACACATCATGTAGGGTTGAGAGCACTGCTTACAGTTTTAGCTTGATTATTAAAATATCCCTATTCATAATAACTTCTTGCATCTCACTTCTCCCCTGAGCACTGATTTAATTTCATCTTGTTGAAAGTTCAGTTGAATTTCATCCTGCTTCACTCTAATGGACAAAAAGATCTGACCCTAGGTTGGAGATGCCATAAACTAAAAAGCAAACCGTTGTACAGGTAATTAATATTTGTCAAAGACAGGGACCATAAAATATATATTACTGGGATGTCACTTATTTTCTTCCTCCAGCATTTTAGAGCCCATGTAGCTAAGCACTAGCAGGATGATGGATACACATGCCATTCTCAACGTTTATGCTCAGGCAGTGATTGATTAGGCATGAGAAAGGAAAAGAGCAGATAAGGTTCTTACCCAGAGAAAACAATTGAATAGTAATTCAGTAAGAAAGCAAGGAGAAATTCAGTTGGTCTTTAATTAAACTCACAAAAATAAAAGGTTGCCAGTCTACACTTAAGATAAAGGGCAAAGTCCATGCTGTAAGAAAAAGGAAAAAAAACAAGAGGAAGGCATCTTTACGTTGAGGTGGAAGGGTGAAGTTGGTACACAAATTGCTTCTTTGAGAAAATCAGATGCTAAAAAAGAAAAAAAGGAAGGAAAGTTTTTGTACCCTTTCATTTTTTATGGTCAAGCTACTGATGAATTCTATAAAGACATTTTCCAAAGTATTCTTCGCTTTTCACTCTTCTGTTCTCTCTTAACACTTCATGAGCAAATGGAAATCTGTCAAATTTATGATATCAGCTGTAATGCAGCTGTTTCCTTGAGGAAGAAGTAATTATTAAAAGAACAAATAGTGTATAATATACCAGTTACTAGAAAATATAAAACCATTTAAAATTCTGAATTCTTTTTTTAAACTCTTTTGTGAGTTAAATTTTAACTCTAATGCCTGGAATAGCATCTGTGAGAAGAAAATAAAAATAATAAAAATCTCTGTAAAAGACATAGTACCCAGTCTGTTTCGGGAAGGTCTGAGTTATCTTCCCAGTCAGTTCTTAGTAAACCACAGGGACTTTTCTAACTGAGCCAGGAATTACTAAGCTTGACACGAAAGATGTATAAAGCATGTGTTAAGAGAATATAAACTTTTAACCACCCTAAAATAATTTTTAGAATCCCGAACAATTTAGTTTGGAAGGGACCTCTGGAGGCCATCTGACCCAACCTTCACTCAAAGCAGGACTAGCTTTGAACTTTAGTCCAAGCTTAAATTCAGATTATGTTACCTGAAGCCTTGGCCATGAAGGTTTTGAGTAACTCTAAAGCTGGTGATTCCAGCTGTAGGTTGCTTGTTCCAGAAATCACAATTCTTGTAATTAATTGATAGCAGAAGTGTTAATACAGATTTAAAGTCACTTTTTTTCCTATTCTTCTCTTTTGGCAGAATTCAGAAGTATTGTTTCTAACTCTATTGCAGGTACAATAAAGTTATATAAAACCATCAGGGCAGAAGTGTCTTGTTGAACACAATCACCAAAAGTCTGCTTGGGCTAATTCACTGTCATGCAGGATTTAAGGGAAAATTGTCTCCATCTTGGTGAAGGACACAGTAGAACAATATCGTATTGCCTAGTCACTTTAAGTGGAAACTGTGCCCTGGTAATCCTCACTTTTTCCTTTGAAGTTCTGGGATTTGCACCACACCTAAACAAACTGAACCTCTGGTCACCTACTGCAGCCCATTCTCTGTCTGTTTTCAGCATGCTCCAGACCATGCAGGGAGATGCAATTGCTGTGCTCATAGCACTCCACATGTGTCCCCTGGTGATGCTGAAATGCCTTTCCAGGGGGCAAAGTGTTCAATCTTCAGTCTAGAAGTAGCTTCTTTTATAGACTTTATCAGAAACTTAATTCAGGCAAAGAGCACTGTCTATATCCTTGATCTGTGCCAGTCTGTGGAGTAGGTTTGGATTTTGTGTCTCAGTCATATTGCCAATTGTTAGCTCTCTTTGAATGAGTATCACTGTATTGTTCTAAAATCCTTCTGCGCTTTTTATTTCCTACATCATCTGAACAGCTTCTGCCTCCTTATGGATTATGCTTCTTATCTGAAAATTGCTGAGCCATTACTGATCTTCTTTTGTAACTTTCAAGTAAGACTATAAGGAGGTGGTTATCTTTAAAAGTGTCCAAAATATGTGCGTGTATGTGTCCATAAACTGCAATCCAAAAAATTTGTCTGCTATCATTGGATATTAATGAAATCAGAGCTTAGCAGCTGTGTTGTCTCTTAGTTAATGTTAAGGAGGTTGCTATAGCTGTTATACAGATCCTTGTTTTGTTCTCCACTGGCTGTCCTTTCCTAAATACTGCTTTTGCTTGTGATTCCAAATGCTTCTGCTTTGTAATTGATACCTAAAAAAGGTACAAAGCCCAGCACTTCTTGGATTGTGTCTTCAGCTCTTAGCTGTTTAGTCAGTTATACTGCATGAGTCATACTGATTTGAAAGGAAAGTAGCTAACAGCAGTGCTTGCTTTTAGATCAAGAGAAACATTTATCTTGAACTGCTGCTCCCTTTTGCAGAAAGAAAATCTATGATCTGAAAACTAACATTATTATTTATTTGCCACAGCAGTCTTGGTGAAAACACACAGGCAAACTGTGTTTTGTGGGAAGATGGACAGCAATAGTGATACTCTAATAATCTCCAATAATTTACTCTTGTAAAATTATTTTTATAAATACTATTTTTTAATAATTTATAAATATTATTATTATTTTTTAAAAAGTACTATTAAAAACAAAGAAAGGGCTGATAGTTACACAGAGAGTATGTTCTTTGTGAACGAAACCTACTATGCCCATACTGAATATAATGCTATGCAAACTTCCCATGGTATTTCAGAGAAATAATTGTGTGCTTGAAATGGATAAAAAGAATTAGAGAGAAATAAATGAGATTGCGACTTGTGTTAACTGGAATTGCAATTTAGGTATTTTGTTTAAATCTTATCAGGCTGCAATGCAGATGAAGAAAGATATATATCTTTTCTGTAATGATAAGCACAACTGCTGACCTCAGATGGTGCAAAGTACTTTACTGTGGTATCATTGCCTCCTTGTAGGGAATCATGGAGGCAGAGCATGAGTGATACAGCTGAAGTTTTCATTGATATCCAAAGCAGAGGGTTACAGAACCACCACCAAGTATAGAAAAGTCATTTATGGGATATCTGACTACCAAGCAGAATTAAAAAAACCCTCTAAAAGAAAACAGTCTCCAAAATGTTGATTCAAATAAGGGAAGCATTTGAGAAAACAGGTTAGGTTGAAAGATACGTCCTGCTGCACACTGTAAAGAAGGCTGTTTGCTGGTGAGCCTCTCACCAGCTTAAGACAGTGTCAGCTTCAAAGCTCAAAGTGCAATCTAGTGTTGGTATATGGCCTCAGCACTGCTGGTACAACTGACCCTTAGAGCTTTGGTCCCCAGGAAAGTCAGTGTTGAGTGCTTTCAGCTTGCCATCACCTCATGCCAGGACCCAGCATCCCCGGACGGAGTCCCAGTTGGGTTCACCAGCCAGCCAAGGGGGACACCCAGGAAGGGACAGGAGGAGTAGCACCACATGAGCCCCAGCCCACTGCACAGCAACCACAAAATTTATTAACAGGGGGGAAGCCAAAGCAATTTAGGAAGAAGCATTCTACCATTTTGGATTAATGTTCTGTTACTTGTAGGCTGATGTGTCCATGAAAAGAGAAAGAGCAAGACTTCACCTAGCTCTGGAGGGTGTGGGAATATTCCATCTGTTTGGACAAAATTTCTAGCACGTTTGTTGTTGAACATTCAGATTTTTTTTAAAAGGATTTGTGAATTCATAAATTAATTTCCACACAAATATGAGAATAAATTAAATAAAATTATTTGTAAATATATTTTCATAAGTTCCTTGACCATATCATATCAATATCAACATCTGTAACTGTCATCTGCAGTGCCAGTTGCTTTGGCGTTTTCTGTGTCAAATCATTTGTCTTTCTTTCTATCACACAAAATACAAGAGCATTTTTGAAATTGCTGTCCTATTTATGTCTTGATGGTTTATAATCATCCTAATCAATATTGTACTGGAGTCCATTTGGCCCACAACATTGTAATTTTTTTCAGCAAATGGTAGTCATTTGCTGTCGCATACAAAAATAAAAAAGAGATTTATACTTTTTATTTTTGCAATTAACTCAGCTAGTTCTTCATGCAGAAGGAAAGTAATAAAAGGCAATATTATTTTTTTTCTAGAATAGACCAGCAATCAGTTTTCTGTAAAAACACGGGAAAGGAGAAGCCAAAGAATCCCCTGCATGGTGGACACCTTCAAGAAGTTTATCACTGACCATCTTTCCTAAGAGTAGGGCTGGTGCCCATAGATGGAATCAGTATGAGAGGGTCTTTTCTGTAGTTTTCATTTCATAAGCTTGGTACCCCACTTTGTACTTGATCTAAGTTTAACTTGACCACATCTTCAATCATAGGATCATAGAATGGTAGGGGTTGGAAGGGACTTCTGGAGATCATCGAGTCCAACTCTCCTGCTAAATCAGAATCACCCAGGGCAGGTCACACAGAAATGGATCTAGACGGGTCTTGAAAGTCTCTAGAGAACGAGGCTCCACAACCTCTCTGGGCAGCCTGTACCATCGTTCCATCACCCCTACAGTAAAATAGCTTTTTCTTATATTGAGGTGGAACTTCCTGAGTTCCAATTTGTGTCCAATGACCCTCATCGTATCACAAGGTACCACTGAAAAACACTGACTCCTTCTTCTTGACACTCCCCTTCAGATATTTATAAACACTAAAAAGATCCCCTCTTCTCCAGACTAAATAGCCCCAAGTCTCTCAGCCTTTTCTCATATGACAGACGTTTTGGTCCCTTTATTATCCTCATACTCTCCATTGGACTCTCTCTGGAGTATCTCTGTCCCTCTTGAACTGGGGAATTCAGAACTGGACACAATATTCCAGGTGTTGTCTCACTAGGGCAGAGTAGAGGGGGAGGAAAACCTCCCTCAACCTGCTGGACACAGCCTTCCTAACGCACTCTAGGATGCCATTGGCCTTCTTGGCAACAAGGGCACACTGCTATTCCATGGATAACTCGTCCACCAGTACTCCAAGGTTCTTCTCCTTGGAGCTGTTTTCCAGCAGGTCAGCCCCTAAGCTGTACTGGTGCATGGTGGGTGTTATTCCTCCCAAGGTGCAGGACTCTACACATATTCTTGTTGAGCCTTAGTAGGTTCCCCTTTGCCCAGCTCTCCAGTCTGTCCAGATCTCACTGAATGGCTGAACAGCCTTCCTGTGCATGAGCTGATCTTCCCAGTTTTTTATTGTCAACAAACTTGCTGAGGATTCATTCTATCCCCTCTTCCAGGTCATCAATGAACATGTGGAACAAGACTGGACCCAGTACCGACCCTTGGGGAACACCACTAACCACAGGTCTCCATTGTTGATCAAAATGCTCTGAGCTATAATTCACCATTTCTAAATCCATCTCACCATCCACTGTTCTAAGTCACACTCATACTCTGAGCTTGCCCACGAGAATGTTATGGGAAACTGTGTCAAAAGTCAAGTTATACAACATCTACTGTTTTCCCTGCATCTGCTCTTCTAGTCACATTATTCTAGAAGGCTATCAGATTAGTAAAATACGATTTCCCCTTGGTGACAGTCACTGTGTGGTAATACAACTTATATATTATAACACCAATTATAATAATATAACTACAACACAATTGAGGTGCTATAAACACCAACTAGAAGGCAGAAAAGCACTTCCTATACCTTTTTCTCAAAGTTCCCATTTCTTATCCTATTTTGTACTAAACACAATCAACATAACATATTTTTTTTAATAATAATAATAAAAAAATGCCCATAATGGTCAAAATAATCTTGTTTCCCAGATTCATCCCTTTTTCTCCTGGAAAGGCTCCTATTCATGGTGCAGAGAATATGACATTCAGAAAGTTAGGCTTTGAAGTAAGTTTCTGAACACCTTTTTCATTTAAAGATAAAATCAGAAGGAAGAATATCTTAAACTAAAGTCTCCAGCTCTATGTTCTCTTTCCTGTTTCCATTTCTGTATCACTCTGAAGTATTCCTTCAGGTCGAGAGCTCTGTCAGGGCCCAGATTCATAACTTCTGCAGGATCATGGAGCCCTATACATTTGGAGTTTGTTTTCCAGTCATGTTGAAATACTGTCTGCTACAAAGCCTGTCTGTCTTTTCCTCTCTCCCATTTCTGTCAAAGTTCTCTGTATAACTCTGTGGTGTCTGTGAAGCTTTTCAAGACATTTTCTGCACTTTGTTTAACTTAGTTTCCACTACTTGCACTCTTCTGCTTCTGCAGAAAGCCTTCATTAAATGTCTCAGATCAGTCAGGCACCTCTACAACCTTGTGTGTACACAGCAGATTAACCAAAACCCACCTTCCCTAGTGCAGTGGGAATGCTCAAGATTTCACCTCAGGAGCCTGAATTCTGCCTCCTCACAGAAGTAAGCATTATCATACTATTAACTTTCTAACATCAACTATCTATTCACAGAGAACTCAGTCATTGCAATGACACTCAGTGTTTCATTATCTCTGCTTTTCATTATGTTCAAATTCCGGATCAGACACAGATCTTTACTCGACCTCAAAAATTACTTCCTTCCCCCTTTTCCTTTCTCTGCTTTTCCTCAATTTTTTATGTCATATGCTCTTCATCAAAATAAATCTCCACATAAACCAAAGACTTTACATGACAATTTTAATTTTTGTTGTAAAATCTGCAGCCAACCCACATCATAAACTAAATCTTTATGAAGTGGAATACTAAAAATGAGTTGTTAATTTTCTGCCTTTCCCTCCTTCTTCTGTTTTCAGTGAGATTTCTAGAGATCACGTAACTGTGTCTCTAAGGACATAAAATGTCACATTCTTATTTGTTATATGTCTTTTCATCTCATGTACATATTAGGTTTTTCTTACCTGGCCCCCGCAAAACAAAATTTTGTTAAGTGCAAAGCTTAATTTCTGCTTTTATTTACAAAGTTTTGGGGACTTCACTGGGTTCCACTGCAGACTTCCTCTGACTTTATTAGTTTTCATTGATTGTTTAAAGCTTGCTTGCCAGTAGGAATTCAGTACTTCAGTGCACACTTAGCCAAATGAAAGTAAAATTAATGCTTCCTGTCCAAAGAAAGGAGTCTGAGATGAATGGTCTTTTAGCCATGTTTGCAAGTGAAATCTGCTCATCATAGAATTTGGGACTGCACTCCTTTTCTTTTCAAATGCAAGCTGCGTTTGGTCAGTTTCTCTGGAAAGATGATGAAAATACTTGGAGAAAAAGAATAGAAATACTACTGAGGGAGGCAACAGAATCACAGCATATTTTGGGGTCTTGCAGTTATACCAGGAGAAAATACTTTGAGAGGAACAAGTACCTAACAATCAGGGCAGTGAAGTGAAAAAATGGATCATAAGAACCAGATGGGATGGGATAAGATTTGCTGCAATTCATGAAGTCTCTGAATGGACTGAAACTAAACCTGGAAGGGAGGACATCATGAACCCTGTGAGCAATGAAGCTTGTAGATGCTTTTTCTATAGTATTTTTTAAATTTATTTTAGTTCTGGTCTCTTAGTGCTGTGCAGACTATTAAGCAAGCAGAAAACTCTACAAATGGTGTTTTATCAGACATTATATCAGACATTTATCAGACATTTTATCCCACAGCAAACCCCCTAGATATCTTTGTACCCAGTCATTTTCTGAAATAAATATTTTAATACGTAATACATTTTCACAAAGACTTTCTATCATTTACATGTAACTGTTGTACTTGCAGGCTGTATTTGTGTCAAAACATTGTCTGTACTGTCTTTAGAGGAAAGAGAAAATACCGTTCAGAGTTAAACTGCAGAAAATTATTTTTCCATTAGCTGATAATGTTGAACTGTCGATTTTGAGAACTAAAAGATAAAAGCAGAAATGAAAACAAGTTCTTCATTCTATGGCAAAGAGCAAGTGAAGGGAAATTGCCACTCTTTAATTTGTTGAAAATCACCTGTTTTTAGCTGTGCTGGATTTTCAAACATCCAGATGTCAGTAGCCCAAGATTAAACACTTCTGTCCTTAACCTTCACACCTTGTTTTCTTTGATGGATACAGAAAGAAGGAAGAGAATGGTGGTAAGGGCTAACAAAAGATACCAATGCTTTTTGAGGCTGCTCAGAGATTTCAGGTGTTCCAAATAATTATGCCTGAAATGGGTTAGTAGGCAGCGGTCTGATCAGCAGTTAAACCCATTCTAAAATTGTGCTGAGCCCTCAGCACTCTTTGGACAATGTGCAACGCAGCAAGCGTGTGTCTCTGTTACAGCTTCCTGTAACAAATGCAGTTAAGATTATCTGCCTGTTTTTAATTCAAAGATGTTCTTCATTGTTTAAAATGCTATCAGGCTTCTAACTTTTGGTGATGAAGTGTCCCTCATGAACAATTATTTTTTCTAAGTTTGAATGAAAATGTGTCAGTCATATTAAATGGGTAATAGCATAATATTTTGCCACTACCATGAATCACAGTAATTTGTTTTATGGCATTGTACTTTCTCAGTTAAAGAAAGCACTTGAAATTTTTCACAGGCAGGGACTGAAGTTTGCACATTTGTATTCAGCCTGAGGGAAATCAGCTTCAAATTGAAAACATTACAAGTATGAAGAAACACTAATATGCTTTGATAATTTTATTTTGTGTTATATCTCAATGCTATGTTGGAGCTCTCCATGTGCAAACAAAACAATGAGCAGAATTTCACTGTGTGAATGTTAGTTATACACTGAGCAATGCAATGAAAAATCATTGTTCTTCACTTTACATTACAGTTCTGTGACAATTAGCCATTCTGTTCTGTCATTTCAGCTTTTACCCATATTTCCTCCCTGTCTTTCTGTCTTAAAGAAATCTTGTGACTTCAGTTTCCTGACGTTAATAGCTACCCACTGACAAAGCTCAGTCTGAAAGAGCCAAATATAATGCAGCACTATCCATGAATAAGAAAACTGTCCATTAGAACTTTCTATAAGAACTTTCTCTGGAAATTATCAAGACTATTCTTGTCCATCAGACACACTCATAGGAAAAAAGTTCCTGTCTTCAACTATATAGTTTATATGCACAACAGAGTTGGATAGCAAAATGAAAAAAATTCTGAAAGCATATTTAATTTCAAAAGTAGCTTTCTAACCCAACCATCCCTATAGTTAAATTCCACTCATTCTTACTTTTTTCTTGACAACATAGAGGAGCTATGAAATTACATGATTTTTCCCAAAACTATTAACTACCATTTGCCAGGTATTACATTTCACAGTACCCAATTCAACTTGTATTGTATCATTGTCAGGAAAGAAGACCTTTAAAGCACAGACCACCAAGCAGCAAAAACCAATGGGACAAAGGGAAAGAGAAAAAAACAGAAAGGAAACACAGCTTGATATCTGGAATATTGAATGGGGATGAAAAAGGTGGATAATTCTTTTCAGATTAGCTATGTTCCCCTTGACTTCTGGCTGCCTGGGCTTTACACTGCAAAAAAGGTTAAAAAATATTTTGAGATTATGAATATTTCTCAAATGAAACATAAGATGAAGAAGGTACTAGAAATGAGATGCCTTTAAAGAGCTTTATTTTTCATGAAGAAGAGTTATAAGCTTTTGAGAAGAAAGTGAGTTCAATTTTTTTATTATTTTTTTAGGATTAATTAATGTCTGTTAATTACCTAATCACAGAATCACAGCAGGACTGAGGTTGAAAGGGAACTCTAGACATCATCAGGTCCAATTTCCTGTCTAAGCAGAGAATTTGGCTCTTTGATCTGGACCACATCCAGGAAGCTTCTAAGTTTCTCCAAGGATGGAGGCTCCACAATCTCCCTGGGCAACCTGTGCCAGTGGTTGATCATTCCCCCAATAAAAAGTTTTTCCCAGTGTTCAGAGTAAATCTTGTGTGTTTCAGTTTGAGCCAATTGCCCCTGGTCCTGTCACTGGGCACTACTGAAAAGAGCCTGGGTCCCTCTTCTTTGCTCTCTCCCCTCTCCTTCAGGTATTTACATACCTTCATAAGACCCTCCTCCCGATGTCACTGCATGACATCCTATTTTTCTATATAGCATATAGCAAATAAATTAAATCCCAATCTACATTTATTTACTCTGACAAAGCAAAGGATTTTCACTTAAGGATCCATGGAGATGCCAGCAGTGAAGGGTTTGGAGTAGCCTTTGTAAAAAGTCCATTGCATGTTCCAAAGTAAAATGTTGAAAGTTAAGTGGCAGAAGATACATGTTGGGAAAGAACATTGGTAAGTGATTCGTAGTAAATTATTAACAGCTGTTAGATGACAATGACAAAATGGCAGAAACAAAGGATAATAGTGAAAAACAAAGAAGGAGCTAATTAGTGGTGTCTAATAATGTCAATCAATTGCATAGAAAAGACAAGAAGTGAAAAGGAAGAGCAATTACTTGATTGCAATAGATAAGAAGAGGTGTTCTTGGGTGGCATAGTAGAAGGAAAATGAGAGTAATGATAGTAAACTTATAAAGCTTGGTTGTACTAAGCCAGATCAGGTAAAGCTGCGTAACAGGGGGAGGCATGACCCTGCAAGTTGAATAAACAAGATGAGTAAGGTAGACAACTCAATAAATGTGGATAGAAAATCACTAAAGCTGTGATTTAAAAAAACAAAACCAAAACCAAGCAAGCAAACAAACAAAAAACTTCTGCACTGCCTTAAATTCTTCCAATGTAGGTGCTGATCCACAATGAATTTAAGTCTTTAAATATTTAATATTCATTTATTGGTACCAGAAGACTATAGATCAGATCGAAAATTACTGCTCTCTGAGGAAGGACTGAAAACCAAAAACTGCAGTCCCAAAATGCTTCGTCTTAGCTGTAAATGAAAATTGTGTTTGGGAACAACCATTACAGTGACAGTAGTGCTGACAGTAAAGAAAGAAAAAGCAGTTTCTGGTGTTAAAGAAATAAATGTGCAATGAATTAAAGCAAGATGAGACAAAAATGTGGAGGAAGATAGAGATCCAACAATCCTCTGCTTTTGTTCAGATAGCCCATTTGGAAAGGAGCCATGGGAGGATGTCAGCATGTTTCAATTATGTGTCTAATTCCAAGCAGTTTTCTGTCTACAGGCAAAAGCGGAAGCAAACCTGTCAGCTCTAAGAATTTGTTGATTCCACTTTGGACTGCATCTAAACACAAGGATGGAGAAAAAATGTCATTTGAAAAAATAGAGCAATTCTAGATGATGTTTTTTCAAAGTCTTCTTTAAGTTTCCACATTTCCTTTTTTACAATTTGTGCATTGCAACATTTCATAAATAAAACTGCATTTTCTTTTCAATATTTAGCTTGAAGATCACTCGCTGAAACTGATAAAGACGAAAGAAAATGGCAATATAGTAACAGTGAGAAAATGGTTCTAGAACTAGGTAATACTTGCCACTTATGAATTTATGCCTAGGTACCTGGTGTTAATCTCTCTGGGGGAAAATATTAGCTATAGGACTTTAGCTTCATGCTAACCCTTGTTAGCAAGACAGACTAGAGTAAGACTGCATGCCTGCATTGTGTGACAGTGTCACAGCTGTAACTGTCTCTAAATAAGTTCATGTCTGAATTTACTCCTTAAAGTGTTGCATTTAGGACTAGTGTGTGATATAATTAACTTTCTGCTCTTCTATTCATTCCAGTGTTGCAAAAATATATGTGGGCTGATCCAATCATTCCAATAAAATAACAATAAAGAGAATTAAATTCTTAATATTGTAACATATACAGCATTCACCTTCTAAACTAAAGCAGGTAACCAAAGCAACAGATGCCAGTGTGTTTCAATTTTCCTACTGCATTTGGGAATATTTTTCTGAATAATGTATGCTTAACACTTAAAACAGGTGAGGATTAGACTGCATCTTTTTCAAAGTGTAGACTGAATGCTGCAAAGCCAGACAGTTACATCCTTGCTGTTCACAGAGGCTACGCTCTTTAAAGTAGCAACATTTGGAACTTTCCATCTGTTGAAAAGAATTTCAAATAGTTATCTATATATCAAAGTGGTATCCAGATAAAAACTTTTGCCTATACTCTGAGGTAATCTGTGGTCAACAGCTTTATCAGTCTGGAAAAAGCAATGGAGCTTAGTTGTGGAGGAAACACACTTCAGACAAGGACTGACTTAGGATTGTATAATGAAAACCAGAGACTTTTAAAGACTTTAAAAACTTCTGTTGTCAGGGAAAGACAATTTAAAAAAAATATCTTTCCTTCTCCTATAGATGCTCAGAATAGTTTGTGTGTGTCTAATTAAATAACATTAGAAGAAAAATGTTCCTCTGCACTCATTCTTCCCTATGGGAGACCGGTTGAAAAAAACAAACATATGGCACACATTAATTACATTCCTTCAGACTTTATTTAGGAAGTGCTTTAATGAGATTAATATGGCATAAAAATTTAACAGAAAAGAATACACTTATTAGAAGCATTAATACACAGAAACAATAATTTATGCTTAAAATCTTTTAAAAAATCTTTACAAACTATGAGACACTGCTATAAAAAATAGCCATTTCAAGCCCCAATGATTAGTTGAAAAGACTAAAATATAAACAGTTCTTAAGAGTAAACATGATTTTTCCATTCATAGTATGTTCAAAGATTCTGTAATGATCACTTAGCCTTCTCAAAAAAATGTCTTTGCTTGCTGTTAAAACAATCAAAATACGGATAATGAAATTAAAAGAAAGTATTTTAATATGGTGGTTTGAAAGCATACAGTAGATCATAATGCTTCTCAAGCTAGAAAGAGCTTCAAGGACACATCCTTGAGTGGGCATAAAAGCAACTAGCCTGCCCAGAGGACAAACTTGATATTTGGGATTCTGTGTTCAGGTAAACTCTGATTAGGAAAGGTGACATTATGCCACTTCATCCTTCTGGACTTGTAAACTGGTGCCCAATAAACCAATCAGTATTAACTGATTGGCTGGACAAAAGCCAGGGCTTGTAGATGCTACAATTATTTGTAACAGTACACTACTCTGGTGTCAAATCCCCTGTATTATACCTATGTGTTACATTGAAACCTTGTTCTTTTGGAATTCCACAATTGCTTAACTCAAGTATCTCAGGGGAAACTAGAGTCCCAAGAAAAATACAAACATTAAGTAACAATGTTTCTATAAAATAAATTAAGGAAATATCATACTTCATTCCACATCTTTGATTATTGTGATTCTGAAAATTTGCTCACACTTCAAAAATCCCACTATGTAAAAAAATAAACACACATGGATATAAATGGTAATTGTGTTGCTGCCATGAATCTCTTTTGCTCCAATTTTCTGCATGTGTCTCCATGAAAGGAAGACGTGTTTCTGAAAGAATTAGAACTTATGCACACAGAAAATTCTTGCTCCTTACTTCTAATCTGTAACTTGGTCAGCTTCTTTTGATGGGAAAAAAAATGTAGAAAGACAACAGGAAGTTGGTAAAAACTAAAATCAATAGAATAGTTCTGAAATATGAAGAAGACAATTCTGAAAAAACCCCCACCATGTGATAAAGGACATGGGTTTTTTCTAGAGGCGTGTTTAAAAGCATGTTCTCTACAGGCTTTTCAATAGCTGACAGACAAGTAACAAAAGCATAAAGTTAAAGACAAGAGTGGTAGATTTGGAGCACATAGAAGCATTTATTTAATGAATTTTCAGTTATCTGTTTCTGGTATATAAGAATATCTGATAGATGAAACATTTCATAGTGAACCCATAGTCTCTGAAAAATAAGGTATGTAAAGTCTATTCAACTGCTTAAACGTTTTCCACTCCAAAATGAGGACATATGGTATATACAGAACAGTAGCACAAGCCTGACAGGAAAACAAATTCACCTGTTTGTTGGCATCAGAGGGAGAAAGGGAAAAAAAATAACGCCCCCTTTAATGAAAAAATTTCAAAAGACCAGGGTCTGTGAGATTTTCTCAGATGGCCTTTTCAATTTTTCCAGTGCTAAGTGTGCCAGCCTCAGAATCCTCTTCCTCCCAGGGCTAGGGTGCCAGGACAACCTGGCTGATGTAGCTGCCTTAACTGGTGAAGCCTCAGAATAGATCTGTGCCTCCTTCACAAGCTCAGACTCTTGCCCTTGAACTTTGTCTGAGAGATGCTGTACCCTTGCCCGTGTGTCACCATGTTTTTCATTGAGCCAGATCTGCCACTGGCTTGTGAACTGGTCTTCTTAGTTTGACCATGGACCTGATGTGTCACTCTGGACTTGGCTGATGACCACCATACTTTGGCTGAACCACTCTATCATCACTATGCTTGGCCTGCTCAATCTGCTCTGGTGAGGTGGGACTCTCCACCACCACTGTCTCTTGGGTTCCAGTTTCCCTTCCTTTCATCCAGCCTTTGCTGTTCCCTGACTGAACTCTGATTTCTTCCACTCTTTTGTCTCTTCCACTCCTGGGAGGACGTTTCTCTTTCTTTTATATCTGTGAGGCATGTCAGTGGAAATCCCTCTTTAATGCAGTCATCCTGTAGAGTAGGAGAAAGTAAAATTAATTTCCTTTCTTTGGGCAGTGACCTACGATGGAATCTCAGATTGAGCTGGGAACAAACCCTTATCCCAAAGGTATGGACAAAGTTAGGATAACATTTCTCTTTTTTTCTTGGTTGAGGTGACTCAGTTCAGATTTTAGGAGACAAAAACTGCACGAAAGTCAGCAGACAAATGATAATACTAGGAAATAATTTGCCTGATAATATTCTTACCAGAGATGGTGAAATCCACAGTCCCATCTCTACTGTAATAACTGTGTATACATTGGGCTACACTGTTGCTACTCTGTCAGCTCTGACTAGTGCTGATAATGTTCAGGGCTTATTTTCTCAGCAGAGAAATGTGGATGTTGATGTCAAAAGCTGAGGCTCTTAATAAATTTAGATGCCTTTAAGAGCAACGTGTGGTTCACTACAGGAGGCTTCAGAGATTTACACCTTCAGCATTTACATTCTGGTTATGTATCATCACAGGCATCTCGATCCCAGGCTGGAGCTCAACCTATGATTTTAGTACCACTAGGCCAATCAGAGTCTCTCCCAAACACACAAGTGTAAGCAGTGTTACATGGAAGGCATAGAGATGTTGTTCCAGTTATGCAGGAGTGGTGAACTGAAGTCTCTGCCTGTCCCAGAAGCAAGACACTGCTATGTTATAAAGACCCATCAGTCACAGTTATTGCTAGGGTGCTAGACACACTCATGCTTCCTCAGATTTAGAAATTCCAAAGAAGAAAATACAAAATGATCAGCAAGGTGATTAAACAAACAAGCCAGCAGACTATACATATTGGAAAAAAATATATCTCGGTTCATAAAACCCCACTAAAAAAGATTATTTTCTGAATTAAGCTATTAAGTCACTTTTTTTAATTGCTCTTTTTCCTATTTCAGCAGTTATTGATGTGGCAAGGAAAAATGTTACTGAACTATTTTGGAACTGATTAAAAGATATCAACACATGTTCATTACATTGCAGGTTAAAATCAGGGTCAGCATTGCAGTGAGGTTGTAATAAAGGAATATTAAAACACCAGTTTTTCAAGATTACAGAACTACAGAATTATTTATGTTGAAGGGACAACATGAATTTACAGAACAGCTTGTAGACAGTCACACAGAGAGAGTCTTGCTCACTTTGAATTGTAGACATTCCAAGCACTTAGTAAGTAGCTGAGAGACAGTCTGCATGCCCACTAAACAAACATGCAGGCTGACATGAAATCATCTGAGGCAGAGGACATATCCTCACTGCCATCAACCAGCTCTGGGTCATGTCCAGATGCAACATTTCTTGTGTGAGTAACATTAATGTATACACATACTCTTGTGTTCAGGATCAATAATTTTTGTCAGACATCCCCTGGATGCACAGCATAAAGCCAGTTACTGTGGCACTGAGCATAAAGCATATCTGAGCATCAGTGTATCCCAGTTTATATTGCTCCTTATGAGCACTCTGCTTTTCATATATTATTGGAAGCCTGCAGATCTGCCTCTCCAAAGGTGTTTGCTCATTCCAGACTTGGTATCTGGCCATCTGGGCCCCTCAGTTTAGGAAGGATGTAGAGGTCCTGGAGCAGGTCCAAAGGAGGGCAACCAGGCTGGTGAAGGGACTTGAGCACAGATCCTATGAGGAGAGGCTGAGGGAGCTGGGGGTGTTCAGCCTGGAGAAGAGGAGGCTCAGGGGAGACCTCATCACTCTCTACAACTCCCTGAAAGGAGGGTGTAGCCAGGGGGGGGTTGGTCTCTTTTCCCAGGCAACTACCAGCAAGACAAGAGGACACGGTCTCAAGTTTTGCCGGGAGAAGTTTAGGTTGGATATTAGAAAGAATTTCTTCACCGAGAGGGTGATCAGGCATTGGAATGGGCTGCCCCAGAAAGTAGTGGATTCTCTGTCTGGGAGATATTTAAAAAGAGACTGGATGTGGCACTCAGTGCCATGGTCTGGTAACCGCAGCGGTAGTGGATCAAGAGTTGGACTTGATGATCTCTGAGGTCCCTTCCAACCCAGACAATTCTATGATTCTATGATTAAATATCTGGATTCTGAGGTGTCTTTTATGAGACTGCTTAAAGAATGACAATAGAACTTCTAGGCTACACCACCTGTTTCTGTGCATTACAGTTCTAATAAATGGTACAGATGGATGTCCTCCCAGATATTGTCCATAAACTGTTGTAGCACCACAATCAGAAAGAGGCCCTATAGATTTACAAAGCAGCCATAATTGGCACTAGAGTTATGTGTCATTATTAATCTACTAACATTATTACTATACTGAAATAAATTAAACAGCTCAGGTCCTCTATTATTATACTGTTCATAAATTTAATATTCGCTAAATTTGACAGCTTAAGAAGAGCTCATCCGCAGTACACTCCTAGGACAACGAAATTCAAAACTTACATTCAAACATTCTTTAAATGTTGATTTGGTGTTGCAAAATAAATCACTGTGACAAAGAAACTAAAATACTCTCTCAGCTTGGAAAGAGAAGAATAGATCTCCACTGAGAAAAGTATTTTTAAAATATTATTTTTATTTTATCTTTCATTACAGAAGATGAACTTATTTATACTACACTTACCTGCACATGTAAATTATATTCTGGCCATTTTATCCTTGTCTTTATTCTCTAGGAGCATTTTTTCTGTCTTCCATTTAGTTTAGACTGTCAGTGTCCTCTGAAAAAAAAATGAACTCTCATAAAATAGCAAAACATAAGAAGTCCAGTACCAATCTGTTATCTAAAAATGAAAGCTTTCTTGAATAATTTGAAATTGTGAGGGTTGTCTTCTTATTTTCTTATTCAGGCTATGAGACCATTCTCCAACTGCCAGATTCACGGATAATACACACAACACCTTAGCGATACATTCTGAATGCAGAAGGCACGAAAATGTCCTGATTATGCTTTCATGTTTCAATTATATTTTTCATTGTTTGCTGGTGCCAGAATTGTTGCTGATTCTAATGAGATTAACTAGTATTTTGAAAAGAGATGCAGTGTCTCTTAAAAAGGATTTTCATCCTATGCAGCTGTCTTTATCACTACTTTGAGCTGCTAAGGGTGGATTTTAAATAATATGGACTAGCGATTTTCCCAAATATGTTTACAACATCAGTACTAAAACTAAGAAGGTTCTTGTCTTTTACCCTGCATCCAATTAACTTATTTCCTTCCCCAAATCATATCAAAATCATATGGATTTTAGCCCTGAAAATGACAATCTAGTTTGCTTTTGAAGCGAAGAATTTTCTGGTGAGAATTAGAGTAAGTGCAAATTAATAAAGAACAGAATTAGGAGACATATGGATGAATATAATCTCTTCCCAGTGGGAAAGAGTCAACAGAATGTCCGTAAAGGAATGCCCTTCTTCATGAAACCTTTAGGGTTCTCTGAAGGGATTAAAACCAAATGGATAAAAGTTACTTGGCTTAAAGTGAGTTAAGCATTGCAATGCTGTGCAAGCCAGGAGGGATGGTCCTTGCTCGCACACAAGTCAGAAAACACACAAAGTAAAGGAACAGACAGTTCTTGCAAAGGACACAGGGCAATTGCAGGTTATGTGCTGGATCTGTGCTCTTCCACATATTAATTAATAAGAAGAAAAATAACACAAGATCAGAGGATGCAAAATACATTAATGATATTAAATTGGAGAAGCAAAGATGTGGGTCAATTTTAAAAAGGTCCTCAGGGAATACATAACATGACAATACATGACAGATGAATTTTTGCTGTTTGAACTTAAAATGTTACACAGAAAAAAAAAGTGCAACCTCATATATAAAATGATGGTGAGCTTGGAATTGACTGTTGCAAGGAGGGTGGGTTCCAATTCAAGAACTAAGGGGGCAACAAATAAAACCAGTGTGATCAATTTTCAGATAACTTCACTGTATATGAGCTGAATACTCCACATCTCATAACAAAAAGAGAAGGTTCTTTCTGTAAGTGGAGACTGGTTGTATGTCCAGGCCCAGAGAGTTGTGGTCAATGTAGTTAAATCCAGGTGGCAGCTGGTCACAGGTCGTGTCTGCCAGGGCTCAGTAGGGGCACCACTCTTGTTTAACATCATTATCAATGATCTGGATGAGGAGATGGAATGCACCCTTAGTAAATTTGCCGATGGCACTAAGCTGGGTGGAAGTGTTGATCTGCCTGAGGGTAGGGAGGCTCCACAGGAGATAAACTTAATTGGACAGGCTTAATCGATGGGCCAAGGCCAATTGCATGAGTTTCAATGGGGGGAAATGTTAGGTACTGCACTTTGACCACAACAGCTCACAGCAGTGCTACAGGCGTGGGGAGAAGTGTCTGGAGAACTGCCCAGCAGAGAGGGACTTGAGGTGTAGATTGACAGCTGGCTGAACATGAGCTACAGTGTGCCCAGATGGCCAAGAGTGAAATTAGCATCCTGGCCTGTATAAAGCATGGTGCAGCCAGCAGGACGAGGGAGGTGGTCTTACCCATTGCATTGGTGAGGCCACACCTTGAGTACTGTGTGCAGTTCTGTGCCTCTCACTACAGAAAGGACACTGAGCTACTAGAGCATGCCTAAAGAAGAGCAATAAAGCTGATGGAGGATTTGGAGCACAAGCCTTATGAAGAGGAGTGGCTGAGCAAGCTCAGTTCTTTAGCCTGTCGGAGGCTGAGGGGAGACCTTACCACTCTTTACAGCTACCATAAAGGAGGTGATTAAGACGTGGGAATCGGTGTGTTCAATGAAGTTACAAGTGATAGGACAAGAGGTAATGGGCACAAGTTGCATCAGGAGTGGTTTAGATTGCATGTTTGGAAGAGTTTTTTAACTGAAAGGGTTATCAGACATTGGAACAGGCTGCCCAGGGCAGTGGTGGAGTCACCGTCCTTGGAGGTATTTAAGAGTTGCATAGACATAGTGTTTAGGGATATGGTTTAGTTAAGGTCTTGTCAATGTCAGGCTATGGTTGGACTTGATGACTCACAAGGTCTTTTCCAACCAAGGTAATTCCATGATTCTGTGATGTTGTAGGTGCTGGAGTTTTCCTTGGATTCTAAGGCAGGCTTGACAAGTTCACAGAATAGAAATCTGTTTGGCGGTGATAAAAAAAAAGAAGTTTCATCTGAGACTGGAAATCCCTTATCTAAAAATATCCATAGGGTCAGAACTTTTCAGGACTAAGTGTATTATATATAGCTGCCCTATTTCTACTTTTCCCTTCACCATGTCCTGTGACAATTGAAGGCAAGATATTGAACTTGATCTGCTATTCCCACTAAACAGAAAAGTGGGTCAGTTACAATAACAAATGGTTCCATCAATGACATATCTGTGTCCATCACAGTGACACAAATTTTCAAATTGATAACATTTCTGCATATAAGGTATATTTAACAGACCTTGGACTAATTCAGTCAGTGACCTGCAGTGATCCTGCTATTCATACTAGAATGCATTTATTGCTAGTAGCAATAGTAGGGGATTCATGAATCACAAATAGTGAACACTAAGAGAAGTACATTGCTTCACTGAGCTTTCATGTTCTTGAAGTAGCAGCTGACTCGAAGATTGCCTGACTCAATGAGCATCTATGCCTTGAGTTTTGTCAGCCTTCTGGCAGGCTGCAAATCTTGGCATTGTGTGTGTGTTTATGCGTGATTGTGCAAGCACATGTTTGTGCATGGTTTGAATCCCTTGGGTAAAATTTAATGTAGGTATTTAATGCAATTAATGTAAAGAGGAGCATCTATTTGAAGACCAAGTGCTCACTCTGAGAAACATTTTTCTCAACAGATTAAAAAAACTTCCACTTTCTAAAAACACCTTCTAGTTAGAAGTTGTTTCCCTACTGTTTACATTGGACTTGTTTGGTACATTCAAATAAATATTTTGAACTTAAGAGTTATTACCCAAAAATGTAATGACATAATTTATGTGTATGCTCCAAGCCACACATTTTACCACTGAATTTCAGGTATCTTCCTTTAATGACTTTTTCATTATTCCAGGAAATAACTCTATTAATTCATTTTTTTCTCTCTGAAAGATACTGTGTAGAAGGGCTGCTTTTTAAAAAGAAGCAATTTGATATGAATACTGATGATTATGGAATCTAAAATAAAGACATTTTGTTCTCAAAGTCTCTATTAAAAAAAATGCTATTCTGTAAAAATATTAGAAGAAATATCTTTAGGGTGAGTTTTTGTATTCTCTACTAGGCACTGGTATTGAACAACATGAAAATATTTTCCATTTAGTGATATCAGGCTTGATGAATAGTAGAGGCAGTAAACAGTTTGAATTTAAAGATCCTCTCTTCTCCATGCATTGCTGACTTGTTCTTCTGATTGCCTGTGCCTAAGAACAAATAGTACATCAGAAAGCAGCTTGATGTCTGGTATATTATTTAGACTGTAATTTGAGAATTTTCAGATCAGGATGCAATTACTAGAAATTATGCAACAAGCTGGTACTTACTAGTAAAGAAGATGTGAAGAGAATTTTGATTTAGGACTGTATCTAGAAAATTAGACCTTTTCTTTGGTCACCCTTTTTTAAGGTTTTTTAAAGAATATTTTGTATTTAACAAAATGTTTCACGTAACAAATATCCAACATCATAAACCTCTCTTCTTCTAGGTTAAGAATCAGTTTACAAAGTCTGTTTTAAAATAAACTTTAAAAAAATAAATTAGAACACAGAATTCAAACATTTCTTACAAAACTTGAAAGGTCATACTTCAGCAGTTCACAGTTTACATTGTAGTGTAACTTAAAAATAACCTTTGTAGTTCTGAGAGTGAATAAGCACAAATAAGAATACAAAACTGCCTGTGAAATATCTGTTTTAGTAAATTCAGCCAACAGATTTAGAATATGCAGACATTAAAAATTACTACCCCAACAGAGTTTGTGGAAACAGAAGACATCAAGGACACTCTCATTAATTACTTGTTGATCAGTAATCACCCTAACTTACCACCCTAACTTAAAAGGACATTGACAAAGATGGTGATCTGAAATACTACTTGGTTTTGTTCTTCTTCCAGTGAAATAAATGTCAATTTGTTTCCTTTTTCGTGTTGTTTTTTTTTTCTTTGTTTTACACTAATGCTTCTGATTAGGTGTTAGCTTTGATATATGTATGTCATCTGGTTTACATACTCTCTGATATACATTTACCATGGTTAGTCATAATGTAGAACACATCACTCAAAATAGCATCCATTTGGCTATGTGCATTTTTAAGCAGTTGAAGAATTTATGAATTGTTACCAGAAATGCTGATTTCATTTCTCTGGGACAATAACTTCCAGTGTCTGTGCCATGCTTTGGCTTATCATTTGTGTTCCATATTTTTTAAGGTGACATAATGTCATGATTTTTTTTTTTTTTTTTTTTTTTACCTCAATCTAATTCTGTGTTGTATGTTTGTTGTTTTGCAGGACACAAAAAATATTATGTAAGAGCATCTACATATCACAGAATCATAGTACAGTTTGGGTTGGAAGGGACCTTTAGAAATTCACTAGTCCAATGCTCCTGCTGATACCAGGGACATTTTCAACTTGGTCACATTTCTCAGAGCCCAGTCCAACCTGATCTTGAATATTTCCAGGGATGAGGCTTCTGTCACTCTTGAACAGCTAGGACATAAGCCATACTAAAGCACTGAATGCTATTTTTGTATTTCATTAGAACTCAAAAATATAAACTTTTCAAAGTTTTTTTTGTTAATTTTTAAGGTCTTTTTTTCTGCCTTTTTTTTTTTCTTACAAAAAAATTCAGTTCTAGAAGACAAGAAGGCTGAATGGCTCCGATATCAAGAACATCAGGTGGCTGCAAAGCAGACCAACCTGGAGTTTTAATTGTGAAGCTATGAGACGTATAACAGTTTCACTGATCAGTAGATGCTCAGGAGTGGAGTTATCAATTGAATGTCTAAATGCTTGTGACCTCACTTCTCCAGAGGGTTTACTGAGGATTAATTTCAACCTGTCGTTTTCAAAATGGTGATACAAGAGGGACAATTAGCAATTTTTTTTTACAGTGTTGCTACCACTTTACAAGACAGGATGTAAATCAAATGGAACTCCTGGAACTCCTCAATGTATTTAGAAAGAAGGGTTGGCTGTTCATCCTCTAGTTCCAATGGAATTTCTTCCTTCTATATAACTTCATGTGCCTACATTTGTGTAAGGGAGAGCAGGGAGGAAAACCTCAAAATCTGGGCTAATCTTCCTTTAGTTTTCAAAATCTCTGAAGTTTAGATATGTTTGGATCATGGTTTTTTTGTTTTATGACTCCGTAGGTGGTAAGGTGCAGCTGCTCTGGAATTCCAGTCATGATTCTGGCTTAAATTTAAGTTCTCTGAAGTGAATATTTTTTGAATTGTGACAGTTTCTAACTGGTGAATTCCAGCAGCTGTGGAAATGAAACATCTTTAAGGAAATAAGAGACAGATAACATGGAGGACTCAGGGCTGCCTTGAAGTTAGGGCCAAAATGAATAGATGAACATTAATAATTACCCATCAAAGTGAATTGTCCAGAGAAAAGGAGTATTGCTATCATTTTGATGAAGGGATAGGAATAGCCTGAAGACAACTATAGAGACGTACAGCTGAGATATGAAAAGGTAAAGATTCTATTACTTATTTTAAGGTTTTAAAATTCTGCACGTTGAATAATTTCTTTGCAAGACAGTACTTGCCATGGGAATATAAGGACAGCTTACAGAGAAGAGGAAAAAGAAAATTTTTCCTAGCTTATACATTCTCTCCTTTTTCTATGTGGGTCAGTTTCATTCATACAAACCATCCTTCTTCCCCTACCCTGCCCTCCCCACACCTCACCCCTAATCTCTTTCTTGACATCACAACTCAGCCCTTGTATTCATATGCAAGCAAAAATGAATTTTTTATTTTTCCATTCAAGTTGTGCACTAGGTAACTTCTGCAAGTGTCAGGAAATACGTCCTTTTCCTCTGACCTTAATATATCTATTGAACTACGCAACTTCTCCATAGTTTCCTCTGGACATCAAACAGCCACCTATGTGATGAGAACATACCCTCCCACCCACAGGATCCACAGAGTTAGTTGTGGAGCAGTCATATCACTTGATTGTTCAGTTACCAACAGGCTTTGCTTCTTCCCACATCTGGGATACAGAATTATGCGAACAGAAAATACGGCAAAGGCAATCATATAATCATTAAGGTGGGAAAAGACCTTCAAGATCATCGAGTCCAACCATAACCCAACTACCACACCACTAAACCATATCCTGAAGCACTATAATTAGATTCTTGGATGTGGGACCATGACTCATCACAAGATAAGCAGTAGTGCCAGGTGTTTCAGTCTCCAGGTGCTCAGTGCTTTCAGCCATCACAGCTATTTGTGGGGTCAATATATGGCTGCCACTAGGGAGTTGATCTAGCTTAATGTGCACATACAAGTGAACAGCATCTGTTGTTCTTCTCTTAAGCCATACAAGTGAAGGACAGAGTATTATGTGGTATGAGCTGTCAACCTGAGGAAAACAACAGAGGTTCCCCTCTCCTAGCTAACACAGACAGGTGCTCTGAGTCTTCTGGTTTACTGAAGACATGGTTGTGTCCCCTAATAACTTGCAAAATTTCTTGTAAGTTATTGCTGGATGGAGGTGATGCTATAAATCTAGGAGATGCAATAGACTCAATGCAGAAACTCCTTGACAGCGAATTCTTCACAGAATCATTGTGATTGGAAAAGGCCTTTAAGATCATCTAGTCCAACCAGCAACCTAATTCTGCCAAGTCCCATACTAAACTATATTCCTAAACACATCTAAATGTCTTTTAAATACCTCCAGGGATGGTGATTCATGGGGTTTTTCCACTCAGGCAGACATGTACTGAACAAGCCACATACAGGAATGTGTTGACGAACTGACCTTGCAGGAAAGAATAACATTGGAGCTGGCTTTGCAGAAAAACAAGATAACAGACCAATGGCAGTAACAAAAATTTTCAAATTAGGACGGCCCTCAGCATGGCCATGGACAATAGCCTTTAGCCAATGAGTTTATAAGTTAATAACAGGTTCGAACCATGTTAACCACAGAGGACAGGCTGGATAAAATTCAGACACTTGTTCAAGAACAGCTTAATGCTGGCCACATTAGACCCTCTACAAGCCCTTATAATTCACCAATTTTTGCCATTCCAGAGAAATCAGGAAAGTGGCAGTTGATACATGATTTACGAGCAATTAACAATATTATGGAAGATATGGGGGCACTGCAGCCAGGACTGCCTGCCCCTACTATGATTCCACAAGAATGGGACATAGTAGTTATTGACTTGAAAAACTGCCTTGTTACTATCCTTTTACATGACAAAAACTGCAAAAAATTTGCATTCACAGTACCTAGCATAAACAGGCAGGCCCCTGCAGAACGTTATGAGTGGGTTGTGTTACCTCAAGGAATGAAGAATTTGCCCACTCTGTGTCAGCTCTATGTTGCTTGGGCTTTGCAACCCTTCAGAGCATGTCACTCAGATCTGTTGGTATATCACTATATGGATCATATATTAATAGCAGGACAGGATTTAAAAGTAGATCATCTTTTGAAAGAATTATCAAATCAGCTAGAGAACAGGGGACTCAAGATAGCACCAGAGAAGATACAAATAACCAGCCCATGGGAATACCTTGGCTGGGAGATAGCCAAACAAACGGTTAGGCCATAAGAAGTAGCTCTTAAGGTGGAGGTACGAACTCTAGCAAACGCTCAAAAGTTGTTGGGGGAAACTGCAGTGGGTTTGGAATGTATGTGGCATAACCAATGATGATATTGCACCACTGGTGCCTTTATTTGGGCGAGATGTTGATGCATCTACAGCCCATAAATCCTCAGATAATGAAAAAAGCTGCAATTAGGCAAATAGCAACTAAAATAACTAATGCGAGCGTGTCATGAATTACGGAAAGCTCCCCCCTTGTGGTTTTTATTGCTCACATCCACAGTCATCAATCTGATCAGGGTCTTAGCATAAGTAACAATCATGCAGATGCTTTGGTCACCTATACTCAAGTCACTCCTGATCATTTTGCACAGGCATGCCTGTCTCATGAGTTTTTCCATCAGTCAGCAAAGATGTTAGCTAAGCAATTTCATCTCACCTTGGCAGAAGCTCGTGATATTGTGCGTGCTTGTCCTGCCTATCAGCGAATAGGCTTAGGACTAGGGTTTGGTGTTAACCCTAGGGGTACCCAGGCTTTGCAACTCTGGCAAATGGATGTTACTCATGTAGCAGAATTTGGGCAACTGAAGTATGTGCATGCTTGCATTGATACATTTTCTCAGGCGATCTGGGCAACGGCACAAACTGGTGAAACTGGACACCATGTGATTCAACACATGCATGCAGCTATCGCAGTATTAGGCGTTCCCCAGGCATTAAAGACGGATAATGGACCTGCTTATTGTTCTAATTCATTTCAACAGTTCTGTTCCTGGTGGGGCACTGAGCACACCACTGGCATTCCCCATTCCCCTACGGGACAGGCCATGGTGGAGCATGCCCATGGCACAATGAAGACACTTTTGTAAAAAAAAAAGGGGAGAGATCCTGGTTGTCCACAATAGACTTGCAAAAGCTTTATATGCACTTAACCACCTGCGTCTAATGGGGGAACGGGATCAACCCCCGACTGCAGTACATTGGGACTCTATAACCAAGGGTTTGGGTAGAAGTTCTGAAAAAGGGAAAGTGTTATATAAGGAGCCAGGAACGGCAGAATGGAAAGTCGCGGGTATGTTGTTATTAACGGGTTGAGGTTATGCTTCTATCTCCACAGATTCCGCTATTTGCTGGTGTCCACTACGCTGTATGAAACCCTATCTGGAGGCAGAAGACAAGCCTCACAAGGAGCTGAGCCCAAACAACAAGCCGAAACGACAGCGGCTGGACTCAGACTCATATGCTTGCTAGTTCGTCATGGGATCCTCGGAAACTCAATTTATTGGGATGGCAATCAGTGGGCAATAAGTCTTGAAATTGGACACAAAGATGTTTTGTATTTGGTGAGACTATGGCGAGGGGCTGGACATACTCAATAGGCCTGGAAGGTTATCAGGCACTCAGTCTGTTCCGTAGCTGGCACGGAGTTGGACTGGGACTGATGTGTCCTTGGCCTTGTCCTATGGTTTAACCAAACAAAATGAAAAGACAAAAAGGGATCCCTGAGACTGCCCACCTGTGGTGACCATGTTGAGCTCTTGAGTGAATCTGCTAGATTTGCTTTAGCAATTTTAAGTGCCTGAAAAAAAAATAAAAAGAAATTTTAAGTGCCTGCAATTTAACTGCTGTAAGTGCTTTTGAGTAAGTTTGCAAAATTAGCCTGTCTATTAGAGAAATAAGATATTTTTTGTTTTTTCCTTTTCCCTTTTGTCTTTTCCTTTCACAGGGTTTCCTCAAAAATCATCAATGAAATATGGCTTTTTCAAAACAAAAAGGGGGAATTGTGGGGTTTTTCCACTCAGGCAGACATGGACTGAACAAGCCACATTCAGGAATGTGTTGATGAACTGACCTTGCAGGAAAGAATAACACTGGAGCTGGCTTTGCAGAAAAACAAGGTAACAGACCAACGGCAGTAACAACTCTTTTCAAATTAGGATGGCCCTCAGCATAGACAAGAACCTTTAGCCAGTTAATTTATAAGTTAATAACAGGTTCGAAATGTATTAACCAGTAATGTAATGCCATGTTTTTATCAAAAGTATATATTCATCAGTAACGGGCTTAATAAATGAGGTTTCCTTCAACCATATTGTCTGTTTATGGCAATCTCCATGCCCCCCTGCAACAGTGGTTCTACCACCTCCCTGGGCAGCTTGTTGCAGTGTTTAATAACCCTTTCATTGAAGAAGTTTCTTCTAATATCCAATCTAAACCTTCCCCGGTGCAACCTGAGGCCATTTCCTTTTGTGCTGTTGCTTATTACTAAGGATAAAAGATCAACCCCCACCTCATTGCAACTTCCTTTCAGGTGGTTGTAAAGAGCAGTAGGGTCTCCCCTCAGCCTCCTTTTCTCCAGACTAAACATCCTCAGTTCCCTCAGTCACTTCTCATAAGACGTGGTCTCCAGACCCTTCACCAGCTTCATTCTTCTTCTCTTCACTCACTCTAGGGGGCTGATCACTTCCCTAGTCCTGCTGACCACACTATTTCTGATACAAGCCAGGATACTACTGGCCTTCTTGGCCATCTGGGTACACTTCTGGCTCATAATCAGCCAGCTGTTGACCCTAAGGTGTTCTTCCTCTCAGCATGCTTTCAGCCATTCTTCCCCAAACCTGAAACATTCCATGGGATTATTGTGAAGGACCTGTGCTTGGGCTTATGTGGTTTTGATAGCAGCTGCAGTTTGGTGTGGATGGCTGTACATTTCAAAACACTTTCATTGAAGTTGTAGGTCCCTCAATTCTAATATTAACTTTTATGAGGATTAAAGTACACAAGAGCTCTAGCTATTCTGACTGTTGCTTATTCTTGGCATCAGGAAGTAAAAGAAAATTAATTAAAACTGTTCAACATCTCATTTTACAAATTATAATATTAATTCCAATGAGTTTCTTGGATTTTGAGGAGTATCTTAGGTCAAAGTGATACTAGCATATGAAAAATGTCAGTAATAATTATTGCACATAAACGCAGCATAAGAGTTTATATTTAATGACTTGATCTTTTGAAAGATCTTTTATCAAATGAGGATATTTAAAGAGTATGGGAGTTCAGTGCTTCACTCGTAGCAAATGAAAAATGAAACTAAAAATGGAACTTCACATGGAAATTCTTATAACTTCAGTCACTGAAATGTTGTTTTGTTGTTTTTAAGGCTAGTTCTATTCGCCTTGTATGTGAATAATGGCAGCATTTATTTTAAAATATTGGTCATACGGGATACTTCTTGATAGTCTAAAAGGTGAGAATCCATAAGGAATGTCAATACTGTGTGACTGGGAACTGTACAGAGTTCCCTGTGTTTGACTGGGAACTGGAGCAATAGTGCTGCACTTCTGTGGTGGTCAACTTGGAAGAAACAGTTGACAGAATTGATGATCAAAATATCCTTTTTATGCCTTGCTACTGTCAGTGTTCCTCAAGGGAGTAAAGTGTTGTCCTCTGTGCAAAACTGAGGCACAGCCTCCCATGGCAGCCTGTGTGGGAGAGGGGCAGTAGAGACACCCCTCCCCTTTGGCACAACTGTGACTCAGAGGATGCTGCAGCTGAAATGGTGCAGCAGAGATCTTATGCACACACTAGGCAGGATTTTCTTATTACCACCAAGAATGATATATATGAATGTACTACATCATCCTGATTCAATTTCTGTCTTTTCGTTGCTTAGCAAAAGAATGTATTTCCTATTAGATAGTAATTTTAAAAATATCAGACATGGTAAGTATTACTATTAAACCTTCAATCAAAATCTACTACAGCCTAAATGGAGGCAGCCTGTTCTCCTAATTCCTTTAAAAAAAAAAACCACCCAAAACATAAATCTTACATCAAGTAAACCTCTTGAAGTTTTTCTTCTCTCCCTGTCAGCATGCAGTTGACTAGTTTGAATTACAGAAATGAAAAAAACCTTAATGTCTACAATAGTAATCTAGTCTCATATGAAAAATGGTGAGATACTCCAAGTTGTAATTTCTGCTTAATAAACCAATTTACATAACAGAGTTCAATCAAGACTTTCTTTTTGTCAAATACATTTTCATTGTCATTCTTTGAATGAAGTTGTCTCTCTGACTACTCTTTTCTCAATAAAAGCCCATTATCCACTAAAAAGATTCTTTGAATTGGTTTTTTGTGGCTGGTTTGAAAAAAAGATCACCACAGAGTCATAATGATATGAGTAACCAAAGTTTACTGGTACAACAGAATGTTCATGTCACTGTCATTTCAGCTTGAGAAGGTTTATAATAAGCTTTTTCTTCCCCCAAAGATTTTCTTTACTGAGCTATATATATATTATATGGTTGACACCCCAGAAGTCTGTGCTGCCATCCAGAGGGACCTAGACAGACTGGAGAGTTGGGCAGAGAGAAATTTAATGAATTACAAGGGCAAGTGTAAAGTGTTGCATCTGGGAAAGTGCAACACCTCTCTTTGCCCTGGTGAGGCTGCATCTGGAATATTGTGTCCAGTTCTGGGTCCCTCAGTTCAAGAAGGAGTGGGAACTGCCTGAAAGAGTCCAGTGCAGAGCAACCAGGATGATTAAGGAAATCAGGAAAGGCTGAAGGAGCTGGGTCTCTCCAGCTTGGAAAAAAGGAGAATGAGGGGAGACCTCATCAATGTTTATAAATATGTAAGGGGCGAGTGCCAGGAGGACAGAATCAAGGTTTTGTCAGGGGTGACTAACAACAGGACAAGGGGCAATGGTTATAAACTGGAGCATAGGGGGTTCTGTGTAAATATTAGGAAGAATTATTTCACTGTGAGGCTGTCAGAGCACTGGAACAGGCTGCCCAGGGAGGCTGTGAAGTCTCCTTCTCTGGAGACATTCAAAATCCGCCTGCTGTAGGTGACCCTGCTCTGGCTGTGGGGGGTGGACTAGATGATCTTTCGAGGTCCCTTCCAACCCCTAACTTTCTATAATTCTATGATTTTATTCTAAATTTGACTTCAAGACCAATAATTCAAGTAAAGCATGATGTCTGTTTCCAATTTACTCTTTGTACTCTCTTCTCCAACATGAATCTCTAAGGTTCTTGTCCAGACAGGCTGTAGATAAATGTCCCACTTATTTGAGCTTTGGTGTGTTTTATGGAGAAGTGGGGCTAGAACCTGTGTTCTTCCCCCTATTCTGTGCTCCTGTGAGCATGCAGAACACTAGAGAACTTGCAAGGTCAGGTTAACCAGTCCAGTTATCTAGTGAATACTGATGTGTATCAAACACATCCAAAGTGAAAGTGTCAATATAGCCATCTCCATAACACTGTGACACAAACTGCTGTTTTCCAGGTAAGAACTGAAGCACACGGGAAGGCCATAGGCTACCACTGCCTAGAGCACAATATACAGTTCACATCCAAAGGAAAAATAAATCAGGATTATTGTGATTCAGTCCTCACTGCAGACTTAAGTTTTACAGGAGTGAATTTTGTATCTTAGTCTCTGTGATTTCAAAATTTGCTATTAGATGTCTGAAAGATCAGGATAATCCAAGTACTTGCGTAGAAATCCATTTGGTCACTACAATCATTATTCTCATGGAGTTAAGCTTATTAAATGCTGTTATATATAACATTAACTTTTCAGAGAACAACTCCCAAATAAACTAGCTGAAAGATAAGCTGTATTTTAGTTATATCACATTATCTTTTCACTAAAGAGATAGAAACTCTCTAGACTTACCAAAAAGACCTATGAACTACATCAGACTATGAAGATTCATGGACTGTAGCATAATCCCAGCCATGAGACAATAATATGTTTTTTTCATTTGCTGGCTGAAAATTTAAAGGACTGGTGAATAAATGTCCTTGTTGATCAGTGTCAGTGACAGACTTCAAAGAACAAATGGATTTTAATTACTAATTGTGTTCCTCAGTTCACTCTTGAATTTATCAAAATCCAGCAAGGTATATAAGCACCCTGCATATAGTAGAAAAATAAAAAACTTCACTAAAATCTGCGTAAGAATCATAACCAGACTTTAAATACCAAGGCCTATGAATTCTTTAAAGCTAGGATTTACATGTCTAAAATACATCAGCTGTACCTCAGACAGATGTTATTTCCAAATATGCAATTAATCTGACCAAGTATTACAGCTTTTATGCCAGCTGTCAAGATCACAGTAAAACCGGCCAAGTTGCTTGGGAGCTGACCAGGCATAGTTAGAAATGGAAACTATGACACTGGAAAAGAAAAAAAAAGACTGAATGACAAGCATTTTTGGCTTTAAGGTTGCCTTTTATCATGATAGGTGTGATTCAAAGTCTGGAAGAGAAACTAGTTTTTAGAAGACAGGCCTATGCACCTTGCATGGACTGCAGTCTTTATGAAATGCCACAGTATTGGTAAGACTATTAAAATGAATTGCCCTTGTGTTCCCAAGTTTATTTACATTCTTGGAAGAAAAACCAACTTAGCTGTTCTGAAAGGAACATGATAGAGGAAGGAGTTAGACTATGTTTTTGAGTAACAGAATGACCAGGATGGAAAGGGGGGTATTAAATTCATATGAATCTCAACTCCCTATTCTGTCTGAGACCATCTTCAGGGATATTAGAATATTTTCCTTCTGTCAGTGGAATCTTTACAGTTAAGATAATTCCCTTTCTCCACTGCTGGCATCAAATCATACCTTCAGAGTCTTTCCAAAGCAAAAATTCTAGTTTTCATATTGCCAACCTGAGTATAATCTATGGTCTGAAGTAAAATACTTGTCATGGGCTTACATTTCCCATGAACAGACTTTCCCTCTTTAGCCTTGAGTCCTGAAGCTGCTTATGCAGTCAGTTTTACTATAAGTGTAATGATTCAGAGAAGCATACTGTTGTGTTCCTGCAGACACACAGGAAATATTGCATCCCCTCTCTCCCAAATGAGTGATCCCCCTATCACGGGCAGCAGTGCATGGGGAAGAGCAATTTCTATACATCTGACTTAGAAAGTATTTCAGAGGTTCTGCTCCCCTTCTTCTGGAATAAAATCTACTATCACCCTGCAGCAGCAGCACCTGCTTCTGGAATGTTACTAAACCTCTCCAAGCTGGCCTTTTCTATCTCCACACTGCCTTTTCTATCTTGGCTGGTAAATTAAAGTGGTGTTTATCTTTATGATCAAAGTGAAGTCTTTGATGTATTATAATAAACAATCTTGTATTCTGTCATCTCTTCTAGTTTAGAATCCAGACCTGGGCGTTGCATCATGCATATTCAATTGGACATGTCCTAAAATCTTTATCTGGAGGTGTAATTCTAACTGGTTGGTATTGACTAGACACTTTTTTGCCTCTGATTGGTATGTAATTTTTATTAGCTTAAGGGCTTCACTTACGTCGTAGCTGCTCAGTTAAACTTCCACTGACATTTTCTGATATTTCCAAATGAAAATCTGGCCTGGTACCTCTAAATATAAATGACATGCAAGATTTTTTATAGGCAGAAAAATTTTCAGAACATGAAGTTTCAGCATGATTGTCTGTATTACATTTGAAGTTGAATGGTGAGTGCAGGGAAACTGATTGAACTGTAAACTGCACAGGTATATTTTAATGTTTTCTACCTGTATCCTTACTGATCATTTCTGAAATGCATTGTGATTTTTACCATATGTTTTCATGCTCCTCAAACTATTCAGCTCCCTGTGAGAGCAGCACCTTGGTATGTCTATTCAACTTCATCCTATGACACACAAGATTTCTTCCAATATTTTTGGAAACACACTTATGGTTCTAGAAATTCCTTAGACAGTACTTGTTTGTCTTCTAAATGGGAATCCTCTGAATTAAATGTTAGCTATTTCTTTAAGTTCTAGGGCTGTGAGCTAAATCTCATCCAATTCTTATTCTGAAGTGTTATGTAACCTAGGTAGTACTGGAACAGCTTAATGGTCAGATTAGCAGGTCCTAAACTATGAAGAGATATTGCTTATGGTTGTTTTTCAGACAGGCTGGAAGTTCATAGTTCTTAAAAAACAAATTCACAAAAAAGATGGAAAGGACTTCAGATCAAGTGAATCTATTTCAACTCATATATTCTGCTAGCAGCAATTTCAGAGGACTGTTTTACAGTAATATAGGATTTAAGAGAGTGTAGCATTAAAATGTTAAATCCATAACAGCTGCTTGGCAGATCTTGATTGTGCACCAAGAGTAGCATAATACAAGTTTAAGTAAGCCATTTTCTGGTTTGCCACCCCTTTCTTTTTTGGCAAAAGGTAGTAAGAAGAGTACAGGCATAACAAGAACCAGGAAACAATGGAAAAATAAAATCTATCAATAGGCTGATAGTGAAGATAAAACTGTCTTTACAATTCACCTCCACCACAGCAGCTGAATTTTGGGAATTTCCAAAGTTATCTTAGTCATGCTGTTTAATTTGAAATGTTATCTTTCATGGTCTCCTGATGCAGACTTCTGTAGAATGCCCTTCAGAAATAATTTATCTGAAACTTTAATTTGTTTTCGTTGGTAGAAAATGACAGCTACATGAAAATATGCTGGATAAATTACTGTAAAACAGATTGAGGAATATGTGGCTGAGCTGTTACTGAAAAAGAATATACTTTTTTGTCACATTTCAAATTTGAAGACAACTGTCTAAAGATTAAATCTGTGTGAAGAGATTCTCTTCAAGAGTTGAAACAATGTCTGAGATCTTAATACACCTTGATATTTTGTTGATACATCAGGCGTCTACAGGTCTTAAACTGTGACTTTCTTTTTATATCTAGGATGATGAGTTGTCTGGTTTTTTTTTAAACTTGTCCATGGCATGGATTTATTTCTTACAATAGATTTCAATGGGGATATTAAGTTGCTGAATTGTCATGGTAACAAGTAGTAAGTAGTAGCTGATGGATTAACAAGACAGGTCTGTATTAAGCTTGCTATCAATATATCCAAATGCATTAGATTTTCAATATTTTCAGTTCCTCTCAAGGAATACTGTGAGGTAGTTTTTATTACATGGTAGATTTACATTCCCTGGATTATAAGGGGAAATAAATTTCAGAAGAAGAAGTGTTTTATTTTCTTATGTGCAGAACAATATAACTAGATGAGGAGAAAGATCTACCTGGATGAGTAGTACAGAAGAAATTTCTCTGTCTGATATTGAATTCAAGTGTGCAATTTTATGTGAAGAAGGTACTACCTTCCCTGATCTCTACTTGGTGATAGAATAATTTGCAGGCTTAGTTTTCCAGTCATCTACCTGACCAACAACTCATCTATTTACCTGTTAAGGTCTTCTCTGCTTCTTTCTGTTCACTACATAACAGACATAAGATTTATTCTCTGGATACAGAAAAATAAAATCCCCTTTCAATACCTGTTCCAGACTCCAGGTGCTTGTGAAAATGCATGGCTGGTAACACTGAAAATGCCTATTGTAAATTCAGTGTGATATACTTGCTAATCCAAAGCAGAGTATTCACACAATTTCTGCTGACCCATAGTGTTTGATGTCATGTCTGTTCAGCAGGTTTTTTGGAACACAGAATACTTCAGCTGGGCCCAATACTTCAGCTGTTGTTGCTCATCCAAAACCCTCATCGGACACAGGTAGTGAGCCTTATGTTTATTTATAAAGCCAACATTCGGATAAAAAAAATAAAAAGCTACTTTACCAACTCTTAGAAAAGGATAAAGGCAAATCATATTTGCTCTTTGTCTAAGGTAGTGAAGAAATAAATTGAAAGGTAAACTAGAGCCATAAAAACTTTACACAGAAACTGTGAACAAGGGAATTCTGTGAGACATATGAAAGAGAAAGTAAATGGCTTTATGTTATCTTTCTGAGTTTTACACTCCTGGATGGCTCTAGAGGCACATCTTCTCTGCCCAAAAGCCTTTGCTCTGGTGCTCTGTCAACTCTGATGTGAAGAGACACTGCTCAGTCCTTTCTAATTTTTTTTGTAAAACATAGTCTTGCACTTATCTGTTGGATTGCCAGTCCCTAAAGAATTTCCACATGAATGTCCTTAACTCCAGCATTTTGCCTGCTGAGAAAAGGCTGTAGTAGGAGTGACAGGATTAACATGCAGGATTTCTCTTTGTTGTCTTATAGAGGCTAAGTAAACAGAGCAGTTCATTTTTCAGAAAGGTGTCACACTGCAAAACAATACTGATTTCTACTGCTGTCATTTTTTGTTTACAAGTTGTGTTGCAAGTTCTTTTCTGTGCCATCTGTCAAATTTGAATTCTAAGGACCCAATAGTAAAATACTTTCTACAAGGTGCACGTAATTCTTTCTGCATAGTTCCTGTGGGGGAAAAATCCACTGAAATTTATTTTAATTATACGCATTTTCTCATGAGAACAAATACACTAAATCTAAAAGATATGACATAACAATGCTACTCTTTTTGAAAGAGTAACATTCTCTTGGAAGAGAGTAACTTTCTCTTAGAAGAGATACATGTTTTATTAGCACACAGCAGAATGGGGACCCAAACTGTTTAGAGATTCCCCTGTGCACTGTGGTACGATAGACAACAAACTGAAAATCTGAGGACAGATTTTGTCTTTCATTTTCAGAGATAAGGTCCACCAAAATTTTCATGTGCATAAACTCTTCTCCAGCCCCATATTTTATCTCAGAAAGAGTCTTGTAAGTATGACCATTTATTTGACTGATACTTTATTTTGTTTGGAAGCCACAGTTCCTGTACATGTACAAGTGAACTCTGCTGCAGCCAGTTACATAGAAAATCCAGAATTTTTCACTAGGCCTGATGCTATGATGTGCTTAGTACTTTGTAGTAAGTTAAGGATATATTAAATTGACAGCTTCTTAAGAGATCAGTAGTATAGGACATGCAGAACAGAAATGGATCTCAAACATGGTATTATGCATGATCTTCAGGAAGCAACTACACATTTTTCTGCTTAGAAAACCTAAATCAGAAATTACTTTGATCGCCTGGCAAAAGTGATATCTATTTTTTCTTAATTTGTTTTCACATGATGTCTTTTGTTTCTCTCCACCCATCCTGACTTGTTTTTTCATTCAGCAACTATAAGTGCTCTTAAATATCACAAGCTGATTTTGTACAGAAGGTTCTCATATATTACACGTTTCTACACTACTGAGAATAGCACAGACCAATATACCTAAGATATTTATATGTAAGAACAAGCCACTCTTGTACTTGAACAAAAGCTTCACTGTACAGGTTGAAGCTTTTATCATTACTCCCTTTCCAAAACTAACCTGCAGAACTGGGTATTATATTATTTTCAAGAAATAGGAATCATTATGTCAGCATTGGTACATTTCAGTACTTTGTCAGCTGAAGTGCTCAGGAGAATCTGTCATTTGTTCAGTATTATTCAAGAATAAATAAGATGTTTATCATCAAAAAAGGTCAGTGAGCTAAATGTCTAAAGCCTCATAAATTAGTTAAAAAGAAAGCTCTCATCTTTATTTGATCCAATCCCCACTTTGTTAATTGCTAATTGTCTTGACAATATAATTATCAGTTTTAATAACAAGTGAGTTACACTAACTGTTCAAATGTCTGTATAAGCATGAGATAACATAGTTAATTTAGCAAAAAAATTACAGTAAGAAGGCATTCAAAATCTATTGGCTAGTATTAAGCTAGAACTGATTTTCTTCATACCAAAGAGTATTGTACTCTATGAAAAATGCCTACTACAGTAAAAAAAGGAGTATCTGCTAACAGTGGAGTAAAATACATTGTGGTGATCACTCTTGGGATTTTGAATATTTCAGCTAATTTTCTACTGTCATGGTAGTAAATATTTAATTTTACTATAGAAGAGAAAAAATAGAAGTTAATTAGATTCATATAATCCAGGAACTTTTTGCTGTTACTCCTAATTTCTGCTGTCTAACACAGCTCATGAATCTTTACAACACAGTTGAATCTGATGCTTTTCCACTCCTTATTTAAACGTCAAAATCTACACTGATGTCATATTTGGAGTTAGGCTTTACAGAGTAACAACTTCAAGGCATCTATGCTGTGTTCACATAATTACACTTTTATCATATGCTGACCTGAACTGCTAAGAAATAGTTGGTTTGAATTCCAGAAAGGAGCTGCCTTTTTAAATTCAACTGAAAGATTGTTGATTTTTCACTGCTCAAGAAGGATACTCATGCAAGTGCTTGGGGATATGAATAACCATTATTGGAGTCATCATTTTGATTTGCTGTTGGAAGCAAAACCCTTTTCCTAGTGTGACATGATTTTTAATCCTGTGCAGTGTGAAAGTTTTCATGATGAATTCAGAGTGTATAATTTCTCTCCACTCGTCTTTCTGACTCATTTGTTTTCTTAAAGAAAAAGAATAAAGTTCACCTAGGCCTCCCTTCCAAATGTTTTTGCATGTGTAGCTTAAGGGTCCTGTAGCTCAAGATACCACATAAGAGAATAAAAAAGTTGGACAAAACTTGCTTAGGTACCCAGTGAAATTCATTATAAATGTCCTTCACAATGATTCATCTCAGCTCTCATTTTATTTTTACAAGCAAAACCATGTCTTCAGCACAGTGAACACCATTGGCATTTTGACTCAAATTTTCAGATTGTCAGACTTGCAGACTCATGAATAAGCTATAGCTGCAGCATGTGGAACTTCATGAAAAAAGTTTCTAATTTTTTTCTTCTTTTCTTCCCACTTCATATCTTAAATACACATGATCACTAGCATTTTGACATTTTTCTGCACATCTATCAGCTTACATTCAGTATGGAGACCAGCATTTCTTCCCTCAGTATCATTCCTGGGCACAGCTCTCAGTCACAAACTAAAAGATGCAAAGCAACAAACATTATTTGTCTTTAGAAAGTATTTGTTATTTCTTTTTTTCTTAATTTAACAATATGTATTCATTTCATACCATAATTCCACTGCTAACTATGCCCTATGGGCCGATTTTAACAGCCACATCTAAGCTTAAATTTGAAAATAGGTGTAAAAGAAGATAATTTATTTCTTCCTCTGGGTTAATGCAATCCTATGTCCCACTAGAAGGCAGACAATCATCAACACAATCAGGTAAGCCATAGCTTTGTTTGGCTAGGCCTTATAAACCCCAAAGGACACAGATGCTGCGCCCTCTCATCCACCACCAGTTCCAGAGTTCTATTAATCTTCTTGTGAAATGCTGAGAGGAGACTATACTATCTCACACTCAGCAGGAAGTTTCAGGGCCAGAAGATCTGGACATATGACTTCGAAGAGCAATCACTGCATCTTATGCTTGCCTGCTATCAGTTGTGGTTTTGGATTTTGGGGGTGTTTTTTCCTGATTTTGTGTGGTTTTTTTTTTTTTGGTTGGTTGGTTTTTGGTTGGTTGGTTGGTTTTGGTAAATTTTTGTTTCCCTAAGGAACTGTCCAAAAAGTTCTTTTCTAAGGCTAAATTTAGAATCAGCATTGGTAACCCACTCCCATCTAAAATGGATGAAAATGGAAATTTGTCATGCTTTGTGTAAAGAAGACATGCAACTTCATGAGAAGAACAAAATGTTTAAATTTTGATTTTCTTTTTCTCTAGAAAATTCTCTTTTTATCTGATTTCAGTCAGGTAGGTCAAACCTTTGGATCAGCAATAGTATGAACACTTCTGTACTGCTGATACAGAAAGCAACAGTTTGCTTGTTTTCATATTTGCTTGTTTTCAGTCAAGAGTAATAACTTTTTTATGGTGCTTTGTTGTTGTTGTTTGTTGTTTTTTTTTCTTATACTGCTGTTGAAATTGAACAGACCCCTAATCAGATTGTTTATAGAGTAAGAAAAGAGAATCATTTATTTCCATGTACTTTTAGCATTGTGCTTTCTACACTCCCATGTTTGCAAAAACTAGTGGAGCAGAAGGAGGAGAATGAGAAAAAATGAGATTGGCATCTGAAAGAGGCAATCTCATGTGTCCTATTAAAGGCTTTTTCTTTTAATGTCAGTTTTAAATGAAGGTCTTGAATGGTGAATGCGAAGTTAAAACAAGAACCAGTTAACTTTGGAGGCAACAATGCCAGTGTATGTCAAGCACCATCATGTACGGTAGTTATTAATGCAATGAATCTCTTTCATTCTGTCCTTCTCCATACAGAAATCACTTTCAGTGGTACTACCTGGATGAATTCAGACACTGCACATTTGAATTAATAGCTTATTTGCAAGTGTCAAGCTTCAAATGTAGACATCATCTGTAGCACTGATCATGACTAGACAGCACATTTCTAAAGCAAGTTTAATACGTCTATGGTAGCCGTTAAGTGTTAAACAGTATTCTAAGCACATGTTATTTAAAATGCATGAAGCTGTATCCTTTAAAATAATAACAGTTTCCCTAGGTCTTGGGAAGGCTAATATACATAAAAGTCCTGCACAGAATTTTTGATGCCAACTAAAACACCACTACTTCAATATTTTGAACTTTTCTAGATTTAAATTTTCCCTTTAAGGAGAAAATGCTTTCCACACTGTCTCAAGATTATGACTGAAATATCTCATAGGAGATCTTTACAATGAAGATAACAACCTTATAACACTCTCCACAACTGAGATGCTCATTTTCTGCTGTCAAACCTCCAACCAAAATAATGCAGTCTATCCCTGCACTTTCACTGGCATACACATTTTAAGTTCACTTCCATACGGACTGTTGCAGTGATATGTTTAACAGGTACTTTTCTTGTAATGAAAAAGTTAATTCAATAAAAAATAATATTATTGGGTGAGGTGGCTTGGAAGCATTCTCAAGATCATTCTGATTTCACAGATTTCCAAAAAGGAGACCTAATTATTCCTATCAGGAGCATTTTAAGATATCTAGTCCACATTTGCTTTCTATCCATGAGCCTGTATGAGCCTTGCCAATGAAGACAGGAAACATATTTTCCTCCAATAACTATGGAAGTCATAATAAAATTTACCCAGTACTGTTTCATATCCTCTTGACTGCCTTGTCAAGACAAAATGGCCAACTCCCATGAGGTTCTTCAACTGCATGTAAAGTTTTCCCTGTTCGTTTTGCCCTGAGGAAGAGTTTTTATTGCACCTCAGTAGACTTCGTGGCCCTTGGTCAACTTGAGCACAAAACTCCCTCCTCATCCAATGTAGACAGTCAGCTTTAAAGAAACAGATTAATGAAGCATGATCTTTCTTAAAAGTGAAACAGAAAAAAAGAAAAAAGGGCTTAGAATGCAGAACTGATAAGTAGCGCCCAAACTAAGAGATGAAGTAGACGTGTTCAAATCCTGACCCACTGCATCCTTATAAACCAAGAAGGGTGTGGATTCCAGGACGGTAGTCTTAGCAAGAAAAAAAAAATCTTCTTAGTGTGCCATATTCAGGATTGTTTGAAATATGAGCAGAGTATTTCATTTCTATATCCAGGGTGTGCATATCCCAAGGCTGACATCACGTACTATATCAATAAGTGTGGATGAAAGAAGTTCACATTTTTTGCCAAGTCACATCTGCTGGATGGGAATGGTATCCAGAAAACTAAATCCATTTATCTTCCTGGTTCTCTTACCCATGTTACTCATTCACTAGTAAGCAAACTCAGATGATGTTTTCCTTCTAGAACACAAATGAGATCAATTCTGACTGAGTTTGCTTGATTTCCAAATATTATCTTCTTAATACCCGGTTTGGGGAAAATCTAACATAAAATATATACTTTACATATCAACAGAAAGTGCCAGCAAGTCTCCTCTGGGAACAATTTCTGTTGCATTGGCAGGCTTTCTGTCTTTCTTCAGATTCTGCAGTTACCAAAGTTCCTACCATAGTAAAATAGAAAAAGGCCACAAAATTTTCACCCTTCCAGTATATCAAAACAAAATCAGTACCTGTACTCCTACGACTCTTCTTTAGGTTCTGAAAGCCCCTGCCATTTCTCTAGGTCTCTGAAAGCCCCTGCCATTTCTCCTACAGTAATTGATTCAGCAGTTAGACTGGTTCATCTTAGGCCCAGACCTCTCCAATTTACAATGGAGAAGTTAGATTTGTTTTTCTCAAGTTTTTTTTTTGTAATTTTTCCTTTTGTAATTTTTTTTCCTTTTGTAATTTTTTTCCTTTTGTAATTTTTTTCTTTTGTAATTTTTCCTTTTTGTAATTTTCCTTTTGTAATTTTCCCATTGAAAGGTGACAGCACAGAGTCTACTCCGTATACTCACTTGGCTGAAGTATGCCTTCATCATGCTGTGACATTTTACTTATTTTCACTTCAAACCTGTTAGTTCCAGCTTCTCTGAAGTACTTCTTTGAACTCAAAGTACCTTCGCCATAGACCTACTAGACTCAGTCACTGAAGTGCACTCTGCCATCTATTTTGTCCATTCTTTCCTTTTCCTATTGTGTAGATTCTCTGAGTATTTTTCATCTCAGGAGTTTTCACATTTCTCAGACATTAGCTAAGATGCTTACTTCTATAAAAAATCCCTTGCAGTACTGGAAATTAAATCTATTTCTATAAGTACTTTTAGCTCCCTTTTTTTGCACAACTGCTTATTCACTTCTTTTCACATCAATGGATGTTGTTTCCTTACCTGCTGCGGCGTGAGGAGGGTGGGGAAAAAATACAGGCAATTTGCCAGCCTGTATTGTAACTTAGGAAGCCACAGTCATCCTCACAAAGAACGGATTATTTCTTTGAACAGTACTAGAGTTTCTCCCTACTGCTGTGTTTGAATTTGAATTTTCCTTTAACTAACTTAATTAAGTAACTGTGCAATTTTTTCTCAAGCATCATGTCTCCACACCAGAACATGCTGTTGTGGCATTAAAGGTTATTCAGGCTCTCCTCTTTTATAATTACATATTCAGGTTCTCCAGGAGATGACTCAGAATCTTTCCAGCCAATCTTATAGGACTCACGCTATCAAACATTTCCATACAAAGATTATTAAAAAGGATAGACACTAAAAAAAGATGCCATAACACTACGAAACTGAATTTGTCATTCAATCAGGCCATCCTCCAAATCAGATCATCAAAAGAGATCTTTGCCTTTGAGTACCGCTGCCAAGATGATGTGGAACATGAAAGTGAATGGTCAGTGGCATCCACAGAGTTTATGCATGGATTATTTCTTAAAGGTACAAAGCAAGGTCACTTATAACTGAAATTTGTCAGGAACATTTCCTTTCCATTAACCTTTGCTTCCACCTCTTTCAGAATCCTTCAAAATTTTTTGAGTAAATTTTTGGGGGTTTTTTTGCATTTGAATGAAGAGCAAAATGAACCTGGATATAATCTTACCTATCTAACTACAGGAATGGAGAAAAGCAAACAAACCCCTCAGAAAAAGAAAGAAGATTTCTGCATTTAATGGCAAATGCACAAAGACAGTGTTACCAAAACATAAATTGCTTGTCTAGAAACACTTCAACTTCTGGTTTCTTACATCTCTTTTTGAACCTATCTTAACAAAATTAATCCTTAGCATATTTTTGAAGCCTTGTGGCACATGTAATTGTATTGGATGTCAAATTGGCAGCATTTCTTAGCTTTTCAAACCTAACTGAACAGAAGGCAAACCTCGGCTTGAGTGAGGTCTCTTGCTATATTTCATGAGAAGTAGACATTTAACCACAGAATGGGCACATATATCATCAGAACCAGGATAAAAACTTAGGTTCTTAGGTTTGCAAGCTGACAGCACAGAATGTGAAGAAGTATATTTTTCAACTGACATTTCTCAATTTGAATAGAGAGAAAGATTCTGAGCTAAATTGCCACCATTTCGAGGACTCGTATTACCCAGCACTTTTAAAAGGCAAGAATTTAAGTGATTCTAAGTAATTAGTATATGAAAAGGGGGTAACCAGTTACGTTGTCTTCTGGGGTTCATCAATGATTATTTTCTTCACAAAAAATTATAAAATATGTTAAATGATCAGCATAAGGAGAAAACTGAGACTAAAGTAGGTTATTTGGCTGGTAAATAAATATTTCTTTAAAAGATTAAGTTACTCTTTAATATCATATTACTATTAAATAACACTGAATCTTCATAATTTGCATCTCAGTCTTCCAAAATATGAGATTTTCTTCTGCTTGGATGTAATAAAAATCAACAAAAATCTTTTCCCTAAAACAGCCCTACTGTGTGAAAACTACTGTTCATATCCCTCTCCCTAGTCAGTCCAATCCAAGTACACTCTTCCCAAAATCTAGCTTGAATCTTTCCAAGCTCTTCTGCTGATCTCAGAGGCATGCACCCTGAAACAAGTAGCAACTAACAGACACCCAGTTCATAGGTGTGCTGTGGGGTTTTATTTGCTTTTTTTTTGTAAAAAAACCAAAAACATACAAAACCAAGGTGATCTCTCAGTTTCCCTCAGGGACAGATATAGCAATCCTTAATATAAAGAATTCCTGCTACTTTGATTCTAACAAGCAGAACACAATGATCTGCTGTTACCTAAGCTTTCTCCTCATCTTATATTTTTAATTTCATATTCGTAAAGCAAACTCATTTTTGAGGGTTAGAAATATTTTGGGAGGGGGTGAAAAAATAATACTCCTGTTTTCAAGGAAGAAATGTTTTGTAAAAGGCAATCCAAGAATACTGTAAATAATCTTTCAGCTGACATAAAATGCTGCATAGCAATTTTCAATTATCAGTCCCCTATTATTATGACACTCAACCAGAAAACATATAAATTACTTCTATTTGCATTTAGGTTTTGGATCACAGAGAGAATTTTTTTTTTTTTTTTTTTTTTTTTTTATGAAAAAAACCAAACACCAGAGGGCCTGAACATTTACCTCTCCGGTCTTGTTTTGCTTCAGCAGCAGCTCTAGTAGATTTGAATTCTTTGGATGTTTACATGCCATGGGGTGTACAGACATCTATTTTTTTATAGAAGAGAGTAAGAAAATCAGACATACAGTATGACTAAGATGTCCTGGGAGCAGAGCAAGGGACACTTTTATTTCAGATAGGGAGTGACAGGAGCCACATACCTGACTTCCAGAGGAAGCTGCACCCCTGACAGGTGTCACAAGACCACACCTTTTTGGACCTGGATATCATAATTTTAGAAACTGTTTTACCCCATGTAAATCAGAGCCATCACTGTGACTGGCTTCAGGACAGGGCTACCCAGAAGTACATCACAACAGGAGGCTCCTGTCTACTGTGTATGCAGATGCTGACATCTTTGGCAACATCAGGTTTTCACATTGCTCTGAGAATGGTTGGTTGTCATTGCTTGAACTTGTCATGAGCTCATGATCACGGACCACTGTCCCACTTACTGCATATTTCCTCTGGAAAACAAAGTGCTCATATGTGGAAATACATCTTTATGATATTTTTCTTTATTTTATTTTTATATTTATTTCACCTTTATCTTCATATATCTTTATCTTGATATTGATAAGAATGCATAAACAGGAGATACAGTTTAAGAGGTATGGCTTTCATGTGCTTAGAAGGCTACACCAGATCTGAGTTAGATTTCTTTAAAATATCCTTGAATCAAAGTCTTTATCTGATCTCAGGTGACATCTGTATTATAATCAGTATAGGTGAGCTCATTTCATATGTATCAGGACATACATAACGTCAATGAAAGAGTATTTTGACTCAAAGAATTCATAGGCAAACATTTACAATATTATTTAAAAGTAATATTTTTTACACTGAAAAGACTTTTCTGTTTCTGCTTCCCCTTCATCTAAAATCCTTTTTCCATTTATTTTGGATAAAAAGGGATTAAGCAAGGTAACTAAGAGAGGGTGAGAAAGTGGGAAGGTACACCATAAGCAGAATGCAATAAAACAGGGAAATAGAATATGAAGATTGGATTAAATTAGAATTTAGGGGCAAAACGACTGTATAAATGGGAGCTACATACTCTATACAGAATATGTATATAAAACATACATTCTTTATATATACACACACTGTTATATACTATACTATATTGCTGAAATACTGAGGGACAGTGCAAGAAACTTTAGAGACTTCTGAGAAGAAAACTTATAAATCTTAAAATACAGCTGTAATTTTTTTCCAGCCATTACAGAAGTGCCTCCAATATATAAGAAAATTAAAGCCCACGTATGATCCAGAGCTGTGGCCAATGGTAAAACAAAAACTTTGTGATAATATGAATGGAGAGTGAATGTGAAGGAATGGGTTCAAAAAACAGCAGAAGGCTTGAAAAAATGACATCCACTGCTGACAGCTCCAGCAGCTGGCTGGCACACACCTACCTGTGATTTCTCAGTACAACCTGATCTGAAACACTGTATAAATTCTGATTAGTTACAGAGGTGGGATGTGTAAGAAACTAATCACAGCTTCAGAAAGGTATGGTGAGACATCCATACCCAGCACTCTTCTGGGAGGAAACCAGGGAGTGTAGGAAGAAGTGCAAAAATTGATGGTGCTTGTCCTCTATGCCATTGCAACCAATCCTTGATAAATCTCTTATTAATTGCTGAATAAAATTGCCATGGTGACAGACTAGACCATTTTTTTTTCTCTTTTGAATTGCTACTAGAAGTGCCTGCCACTCATATCTGGATTGTTACTTTCCAAAAAACCCTGTACCTTTTCACTAAGTAGGTTTTTTTTAATCTTACATACAGAAAAGAGTAAAGAGTGTGTTTGTCCCATTTCTGCTGCTATTATGTTTTAACTAAAGCCCGATTCTTTAAAATATCTTGTGTTTTTTTAACTGTCACCTGAGTCACATCTCAACTATCTGCCATTCGTTTTAGAAATAATAAAAAAACCCTAAAATGGTCTTTGCAACTTAAACAAGAAAACTTCTACTAACCGGATTGATTTTCCTTAGAAAAAAAATGTGGAAAGTCACCTATCAAGACAGAATTATTACTGTCATTTCAAACCCCTCCATAATGTGAAAGTCTGTGCTTTATTCAGGCCTGGAGTCTTCCATTTTAATTTTCAAAATATATCCAAGAGCTGCATACATTTATTACATCTATTTGGATGTGTCTTATCAGCATTTAACTTAAGAAAAATCATTAACTTGGCTTTCTTTTAAGAGTCTGTAGAAATTGTTTTAAGATCTCTTTTAGGATGGAATGTCCTAAAGTAATTATGTCTTGGAGGTATTTCCTTCTCACTGTTTTCCATGACTAAAATAATTCATATTTGATTAAATATTATCCAGCCTTTTGGTTTCTTTCCAATAAGTAGGAAATACATGTCTAGGTGTGTGAAGTCAAAATTATATCAAAGTATCCAATGTAAATTATCCAATGTAAAGTATCCAATTATATCCAAAGTATCCACTACAGGAGTGGTGTATACCTTACAGGTTTACTGTGGAGAGAACACCATCTTAATGCTCATGGAGTTTGAAAAGGGCAAATTTTTGTTGCTCATCAAAATATCAGTTCCCTGTGTAGCTCTCTGTCCAGAAATGACTAATCTAATACTTGTATGCCCATACAGAAGAATAATCCGCCAAAGTAAACAGGATTGTGTTTCATTTTGATCTGTTCCGACATGGATAAATTTTGAGGTGTTGTGTCAATAATTCAAGCCTTAGAAGACAGGCCTTAAACCAGGAGTGGCTACTTTTCTTGAAACTGTCAGGAAAATCATTTTGTGTTTGAGAACCATGTATCAGAGAAGACAGATGATTCTCCTGACATAAGAGAGCTAGTTACTGAGTTGGGTGGGCAGTCATCCTCTGAAATTCACTGATAACCGGTGCCTCCCACAAACTTCATTCCTCTCCCACTTTCCTTACCCTGAAGACCGAATGCTAACCAATGTGTTACAGCTTAATCAACTCTGCCAGAGAGGTGTAAATAGGTGATCAAGTTAAAACAGCTTATTTCACCAAGGACTGCAAGAACCCTGATGGGAAATGACAATCTGATATTAGAGGATAATACAACAGTCAAGGCTGTGTCTAGATCCAACCATCAGAAGCTCAAGGAAAATAAATTCAGTGCTGAATAAAATTCTTTCTTATCTAATTCAAAATTACTTCTGGAAACGAAGCATATGTGACAAAGTGTTTAGCCTGCTAGTTTTGAAATTGTTTAATTACTCCAGCTTGGCATATAGAAACATAGAGACTCAAATTCTTTTAACTAGAATAATTAATGATGCAAATAATTTCAACTTGAACTATATAATTAACTCAAATTATTTAATTAGGTGCTGACCACATATGATGTCCAAGAAGACCCACAAAGGGCATGAATTTGTAAGAAAACTAGGTTTATAACAGGGATTGCATGCATAATACATTTCAAAATGCAGTTCCAAAAGGTACAGATAATCAGAGAAGCCTCTGACAACCTGGTACGGTGTGCTATGCTGCCTCAAAAAGAGAAACAGTTTTCAAAGGACTAATAGCATTGAGTAAACACAATCTTTGGATGAAATTGGCATCAGTCACCCTGATACATTGNAAAATAGCATGGCATGGCACAGTGTGGCATGGCACAGCATGGAATGGCATGGAACGGGCACAGAACAGCACAGCAAGGAATGGCATGGCACAGAATGGCATGGCACGGCACAGAATGGCATAGCATGGCACGGTGTGGCACAGCACGGAACGGTCATGGAACAGCACGGCGCGGCACAGTACAGCACACCACGACAGAGCAGTTTGCTGGAGGTAGTACAGGAGTGGGCAGGGTGATTGCCAGGGCTCCTTCCTGACCATTGGGGCACAGCTAACAGCAGCAACAAACGCTACCAGTGTAATTGTGTAAGGGTCTGGAGTTATAGTGTTGAATGAAGAGCTCAGTCACCTGTAGCTGCTGGGGTTACTGGTCCAGCTACGGTGGAGACCTCCAGCCAGACTGATCTGAAGATGGTAGACATAACTCTTCAGGTTACCAGTTGCCAAGAGTGTCTGATGCCCCTCCACAAGGCTTGGCCTGAGAATCAATCCTGTAAAAGCTGTGCAGTTGAAGAGCTGTGCTGCCTGGTTAAGAAGCTAGAGGAGGAAGTGAACAGGCTATGTAGCATTCAAACTAGTAAGCAAGAGATTAACAGATTATTTTCGGAATTGTTTCAGTCTCAAGACTCTCAGGAGTCTCAAACCTCTACTCTAATGGAGAAGCAGGTGGAGCCAGAACCAAGGAGGGTAACTAGTCATGAGCCTGCTTGATGACAAGGGCTGGAAGCGAGTCCCCAAACATAGCAGGCAGAAGGTTCGAGGGCAGGCAGGCCCTACAGAGAGACCTTGACAGGTTAGAGAGATGGGCAATCACCAACCACATGAAGTTTAAGAAGGGAAAGTGATGAATTCTGTATCTGGGGGGAAAGAGTGGCTGGAGAGCAGCATAGTGGAGAGGGACCTGGGGGTCCTGTTTGAAGGCAAACTGACTGTGATCCAGCAGTGTGCCCTGACAGCCAGGAGGGCCAAAGGTGTCCTGGGGTGCATCAGGAACAGGACTGCCAGCCCATCAAGCACTCTGCTCTGCACTGGTACAGCCTGACCTTGAGTACTGTGTGCAGTTTTGGGCACTGCAGTATAGAAAAGACATCAAGGTAATGAATAGTATCCAAAGGAGAGCAGCAAGGGTGGCAACAGGGGTCTGGAAGGGATGACTTGGCTGAGGTCACTTGGATTGTTCAGTTTGGAGAACTAGGAGGCTGACGGGTGACCTCGTTGCAGTATTTGGCTTCCTCATGAGGGGAAGAGATGGGACTGGTACTGATTTCTTCACTCTTGTNAAGGTACAGATAATCAGAGAAGCCTCTGACAACCTGGTACGGTGTGCTATGCTGCCTCAAAAAGAGAAACAGTTTTCAACGTAAGTAAAGGGCTGTTCATTCCCTCTTTTCCTAATACTCCATGCAAGAAAGTTCAGAAGGAAATATTAGTGTCTAGTTTATTGAGAAAAGCCTTGGAGATCATTCAGTTATTTCCTCAAATTCCTTGTTCTAGCATATATAGCTACCTCTCAGTCTGTAAGTTAACCTGTTATTTTACTGGTCAGAGTATAAGACCACAAAACTTGCACTTAAGATGTGAAGAGCAAAACCAAAACACTTTATCTCTCTCCCTCCAAATTACAGGCCAGATCCTATGAAATATCTTCATCATATCTGTCCTGCATGTATGCATTTTGCTGAACTTGTACCAGGCAGTGATACACTGGATTGCCTGAAAATACTGTATTGATACAATCTATGAATAAAACTATGATGCTCAAGTAGTGTTCTAATGGGGAATATGCTGCAAAGCAGGGAGCTAGAGAAGAAAAAAGTCTTCAGAAAAGAGAGAATGAGTGAGGGGAAAGAAAGTGGAGAAGCAGGATCTGCCTGTACAGGCCGATCTGAGCTTTGTGCAAAGTTAGGAAAACTAATAATTTCCTTTCTTTGTCAAACTGCTTTGGGAGTTCTTGTTAGTAAAACAATTGCACACAGGCTTTGTCTTTTTCTCCTTTTTGCTTCTTTCTCCCTGTGGTAGAGCTGAATATGTTGTTTAAGATTCACTTCATGATTTTACCTTCCTATTTTCAGAGAAGTTTTTACATTTGAAACACCAATCCCTCTGTCTTTGCCATTTTGCTCCTGCGAGCTCCTTCGTTTTATTTGAAACACTTTGTTCCTTTCTGAAGATCTTGATAGATTGGCTGCTGACACCTCACTTCAAACATTATGCTCAAGGTAATAACTTGAGAGTGCATCCTCCTTGTAAACCTAAGTTTTGTGGAGAGATGTTGCAGACCTGACTCAGCTTAGGGCCAATGCAGTTATTTCCTAAGGCTTCTTTCCAGTTCTCCCCACCTGCTCTCTGTGTGTACCACCCCCCGAGACAGAATTGCCCAGAAGTTCTGTAATTTCTTTTTCCTCTTTCCTATCTTGACCACACTTCATGTGCTTATCATAAAACAAAAATAGTATTGCAACTGTAAGTGCATTATGTCTTAATAAATAACCATTTAACAGACTCCTTCCCTTTCCAGAGGAGCTCTTGGTGCCATATGAGACACTAAGAAACAAATATTCAAAACCAGGTAATAAAAGAGAATAAATTGGTCAGCTTTCATATCACAGAGTCTTTTGGAATTACACCAGATTTTGCCCTGCCTTTTCCTTGTCAGGTAATTGGGTCAGAGCCCCCAGTTGGTAACATAGAAATTTTGTTTTCTTCTAATGAATAAGTGTAATTTATTCTACTATATAATAGATTTTATCTAGGATTTGTGTAATAAGCAACAGCATATTACTGGTAAGCTAATACTCATCCAGAATGATAATATACACTGTGGCATTGTTAAGTGATAGTACTCTAAACCCTCTGTAATTTTTGCACCACAAGGCTATTAACAGCCATACTCAAAGCAAATAAAGCCTAATATGCACATCTTGAAGACATTTTAAGACACTGAATTAGTCAATATTTTAAAATAAACTTATTTTTCTGGTATGGCCTTAATCTCCTAGTTCATACACATTGCTAGCAGAGCTTCACAGGATAGCTGAGCTTTCCTGCTCAGCAGCTCAAACAGGGCTCTAGTCTGTACCCTTCCTCTTCTCTTTGCTTGTAGTTTTACACCAGCTTGAAGCTCGTCTACCCCTCAGGAAAGTGGTTTGGATTTTTAAACCAGCAGAAAAAAACCTCTTCAGACAACACTTAGCTGTCTTGTGAAATTTCAATCTAGGATTACTTCAGGAAGTGTCAAGTTTAGCAGCTTACACAGGAACTGCCAAGTAAGCATCAGGTAGCAACAGAAGTAGAATTTTAGTTGTAAGAGCTTTACTTATATGGTAATTAGAATTAATATTGCCTTGTCAAAACTGTAAAAAGATACACATTTAGCAAGCCTCCCCAGCACCATAAAAAGAATCACAACAAAAGAGTCCATGCACAAAACATAAGCTACAAAAATCTTCTGAAATACAAAACATTTCAAAACTTTGAGGGAAAATTATTTTGTGTATAACAGATTCTATTAGCTCCACTGGGATTGAAGAGCACCTAGAAAACAGGGAAGAGCATCTTCTCAAAAACTAATGAAGCAAAGATTTATTTCCTTTCCTGTGTTCTGTATTTGGCTGGATGAGTTAGCAAAGATTGGTTATCCAAGAAGGTAGACAAAGAGAATAAATACAAATAAATGCAGCAACCAGAAGCAGCAGTAGCAATTGAGGCAAGGCTGGGGAATCAGCATGACATCCCACTGTGTGGGGAGGGGGTGTCCCGAGGTACCGGCACCCCCTGTAGCCACCCAGAACCATGGTAAAGACCCGGACACTCCCAGAGGCTCAACCAGCCAACTGTGGGAGGTTTCAATGGCTCTAGGGAGCGCGGCGAACAGGAGAGAGGAGCAGCACAGCATGGAATGGAATGGAATGGAATGGAATGGAATGGAATGGAATGGAATGGAATGGAATGGTGTGGCATGGCACAGAACGGACTGGCATGGAACGGCAGAGCATGGAATGGAATGGCACAGAATGGCATGGCATGGCACGGTATGGCACGGCATGGAATGGAATGGCACAGAATGGAGCAGAATGGCACAGCATGGAATGGAACGGCACAGAATGGCACAGAATGGCACGACATGGCACGGCATGGAATGGCATGGCACATCATGGAACAGCATGGAACAGCATGGAACAGGCACAGAATGGAATGGCATGGAATGCAATGGCATGGCACTGAACGGCATGGAACAGAATGGCACAGAATAGAACAGCATGGAATGGAACAGCACAAAATAGCATGGCATGGCACAGTGTGGCATGGCACAGCATGGAATGGCATGGAACGGGCACAGAACAACACAGCAAGGAATGGCATGGCACAGAATGGCACAGAATGGCATGGCACGGCACAGAATGGCATAGCATGGCACGGTGTGGCACAGCACGGAACGGTCATGGAACAGCACGGCGCGGCACAGTACAGCACACCACGACAGAGCAGTTTGCTGGAGGTAGTACAGGAGTGGGCAGGGTGATTGCCAGGGCTCCTTCCTGACCATTGGGGCACAGCTAACAGCAGCAACAAACGCTACCAGTGTAATTGTGTAAGGGTCTGGAGTTATAGTGTTGAATGAAGAGCTCAGTCACCTGTAGCTGCTGGGGTTACTGGTCCAGCTACGGTGGAGACCTCCAGCCAGACTGATCTGAAGATGGTAGACATAACTCTTCAGGTTACCAGTTGCCAAGAGTGTCTGATGCCCCTCCACAAGGCTTGGCCTGAGAATCAATCCTGTAAAAGCTGTGCAGTTGAAGAGCTGTGCTGCCTGGTGAAGAGGCTAGTGGAGAGGGACCTGAGGGTCCTGTTTGAAGGCAAACTGACTGTGATCCAGCAGTGTGCCCTGACAGCCAGGAGGGCCAAAGGTGTCCTGGGGTGCATCAGGCACAGGACTGCCAGCCCATCAAGCACTCTGCTCTGCACTGGTACAGCCTGACCTTGAGTACTGTGTGCAGTTTTGGGCACTGCAGTATAGAAAAGACATCAAGGTAATGAATAGTATCCAAAGGAGAGCAGCAAGGGTGGTGAAGGGTCTGGAAGGGATGACTTGGCTGAGGTCACTTGGATTGTTCAGTTTGGAGAAGAGGAGGCTGACGGGTGACCTCGTTGCAGTATTTGGCTTCCTCATGAGGGGAAGAGATGGGACTGGTACTGATTTCTTCACTCTTGTGACCATAGACAGGACTCAGGGAAATGGCAGGAAGTTGAATCAGAGGAGGTTTAGGTTAGCTATCAGGAAAAGGTTTTTCACCCAGAGGGCAGCTGAGCAGTGGAATAGGCTCCCCAGGGATGTGGTCACAGCATGAACACTGCCTGAGTTCAAGAAGCATTTCAATGATGCTCTCAGGCACATGGTGTGATTCTGGGGGTGCCCTACACAAGGATGGGAGTTGGACTTGATGATCCTGATGTGTCTCTTCCAACTCATCAGATTTTATGATGCTATAAGCAATTAAGACTTTGTGCAGATTTATTTAAAACACTTTTTCTGTTGTTGTGAACAGGTATTAAAACACCATATATACCTTCTGAGTATGATTTCAGGTTTCAGGCATGCTGTATTTGCAGTCATGTCACAGGAGTTTTTCAGATATTCAGGACACAGTCAAGGGATAGGATTTATAAGTACTAAATACAGTGTTATTCTAATTTACTATTATGCACATGTCCAACTCCAGACAATGAACAATTAATTTAAGTCTTCCTACCTATTTCTAGCAGGAGGTCTTGTAGCTATTTCACTGTGGTAATGTTCACACAGCTTGTCCTTGTCAAATTTTTTGTATTAAGTTTTATAATCTTAACACTTAATCTTTCAATATTAAATGTTAACAGCCCATGTTAATAAGAACATGAGGTTAAACAGTGTGTGTGTACCAAACACAAAAACCTGTGTTTGCCAAAGATTGTTCATGTTTAAGAGGAAGCTTGTTACCAGCAGCATTAAACAGTAATTGGAAAAATTTAAACAGGCATTGGAAAGAAAGAATAAATTATACTTAAAGTATAAAAGAAGTATAAAAGGAGCATGAACATTCACAACAAGAAGCATAGACTTTGGAGGGAGAACAGCAGTTATCAAAACCTGGTTTGATAGCATCAGAAGTTGCCCTACCAGCATCACACCTTTGCCTTGGCAAGGGAGAACAGCCTCCCCATCAGATACTGTGAGCTCTGCAGCCTGTGGGGTGGCAGTACAGACCACTTTATAAAATCACAGACTGGTTTGGCTTGGAAGAGATCATCTAATTCCAAACCCTCTGCAAGGTCAGGGACATGTTCTATTAGATCGGGTTGCTCAAAGCCCTTTTAACCTGGCATCAAACAGTTTCAGGGATGGGGAAACCACAACAAAGAGGGACTTGCACCTCAAATTCATCTGTGCACATGAGCCTGAGGGGTACTTTCTCACCAGCTGTGGATCAATAGGTTGTAGGGAGCATCTGAAAAACTATAGCACTCATGTCTCCTTACAGGACACATGGAAATGGAGTAAAAAACCCTATGCTTCTGAAAGAGAAATGGTGCTTGTAACCCACCCATCCTTTGAGGAACAGGCAGGTGTGATGGTAGCTCTGTGAATGTGTGGCTGTGTGTTTGTGATCAGAAATTTTGGGGACGCGTTATTAAAAAAATACTTAGAAATGTATAGATGCTCACTAGAATTTTGAAACTGTCAAGTATTGTGATTTATATGGTATATTGCTAATACCCACCCTTAAAATACAGGTGATTTTTTGTTAGATTTATGTCATTATTAAATCCATAAACTACTTCTCTCCTGATTCAGTTTATAGTAATCAAACTGAGAAATTTTGACTGATGACATACTATTTCCTCAATTTTCCCCTTCACTATCTCCAAGAACTTTCTGTCTAGTTTACATACCATGCAGCTTTCTCTTATAATGATGCATACCGTGTCTTTCCATAAAGTGCTCTTGGAGGCCATACTTTTGGTACAGATACTGCACCAAACAGTGTAATTGCAGAATGCATGAAGTTTGTCATCAAAGATACTGCAAGCCTGTTCAAAGGAGAGGTGTTGTTGTAATACACTAATTTTTTTTTATTTTTTTTTTTTTTTTAATTTTCATTAGCTAAATGAGGAGAAAATAGGTGTCAAGTGTTAGACAGAGATCAAAAAAGGAAATATCTGGAAAAAAATGAAAGTCTGTATCATAGCTTCAGCTTAGAATGTGCAAATACCACAGATAACATTGGTGAAATGGCTTATTTACATGACTTACAGAGAAGCCAGGGCAATAAGAGATCCTGGTTTAAAACTGGAGTCCAGGCAACCCTTTATACCCTCATAGCAGAAGTCTTAGGTTCTGGGATTTCAAAAGTTGTCTCCAACAAGAAAATTTTCATGCTACAAATAACATTGTTACTTTCTTTTGGATATCAGGTGTGGACTAGGGTGTGCTGTTAGCACAACTTGTATTGCTCTAAACTACACTCCTTGTTACTACAAGCCAAACAATTTCGAGGCCAAAATTTAATAGCATGTTAGTTAACATAGTATGACTAAACTGCTACACACCATCATGTACACAGAGCTTAATATAAATGAATTAAAGGTTATTCATAAGAATAACCTTAATAAGGTTATTCTTATAAGAATATGAAATAAGAACATGAAAGTCTGAAATAAGGAAATATCTAAGGTAAAGAGAACCACTTCCACTTTAAGCACCTGACATTTCTAGCATATCATTTTCCTAAAACACAGATGACTGTTTGACAGAAAGATTAGACACACCTGAATGTATTGATGCAGTGAGTGGTTATTATGTCTCAGTTGAATGTCTCTACTAATACCCATATCATTATAAAGAAGAAAAGTATTCAACTTCCCTGTTGAATAACAATGAGGTGTAAATTCCTTCAGGGACTCCAGGTGACATACAGTTCTGAGGGCTGATTTGTAACTGGAACAGTTACAAATTCTCTTCATCTGCTTAGAGATTTGGATTTATATCAGCTGGTATCCTTTACATATCAAAACCAAATCACCCTCACACTTACCTTCCTTGTTCTAGCTTCCAGATAATTTGACCTTCCTGGTATTTGGCCAAATAATCAATCATCACAAATGTCCGTAAAAAACTAATTAATGGAGTTTTTGCACATTTTTTTATATTTCCATGCACATTTAACTTTCCACTGGGAACAGCTTTGTGACTTTGTGTATGTTGCCTATGTCTTACCTTATCATGTGCTCATGTGTTCAAGTAAAATTGTAGAATTACTGAAGTGTATAATAATAGAAAAGTCTAGAGTGAAAGGGACTTTGGAGATCATTTGATCCAACCTTAGATTAGAGTCACCCAGGGTCCTGCAAAAACTGCAGTCCTATATATTTCCAGCAAGGGAGATTCCATCACTTCTCCAGGCAACTTATTCCAACAATTGTACTCACGAGGATTAACCTTTTTCTTACACTCAGATGGAATTTCCCTTGAAGTAACTTGAACTCATTGCCTATTGTCACTGTGGAACTTTGTGAAGAGAGTACCTTTATTTACCCTGTAACTAACTTGTAGGTGTTGGAAGACTGGATTCCCTCCTCCCTTTTCTAGGCTAAACAAACACAGGTTCCCCAGTATTTCTCTGAGCATCGTGTTCTCCCAAACTTTACTCATTTTAATGGCCTTCAATGAACCATCTCAAAATTTTCAATTTCTTTCTTGAACTGGGGAAAGTAAAACTGGAAATGGTATTTCCAGATGTGGCCTAAGAAGGGCTAAATGGAGTTGAATAATCACACCTCTTGATCTAGTAGTTATCATCTGATGCAGCCCAGAACAAGGCTTTCTTCCTTTGCTGCATAGGGTACACTGCTGGCCAATGTTTAGCATGCTTCTCACTAGGACCTTTCTAAACAGAGCTACAACCCAGCCAGTCAGACCCCATCCCATGCTGCTTCTTGGGATATTTCTGTCCCAGGTTCAGGACTTCAGATTATTCTCATGTAATTCTTGTTGATCCAATTTCCCTGCCTATCAAGATCCTGCTGAATGGCATGTCTTCCTTCCAGAAAATCTACCTCTCCTGTAAGGTATCTGATATCCATAGACTTGGTAAAGGTACAGTCAATCCTATAATCCATCTTGTTTTAAAGATACCGGATGGTATCAGACATGCTATTGACCTCAAAGAAACTCCACTTGTGACTGGCTGTCAGTTTGATTTTGAGTTATTAACCACTATCCTTTAAGCTTGGCAGTTAGCCAGTTTTTCCACCCATTCTGTGGTCTGTCTGTCCAGTCTATGTCTTATCAGTTTACCAACAATGACATTGTGGGAAAACCATGTCAGACAAATTGCTATAGTCTGACATTGACATCTTTGCTCTTATCCAGTGAGTGAATTGTTTTGACGCAGAAGGCAATGAAGTTGGTAAATCATTATTCACCCTTGGAAAATCCTTGTTGTCTTTTCCCAAACACTGTGTTTTGTGCTTCACTGGCCCAGAAATAAATTTCATGAGGACCTGCTCCATAATTTTCCCAGACACTGAAGTGAGGTAGCCTGCTCTGTAGTTTTTCAAATTTTTTTTTACCCCTTTTCTACACGGATGTAAGTGTTGCTTTCTAGTCAGCAGGGACTTCCCTTGGACTCTATGATGTTTTTCAAAACTTATGAAGCGTGGCTCTGCAGTAATGCTATATTCCTTCCTCTTCTAGCACCCTTGGATGTATCCCGTCAGGTCTCATAGACTGGTAGATCTAGACTGGTAGGACAGGTTGTACAGATGATCCCTAACTCTCTTCTTGGGTTTACCTTTTTCTTCACTGCTGCTTCATGGAGCAGAGACTTGGGGGCTAACTTTACCCATGAAGGCTGAGGCAAAGAAGTCATCGAGTAAACCAAAATTTTCTGTGTCATTTCTCACTAATTTGCCAGCCTCTTTCAGCGGCAAACATATTTCTTCCTTGTACTTTGCTTGTTACTAACATACCTATGAAATCATTGTTATTCTTGAAATCTCCTGCAGTCTGAGCTCCAGCTGAGCCTCACTTTGCTTATCTGGGCCACCACAATTGCTGAGACCCAGCTAAATAGCAATAAGAATCTGAGCACAGGCACCTGCTGGTCTTCTGTGAGGCCTCTGCCCCATGGTCCCTCCTCAGGACACAATGAGCCTCTCCCCCTTCCCCTCTGTCCTAACACATCCCACGTGTGGTTTCCTGCCCTGACAGAGAAGGAAGAAATCACTATCTATGAAATGTATTTTTTTTTCTCCATCTGCCTTACATCTACAGATAATCTCTTTTGAAGAGTGGAGAGATTCTGAAACACCATTTCACTGGAGTGGGAAAAGCAGGGAATAAAAATGCTGTATTTATTGTTTGTAAACTAATAAGAGCTCTAGTCTAGCAAAAAATTAAGCAGTTGTGAGTCCATCAACTAACTCTGCACACAGATTATGTATTGATTTCAGTAATATATATATATGTATCTACATATGAGTGCAAAGGTACCTGACCAACAGTGTAACAAAGGTTAAAATTTGCAATATGTTCAAGTGCAGATGACTCTTCTTGTTACATTATGTTTATATTAAAATGATGACTAAAAATTAAGCCTTGTACTATACTTGGAAACTATGCAGTATTTTGCTGTTCAGATAGCATGTATTGCAGTGGTGCAACCTATCTGTTATGGTCATTCTTCAAAGGAAGAATGATTTAATCCACAGTCCTTTCTTCCTGTTTTCCACTGCCAAGTCTTCCTACTACGTGAAGAGTTGGTGTCCCATCCTGAGATGTTTCATATCTACAAACTTATTAAACTTTTAGCATATGCATTACACCATTGTCAATATCTAAAAATGCAACACAAAAAGCACCTCCAAAGTGTCTGAAAAAATCAAACCATGAGATTCCATACATATGTAAACATGAATATGCAGGAAAAGCAGTGAGCTCCTTCCACACACTAAAGAGGGGCTTCCCCTTCTGCTACATTAATTAATATTGTCACCTCTGGATGAACCTAACCTGGAAGCTAAAACATTATCATCCACTTTAGAGAATGGTGAGCAACTGATGTGTATCACTTTGCTGTACCAACATGTGATATTCAGTCTTCCCTGGAAACGACATCTTCATTACTTGGGGTAAACTGAAATAAACAGGTAGCAGAAACAGTTACTTTCTTTTTTCCAAAAGGAGATAGTGGGTGCAACACTAAAAAATTCCAATTTTCCTGTAGAGAAATTAAATATGGAATACTTTTTACATCAGCTGCATTATATATTGGTGTGATCAGCTGTAGTGCAGAATTGATAAACAATACTGCACATGAACAAATGGAGCAAGAAGTCAATGGTTTTAGTATTTAGATGATAAGTTTTTCTGCTTGATTGTTCTCCACACTAAATTGTAACACATTAAACCTCAGATACTACCTGGATGCAATCTATAAATATTCTCAAACTTTGTCTAATAATCTTGTAAGAATCTAGTAAGGCAGCAATATTTCATGACAGAATTTCACACTTCAAGTATAACATTATGTTGCACTCAAGCATGAATTCTTTGCTATTAGGTAAAATAAAGCATTTTCAGACTCTGGGAACTACTTCTTTGCATGTCTAATTTGACGTTTCAAAGTCAGAGATCTTTTTGTCATTTGCAAGAACAAAGTTTTTGATTCTCAGGATGTGCCATTCTCATAAAACTCATTCTTTGGGTGTTGTTTATTTAGCTTGTAGAGCTGCTGAATAAAACTTCAGTGTCTCTTTTCTTTGCAGGCTCTGTGCCAAAACATAGATTTACATACAGAATTACCTGAGCCCCCATTCTCAAGAGGTAAGAGACTCTTTGCAAAAAGAGTTTTTCTTCCTCAGATGCTTCCCTTTTTTAAAGTGCAGAAATGTGCAAGTAATTTTGAGCTCTTACTGGGATAATTCCTGGGTGGATGACCGTAGGGTGGCCTAAGAGATTCTCCTTTCCTTTCTTTTTTTACTTAAATAGAAAGGGAAGTAACTTGTACTTTTCAGCTCAGATTGTCCTTTTCCTTTTTTCTCCCTTCTAGCCACCCAGTACTACTAGAATACTCTGTGGTTACCAGAGGCTTCATGCAATTTAAGAAACAGGGTACAATTTTTTTTTCCCCAAATGTTTCACCATGTGATACTATTTAAAGACAGATGCAGTTTCTGTATTTTGTCCTGTGCAGCCAGTATTTTTTTTTAATTGAAATTATAATAATAATGACTCTTTCCATTTAATCTGTTGATATTCAGGAAATCACATTCAATTAATCAAAATCTACTATGTCACTATGACTACTCTGAAATCTTTCAGAGAATTAATTTAATTTTAACATTTTTATTATATCTTCACAATAATTATTTTACCGAGATCCCTGAAGGATGCATATAAAGCACTTCAATTAATTTTTTTCTGAAGATAAAGATAGAATACTAGAGTCTGATCTCTTGGTGTAGTAATTGCAAATTCAAGATTGAAACCAATGAACTCTTGTAATGTTGTTTTTTGACATCCAGCAATGCATAAGCACATTTAAACCTATGAAACTGCAGATATCCACCCATGGTATTTCTGTGTGCATGGATAACATACATTGTAGAAAGCACCATTCAATTCATTATCTTTAATTTATGATGTAATTTTTACTTTCTTCATAAACAGACTGGTCTTATTTGTTCAATGTAGTTATTTCATTACAATGTTTGAAATGCAATCAGACCCTTTTCTGGTGAGTTAGTAGGCAGATGCAAGACCAGTTACAAGAACAAAACTGTAGTTAGTTTCTGAATTACTTTTTCCTTTTATATACAAACTAAGTCTAGAAGTATTTATTGGATAACATATTAGTTCCTAAAGTAGGTTAAAAACAGCATATAAAACCATATTTTTAATACAGCAGAAAATTAGTGGTTTTGTTTCAACAAACAGAATTCACTGACTATGCAGTACAAATTGTGTGAAGCCAAATCTTGTACACAGCGAAACACAACATCAAATTACATGTGCTATTACAAAAATCATTTGATATAATACCTCAAGGAAAGTCTTTCTGAGAATATAATTTAACCTTTTTTTTTTCTTTTTTTTTTTAAAGTTTATTAATGGAGTATTTTAGTCTCATTGAAAATCACCATGATTTGCACAGTATTTGCATGAATTACAGAAAATAGCCTTTTTATTAGGAAAAATATAAATGCATAAGCATGTAACAAAGTCTTAAGCCAAAGACTAAAATCTGGGAGGCTCCAGACATCTTTGTGTATTCATCTTGGGCATTGGTGAATAGGTAAAGATACAAATACATTTGGCAGCCTAATTTAAAAATTTATGTGCTAGCAGCGTCATGTGGTACATGGCATAGACTCCTGAATTCAGTGTAATTCTGAAATAAATAAAGTAAGAAGAACTGTAGTATTCGCTATCATGCATGTTGCAATGTCGATGTGAAGGTCCTAGGAGTATCAGAAGTGAAGGTACTAGGACTGTCAGAAGCTGAACTTACAAAAATAAGAGATGAAGTAGCATTCGTGATTGAGAACCTGGTGTTTGAACTGGATAGCATAGAACAATCTACTAAAGGAAAGAATTCTCATTGTTTATCTTAGCTAAATCTTATCAAGAAATAAGAGTTAAATTATTTTAGCCCTTGTAGCCCATCTCAGGGCTGCAGAAGAAGAATTCTGTTCTCAATAGGTCTGTAAGCCATACCAAAACAAGCTCTACAGGAAATGGAGAATTTGACCAATATATTGCACTTTCCACCTACAAAACAGAGAAATTTATTCCTGATATAATGCTTCATATGACCATAGACCCTGCTGAATCTAGGAATATCATGATGCAGAAGTCATATTAATGTAGACATAACATTGACATTAAGATATTTACTACACAGTTTTGTAAAAAAAGCCTTGTACAGGGTTTTTAACCACCCACATTTGGTCTTCACAGTCCAATAGTGCATATCATTTGACCTGAGTATACTAAAATATATACTTCTTAAAGTCATTTTATCCCTAAACCTTTCAATGTATCTTCCAAAGCTGTGAGGTTTGATAGGACTTGTCAATCGCTTGCTTAGCAATTTGGGAACTGTAACTCTGCTTAATAGCACTTCAAAAATTAAATAATTAATATCTTCTATGATACTGCAGTCTCTCTCAAAGAATCAATAACATGTGAATAACTGGTAATAAACTATAATCTATATCATGAAGGCACTAATGTTTCTCCTGTTCTTAGACTTTACCCTTTGTTTGTCTCATGATCTTTTATATTTAATTTGAAACATTGCCTTGAAACAGTTAATAGCCTCATCCACTGTTGCAACAAAACACTTTAAATTAAGCATTGAAAAAAATAAAGTTCTTTCTTTCCATGGCAGAAGGAAGAAGAAAGGAAGAAATTAGAAGAAGGAAGTTCAGAAAGTTTACTGAACTCAAATAAAAAGATTTTACCATTTATCTTGACTCTCAAATGCAAATGTGACATATATTTTTGAAACCACAGCAGTGTATTAATGGCAGATTAATAAATGATGGCAAACATATTTATGCAGCAAGTTTAATGGAGACAAACCTTTGTCTCACAAAACGACACATCAGACCTTTTTCCAAAAACATAGAGTTGTGAGTTGTAGAATTTGCTTAAATGAGATATGTTGGTGCCTGGCCTACCGCTGAAAATTACTGTCTCTGTTGATTAAAAAAAGTCAGTTCCTATCATACTGAACATAAATACACGGCCAGAAAGAATCTCTCTCTTTAATCTTTTTTCTTTGGCATAGGAACACTGTGGAAGTGCAATACCTTGGTGATTGATGAGAAACAGCTACAGATCACACATTAGTTAAGCCAAAGGGTCTTGATTGAATGAATCATTCAAAACCATAAATATTAGATTCTAATGAAGACATCTTATTCCTAGAAGATTCCTTTTAGATAGGATTCTTTACATTTTTGAAGCTGACTGAAGTCTGAAATTCTGATTAGAGACAGCAAATGACTTTTAAAATATTTTTTCTATTAAATTCACTGCCTGATTTAGAATAGTGAAGGATGCATGTATAGCACCCTTATCTATGCAATAGCACGCAAAAGAAAAACAGCCCCCAAGAATAAATAAAGCTGACGTCAGATGATTTTCTTCAACACATGGAATTGCCATGGGAGAAGTTAGCAATGCTTTCACATTTGGCTTGTGCCGACCTCAAAGTATTTTTGTGGTACATCATATCTAAGTTCAATCTTTAAAGCCAACACCTCTCCATCTGGATGGCATTGTGTTCAGCAGTCCCTGAAGGTTCTTTAACTAGGCCAAAGAGTGTTTGCCCATTGAAGAGCTGCACTTGGAGTGTTGCAGGGCTTGACTATGGACTGCTGTGGAGCTGCAGCATTCATTACCATGTAAGCGCAATTTTGTTGTGGTTTTGATCCACTGTGCTTGGTGCTACAGTGGAAATGTCCTGGGAGCAAATGATAATATCTCATAGTTCACAGCACTGATGTTGAAATCAGCTTTACCATCTGTTGGTGTCTATTATTAGATCACAGTCAGCTTGGTTACATGTTAGTGAAGTGGTAAAGATGAGCAGCTTTAAGTCTGTTTTTTTCTATGTCTCCTAGAGAAGACAGTTTTAGCCAAAAGTTTTTCAGGAAAAATGTCGGCATGCCTGCAGGGCACTTATTTGTGTCCAGGGAGTTTTGGGTTGTGTAGTTATTGTGCAGCTTAGGCGCTACAGTTTGTGCATGGGGAGAACTGGGTCTACTGTGCTTTAGGTTTTGTCAAGGTTTAACGTTGGGCCGGCAATTAACCAAATGACAGGTGCTCTCTATTAATCCCCCTCCCCTCCCTGATAAAGAAAGGAGAGAGAAAAAGAGAAAGAGACTTACGGGTTGGAAACTAAACTATACAGATTTAATGAAACAGTAATGATAAGAAAGGAAAGATTATTAAATATATACAAATATACAGAAAAATGATACCACATTTCTCCCCTCTTACTCCCTTCAGCATTACTGCTCACATCACCACTGAGGCTGCAGGGCAGTCCTGGGAAAGTCCAGGCTGGACCCCTGGAGTCAGCAGCAGTCAGGAGCTGGAGGCAGGAACACACAGATTCAGGCTGGCACGGATCAGGACCACAGGCAGAGGAATGGATGGAATCCTCCCAGGATGCCGAAGCAAACAGGGACAGGTGAAGAAGGGCAAAGACAAAGGATGAATGCTGAAGGGTCTTGACCCTCATGATCCCTCAAATGGATGAAATATTCTTTTTGGCCAATTTTGGTCACATGTCTTGTCTGTTCCTTCCTAAAGAAGGGTTGCAGGTGTGACCTCTTTACTTGCTTTCTGTCTCCAAAGCATAAGATGTTCCTCAGAACCAAGCAGTGACCTTGGTTCTGCAGACCATTCTCTATCTGCAGCTATAAACTATGAGTGTTATCAGTCCTAGAAGATGCCACTGACTGAGAAACTTGATGTTAATTTTAGCAAGAACAGCTACTTAGGAGAAACTTAGCTGAAACCAGTACAGGTTTGTATCTTGTTTTCCTTTAGATCTCAAAACTGCAACCAGAATGCTTGATCTAAAAATACAAATTAATTTTTCTACAACAGGACCTAATTCAAAAAAGAGGATCCAAGAGAGTAAATGTTCACAATTTGGTAACTAAGAAATTTCTGTGATCAAGCACATGGAAGTGCTTGAGTTGCAAAAATGTTACAGAGTCCAGGAGCAGCGTCAGATTTCCTGTGTTACTTTATGGTGGTAGTAAAGCTCTTGTAACTGTACATAGCAGGATTTCCCTTCCACCTCTGCTTACAAAAAAAAAAAAAATATCTTATTTTTTGGCAGTGAAAGCAGTTGGATCTGCACGTACATATGTACACAATCTAGGGTAGCCTACATATTGGCACAAGGAAATTAAAAATATGGAAACCCACATTTTGCATCAATTCCTCTAGCTATACAAAAACATTATTTTAATCCAAATAAAGTGATTTTATAGCTTAAAATTCCAAACTTTCACAGAAATCTATGGACTTACTATTGAACAGCATTTAATAGAGTATGGGGTGTGGCTGGCAAAGTGTATGAAGTGAGGGAAGAGGGGAAGGCATTTTGCAACTGTGGCCAGGTCTTTTTCTAGCATTTGGTGAGTGTTTTCTTTGTCTTGATTTTGACCCATGCTTTTTTTCACTCCTATGCCTCCTCTTTTCTCTGTCATCCCACTAGCTGTGTGGAGGTAAGAAGGTGAGCAAGTGTCTGTGTGGGTCCTGCCTACCAGCCTGCGCAGACAGACAGAGGCTGCAAATTTGAAACTCTTTGGCATTTTAAGCATAGGTGTCAAATTTGTATAGCTATTAGTTGTCTTTTTACTAATACATACAGCGTATAGTGTATTTTTCAACTACTAATTTCAAAGTGCCAATCCCCTATCCAAAATAATTTCCCCATTCAATAGTTACCTCTTTTTTGGTTTAGGTTTTTAAACTACAACAAGAAAGAAGTTTAAAAAGTCCATTCTTTGTCCTTTTGCATTGAGATTCCTGACTGTTCTGCTCAAGATTGGTGTCTCTCCCTTTAACCTTTTAGTGAGCATATTAGTCTGTTCAAGTACAGCTCCAAAGCTGGATCAGTCCCCAATAGCCTTTTTACATGGCAGAGCCTTCCATTTTTAGCAGCCCTTCCCCATTTCTCTTTTTCTGAACAGTTTAGCTCAACTCGCTTTTCTATCGGACCACCAGTATAGTAGCATAAGGCAGTAATGTTTCTTAATTAAAACAGAGGACTACCTGCAGTGTAATTTGAGCAGAATCCAATTGTGAGAGGAGAATTTTAGTGGAATCGCACATGTTGTGTATCTCAGTGCTACTAAAGTGAATTAATGCAATTGCCATTGATATGACATTGAGATATTTAGGGTTTCCAGAACTTATGCTCCTGCAACACAGAGGTAATAAATGAGCTTAATTTTCTATTGTTTTGTTGCCAAGTTTTCAACAATAAAACCAGTACAAAATACATATGCACTCAAAATTCTTTTTAAACCTCTGCATATGTTATTTGCAAACTAGTCTTGCTTATAGTCAACTACTGTTCTCACATTATATACAACTATACTGATTCAGGTTTTGCTGCATTTGAAGCTTTAAATTGTACTCCTCTGCTTGATGAAAAACCATGCATTTGTTCTGACAGAATATCTAAAGTTTCTATACAAAAACTATTTTATCCTATTACATTTATATTTATATGAGCTTTATATATGTAATAAAATAATCTTATATTTGCATTTTTGTCTGCACTATGTTAAAAACCAAAAATTAACAACCTCAGAGTGTGTAATTAATGAGATTTATGCACCATAGTATGATTTTCACATTTCATTTTTAATTATTTTTTCTTCTGTTCAGGACTATTTTTTAAAAGAAAAGTGTTTTTTGTTCAGAAAAAAATACTGAAATTGATCCTAAGGAAACAGCTTACATCATATAATATATTCTACAGCTTTTAAGAGTACTTTTTAAGCTTACATTTACATTAAAAAAATGATCTTTAGTTTGCCTCATAAAAACACAATTCCAAAATCTAATCTGGAAATAATTTAAAGGGAATTTTTATAAGAATTATGAACAAATGAATACCAAGTTCATAATAGCAATGTTATGTTCTACTGCAGTATTGCTAAGAATGAAATAAAATTTAGCGCTTCTACTCAAATCCAGATGATGAAAATATCTATAGATATCCACCGTAATCTTAGAACAAATCTGAATTAACAAAATATTAGCTCTTCATCTACAAATAATTATGCTGTTACTGTGATCACTAAGCAATGTTTCTAGTTCATGTTATAATTTGCACTTTTTAATTACAACTTAAAGAGTTTTTCTGCATTTTCCTATGAATTTAAACTCAAAGAAAAATAATTTAATTTAACTGTATAAAAGCTTTGAAATTTTTTTCTCTCCCTGAAGTCTGAGAGTTTAGGATTGGTAATGACTTTTATGTATGATGCATGGATTCCAGCTCCTATCCCTTACATCTATCTTATCATAAAAACACATAACAAACTACTTTGACTGCACCAGAGAAAGTGGTTAGAACTCATTTGCACTTCGAAAACTAATCCAAAAAATGTGCTTTAAATCTTGTTTTTACATTTAAAATAAAAAAGACTTACAATATTAGTATTACTGGTAAAACACTTATTACTTAAACATCCCATTTAACTTGATATTTCCTTTTTAGTTTCATTTTCCTTTGCCCCCCTTCCTTTCTACTCCTCTCCCCCTCTCCCCTATCTCCTTCCCCTCCCCTAATTCTTTTTCTGTTACAAACCTCACATCTGAACACAGCCAAGTATTTTCAAGAAAAAAACCCTAATAAGAAAGCACTGCACCAGTTCCAATTAACCAGACAACCAAGGAGAAGCATTTGCCACCTTGGTCAATCTGACAGCCTGACACAGATGTGCAATATTCTCTGCCACACAAGAAGCTTAGATAGCATATGCTTGATGCAGTGGGAAGAGAAAAAGCAAAGCCTCAGTGCTAATGCCCTCCATAAAACTCTATCAAAAAGAAGAAAACAGTCCTGGAACAGACCTGGTGACTGAATCTGACACTAATCCCCAGAATTAACATGTAATGACACTGCTCTGGAATGCCTTTGTTGTGCTTTCAAGTTGCAATTAGCACAGTGTTAATCCAGTGACTTTTTGGATTTTTTTTACAGCAGCATGCACTTTGGCAGAAAGTTACATAGACCTCCATAATTGCAGCATGTCTGACTACTGAAAACTTCTGAAGACTTTGGGTTATTGCATTGCTCTACTTTGACAGTGCTTGTGAAAGGAAGTTTTTTTCCATCTGTACTATTATCTTCAGATGGTTTCTAAAAGCATGATGGTAGGTTACTGTAAGGCCAGCCACCAGTTTAAAAAATCCTGGGAAAAAACAAATGGATATTTTTGAAAGTTCTGGCTCCATTCAGAACACTTCAAATAATTACTGAGCTCTGGGAAGCTGAGAAGCCAGAGAAGGACCAGAAGGGATATTGCTGAACAGCTTTGGGCAGACACAGCTTCCCAGATGGATGCTCCCTCTGGATCCTGAGCTCAGCACAACATGAGAAACTATGGCATCTCTTCTCACAGCCCTCTGGCTGATCTGCTTAGAAACACCTCACCAGTTTGACAAGTCCTAGCTAAGAGCTCCTACTGAAGTCTTATTCCAGCAGAAACACTGAGACTTTGGTATGGGAGTGAAGTCTTATCTGTCAGAGAAAGGCAGACTCTTCTGGCTGCCATCTCCCACCAAGCCTGACAAAAACCTGTTTAACCAGTGTAGCCACTGATGAGCTGGAGTCTGAGTCCCATAGGTCTTCTACATATAAAATTCAGCAGCTGCAACACTTGCAATAACTTTCACAAAAGTTATACATTTCTACATATTCTAATTTCCTCCAATGTCCTGTGGCGACTCTCCTTGCACTATTTTTTCTGCTGTGCATTTGCTGCTGTGACAGGACCATGACCAGAATGATCACCATTGCCTAGCAGTTCCCTTTGATGTTACATCAGAGATTAATTTGTTTCCTAAAGCCTGTGCTATGACTGAGACATTACTCATTAAAAAGCAATGGTCTGCATTTACTTGTCTCCCTTCTACAGGCACTGAACCAAATTGTTCTCAGACCATTCCACTGAAATTCGTAGTCTTAAAATTAGGTCATTGCCCTGATAAAGCATTCCTAACTATACATCCAGAGAGCTGATTAAAATCCAATCCATTTGACATTATAATTAAGCCTCACATCTAGTTTACAGTTTTATAATTACAGCTCTGCATCCTGAGAAAGATCAGAGGTCTCGCCTATTCAGCCAAAGGATCAGAACTGTTCTGCTGAGAGCCTCGGAGGGGAAGTAGTGCTGGCCTTTACACATCTGTAGGGGATGATAGAAGCCCCTGTCAATTAGTAGATCTTTCCAGATCTGCAGATGTGCCCTGCATGAGCAGTGGTATTTGGAATGGCAGGGAGACTGATTTTTCATTGAGACTTAGCAAACATTTGTCATCAACCAAGACCAACATGGACTGATTCTTTGTTATCAGTGTGATATGGTTCAGCTCCTTCCTAACTTGGAAGAAAACCATCAAGATGACTGTTACACATAGTTTACTTGATTTTTCTGTGCCTGATTTCCCCTGGAAGCTTTTGGCTTTTCATGTTTCTCCAAAGCAGGTGGGGCACAAGAATGGGGAAGAGCTGCACATAAATCCTCAAGGTTTTGCCTCACTCAGAACTTATTTAAAATATACCTGGAGAAAATGGAAGATTGTGCCTTTCTTCTGGTTTCAGTGACAAATTATTTAAAAAATAAGGGGAGAAGACTGCAATATGTTACTGCTGCTCCTATAAACACCAGTAGAACCAGCACCCATCTTCCAGTAAGAAGCACAAAAATCCTCCACATTTTCCCTGTCAGCCCCTTTCATTCCATCAGAGTTTCTCCTCTTCAATCATGAGTTCTTTTGCTCAGTCGAGGACACTTCCTCATCTAGTATGGCCAATCCTGGAAGGAAAGAGAAAGCTGATGCTTTCCACCTCATCCAGCATTAATACTCCAGAGTCTTTGCTATTATATCATGAGCTAGAGCATGAGTTCTGCAGAAAACAGTACAAAATCTGGTGCACTGGAACAATTCATTAGTAACTTCGATTGGGAAGAATCACAAAATTCTCATGGTTGGAAAAAGACCTCTAAGATCACTGAGTCCAGAAAGACCACCATGCTCACTAGAGTGTGTGCCGAAGTACCTCATCTGCATGATTAATAACTCCCAGATGGTGACTCCCCCACACCTCCCTGGGCAGCCTGTTCCAGCTCCTGACTACTCTTTCAACAAAGAAATTCTTCCTAATATCTAGTATAAACCTCCCCTGGCTCAACTTCAAGCCTTTCCCTCTAGTCCTGATGTTATTTACTTGGGAGAAGAGGCCAACACCCACCTCACTACAACCTCCTTTCAGGGAGTTGTAGAGAGATATAGGATCTCCTCTCAGCCTCCTCTTCTCCAAGGTTGAAACCATCTGTCCTTAGATACTTTAAATATTACTTACCTACTTATCTGTTGGCTACCTGTAGGAAGAGCAGTATTGCACTATTCACCACCATTATACTGTTTGGAATAAGTGTGAACAAGGACACATTTCCGATCAGAAGCAAAGCTTCCACATGTCCATTTTAGTCCTGCAGCACTTTACTTCAGCCTTCTTTTCAAAACAGTTTCTAAGTCAGCTTATTGCCCTGGTCCTGTACCAGCCTAGTAGTCAAACATCTCCTACTGACATATCTTCAAAAGAGAAAAAAGTTTTATCAGGCTATTAACTTTAGAAAATTTCTGGTCACTGCAGAAAAATAATTCTCCCAGATGTTACAAGGCAGATTCTCCCAGACCTTGGTTGAATTTTAGGTGTCCCAAGAGTCTTTTGTGGTTTGCATTTATTGTCTGTTCTGTTCAGTTGCCATTACTCATGTAACACAGTGCCATTTTGCTAGCAGGACCTTTACCTCTGTATTGCACAGCAGAATGAGGAACACGCACTGATCAAATATTTTTCCTACTCTAACAGATGGTATGCTACTCTTCATTACCCTGGGAAGCTTCCCAATTCATCCTAGTCTAATTTCACTCTTTGCTTTTTCACTGTGAAAAAAAAAAACTAAATAGCACTATATTTATCTCTCCAAATAAATGCGTTTGTCAGCTTTTGAAATGCTATTGCTTTTGGAAAGTGTGATTCTATACACAACTTTAAAAAATAACATTAAAATGTTTTCTTCTACTTTTATGATAATTTCTTCAGTGAGTCCAGATCTGTGGATCATTGTAAGATCCACGTCTAACAGAGAATGTTAAGAATTTTCTAAGGGTGCTTTTGTATGTATCAGAAAATCTCAGATAGGCATTTCCTCCTGTTTTATCATGATATTGCTTGCTGGGTTTATCAAAATACTGCATATATTCATATGTTGACGGAAAAGATTGGGGAATAACTTCTTATCATGTTTTGGGAATGTCTTTTTTGTTTTTTTCCATCTGAAATAAATAAATAAATAAATAAAAGCTGAAATAAAAATAAAAAAATTCTTTTATTGTTCATGCTCCTGTACAGTGATTGCCTTTTATAAATGTATTTGTAAGTATTTGCAATTCTGGAGTTATCTGAGTTATCTGTCTTTTTTTTTTTTTTTCTTTCCCAGGCAAATATATATTTCAAAATTATTTTAAGTGCTTCCTCTTCTGGTAATCTGTCATATCATTGGGGACCAGTTGCATAAATGTATATGTTTTTAAATTGAGCTTTATTTTCTCCAAATGGTCAGTCACTTTCAGAATTTATTTTACAAGGCAGACTAACCAGAATATAAAATGTACCTTGTATTACTTATGTGATCTGTAAAATATTTTGTAGTAAGAAAACTAGTGTTTTGGGGGGTTTTTTTCATTCTGCACATCTTTTTCTTGCCTGTTTTCTTAGTAATATGCATCTCTTGCTCCATGAGAAACAACCCCATCTGTTTCTGACAGATTACGTTTCCTTGCTTCAGTCATATAACTCAGCTTGCCTTTACTTATCTGCCTTCTCTCTCCCTGTATCACCCCTGAATTCCTCTGCTCTGTTACTTTCCAGCAACAGACAGAGAGAAAAATTAATGCAATGTCAGTTTGCTGGAAGCACTTGCTGGCTGGGGTTGGTTTCATCCAGAGTCACATTTACCTCTTAGGAACCCCCAAGCCATACAATGCTATATCTCTTGAATGCAGGTCTGTTCAGTGTGATGCCAACTACAGTTAATCCCAGGAAGACTAGATACCATTGTTATAATTTGTTCTTCATTTCTGAAGATCAGTGTTTCTATGTTTTCCTTCTTTCTCTCTCTTCAGTGCATGTGAAGAAGCTTTACTCTGCAACCAAGCTTGAAAGAAGAGAAAAAGAATATTTAGTAAAGTCAATTATTCTTTCCACGCTCTTTTCCCTCTCTGCAGTTACTGTAACTGAAGCCATATCTGAGACCCTCAGACTGAGACAATTGTTCTTACTCATTGCTTTGTGCAACCATGAAAAAAATTCTATTTTGCTGTTTTGTGTTTGTACAGGCTCTAGGCTTTTTTTTTTCCTATGAATACTAACACTACTGTGAAAACAAGTAAACTATTTTAAGCTAGAAAACTGACTAAATCTCTAATTCTATAAGGTACTATGCTTTTGTATAAATATATCTGTATATATGTATGTATAATTTTAGGTAAAAAATTTGACCCTTATAACTTGAAGTTCTCATATAGTCTTCTGCTCCACTGGCTTATAGAGCTCATTTTTCCAATTGTCTGACAACAAGAGACTCATATTCACATAATAAGAACTAACAATATTTATTGAAATTCTGCCATTGACTGGGTAGACAGAAGTAGCTAGTTAAGTAATTGACACCTATTATCAATACAACAGCTTCATGAGGAGAGTAGCTGAACACAATCTCTTCAAAAAACAAAATTATTTGGAAGAAAAAGACCTCTGTATTTGTGCTTCAATAACAATCCCTGCACACTGACTCTTAAATTAAATTGATTCTACTAAAGAACTGGTTATAATGGAAGCACTATGTCAACAATCACAGTGCCTACCTTTAACTGTTATAATCCTTTTTCCTAAACATTAAAGTGCAGCATTTTCAGAGAGATGTAGAGTTGGCAAGCGAATAAATATATCCACAGTGCTAAACATTTGTGAACTCCTGATTTATTTTGAAGATATTTATATCTGAATTTTGAGGGGAAAAATAATTGCTGTTATATATAACTTGTGATAGAGAATTAAAAGAAAGACATATGCAAAGTTTAAATAAAAATAAAAAAAAACTTAAAAATGGTGAAAATTTTGGTACTATTTTAAACACCCTGTGTATAACGTGTTTGCTATTTATTCACTTTCAGAAGTCAAAATGTTCACCTAATTAGTTTCTCCACTTTCTGACAAGCATTTTTATTTTTAAAAAATTAAAAGACAACACAAAGGAGGACTACAAAAATTTTATCTAGGTAATAAGAATGACAAATTAAGCATAACTGTCTAAGTGTAAAATAAATCCAGTCACTAGGGTCAAGTGTTCCCTGTGTGTAAAGGATTTTTGAAGGGGTTATAATTGAGTCATTTCTACTATGATAGATGAACTTTTTAATGGAAGCTCTCTTCTTTTGCTGATATTTCTTTATATTCAGGAATCTGAAGTTTTGTGAAATAGAGAATGATACAAAAGTTAGTGCCATCGTTGAGTGAAACGAAGCAAGAAAGTGGTAAGCAGGAGAATGAGTAACTATGCATGAGCAACATCTAGTGGCAAACATCTCATTATGAAGCTTGGAGGCTCTGGACATTATTTTAAGCCTAGTTTTGGCACTGAATGCTTCTGCAAGGAAGTGAAGCAGATGCGAGGAAAAGGCAGTACTGCTTGTTGGAGGCACTTCTGAACTGAAAGTTTTGAAGAACTCCTCTTGACTCTTTTTTCATCTTGCGGCCCCAGACAATAAACTGTGGCTCTGAAAGATAAGTCCATACCTTCACATGGCTGTGCTTTGGGTCGACTGTACAGCAGATGTGACACAAAGGCCTTTTTGTGGTATGCATCATGGTACTGCATCTCCATTCTTTTGACAGGCTGGAACTCGTCCATAACAGCCCTTTCCAGTTGTGCAGTAAGATGTGGTGGGAACTCCACATCCCTGTTTTCTGAGAGTAATTTTCAGTCTGAGCAGTCCCTGAACTCCTAAATTAGCTACAGATTGTGCAAATGACTAAAATAATCCTATTATGACTCTGTCTCTCATTCCTCCTTCTTCAAGGACCTAGAACTAGGGATATTAAAATATATATAAATTCTTAAAAGGGTAAGCTGACACTGGAACAGGCAGCCCAAGTGATCAAATAGCACATAATGTGATCACCTCATTCCTTTGAAGAAACAGAGCAGGCCTCTGAGACCCAAATGCCCTCATGTTCTTCTGTGGAGAGGAAAACAGTCAGTATGAAACCATGGATACTTTTACACCTTCTAGTACAAAAGTACTATATTAGATATCCACAGTTTTCCACTGATAATCTTTAAAGCAATGTTAAAAGAATACAGTGGGGAAAAAAAACAAACCAAAACAAAATAAAAAACATGCAATGCAACTATTTCAAGCTCTTTACATTTCAAAAGATTTCAGATTCACTAAATAGCTAATTGTACATGTGTATCTGTGGTAAATACAGTGTAGGAACACAGTCTTTCCAGATGCATCAGCTAATAAAAAATCTTGAAAAAAATTACATACATCACTTCATGATAGTGTCCTATGAGATGACAGTGCATAATTTACTTCAAAGACTTACAGGTTTTCTTCACAGAGAATATTAGGGTTTTTTACATTTCTTTACTATGTCATTCATGATTCCTTCAAACACATATTTTATGCTGTTCTTTCTACTGAACCAAATCCCAGACCATCAGATCTTCTTTAATTTTTTCCACTTATATCCTAGAAATGGAGAACATGCCCTCCGTTAGCAAGATTTATTTGAAATTGCCCTTAAAAATCCCAAATATAGCTTCATAGCTTAAAATATTTTATGTGTAAACTGAATTTGTTGGAACATGGTTTTGAGTACATTTTCTACTGTTGTTACTTTTTGTTGCTGTTACTTTTGTTACTAATGTTGTACCATCTACTGTAGCTATAGTAGATCCCTTTTCCCTGCTCTTTTCCAAATACTAAAAGTCTTCTTAGAAGCTAAAAACCAGCTACATAAAGACTGCAATCTGAGGGCTCAGCATGCAGTCCTTACTGAGAATCATGGAGAAATAATAAGTTGGTCTCTGCAGCCACGTGAGAGGTGTGAGTGACAACAGCAGGTTACATGGCTTTCTTTGACCTATTTCACATAATGAAGGTCTTCTAAAGTGAAGGAATTACAAGAGATGCTGTCAAAGCACAGAACTTCTGCACTGAGATAATCAATCCAGTTCCAGTGCAGTGAGTCTGGAGCCAAAGGTTCATTTTGCCTGGTTTTAATACAGAGAAACATATCTGTTTTAAAGAGACCTGATGAGTCGTGATGAGTATTTCAGTGTTTGTACAGACTATTATTCATAGTTTAGTGGGATGGCTGAACATCAGAACCTATTCTGTTCCCTATCCAAAGTCTGAAAGCACAAGAGAAAAAAAATTTCCACAGCAGGGAGATTTAGGAAGCCCCTTATACAAATGATACCTCACTAGCACAAAGCTGAACAGAAACCCACAGATCTGTCTGAGCCCTGGATATCTATAGAGCCATTATATTTTGTGGAAACACAGAGAGTCAATTAAAACTGTTCCTTCTCATTTAAAATGCAAAGGCCTGTCCCTGTGGTTGTTGAACCCATCACAGTTTGGCAAGAACACACTATGGGCAGCATATCCTCTAATTTTACAACACATTGAACAAAACACTTTGTGTTCCATCCCACCCTGCTTTTGGGAAAACAGCTCTTCTTGTCTTAAACTAATAAAAGTAACTGGAAAGGTATTTAGAAGCTTCCCTCAGCACTTGTATGTTGTCCTGGAAAGATTCAAGAGATCTTCAAGAGAAGAAGCCATTATTAGGTGACTTCATTAAGCAGTTATCTTCTCATGACAAAAGTTATCCTGAGAAAAAGCAAAGGGAAAATACTTCTGTATTAACACTGAACTGTGAGATGCTACCTTTTAGCATCTTATTGCATCACAGATTTTAAATGATAACTGAGAAGGCAGCAGACCCACTATGTGAGGGAGGCTGTACAAGATGGCCTCCAGGCCACCTTTCAATTTCTTTAATTGTAAGCAATAATTCCACACTGAGTCTCCAGACATAGGTATCAGCATATAAAGGAATTTAGTTAGAAGTAGAAATCAGAAGCTGAACAGATTTCCCAAAACAGCTGTTTTCTTATCTGAAATCCTCAGAATATATCACCTAATTACCTCCTATCCTCAGCTGTCAGTTTTAGTCCTTCGTACTAAACCTCTGACTGAACTCAGAAATGTGCTACTCATTTTTCTGCAGGCATCTGTCAGATCACTGGACTTGATGACATATTATGAAGTTTTTTTATAAAGGGTCAACAATCCTCACAGACATTGCTGAAGAAATATAAGCAAGGGCCATCATAAATTACAATAGTACCCAAATTACATTTGCAGTTTCAAATTACATAGCACTTTCAAAAGGCGATTCACAATTTTCTAGTTCCTCAGCTGACATGTTTTAAATTGGTACTTCAAAATGTCTTCCTTTTAGCATCCAGATGCTGACTTCAACCCTGTTATCCTTGCAAAAGGAAAAAGAAAACACCAAAAACCAAACAACCAACAACCAAAAAAAGCCCACCAAATCCCCACAAAACCCCCAACTCTCCCAAAAAACAGGAGGTAAAAGGAAGTATAAACTCAGGAAAGGATATGGGAAGATAGAAGCGAAAAGGGAGAAACAACAGAAATATAGCCATGTTCAAGAAGCAGAGCAGGTAAAAAAATGAACAAGGCAATGAAAATTGGGAGAAAGCTGAGAAAGTGAATAGAAATGCAGAAAAGTTAATGCAAGAAACCCTGCCTTTTGAAAATCTTTATTTACTAGAGGAAGTAAATTTTTTCTGAGTATATTCATGTTCTGTAATTAATATAAAGGAGACACTTTTGAGACAATATTCAAGCAGTGGTAATATGCCTTAGTTCCTGTTGTGAGTCTGTGTACACTGGTCTTTTTCAAGCTTTAACTGTTTGGGATATAACAGAACATCTAAGAATTTTTTGTACGGCAGTCCTTCCTTGGAAATTTCAGAATAAAAGAGAATTGCTATATAACAAGATAGGAGAAAGGACATGTCACTGCAAACTGGGATTATTTTCAAAATTAGTTTTGGGTTTTTTTCCACTGTGCCGTCAAAAGATATATCCACCACAATGGTCATGTTTTAGGACATTTCAAAGGCCAAAACCGTATTGAGGAAGGAAAAAAAAAAAAAAAAGTATATAAAGTATATTATGTAGTTCCAATTTTGGTATAGGTAATACTGGACTTGTTTCTCATCATCTCATTGTCAGGACTTACTTGTTTGATTCATTTTCAGAATAAAAACAAGTCTTCTCCTCAGCCTCAGGCAGAACTCCAGTACACAGAATATGTAGAACTGACCCACAATAAAGGTTATCATGGAAATTATCTGTTAAGATTAAGTAATGTCAGCAACCCTCCTTCCCTAATATTTCAATGGGATATATGGTTTGAAAGCCTGAAACTTCAATTTATCATCTCATTTACAGAGCAGAAACAGCTTGTGTACAATAATGCAGTGCGGTTCTGCTTATACAGCACTAAAAACTTCTATTAACCCTATCAAGGAACACCAACTCTGATGTTGGAAACCAAGCCACTTTAAAACACAAGAACTTTTTCCCCTATTGTTTCATTGCCTTTGAGACTTCTAACAAGGATGTTAGTTTTCCTGATTTGGATATATTTTCCATGACCGAATACTTTTCCAGAAGTACTAAAATAATTTTCAAGCCATAATGCCTATCAATCATTCAGAAAAAATACCAGCTAAATTGTAAAGAATGAGCTGCAGGAAAAACAGGGATTTTTTTAAAGCTGTCCACTCTCTTTTCTGCCATGAAAATTTTAATAAAGCCAAATATTGTCACACTGAAGCAGGAGGATGAGTAAGAGATATCAGAATGAAGACAAAGGTATATTGGCATATTGTTTTGGTAAATCTGTATGTTCCTAATTCTGTCTAGAAAATTTCTTCATTTTAGAAGTAATTCCTCCCCATATACATATGGAAACAAATGACAGAAACTTCCAGAAATATTATGTGAATAATTCAGTCAATTATGTGAAAAACTATTAGCAATATGATATGTTTTTGAACTATGAACTCTGTGTGGGATGAAATATTTAACAGCTTTGTTTTGTCTCACATGCATACAGGGTAAGAAGTGAATCCTGAGAATTTTTTCCTATAAAAAGAGCAGTGACTGATGACTCATTACTTGAGTCATTACTTAGCATTAAGATTGGTTATGCAAAAAGTGTGGTAGAAAACTTTGGTTTTATAACCTATTTAGAGCCAATTTAAAGTGTCAGATAATAACAAGAATGAATTATTATATAGAAGCATGCATCCACTGAAAGGTCCCACTTAGCTGTTCCTCCTTCAGCCCTGCACAGTTGTTTTGTTCACTGACGTAAAATATTTTGTGTCTCCATCTATAATGAACAAAGAACTGCTCTGTAATTCTTTCTGCATTTAGATCTGGTGATTTGAGAAATTTATTATTTTCATTCACATATTTACTTTTAGTTAACAAATAAATGTTCGGGGCAAGGAGCAGAATGGGAGGACGAAGTCAGTCTGTGTCACTGCTCAACAGTTGCTTGACAGCAGTAAGCCACAAGCCTTAAATATTTGGCATCTCTTCCTGCCAGGCCACAACACTATTTAAACCATGAGAAGAAGAAACCCATGATGAACAGCAAAAATCAAAGTAACTGTTGCTAGTTTATGAGGGAAGATTCAGAGAATAAAATAAGACCAGCTCTTTGAAGCAACAAGAATTAAATCTGATCCCTCTTTAAAGTACCTCGAGAAGTTTAGACATGTCCTTTCTCATAACAGACCAATGCAGAGGACTTTTTAATAAAATATCTCTCTAACTTTGCCTCTATGAAGAGGGGAAACAAGCAGATATTTGATTCTTAGAAGGTAGATTTATCCTTAGATTTCACTTATACCAGTGCAAGAAGAAATATGATTCAGACCTCCAAGGAGGGCACTGTTATCACCATACTCCAGAAGCCAGTCTAGGAACAGGAGAACTGGCAAAATTCCACCAAGGAACAAAGAAAGGCAAATCTTCTATCATGTGGGAGGACTACATGGATTCAACAGCTGAAGGTGAATTCAGTCAATTCCTTTCATATGAACTCAACATTTTCTGGATCAGAAAATAAGTATTTACTTTTAAAACAAAATTTGAATGGCTACATTTATATAGAAAGGTGTTGTTATTTGTATCAGGCATCTACACATAGGATTTAGCTGTAACTGAGTATTGAATTTTAAAGGACAAATTTCACACTTGCATAGGTATCAAAACTATGAAAAAAGACCCAAGCCACCCTACTACATTCTCTTCTAGCCTCTTATGCTGCAATCTACCTGACAGTAGTTTGTAAACTCAGTATGTGTTACATGACTTATATCTGCCTAATATATATATGAGCGAGTCTTGTTGGGCTCCTCTATCACTCAGAACTTTTCAGTGGTTCCTGCAAATTAATTTGTTGGATTCTGAAGGCTAGCTGTTTAAAATAAATTTATACTGTATAAAATTTTTATTTCTATCAAAGTAAAATAAGCAATATTGTTTATTAAACAGTGTTGCAGAGTTCTCTTCCAGCATTGTAAATTACTTGGAAGCCATTAGGACGTTTCTCTTTGAAGGTTCATATATAAAAAATTCATTATTAACTTACCAAACATGATTACAACGCACAGCTAAAATAACATGACTAACAGAATGTAGACAGTAACTGAAATCAAATTGTCTTGACTGTTATAGAGTTTTCCTTTTTTTTTTTTTTTTACAGACTGCAGACAGGCTGAGTTTACTAAATGATAATTTCTAGTTCATAAACACTTCTCTGTCTCAGATGAAAATATTGATTCATAGTAAAACCTTCCACGCATTTAAGGAAAAAAGAATGGGACAAAGAGATTAAAATGCTTTTCAGTGTTTTCAGAATACTGCTGATAGAAGTTAGCTTTTGGAAAATCATGTGAAAAATCATGAAAAGCATGTCACCACACAGTCACTTCAGCAATACATAACAAAGCAACAGATCAACAGGGATGATGGACTCTGTAAAGTTCCAGTTGAATCCATGTGGCAGAAGGATGCTTACCAGCAAAAGAAAAAAAGGTTATACAGTTACCACCTTTTGCAAGAGAGCTGAGGAAGAACCTGTTATTCACAGCTGTGAGTAGGCTAGAACTAAAGAGATAGTAATACAAATGCATTCTGGCTGTGTTCCGTATCTACTAAGGACAGTATCTTCCACACACCCTTTTTTGTGTCTTGTTCTTTGAGGGAAGAAAATCTAGTTGGGTGACAAGAAAGGTGCTTTACAACTTTCAAGATGGCTCTTTGCTCAGCACTGGCATTCTTTAACTATTCAAGTCCAGGAGAGGATGTAAAGGGTGTCCAGAAACCACAGTTCATACAAGCTTTCAGTTACTTGAAGCCAAAATTAGATACTCACATAGTAAAAAATGGACCAGATTCCTTACTTTAACCTGTATTTATTCTTTGTAATTGGTGAATCAGTTTTCCCTCAGTCTGATCATTAAATCAAGTCTGGTAGGTATAAATAGATGGAAACATAAATATGTGATTATAACCAAATATATACAAATACGTTCAGTTTGAGTTGATGATCCTTATGGGTCTCTTCCACATCAAGATGTTCTATGTACAGATATAACCTAACTCAGAATTTTGTTTTACTACATGGCTGCAGAAGTCACAGTGCCAAGAGGATACTTCCAATCTTGATAAATTAGCCTAAGTGTTTTTTAATCGTCAGTGGTATAATTCTAGTGTAAGAGGAAATAATTTTTTTTCAATTCGTACTCCACTCATTATCATGTTCAGTCACAGCCATAACTTTCAGACTTTGGGCTAGCAAACAGAATTCTTTATGAAAATGTGACTTGGTTGTTTCTGTGTAATCAGTCTTCAAAATCTAACTTATATTTGTACCCATCTTCTACAAATCCTCTTTTGAAAAACCTCTATGCCTGCAGAACTTTAGATTTTTAAAAGATGTATATATCATGATCTATGTCTATGATGACATATGATCTGAATGTCACTTCTGTATTTATTGTATACAGTGCCACTATTGTATTTCTATTTATATTGGGGAAGCACTAGAGAGACTCAACCACAGGAGTATATGCTCTACTATATGCAATAAAACAGTTCCTGACTCAATGACCTTACAGAATAATCAGTGAAACTCTTTTCTTTGACACTATACATTGATGAGTGGCTATGTGGAAGAGAGACATGTTAATATGTAAAGTTAAAGATGCATCATTTGTATGTATTTGGATAATTCAAATAATGATGTTTCAGTTATCTATGAAGTATCTATTCAAAAGCACTTTGAAACAAATGAAATCTTTTGGGTCACCTGTGAAAATCCACTGAATTTTACCCTGTTCCCTGCAGAGAAATATGTATTATGGAAAGAAATTCTTACAGCTTCAGAGGTCTGTATCTGTTCTCATTTTGCAGTAGTAACATTACATGTACACCTCTTTATAACTTAATTGATGTGGCATTTCTCTTCCATTCTTAATAATTCACTTCTACCTACATAATCTGTTAATAATGAAACCAGCTCCCAAATTTATGCCTACAAGAGCTCTTCAGTAATCCTTGTATATATAAACCACTAGTTAATCACACAAATGTTACAATCAGATAAATAAATTTGTAAATTTCCAGAGTGGTTTGAAGAAATTTGCTTTATTTATGATAATATTGCAAGCAGTGTTATGTGTCTGAGACTTGAGAGTTGCTGGTAATAGTATAATACTCTAGCCAGGAACTTGTTTTATTAATTCAAAAGTGGACAGAAAAACAGTTTAAAATGTATTTGTATTTTTATACTGAGACTTTCAAAGAAATTATATAAGTTCTTTTTACTGATTTTAGTGTTAATAACTGTTAATAAGATATCCGCACTCTTTAAAGATTGTCTCCTATTATCATTTTAGCAGCTCTAGTTTTCTCATTTGTTTTTGATTGCTAAACAGGACACATGCCATGTAAGATCAAAGAAAAAACTTTCTTCGAGGGCAATACATCCTAAACATTCACAGAGTTTATCTGCTTAAGTAAAATGTGTTCCCAAATGACCCAAAGTAAGGAAAATGTTCTTCATCAAAACCAAGAAATGAGGAATGTCAAATTTCAGGTTTTATGTGGAGAAACATGCAAGTGACATATCAGAATGTTTTTAATATTTCAAATGTGGAAGGCCTTGACTCCTTTTCCTTTTGCCCTAATCCTAGTCAACCATATACCAAAAGCCTGGGTTTGGGCAAGCATTCAAGCCCCTTTACTTCATCTGAATTCTTTTGCTTAAGGAAAATTAACATCTGCTGATGCTGTCGTACTCTTTTGGGTCAGCAGGACACTCTTCATTGTTTTCATTGGCAACAAATGGATACCAATACCCTCAACAAAAAAGAAACTTAAGTTCTTGGTTTTATTAATGTATGTTCTGTTCCTTGTGTTGTGTTTCACTGAAGCTTGCACAGAGGCAAACACAAGTTTCACACAGTATTTGCTCTCAGTACAGCCATGATACTGCATTGTTTGAACCAGACAGTTTTCAACTGTATGTTTATTTACTCTAGCATTGTGCTTATGCCTTTCTATTCTCTTATGCCTTAATTCTATCATATATTTTTCAGATTCTTTTTTAAGGTTAACAGTTTTCACTGATTCTGAAAAACAGTCTTTGCAGCAGCCAGAACCTGTGTGGACCCAAATAAGTTAGTGTTGTGGTTTGAGCCTAGCTGCCCACAGAGGACCACACGGCCCTCCCCCATTTTGGGATGGCAAGGAGGAAATCCACCTAAAATCTCGTGGGTCAAGACAAGGACTGGGAGAGTTTCACTCACCAATTGCAATCACAGACAAAACAGACTCAGACTGGAAAAAAACCCCAAACACTAGTTAATTTATCATTATGCAAATCTAAAAAGGGGAAAGAGAAAACAAAAAACCAGAGCTTACATACTTTATCCCATCCTTCCCTTCTTGACACTACTTCTACCTCCTATCCCCAAAGTGGCACAGGGGAGCAGGGAGTGGGGTTTAGGGTCTGCTCATGACAGGTTTTCTGCTGCTCCTTCCTCCTCAGGGAGACGGATTGCTGACAGTCTTCCCCAACTCCAGTGTGGGAGTCCTTCACAAACCCCTCCAATGGGAGTCCCTCCCGTGAGCTGCAGTCCCTCCAGAGCAAATAACTCCTCCCTGATCCTTCATAGGCTGCTCCACAGTTTTTCTCTTCAGTGGGCTTCTGTGTCAAAGAAGGGAGACAAGCTATTGCTTCCTCCACCAACATTGACGTAAACTACAGGTACAGCATTTCCATACCTTTACAGACAACTGTATCTTTATGAGATGGGAAAAGAAAAAAAAATGGTAAAAAGAGTAAAATTATTCTTCATTTCATATGTCTTTTTTTTCTGTAGTGAATAAAATTATGGTCCTAGTGTCTTTACTCTTTAATAATTTCAACTTTAATTAATTTCCTAATTAAAGGCCCTCACTATCTGTAGACACTATTCATTTGGAAAGAACAAATGAGAGCAGGTTTAATTGGTTCAAGCTGCTTTGAATGTGATACTCACTGACTAAGTGATTGATGAAGCAGTGAGAAAAAAAGTTCACTAGGAAAAAGAAAAGAATATCTACTTTACATTTATAAGCATTGCTTAGCTCTTGGCTATTTTATGCTAAGGAAGTAAAATTTTTGTCTACTATATAGCACTGTTCCAAATGAGTTCACAAAATACATTAAATAGGAAATAAAAACCCAAAAGATGAAAAAAGAAAAACAAAGAGTGAATAAAAATCCCTAATCTGAAGGGAGGACTTCAGTAATCTTTCTTCATAAAGTAAATGCATTTTAATGTTATCTTGCTAGTTTGGATATTTATAGAATTTAATCTCTTCCCTAATTAATAGATATTGGAAGTCTAGCAAGTGCAAAAGAATTATTTAATGACACTATCTTTTTAATTTGTGAATGAATCACAGGCAGTGACTTGAACATCACAGTCATATATCCTTTGACATGCATGCTTGCAAGGAGTTCACAAATCTGTTTTAAAAACTCTACATAAAATTTATAGGTTGAAGTGAATATGAATAGTGGACAAATACAGCAAAATTATGATCCTGCTTTCATACACACAGTTAATAGAAGAAACAAATTTAACTGAGTAAATTATTTACTCATCTTCAGCCTTAAGTGGCCTTGCTAAAATGACATTACTTCCAACTCTACAAATATTAAAATGATTAGGTTGTTGAAATGATGTTTCTGTTCCCATTATACCTGTAATAAACTTCTCTTTCACTCAGCAGTTTTGTCTGGCCAAATTATTACTGTAGTCTGTAAATACAGCCCTTACATTTTGCCATCAAGAACTACACTGGAAACTGCATGACTAAAAAATTTATGTGCCGTATCTTTACTTAAATGAAATTATAATGTTACTGTAAATCTTCGATATTTAGTATGAAAATACACTATCATATTATTTACTGATGGTTTTAATACACTTTTGTCCAAAATGCAATAGGAAAAGAAATCTATGAGGTGATCATTTTATATGCAAGTTTTTTGTGAAGAGCAAAACGCATGATCTGTAAAACCCCTTGGCTGTAAGCATAATTGCTATGTAATGAGATTGTTCAGCTGCTAACTAATGGTACTTAAACTTCATGAATGTAAAGGATTAGGAATTGTGTGAAAACTACCATTCCTATTAGAAATATTCTTTCAAATTGAGGAACAGGAAGATTAGGGACACCATGTATTTTTGTGAGGTTAAAGTTGATGGGACAATAGGCACATTCAAAATTATGAAAACTCAAAGGAGTTTAAGAAAATAAAAAATCTTTTAAAGTACAGTATATAGTGACATCTATGCCTAAAATGTCTAAAATGCCAAGGTGTGTCCCCATAACTAAAATATAATAATAATAATTTAATACTTTTTTTTACTTAAGTTGGATACCAAAATCTTTTAGGATGTCCCAGAGGCCTTGAAGACTTTGGTAGGGGCAGCGCATTTGTCTGAGGTAATACATTAGCTACAGAAAGTGCTTCAGTTCTATTTTGTTTTACAGCACAGAGGCACATAAGATAGCTGATTTGTCTCTAAATGATAAAACTAAATATTCACTAAAATATACATCCTTTTCCCTGTAGTGATTTTTAAATTAGGCACTGTAACACAAAAACATAGTTTAAAAATTTGTGACATAGTAGGAATTGTATTCTAGTTTTATTCTAAATTTGCTGTTTTAAAATAATTCCACTTTAAAAGAGCAAATCTATTTCAACCCTTCCTTTCAAAAAAAAAGATGGAAACTTTAAAAATTACTTTAGTGGGAAAATTATCTATTTTCCTCATTACATAGAGATAAATAATTCATATGCATTAATATAGAGATAACTTGATTGTATCTTTTGTCATTTCTTCCATTTTCAAGATACCACAGACCTCCATGGATTGCTAAAGAAATCTAATTTGCAAGACAGGTGAAAGATAAAATTTTCTTAGATTCTGTTTTGGACAAAAGTTGTATTCTCATGCATAGAAGAAACATACACGTAAAGGAGGACTGATCTGTTCTTTCTTTTAAATGAAGAACTGATTCGCATTACCACACAGAAATATTATTTAAGAAAGATCACGAATGTAGCATACAGACACACAAAAAGAAACACACTGGCAATATGCAAAGACTTTCCACACTACATTAAATCCAAGGTAAAAATCTCTATCTTAAGAGCAGATTCTAATTTCAGAGCAAATACTTTAGGGAAGGAATAGCATTTTCTATCTACAGCTTCTTTAACAAGGTGTTATTTCTTCACAGTGCTATGTTTTCAGCATGCCAAAGTTCAGGACAGAACAAGTTACTCAAGTTCATACAGCAGGTTAGAAGTACAACCAGCCTTAGAATCCTATCTCCAAACATCAAAGATAATGCACAATCCTATGCCAGAAGAACAAGAAAAAGGATAGGTGGCACTATAAGGTCCTAAATATTTTTATCTCACATCACTGTCATCCACCAATAGACAAAGATATTTAATAAAAGTTAAGTTTTATTTTGCTCTTGGAAACCTGTGAGCCAGAAGGGAAAAACTGCTTCTCACCTAGAAACAGAACAGCAGTTACAGAAAGCTGAAAGTTCCGTTTCATGTCTTCTACATTCTATTTCAGTGGACTACAAAAAAATATCTGTGTCAAGACAGAGTAATCCACTAGAGCAAAAGGTTGAACCCACAGGAATGACTCTTTCCCATGCTTGTTGACTGTTGGTCAGAGGGAAACAAAGTAAAATATAATTGTACTTTAAAGTGAGAAGTCTTACCTTAGTTGCCTAAATTGGAGAATAATTAACTTTTGTGCCAGTCATAAGTTTAGAAGACAAATTGATTGATTTATTCTGTGTATAATCTAAAATTATCAGATACGGATCTTAAGCTCCTCTTGTGTTTCTAGACTGCCTTTGTGTTCATGAGTAATTAATGCTGATATAATTTTGAACTTTCTTTTGCTACCTGTAAATTGTGTTTAAATTATTTTGTGCCATTCCTGCACTTCAAGTTCAAAAGTTATATCAGTTTTCATTAAAAATATATCGAACCTATCTGGATGTAAAAGTGGCAAAAGAGGAAACTATCATATGTAAGAAACATGCATAATTAGGGGGCTAAGAATGTTGTATTAAGAGCCTGATAAATTGTTGCACATATGATGGCATCATGTGCACATTAATAAAGTAGAGTGAATCATTCTCAGAGGCTATTTACATTTGAATTCACATTTAAATTTACATTTAAATTCAGTTTAATGTTTCAGTTCACCACAGTGATGACTTAAGAGGCCAGCTGGAGAACTATTCAGAAGCTATGTAGATAAGCCACCCTTGAGGGACCACTTCCCAGCTACCAGAAATGGCACCACATCAACACATAACACATGTGGATGAGAAAAATGCAATGAAAAATAGAAAAAAATGTAGGAGAATCTGAAACAATGCAAATAAGTGTATATTACTAAAATCAAAGGAAATACAAATGTTTACCCTGACTGTGAGACTGGCCTATTGTAATAGAGCTTTAAAAAGCAGTATTTAGAGTTTATCAAGATAATTCATCCTTACCCATTCCCTAGTGAAAAAATAGCAACAGAATACATGTTTCTGTTATTACGCACTACCTGATTCAATTAAGACAGCTTTCAGAAAATGGAGAGGAAACAAATAAGATGAGCACTAGTCTGTTGCTCCAAGGGCACGGAATGTAAGTTTCACTTGCACCAAAGTGGTACTGCACATCCCATTTGCTAGCAGTCTTTTCAAATCCCAGGAAAAATGTAGTGATTATGAATGGCAAAGATTTCCCATTCTCGGGAGCTAGCTCTGCTTTGAGTATTAAATCCACAGTCCCTACAAAGGTTTCTTTCAATAAATACCACCCTCTCAGATGGTGATGCATGAAACATACCTAGCAACATAAGATATTAAGATCATTCACCAGTAGCCTCATAGTAATCAAAAAGGTTTCATCATTTTCTTTCTGTTCATTGGCTTTCCTAAAGGCCAAATGGAACTTAACAGGATATTCATATATCAGAGGAACTGTGGGTCATTAAACATGGCCCTGTACATAAAAATTCATGTGGGAAAATGGTGACATTTGCACTGGCAGGAATAGCACAGGTTAAAGTGTCTTGCTTACATTTGTAATATTTCTTCGACCAAGAAAGGCTGGGTTTTAGCAACAAAGAATTTTCTCTCAAACTTCCAGTCATATTGAAGTTCTTTGTTTGTCCAGTCAAGTATGAAGATCTACTGTTTACCTGTCTAACAGGGAAGAGAAATATGTTCTTGTTTATCATGGCTCTCTGTGAATACCTAATATATTTTGATGTGTGCTTGAAGAACTGCTAGGGAGAAGGCAGTTGTATGTGGATAGTCATGTACTCTTAAAATTACTCCCTTCTCACAGCACAAAATTGAGAAAATGCAGAAGTTAAATACAAACAAATGCAAAATTTTAAACTTAATCTTAATAAAAAGATTTATTAATTCTTTCCCAGTATTTCACTCTTCTTTTTCTCTACTTCAGAACTGAAAGGTCAACACATTGTCCACTATGCCACAGTCTTTTCTACATGATGATTTATCAGAACAGTGACTAAAAATATACTAGATGAAAGTATTTGAAGATAATCACAATTTTCTTGTTCCTATAGTTGCTCATGTTTGATGAAGGTAATTATGCCTTGCTTATTTCTGTATTTTTAGAGCAATCACCAAAGAGTGCTTTTAGAAGGATGGCTTCAAGAAGGGCAGAAGAAAGAGCTTAGAAGATGTTAATGGGACTTACAAACAGCAACTTTTAAAAGACTGTGGCCTATCATGCCATAGTATCTTACTGCTGCATCTTAAATAAGGGCAGAGGGGTGGAGACAGTAGTTCAGTTTTGTGACTTGACATGAAGCTGATAACACTGCTTCAGTACACAGAATAACAAAATTTATTTGCATCAAGGAGTGAGTGCTGCCCTAAAGCTCATTGAAATAATTCACCAGCAGTTCATATCTTTATGCATATCCAGATCAATAAGTTTAAAAAAAAATAAATAAAAAATATGTTGAATACAGTCACCTAAGTTCAGTGAACATTTCATTTCAAAAGACAACAAACCAATAAAGTTTCAGATACATACTAGAAAAAGTTTGAGGATTGCATATCTGAATCATGGAGAAAATGACATAGAATGGCAATTGCTAGAAGTTTTGGTGGGGAGATTAATTAATAGCTTACTTCTCCCAAGTAGTGGAATAAATACTACGCAAAGTTTCTTATTAGACCAGCTCAAGCACATAGCAGTGTCTTGAATACTTAATATCAATTTATAGATGTAGAATAGCATTTGCAGTCAAACTTTAAGCAAGTAATACTTGTTAAAAATGTAAGAGTGTAAATTTAAAATTCTACTAAATTCAGAGATATTACCCTCTGCTTAGATGTAGAGGCAAAAAGGCAAGTTAATGTTGCGAAGTACATTATTTATAATAGGGTTTTTTTGTCCTTTAAACACAGAGAGATGCAGCTGAAAGCTGCAACAACATAACTCTGCTAACCTAGATTTTCTGTTTTCCAGCAGTGCTGAGTAAATGACTGGTGTGACATGGTGGAAAGATCATTTTTAGATAGGAATATTAAAGGATCATCCTTAGCATAGTTCTCATAGGTATTAAGCTACTGCTGTGTCCTAGGAAAATCCTTACTGATCCAAGGTTACATGAGACTGAGATCCAGCTCCATTTGCAAACAGATGTAGTTTAAATTCACTTTTTGAATATCCTGGAGAGTGCTCTGTTGCTGGACACTATGGGTGAAAGCACTGAAATTGGTTATTTTTGTTAATTTTTAAAAAAATACAATAGACCATAGAAAGGACTGAGAACAGCATTAAGCATGACTTCAAGCACTAATGATTAAACAGCAGGTAGGATCAAGGGGATCATTGCTGACACACCCTATTCAAAGAACTGGTAGTATGCTTGTATAGAGATCTCATCGGAGAATGATGCACAGATTTTCCATTGAGGGCATAATTTTTGTCATGGTTGGAACATCCTGTTTCAGATGTAATTGAGATGAAGATTGAAGGAAATAAAGGATGTGCTCTGAAGACCCAATAGCTAACAAATATCCAGCAGAAGTGCAGTTCTTGTGTACACTAAACAGTGATATACTGTGATTAGTTGGTTGCTTACATGCCCATTTTCATTCTTGAAATTTCACTATTTTATCCATCAACATATCTTGTAAGATGTTTTGCTTTGTTTTGCTTGTCTCTTTTGTGGCTGTTTTTGCAGTACTTCTGATTCTGCAGCCTGAGATTAGAATCTACTGATTAGAATCATCTGGTTCATGTTGACTACACTTTGTAGGAAGGTTATGAAATTTTATGGTACTAAAACATTTAGTTAAGAGTCATCACTTGGCCTCCCAGCACTGTCTTGCAAATAATATGAATTACCTTCTTCTAACATACCACTGATTTTGTTCCATTTTCTTGGATATCATTAGCACATCTACCTATTAAAGTTAATAATGAAATCCTAAGATTGTGGATTTGAGTAAGTCACTAGAAGTACAGATTCATCAGTAGCTAGACATTGATGAAGCCAATTTACTTTAATAACATGGAAGATGTTCTGCCTATACAAGATGTATGAGCTGTAATTTAACAGCTTAAATACTCCTCTATTGAATTGCTGTATTTTATCTGTTTTGTACAGAAGTTACAGTGCAGTAGTGCCTGAGAAACCCCATATGATTTCACAATATTTTAATACCTTCAGGGTACTCATCTACCAGAACTTCTAATTCTGACCTAATTAGTTGTGGGAATAAGCTAAATGTGGGAATGATTTTGCGTTCTCAGTACACTGTGCTCAGTGAAATGACAACAGTAAGGGTAATGGGGTGAGACTGCCCACATTGCTTCTTTCAAAGGATTCTTTCAATATGACCCTTGATAGCTAGATAATACAAATTTTGTTGACAGAATTACATTAGTGTGGCTCTATTTCAGAATCTAAAACCAAACTTGGATTGCATTTTTTAAGATTTCTTCCCCACTAAGAGAAAATGCTTGCTGTTAATTAACAAAACATTGAGGACTATTGAGGCAATTCATCATCTAACAGCTACACGATGTGAGGCTTGTTCTAGGGAGTTCTGATCTTGTTCTGAAGGCGATGCTATTAGATGTTAGAAAACCCCTTCAGGACCCCTTCATACAATTACAGCCAGTACTCTGAAGTTCTTGCTCTTACTGACTCATCATTGTGAACAGATCCTTTCACAGTTGTCTGAACTCCTTACTGTCTCTGGGATTTGTACAGGAACTTGGGGTCCTAGTGGACACCAAGTTGAACATGAGCCAGAAATGTGCACTTGCCCCAAAGAAAGCTGATGATATCCTGAAATGCCTTAGGTGAAGCATTGCCAGCAGCTAAAAGGAGGTGATCCTGAAGAGGCATGAAAGTACTGCAGAGAGTCCAGTGAAGGGCCACAGAGATGATTTAGGAACAGGGACTCTCTGCTATAAGGAGAGGATGAGAGAGCTGGGACTGCTCAGCCAGGACAAGAGAAGGTTAAGAGGTGATCTTGTTGTTGTGGAATCTGCATCCTTGGAAAAATTCCAAAACCTTCTGGACATGGTGCTGGTTAATTTGCTCTAGGCATCCCTGACTGAGCACAGCTTGACCAGATGACTTCCAGAGGTCGCTGTCAACCTCAACCATTCTGGTCTTTGAAGTTAAGTGTGGCCATATCATGTAGTTTTTTATAGAGGGAGATTGAGATGGCTTTTTTTCCTCAAAAGATCTGATAATTCTAGAAGAAGCTTCAAGAGTAGGATGGAGAAAGCAGAATTGTTGAACCTGATTTTTAGCACAATGTTTTTTATCCCTTTTATCATTGATTAGGAGTTACTTATTTGTACATGACACAAAAAACGAAGGAACAGAAAAAAAGGGGAGAATTAACAAGCAAGACAAAACATTCTGAGTTTTAATATGACCACATATGACCTGTTTAAAAGAATGGTATTCACGCACAGCTGGCAGAAAACATTGGCTCTGAGAAAACCTTGTGGGTAGCTGTAAGCTATCATAAGCTTCATTGTGACCTAGAAAAAGTCCATATGATGCTGTTATATAAAGGTATATAAAGCTGAAAAAAATAAATACAGACTAACTGAATTAGACTGAACAAAAAAACCCTACTGCTGACATTCCCATGATGTTGCAAAAGAACAAATGATAAAATAAAAACCTAGGGTAAATTAGAATCATACTAAAAATAGTCCAATGGTTGAGAAAGTTAGTAATACAATTTCTCACATTATGCTATTTGGGCTATAAAAAAGGGAGACCTTACAGTGGATTAGGTTGCCTGGAAAAAGCACAGGTTGACATCAGTTACAGCCAACCTTGACTAAGTTGACAGAAACTAGTCTTGTTTCACAGTTGCCAAGTCAACTGCTTGTAGCTCTAGGCTACCCCAGTCAGAGTGAGAAAAAAGGCAAGTACCCAAAAATCCAATATATACTACATTGACTTCACCCATTCACCCAATTCCACACATGAATGAAGCCTTAGCTCCTTCTATTTCTCTATTCTTTGCACATCTTTGTGTTTCCTCTCCTTATTTCTCTGTCTTCTCAGTCTCTTTTTGCACTCTATTATGAAAAACCTAGCTCAGACAGTAAAAAACTGCACCCCCTTAGAGCATTGTTTTGTACAGGAGTACAGATAAAGCTGTCTTGAAAAGCTAAACAGTTGTACAAATGTGTCTGGTCTCAGTAGGCCTTTGTTTTCACAAAAGGTTATAGGTGAAGGTTGGACTTCTTTGCATATTTAACTTAGGGTTCACTGTTTTCTCCATTTATTAGCACGTTTATTCCATCATAAAAGAGACAGGATCAGAGTTTAAAAAGGATCAGTGGTATGCATATTCAGACAAGATTCAGAATCCAAAGTCGTTACACATTTTTTGTTCATTTCTTTCTCCCAGACTTTTGTATATTTCTGTTCAGGAGAACATTTGCATAACTAGAACACATTCATACACCACTATTGCAATATTACTGGTTTGTACACAATTCTGCATTGCAAGAAATTTTCTAACATCTTTATGTGTGCAAGCATTTATTTCATATGTTTTGGTATATGCACGGCATTTTATTAATAATCTGTGGAATAAAACAATAGGGCTAGATGGGCATAAACACCACATCAAAGATATATAGGACTAACTCAAAGGAATAATCATGAAATGTTTTTATTTTAACTGCTGTTTCTATATAATCATTACTTTAGCCTCTGGTTCCCTAGAACTTACTTAGGCCTGATGTATGATCTACCCATGTTTGCTGACTCAGCAAACGATGCCAATTTACTCCAACCAGATGATAATTCTCTGGACAAATCTTAAATTTGTCTTCCTGTAAATGTCCTGCATCATCCATAGGACTACAATGAAAGCTGATCTTGATATGAATTTCCCTCCATCTTGTTGTCTTTCTGAACAAAATGTCTCATCCACATGCATCAGCATTTTTGAGTTTGCACGTGTTGGCTGAATATGTGGCAGATATTAATAAAATGCCCTTGAATAGGGTTGGTATATCAATGGGAATCTCCTTCCTTAGCACTCATCTATCAAAAGCACCTGTACATTCTCCACAGACATCTACTGACCACGTTTGGGTAAGGTGTTTAGGACAAATCCCTACATTCATCCATTCAGCTGTGCTACTTGTAAGGCCACATGGGGTTTATGTAGCTGTTGGATTCCTGGGGTTCAGCTACCTGTTGTACTGGAAAATAAACCTAATAGAAAGCTCTCTGACAAATCTAGATCTGACACAGCAAGAATGCAGAAACTCATAACTAACGTGGGGAAAGAGGGAGAACAGACCCTCAAGACAGTGTTCTGTTACATTTTCTCATTCTTTACATCAAAATGCATCAGTACCCAGGGGTACATTATCCAAGGCTAAGAGAAATTTTCAGTTATATTGCCAAGTTTGAATAAAAACTACAAGCTAACCAGGTTTGTGTAGAAAGCTTGTTTTGCTGTTATTAATCGTCATGTAATTTAAGTTCTGCTTACTGAAAGCCAATAGTGATGCTCCTGTTCCTTTTTTAGGGCTGGGAAGGTGCTAAAGTTGGCAAAGGCTTAGGTTTCTGTTTTTATTAAATTTTATTATACTTTGCAAGGTCAGCTTGGGTAACTGGGGGAGGCTTGCATATCAGGCACCTACTTTGTGAAAAATATGTAAATATTAAAACTAACTATTAATGTCGCAGCTGGGGGACATGTTTAACATTGAGCTTGCTGCTAGCACTTTATGAAAAACATGAATTTGCCTAAATATATAATTGTGTGTTTTTATTAATGCAGGTTGCTTCCTGCAGTGTTAACAGACACAGAGGTTATCATAAGCTGTTTTCATAGTTATTAAATAAAACAATTTAAAGAATCAAAAGAACAGATAATATTCTATTTTACTCATAAATGTTAGACAAATTTTTCAGGTTTTAGATGCCATTCTCCTTATCCTCTCTGAGTAGATAAATCACTCTTTACATCTTTTGATCATCTCAGAATTTGTAACATATTTGCGAGAACATGTATATTTTGATAGCAGGTAATACAGTTCAATATTTATCTTTTCTTATCCGTGCATCACTGCTGACTTTCCTACAAAAAAATCAGATGTAATCAATACCTCTGTAAACTTTATGATTTTCCTATGGAAAATTCACATGTAAATAATCATATTTAGGTAAGGAATTTTTTATCACCCAGCTGACAATTCTATTTACTGATGCTCTTTTTCATGGCTTTTATTTCAAGTACAAATACAAAATGTATTCTCCACTGATCCTTGTCCAATCTCCTGTGAATATTACTTAACATCAAAAGAAAAGAGCAATGTTCCCCGAAGCTCTGAACTCAAATGACATGGACTCTCTAAACTGTCATGCTTTGGATGTTATTGCACCTTCTGCAAACACTGTGATGAATCCTTCTCCTGCACCTGCAGATTTACACATTAATCCATTGCTGTCTTAATAATAAAAATGATGCACAGTGATAAGACTGTAACTATAAAGCTAACACAACTTCTAACTTTTTTGCAGCTGGCTTATGGCATTTTTTAAACAACGAAATCTCAGAGTAAAAATGGAGTTCCACAGTGACCTGAACACTCTAGTTGAGTGCACACTAAATGGGTTTTTCAACAATACAAAAACAGAAGGAGGTGATGATTCCCTCAAGGATAGACAGGTCTTATGGAGAGATCTTGATAGGTTAGAGCACTGGACTATCAGCAACAATATGAAATTTAACAAGGACAAATTCTGGATTCTGCATCTGCAATAGTGTAACCCTGGATATTTGTATGGACTGTGGAACAGACACCAAGAGTGCAATGCTACAGAAAGGGATCTGGGGTTTTTATTTGATCATAACCTCAAGATAAGTAAAAAATTTGTGTTGGTGGCCAAAAGGGCCAAGCATACCCTGGGGTGCACTAAGCACAGTACAGATAATTTTTGAAAGATGTGATTGTCCCACAGTAATCAGCACTGGTGCAGCCTCACATGGATTACTGTGCATTTTGGGGCCTTTCAGTATAAGAAAGACATAAAAATACTAGAATGTGTCTGAAGGAGGGAAACAAAGATGGTGAAAAGACTAGAGGGCATGACTCCATTCTATTATTTTATGATTCTATGACCTTATTACACTGAATTTTTTTCACTGAACCCTATTCGGAAGACTGAAGCAGTGCTTCTGCTCTAACAATGATCCATGGTTGTTCCATCATTAACCTACATCAGTGGTGCACTGGGGAAAAACCTTTCCCAAACTCCCTGTAAGCAAAGGCAAAGAATTTCTCTGGACTTTCCATGTTTTTCCACTTCTTAATTGGTCTAAGCACTTTTTTAGAAGTTCATCTTTAATACACTTTGCCGTATAAACATGGCCAGTGCCTTCCAGCTGTACCTGAAGCGAAACCAGTCATGTATTATGTAAAGTCCAGACTTTACGTAAAAGGACCACAGTCCTTTTCTAAATGATTTGTTCATAGCCACATTGAAAATTTATAGCAGTGGGTAGAAAAGAATCAACAAGTCTGCCAGGGGTGCTTACCATTGCATACTTCCTACCCCTCAGTTTGATACAGTAGAGTACCATTTCTATTGTCAACGTCTTCAATAAAAATTACACAGATCTTTGTGATTAACAAGAAATCACTTTCCTTCTCTGTTCTAGAGTCTGTTGGTAAATCATTGTACTTCAGAAAATATTCTATCCTTTAAAAAAAAAAAAAATAATGCTGAAAGGAACCCTAGTAGCCCTTTTGCTCTCCCACGGGTGAGAATATGGAAGGACTTTTCTTATCTTTAGTGGAATGGGAATATTCATTGAGGTAACTGCTCTTTCTAACAGTGAGGATTAAATTATGTTTTTGAAAAAAAATATTTACAAAAAAAGAGGATAGAGATAGAATAGGTAACACTCAGAGAAGTAAATTAAGCATTCAACTGCTAAATTAAGCATTCAACTGCTAAATTAAGCATTCAACTGCTTCAATTTCCAGTGTCTTAATTTAATAATAATGGAAAACCTCAACAGTATGACTTTCAACTAACATTCATTATGCTTCAGATTAGTCTCACTCGGTTTGAGAGACAGTATAGTGGTGACCTGACTTGAGATAAAACCTGGCCATATGTTATAACTGAGACATTTTATCTGTAGAAGTTCACTGTAATCAAAAATTCAGTGAGGACTTATTCACTCACCTTGCTGGAAATCAGGCTAATATATATTTCTGTTTTATACCTTTGGTACATCACTGACTTAATTTCTGTTTGTTTGCATTGCCTTTTACAGTTGTTTTAAAATTCTTTCAAGAGCATATTCAACACTTGAGCGTTACAAGGAACATTTCCCAAGTATTTACTGATCATTGAACTGTAGTACTATGATTACAAACCTGTTTTCATGCAATTTCATGTCACTTGAAAAGATTAATGTGAGTGTGTAATATGTCTCTGTTGCCTACAGTCATACAGATCTTCAAGTTCTCCTTCACTTGTGACCTCTTTCTTCAAATACATCAATTTCTTAGACTTAATACTAAAACACCAGTCATAAAACGCTCTGAAAGAATTTTCCTCTAGAGCTATTCTGAGATTTTTCCAATTAAGTTAAAAAATGACTGACGCTCTAAAGGTCACATATTCCATCTCCTCTTCTGAAACACCACAATGTCAGAGAGGTGTTTGTAATAGTTACATACCATGAGATCTCTTTTATCCCTGAAATTTTTTAAAGTTTTCTTTTAATAAAGATGGAGTAAAATTCCAGCTCAAGAAAGGAGCAACAACTAAAAAAAAATTAATAATTACAAAAAACAAAGCCATACACACACACACAAAACCAAATCAATAAAAAAAAACCCTAAACAATAAAAGTTAAAAATTCCCACCAAACTGGAAAACAACAACAAAAAAGCTGAAAATGCTTTATTAAAAAAGGATTTGCTCTTGGAAGACATCCAAATTACAGATGTGAATCTAACTTCCTTAGCAATTACAGCCTATGACTGCAGGTCCACAAATGTCCTTTGTACTTTTTGAACTGATCTAAAATACTAAAACCAAAGTCTTCCTATAGAAGTTGTAGAAATAAGTGGAACAGAGTTACCATCACAAGAAAGTCTGACTCGTTCATATCAGACATCAGAGAATCCAACTTCCAAAGCGAGCAAGGTTTTATCACTGCTCTTACACATAAAATTAATGTTTGATTTAAATGTTTCAGTTTCATTAAAAGACTGAAAAATACTGAAAAAACAAACAGAATTTGCCTCAGAAGACTTCCTTCCAGAAAATACAAGAATAGAGATGGATGCATTTTTTAACTAAAAAAATTATCTTTGATATCAAATCGTACTGGTGTTTGACTGTTTCAATATGGATTTCTCTTCAGATTTACAGCTAATTTGTGTGAAGAGCTTCACATAAATTAAACTTCATAAAATGGTCAATGTATTTAATAACAAAGAAAGCACTTCTTGGATTTATTTTAGCTTAAACAAGGTCATTTAAAAGCTAAGAAGTATTTCTCCAGTTCTTGCTTAGGTATTAATTTTAGGTAAGCTGTGCCATGCTTCACCTCTACTTCACTTTTTTGTATAATAGGATACTTTTAGCACTTTTTACCTCCATATCCAATAATTTTTACCCAGCCTGGATATACTTCTTTGTGAAGAAACACAAAATATAATAATAAAATAACTATTTCTGGTGACCTCCAGTAGTTTCTTCCCAGAGATGAAGGAATATATTTTTCTTTTTTTTTCTGGTGGTCCCAATTAATATACTTATAATAGTTTTAGATTTGTCTCAGAGCAGAAATGGGTACAAAGTGTGGTGGCATTATTTCTGGAGGAAACTTAGCATCATGTCTCCTTGCACATTTACTGAGACCAAGTCATGAGATCAAGATCTCTCAGATATGAATCAAAATGGGGCTTCCTTGACACACCTCAAAGGTCTGCTATCAAAGCAATCTCACTGGAAGCAGGGGATAAATTGTTATTGCCTACTTTCCACTGTAAGAGCAATGAAGTTAACATGGAATGGTGTAAATGCATAACGCTGCCTTACATCCTGAATGAGATCTAGAGGACTGTAAAGGATTCAGTGAGAATTGTCGAAATTATAGTCAGTATTTGGCAGATTGACATTAAAATCAGAATGATAATAAAACACGCCAAACCAGCATGATTTTCCCATCATTTTATAAATAAAAATTATCAAGAAGAATTCTGTCACCACTGGAAAGGTTTATGTTGTTACTGCACTCTAGTATCTCTGTGCATCTAGTATCTAGTGCAAGGTGCTACACATTGTGCTAAAAAAACTTTAACAAGCTCACAAGAAATGGAGAAGGAAATTGGGAAAATCTATTGAAAGAAAGAACAATGTATGGCAACTACTCAGGGGCCCCGTGAAGCACATTGGTTCACAGATAGCTCAAGTTCACCTCTGGATGCTGTATGACTACATGAATTTCAAGTTTCAGAAAAACACAACAAGCCTGTGAAAGACTCTGGAATAATAAAGAAAATCTAGAGAGAGCAAGGAGGAATTCATAAAGCAGCTCTCTCTATGAAGACAGAAAAGAAGAACAACGGAAGTACTTTGTGTAGGATACTTGAAAAACAGAAAAATGTCCTTGTGCCGTGGCATTGTTTTGTATTTTTTTTTCATTGTAATACAATGGAGGAATTAAATGTAAAGGAAATACATTTTTATAGGGGAAAACATTATCATTCTGAGAAAACACATTACTTGTTTGTACCTGCAGTGACAAACACCACAAAACTGCAAAGGCTGCTGCAGTGGTCATTTCCAAGCCCCTGTTGCTTGTGGGAAGCAGAATACTAATCAGTCTGAGTTGCCTGTATCTTGCCATGGGTACACAAAAAATTACAGGCAGTGTCAGAAAATCTGTCTCAAGTCTTACTCGGGAAAAATGTAGCTGCCTGTTTTCAGACTTGACTATCAAAATTCTCTGGTCTCTACTTCTCATGTCCACCAAAGTACCTGTCACTGTAGTAAAGCATGCTCAGAACATTTCTGTTATTTTTAAGAACACATTCTCCAGTCAGTGAGAGGCAGACTGGAACTGAGAACTGTATTGAATTGCCACTTCCTGAGATAGTGTCGTCATGAAAAAATGGACATTTTCCCACATGACTTTGAAATTACTGTGGTGAGAAATTTTCTAAAATCTCCATGTTCCCCTCAGCAGTTTGGCAGGTAACTATTCATCTGCTTAAACTAGTTTCACCTTATATTCCTTTACATCACTGCAGATTGTTCAATTCCTTGTGAAATCATTTCAATATTTTTCCCCCAAAATGTGTTGACAGAAAGCGTTATCCATAAGTCCATCAGTAGAATAAAAAAGAATAATTTCTTTAACATGAACAATTTGTGAGGTGCTGGAAGCAGTTTTTCAACTCAAGACTGATTGAATTTAATATTAATAAAATTAGTATTCTAGCTATGCAAGGAAATATAATGACACAGGTTATTAAATTTCACACTGGAGGGAGGAAGCTAATTGCCTGTAGAGGTCAGGAAGGAAGTTCCATTCACTTCATTCTATTATCCCACAATAGGTTGTTGTATTACCCAGGACTTCACTTTCATCTAGAGTATCAGCTTCAACCTACCTCTCAAAGGATATCACCAGCTAAGATGATCATATGTTCCACTCTTTTATAGGCTATCTTATATTTTTCTTAGGAAAAATTATTTCTTATCAGTTACTTTTAATAATAGACAACCTCCAACTTCACATTAAATGTGTGACATATTATGACCCTTTGCAAGACTCATTTACACAGGAAACATAAATGTCTCCTATGATCTCATTTTGATTGTGAATTTTGTTTAATTTAATGCCCTACATTCTCAAAAGCGTGTGCTAAGAAAAGACAAGGTCCTTTTAGTAAAGCAGGAAAAAATATTAAATGTTATTCAAAATATTTATCAGTGCTTTTTCATTATACATTTGTGTATTGTGCCATTTATACTGTTTAGTTTCATATAATCATAGAATCACTGAAAGATTTAGGTTGGAAAGGAATTCAAAGACCATTTAGTTGCACCCTCCCTGCATGGGCAGGGACACCTCCCATTAGACCAGGTTGCTCAAAGCCCCTTCCAAGTTGATATTCCTTTTTGAAATTATGTTTGTTCAGTTCAGCGTAATGGTAATAGTCCTTGCTGTCATTTGTAAGCTGCTCTACACACCTGATGCCTGTGGGTACTGCAGAGGTATAACACACCAGCTATGCCCATATCCCTTAAGACCCAACTGTCTACTAGATGTAGTTGAATATGGAGGACTTAGGGACACTGGTCCACTAGAGACAAGATCTTGTGGACTCCTCCTGTCCCAGTCCCTCAGATGAGAAGCTATTGCTGTTGTGTGTTCCCAGGTCCAGCCAGGAGCAAGGCTGAGCATGTATTCCCAGTAGAGACACCCATACACATTCAATGCACACTCAGCCAGCCACACAGACAGACCAGCATGACTGGAGAGCAGTGACTTTCACAAGCAACTTGGCACTGCACCAGTTCAAAGTTCTTGGTGAAGCCATGCCATGGCAAAGCAGGGAGCAAGAACCCAATGATGTTAATTGGCCATTACAATATGAAACCACATTTAGAACTGAACATCCATTCTGTACGCCCATCTGTCTCAAATCCCACAAAGAAACAGGAAATCTATAGAGATCTTAACTTGGGAAGCTGTAATGCAAAATAAGGCTTAGATTTATATATCTTATGTAGCACAGTATTAGGTTATTCAAGTGTCTGTTATGCAGTACTTCCTTTTGTACTTAGAATTTGTTAGAACAACTCATAACAAACAGCTTGAGACTCAGCAATGCTGAAGAAAAACAAAAAAGTTTCCTATCAGCCAACTCCTGGAAAAGAGCATGGCATCTTTTCATACATAGCAGGAGATACCTTTTTTCTTCATAGATGAGCTCTTTATTGAACACAATGTCCCAGTATAAATCCTTCTTTCCTGGTGACCTCACTTTACCTGCAAGTTTTCAGTGGTTACAGCAGAGCTTATCTCTCCCATGTTGGCAATCCACATGGTCTTTGTGAAATGCCTTGAATCAATGAAAAACTGCTACTCTTAACTCACTACCAAGTATATGTGAGACTTGGAAGCAGAAAATGCATTTATCTGCTGTCAGTCTGAAAGTGACATCTTGGCCTTTCTTTGAATTTGACTAATTGAGAAGTCAGTGTATTCTGTAAAGAGTGAATACAAAAACCCTAACTCTCATGATTTGGATATAAGTCAGAGACAAATTTTGAAACAGACACACAACTCCTGTGAGCAAACTGGAAGTCAAAGAAGGGAAGTCTGGCTTCTCTTTGAAGTACCTTCTGAGACACTTTAAAGGCAGATTTTCAAGAAGTTCAGCTAAAAAACTGTCCCCACTTTAAGTGACAAATAGGTAAGTAAAGAATACCATGATGAAAGTGAGCATAGATCTCTTTCAAAAGGAATCTCTAAGATTTTGCAGGATGCACAGTGTGAAGGACTCAACAGACTGGTTTATATGCTGGATGCAGCTGCAAACTGCAAGATGAAAGGCACTTACTGTGATAGTCTAGGGTAAAACATACCTGGCATACAAAAACCACCAAGTCTGACTTCTTTCCTTTCTTATAAAATCACAGAAGAGCCCATATTGGAACGAAAAACCATGGGAAAGGGAACATAGATGAGATTATCTAGCACTCTGCCTGATTGCGTCTTGAAAACCTTCATTAACAGGGACTTCACCACATCCTTGAGGATGTTGTTCTGGTGAATGACCATTCTCACTACAAAGCAATTCTTCCCTTGGTTGAGATAAAACATCCCTAATTGCAACTTGTACCCATTGCTTCTTTTCTTCTCCATGTGACTCCTTGTGAAAAGCGATCCTCCACCCTTTAAGCACTGTAATGCTGTGATGAAGTCCACACTGAGCCTTCTCTTCTCCAGGGAGAAAAAATCTACCTCCTTAAGTCTTCCCTATAGGGCAGGTTCTCCAATAATTTATTTTTCATAGCCCTCCTTCAGACACCCTCTATTCTGTCCAATTCTTGCATGACTTATGGAGACCAGAACTGGACAAAGTACTCCAGGTGTGGCCTGACAGGCACTGAGTAAAGTGGAAAGACCACGTGCCTATCTCTGCTAGTGATGCTTCTATGGCTGAAGCCCAGGATTCTATTTGCCTGTGTAGCTGCAGCAGCACATTGCGGACTCATGTTCATCTTGTTGTCTACCTAGACCCCTGGTTCCCTTCCAGCATAGATGTTCCCCTGCCACACAGATCTCAGCCTGTGCTGGGCTCTTTGGTTATTCTGTCACAGGCCCTGGTCTTAATACTTGTCTTCCTTAAACCTCATGTTGATCTTGCTAGCCTACTCTTCTAGTCTGACCAAGTGTCTCTGTAAGATGGCTTACCCTTCTGATGTGATCAGCTTGGTGTCATCACAAACTTGGAGAAAGTTCTTTCAATCCCATCACCCAAGTCATTTGTGAAGATGTTGAACAGTGCAAGGTCCAGCATCAAACCCTGGGTGACCCCACCTGTGGCAAGTTGCTAGCCTGAGTAAAACCCATTGATTATCACTCTGTGAGTGCAACCTGCTAGCCAATTCCTTACCTGTCTCACAGACCACCCATCCAGTCCGTATCTTGTCAGCTTTTCCAGGAGAAAGTTGTGGCAAACAGTCAAAAAATTTGCTCAAATTCAGGTGAACAACATCCACTGCTTTCCCTGTGCTAACAAAAAATGTTAATTTTTTTAGAAGGTGGTTGTGTTAGTCTGGCATAGTTTAACTTTCACGACTGGTTTCTTCACCAGTCTGTCTGAATACTTCCACTGCTGTCATTAGCTGCCATTTTTGTGTATTGTAAAGGTACTATATGTTAGTCACTGATTAGTTCAGGGCTTAGAAACCTTATTCTCAATGTTACCATTTCCTTCTTGAGGTTAATTTTCCCACTAAGTAACATAGTTAGTGAAAGTGAGTGAGTCTGGCACCAAAAAGGGAAGGCTGACTTGCTATTTAATTCCAGGATTACTTTATCTCTATGGCAATCCATTCTTTTTTCAGACCGTCTTTCTCATCTATCAAATATTTTGGGCAGAAACCTGAGAGAGGATGCTATTAATTACTTCTTAATAGCTGAGTCAGAGTTGCATCACAATTACCTATTCTGGCTCTGCAAAGAAGAGAATGCTACGTACACCTTCCCTGCTGACACACCTTTCAAGCAGAGCATTTTTGTGTTCAGTACTATGATTTTAAAAGTACTGCTATAATCATGAGAGTTGGAAAATTTCCTCACTGAAGAACTCTCCTTGTCTGTTACATTAACTGGTTTTCACTGACATACTGCAGTGTTTGGGGCAGTACAGATTCACTCTCTAGAGAGATTTACAAGTCATCTTGCTAGAGAGTCTGTGTAGATGAGCTTATTACTCTGAGCAAGTTCATGGCCTTTTCTTGACAATTTATTTAGTACTTAAAAAGGCTTTCCTGTACACAGTGATATAAATTGCTTTGTCACAGTGCTACCATTCTGTTGTGCAAAGAACATTATAGAAGCAACAGACTGACAAGATCTGGAACTATAGGGTACTCACATTGTCAGCAGCGAAACTGTATGTACCAGTACACTCAAGATTATAACCTTGTGATTGTTCTGAAGTCCAATGGAGAACTTAGTTGCTACCTCAGATGCTGAAATTACGTTCTTAAATAGAAAACTGCATCTCAGCAATCTTTACTAGTGACATTTTATGGCAGTCATTCTTTGGTGTAGTGCTTCTTTTCCTAAATGTATCAGAAAAAAATATATCTTCAGAAGTTTTTCCTCTGTTTTATAGAGGTCCTCAGATACACAGAATGAATTGGCATTTATTTGGAAACTTCAGAAGTAGGAGACGATGTTGCCAACAGAGACTGTTTCTCAGCTGAAGATACCTTACACCTTCACTTACCAGGTTTTTAACTGAAGTTACACAGTCATGGAAGGATTTACTTTGAAAGGTAACTCCAGAAATCTACAGTTTAAGGTAATGGCTTGAATGGCTATCTTCAAAGATATATCTAGTTTCTCAGGACGCTGACCAGTAGAGTTTGAAGATCTCCCCCGATGGAGATTCCACACCTTCTCTGGGCAGTATTTCCCAGTACTAAACCATGCTCACATTGATGATTTTTCCCTTATCTTCATTCAAAAATATTAACAACTTGCCAAGTGTTTATCTGTATTGTAGAATCATATCAAAAGGCTAACTGACACTAAAGAGAAAGAAAGAAACATCTGCTGCCCCACTGAGCTCCGAGAGAGGAGTTGTGAGGTTCCATTCAGTGGAATTTTTTAATTCCCCTGTCTCAAATGACAATATTGAAAATGGAATATCAGGGCCTAGACCCCTATTGACTGAATGTTGGTGGAGATTCTAGCCCAGGTGGACCTAGCAAACTGACCAAGGATTTTCAGTGGGGTGAGAGGACCTTCCTGACAGGTGAAATTCCTGGAGGCTGAATCAGCCTTGAGGGCAGTGGGAAACTTTAGGGGTGAGGTCCCAGGGGCCTGAATCAACCTTGAGAGCAGTGGGAAAACCAGTGTGTATAAGGAACACAGAAGTGCTCATTCTTCATTGCCTACCATTGACCTGCCATCCTGCACTGGACCTAATTTTAGGTTACATCTACCAATAGGGTGGATCATAACAGGAGTATAGAAGAAAAATAAAGGAAATACTTAAGAACTATCTTCTTGATAAAGACATTTACTGGGGAGAAGCTGGTTGCTTTTTAATGGCTTTCCTCCTTAAAGGAAGATAGGATACCATTTCCTCTATTGACATGGCTAGCTAATTCTTGATTCTGACAGTGTTTCCCTTCAAAGCAGCAAATCTGATCACAAGTGAAGACTGTAAGGCCACTGTCATGAAATTAAGTCAACAGACAACAGTATCCAGTTCCCATCTCATTCACACTTTTAATTTGTCTTGTAACGGTGTAGATGTTTTCACATGGCGTTGATTTCCACCATAAGTCACCTTCTGGATCAGGCTTTCTCTTTTTCTCTTCCAGAGATACACTTGGCTTCCCAGTTAATATTCAAAATGTCACAGATTTGTCATACTTAACTGTCCCCACTCTGTCAGCATATAGCAAATTCATCAATGTTTTTTATTACTTTCCTACTTTAGTGCCCCTTTAGCATTCTGTTAAAGCACCCAAACATTGAAGAGAATATTAAGCATCCAATGATTTGACCTTATAAACGAAATACCACATCAGGAACTTGAATCAGCCACAGTACTGATTTGTTGTTGTAAGCATGTGCTTGAAGTCTCAAAGTTTATTGCCAAGTCATATGAAGTATCACGCAGAACATAATCATAGGCCAATTCGGTTTATTTATTGCTGTATCCCAAGGGTATGAATGTTGGCAGAACATCCTAATTTTATTGAGCACTGGTGTAGTTCATTGGGTTTTTAACATGCTGTTCTCACAGGGAAGGTTTACATCTGCTTAATTAGCAGTTGCCTGAAGTCACCTTCCTCAATAAAAATTTATATCTTTTTTTCTTCCAGAACTATTATTAAATTTAAATTCAAAGCAATGACAGGTCTCCTTGATACTATTGTAAGGAATGTGAAAGCACCTCTAGAAAATATTCAGTATCTTGTCTTAGTAAAGGCCCTAAACTTCTAAAAATGGATTAAGGGAAGATTCTGGCCCCACAGTCCAACCTTGTCCTTTATACTGAAATTGTACTTCTTTCCTATTATCGTCATAAACTTTCCCTAAACACCTTCCCCCCATCACCTACCAGGATACAAAATACACCACTCATTTTTCCAACTGTGAATCATACTTCAAAAAGAGAAATAATCATATAATGCCAGGTTGGAATGGACCTCAGGGATCATCTGGTTCAACCTTTCTGGGTAAGAATATGGCTTGGTGAGTGTTGCTGAAAGAAGGGGAGCTGCCTCTTCTCACACTGCTACATTTTACTAGAAGCCCTTCCATTCAGTGCGTCCTGACCTGTTGGTTTTTTCCATAGTCTTCACCATCTGCTGCAAGTTCTTGTTTTTCTTTCATTTCCCTCCTTTTGTCACTACCTGTCTCCTAACTAAATTCCTTGCTCTACTTAAGACATCTAGCTTCTCAGAAGAGTGATGAATTTTCACAAGTATGAATATTTTTCAATAATACTGACATTAATCTATGATTTTCATACCAAGAAAACTGTAAAAAAAAACACCCCAAAACAACTGTCCTCTTTACAATGGCTTCTGACATGATGCATTATCTGATTACACCCCCCAAAAAGGAAAACATTGCATCCATCATCCACCCCTTCCTGCTGATCAGAATAATCATCGTTGGTTCTCCCAAACCCCTGCTGGAACCCTGCCTTGCCAACAGGATCATTTCAAGATGAGCATTTGCTGATGGGAAGGCGGTTACTGCATTCGTATTGATAAAACACTGAAACACTGTGTGCTACTCACTGTGTAGTGACAGGAAAAGGGATAATGGCTTTAAACTGACAGAGGAATAATTTAGTTCAGAAATAAGGAAGAAATGTTTTTGTGTTAGGTTGTTGAGACACTGGAACAGGTTGCCCAGAAAAGTTGTGTTTGCCTCTTCCCTGGAAGTGTTCAAGGCTATGTTGGATGGGGCTTAGAACAGCTTGGTCTCATGGGAGGTGACCCTGCCTGTGAGAGTCTGACCTCAACTGATTTGAAATTGTCTCAAAAGAACAATTTTAAAGTGAATAGCCCTGGCTAGGGAGGAGGACCTGGCCTGGACAGAGCTGAGAAGGGGATACACCCGGAAAGAGATAAGAACTAAGAACTAAGGGCTGGGTGGAGACTCCTTCCCTTTTCTGAGGGCCTTCAATGCTGGGTCGTCCCTCCAGGTACCAATACCCTGGCCTGGGTGGAGGAAGCCACCTTGATTGTACTGATGCTGAGGTACCTGGCTGAGGGGGCTGGGACCAAGCAGGGAGTGATGCCTGGGAAGAGATAAGAGCTGTGTGCTGGAAGCCCCCCCTCCAGGCAAACCTGTTTGCAGTGGCTCTGATGCTAATGGACCTGGCCTGGCCGAAGTAAAATGAGGGTGACACCTGGAAGGAGATAAGAACTGATGAGTGGGTTGGGGACTGCACCCTTTGCGGAAGCTCCCCCCCTCCAGGCAGCCTGTCTGCAAAGGCTCTGATGCCAATGGACCTGGCTTGTGTTAGTCAGCTGCCTCTTTGGAACAAAACGAACTCAGGGGTATGTATGGCTGTCCGTGCTGTGGCTGTTTTGTTGTCTCTTGACCCACCGCCATCTCCCATTGGACCCTGTCCAGGATCAGCAACATCTTGAAGAAACTTGCCGGGCAGCTGGGCCCCTGCTGGTGACGCTCGCTCTCTCTCTCCCTTATATCTTCTTTCCTTCTCTCCCTCTTTTGCCTGGCTCTATATTTTTGCCTGTGTCAATTGTCAAACAAAATCTGCTTGCACCCGACCCTTCTACGGTTGGACTTTGTTTCGTGGATCCAAAACAAAAATAAATCTTAATGTTACCTTGGACCATAACACTGCCCATGGCAGTGGTGTTGGAATTAGATAATCTTTAAGGTCCCTTCCAAACCAAACCATTCTGTGTTTCTTTGATGTGATTCCATGATATTTCATATAATATGATATTGCAATAAAAGCTAAAAGAAGGGAGGAGGAGAGAGGGGCATTTGTCATTATGGCATTTGTTTTCCAGAAGAAATGCTATATGTTCTGAAGACCTGCCTTCCTAAAAGTGGCTGGACATTGCCTATTAATGGGAAGTAGAGAATAAATCTTTTGTTTCCATCGCTAGTGTTGCTTTTGTTTTATTAAACTGCCTTCATCTTGACCCATGAGGTGTTTTTTCCATCTCATTCTCCACCCTCTCTGTCCTGACAAGGTGAGTGATATAATGGCTTGACAGGCACCTAGCATCTATCCAAGTTCAACCCACCTGTCGCAACCCATAAGATGAGTGTGACAGTGTCACATCTCACAAAGTGAGCACCACTTTCCAAAGGTGGGGGCCCAAACCAAATATTACATCCCACAGAGTGGGTATGGGTGGAGTTCCCTAGAGGTGGGGGTTTGACCCAGGAATATTCAGACTGGACCTCCTTTCTTTCCAAATTCTTTCAAAGAGGAACCTAGGTTCAGCTGGGTACAATCCTCTAGTAATTTATCTTTTTTAACAATTTAATCAGCAAGATTAAGTTTGAGAATTCTCTGTGCAGTACTCTAGGAGTAAGATTATTACCAGGAGGTTTGTACAATACACAGCTTTACTTAACAGTGAGTAAGATTATAAAGTATGTGGTATTACAACTATCAGAATTAGAAATAACAGTACTTTCAAAGCAATGGATTACAAATGGCAGAACAAGCAAAACTTAAGGAAATTGCCAAACCAACAGATTACAAGTAACAAAACTTAACAAAACAATGAGTTGCAAAACATACATTTAGAAACCATGTGCCGAGGTAAGGATAGAAGCAGAGAGATGGAGAGATAAAGAAAAGATATCACCACCCTTGGATCCAGTGATGATCCTGGTAGGAAGCTGTGGTCCTTGGATGGTGGCTGCACACCCAGCATTTCGAGTGTGCCTCTTTTACGCTACCTGGCCCCACCTTTTTTTTTGGGGGGGGGAGCTTGGATATCTTGAAGTCCCCCCCTTGCCTCCCCCCAGGTTTGATGACTGAGAAATGACTCTTATTTCTGTGCATGTATTCCCTTCAGTGGCCTTACATGGGGCACACACAAGATGTCACTCTGCCTCTGCAGGGTACAGCTTGCCTGCCCCTGTCCCTTATCAAAAAAGGACAGTTCCCTGCCTGTCAGGGTGTCCTCCAAAGATGGGGTACTCTTGCAAGGACAGTATCCAGCTTATCAGGATGACCACCAAAGGACGGGCTGCTCTTTCAAGACCAGGGTCCAGTTTATCAGTGTGGTTACAAAAATGAGGGCCTCTCCATGCACAAATAGAGTCCAGATAGCTTCTAGAATGAGGAACCCACCCAAGCAAAATGTCCATCTTGTCAGGGTGGCTGTTTTGAGACAATTATTTATTTCAGGACTCTATACCCCCCCAGTCTTTATTAAAATAATTATTAAAATAAAGTAAATATTTAAATTTGATTATTAAAATAAATACCTATCAGTAGAATCTTCATCTCTTTTGTTAAAGCAGCTAAAGGTATAATAAAAAATGAGAGAGGAGCTGCAGGAGTACAAAAGATGGTTAAATCCATTCAATATTGTCTGAAAAAGTGTCATAATATTCTTATAAGATGCCAAGGTTATCTTTTTTTTGCCTGATAAGCTAAAACACACTTTCAGCCTGGGACCTGTACAGCTCATTTTGGCAGTCAACCTCAGATAATTCTAGAGGTTATATTCTTTCTTGCCCCGCTACACAAAGTGGAGCTTATGTCATTTCCTCATCTACTTGAGCAAATGCAGTGCTTGTGAAGTATTCAAGTCTATTAATTCTCTGATTTGTTTCCTATTCTAAGTTTAGATCAGCACCTTGTAATGCTGATTTCCTGGCAAAAGTGTGAGAGCTCTCCCCACAAAGTTGCCCAGTCAGCAATTCCTTGCTTGCAAACATACACTTGGGATGTTTCTTTCTGCCTTGCTTTGATATATTTGGAGTATCCTTTGTCCATCTGTGCAGTTCTTACTGACTACTTACAGCTATTTTCTCTGTGTAAAATGTCTTCATTTCTGCAACAGGAATAGGACTCTCTGAAACAGCCAGATTTACAACCCAGGATGTTTATAAATAGTTAAGTATAAAAAATGACCTGGGCTTAGCAGAAATTTCCTGGGAAAATCTCTTGAACTGTTCACAACGCTCTCTGAGCTCCTGTAGCAATCTGTCAAATACTTAATTGAAGGTGGCTATATGTTCAATCACCTAGTTTTGTTAGTCATTTAAAGCCAAGTTTTAAGGTTCCCCTGAGTGAAAATAACTATTAGCAGGAATTAAAAGGCACCAAAACCCTTCACACTATCATAATGTTGGTTAAGCCACTAGTACTAAAGTACTCTGCACCACCTGAGGAATTACCCTGTATGTGGAAGTCATGGCCCACAGACTGCTACAGAAAATGTGCCTCTAGTAGCAACACACTGTACAAATAATTCTGAGATTTGGAGAAATGGAGCTCAGCATTCCTTCTTCTCAGCTGTTTTTTTAATCGAAAGTGCTTACAAAATCAATTAAGGCCTCTTTATGAGGAGCTGCATTTGCAAAAGAAATGAACAGTTTCTGAAGAAATGGTACAACCATTTTCAGGGCTGTTTGTATCTTTCAGGATAACATCTTTATGTATTAGTTTTACAGAAGTAATGGGTTTATTGCACTGGTGTTGTAATTATGTTTTATGTGACTCGGGTATGCTATACCTGCTTATACTGTTACTGCCACCAAAGCAGATATGCCTGATTCACCCCAAAAAGAATAGTGTGAGCTAAATAGTTTTAAAGTGGATAAATCATATGAATACCTTCACTTTGCCACGCACACTGAAAAAAGCATTTTACCAAGATTACTCAAGGTTGAGCAACAACTACAAAAACATAGTGCATAAATGAATTTGAGCCAAGTTAGACAAGAGTTCTTACTGCTTCTCATTCAGAAACATTGCTATTCTCTCACAATGTTCAGGGGTCCTGTCGCCCAAGGTTTTCTGATGACTGCTAATCCTGTGCAGTATGCAGAACTAAGGAGTTTGAGCCCAAGGGTGCCCTCACTCCCCAAACTGGCATAGCAGTAAACAAATACAAAGCTTTTTGCTTTGGACTGAGTGAAGCAGGAGTTGCCACAAAATTCCAGCTCTGTATGTGTAGTTATTCACATCTGTACATGTTTTCCTTTTTGAAGGACTGAGCCAGAGCACTGTAATCTGAAAACTGGAAATGAACTGTCAGTTATATTACTAAACCTATTAAAAGTGGTAGTGCCACATGTCATAATTTGAACAAATATAGCAAATGTTCTAAGTAGAACTGAGCAGAGTTATGCAAATAAATATAAAAGAATATAACAAGAACAAGGGATGCTAAGAGAGTTACTCATTTATAATATGAAAATGATGTACCAAATCCACAGCTGCATGAGCTTCACTTAGATCTCATGGGTTAAATTACCTTTTTTTTCCAAAGCTTGTTGCATGTTAATTTTAGAAATAGTTTGCACTAGATTTGAACCTATAAATCATCCTTTTCAGTATCAAATAATACTGAACTGACATATTATTGCAATAATCTTTGTCAAGGTTAACACTTTTGTTAGATATTCCTGCAACCTTACATCATATAACCACATTAGAAAAATTCAACGACCTTGCCTTTTCTCCTTTGAAGAGAAAAAAAATGTTCTTTCGTTTTGTGTGAAGTTTCCATTTCTGAACCATTCATTTAATTGTCCATAATTCCAGTCCCATCCCAAGAAGAGTGAATCTTGATGACACTGCATTTGATCCAGGCTGATTTTGGAGGATTTATTTCTCTGCTCTATGAGACGGTAACAAGAACCTTGAAAAAATGCCATTGGTGTGTCCTCTCTGCCAGGTCCCAGCCAGACTTAGGAGTCCTGTGGCTTCTGGCTTGTATTAAGGTAAATCTGACTCAAAGGTTGCTGTAGCTATCAAACACCGAATCACTGATTAAATATTAGACTTCATTTCACGACCCCAAGCTCACTGGTCTTAGTCAAAGACACTTTGTTCTGAATTAGATAGTTCGGATCAGTATTTAAAGACTATCATGACAACCATTACAGCAGAAATCCATGAAATTAAATATCTTTCTGAAATAACTGCAATAAACTTATCTTGTTTTCTATCTAATGTGTTACAAGAGCCCTAATAAAAATAAATTAAAATATTATTTACCATCTTTTACATGCTTGTCATAATATTCATTAATATATGATGATTTTCCTTCAGGAGTAATCTTTTAGATGCAGTCTTGCTAAATCAAGCTAATTGCAAGTACCTTTGAACAACATGGCAGAAGCCCTGACTAAGCATCGTCTCTTTTTTTCCCTCTGTCTCATGCACAAGCCATTAAGGGACAGAAAAACATTTTGGTTTTAGTAATCATTTACTCCATGCATTTGCAAGTCTGTAGAGGCCATGGACTGATCCAACAAAAAAATTACATTTTCTCTGAGGAAGAGAAAGTATTTCCATTCTATACATTTGTCTTTTTCTCTGGAGTTATGTGTTATGGCCATCCTCTGTTTACTGTAAAATTTTGATTTGTGTTACAGTGGAATGGAGCTTTGCACATGTAACTTTATATTGCTGAAAAAGGGTTCTCAAAATATTTTTTTTACCAGTGGCTAGTCTACTCATTATTATTCTCAGAAGAATAAATATATATGTGTATATATATGTATTGAATAACAGTACATTATAGAATTCTTCCTTGCAACATTTAAAGAAGAACTGTGTCTCTTTTGTCTCCAAATTACGTAATGCTTCCTTCTTTCAGAAATACAGGAATAGGCTGGGTTGCTTCTTTTCTTGTTGCGGGAAACTCTATTTAAAATGCCTCTTCAAAAAAAGTAATAAGATTATTGCAAAATAACATTCTAATGTCCAAACTATATTTTCCCAGAATTACTTTATATCCACTGTTCAATACTTTCAATAACGGGATGGTCTATCTACTCAGCATGGGTGTTTACCCTTCCTTATGTTGTGCTAAATAAACTCATTGCCCATGGTGCTACTGAATTTCATGTAAATTTTTTAAATACAGACCTCAAAATTATTAATTTTATTACATGTCCCATTCTAGCACTACTGCATACTGGCCTCCAGACTTCATCTCACTAATTTTGTGTACCATGGAGTTTAGATTGGAGGCTGATGGAAACAAGAGTTTAGATCTGAGGGTCATTTCTAGCAGTGCAACACAAGCACTGACAACTATTGGATTACATCAAATCAGTGGAGTCAATCAGGGCAGTTAATAACACTTCTAGTAAATTAATATGTATGAGAGGAGTTGCTCTGTGGAAAAAGTTCATGACAGTGAAAAGGATGGTGTAAATCCGACATACCAATGTAATCACTATTTCAAATTAATATAATTCCCAAAACAGTGTGTAACAGCTCTGATAAAGACTTAAATAATTTCAGAAGTTGCTGTAACCAGTGGATAGTTTCTGACACACAATGAAAGACTGCCCTAGGGTATACTAATGATGTTTCAAATTTCACATATACCAAGATTTATTACAATAATTATTTGAAACCACTTTAAAAAAACTGGGTCATCTTAGCCAGATATCAGACATTGTTACTGATCTCTTGAGTAAAATAGAAGAGAATATTATTATACATTTTATAAGGTGAATGGTATAAGCTTCTAGCAGAAGCATAGGATATCTAAAATTTTTTTCAGATAGAATATTATAGATTATATACAGTTTAATCAATAAAACATAGGATTAAATGTATGAAAAGGCCAAATACTTAGATTCCTTGAAAAGGACCTATAGTAGTAACCTTTCCTCTTTACTTTTTAGCCCCACCCACCCCAAGATAATTTTAGCACTTCTCATCTATCTAGAGAAAAATCAAACAGAATGTTTAATCTTATTTCCAAAGCAGATATGCAACAAATCTAATACTAAGGTTTGTATACAGAACAAAATCACCGAACAAAAAATTCTCAGAAAATACACACTTTGGAAAGTTCCCCATAACTCAATATGAAAGATTTTACTAGGCTCCCAGCTGTGGATATTTTACCCTCTGTCTTTATTAGGGTACAAACCAGAAAAAAACACCTGCAAGGAAAGGAAATATATTCTCAACAGGTTCACGATGTATAATCATAAAAACATTAACTTAAGAAAGATTTTGTAACTACTGTAGCTATTTTTCTGCAGAGCTACTAATTGGAAAAAGTTTCATTCTTTAAAAATAATCCCAATAGAACACAAGTTAGAAGTATCCCAGTGAAGCAAGACATCTTATTAAACTGTTTTGCAATAGCACTTTATTCCATGAGCTGGAGGTGTAGATTGCTTTTGCAGCAACAACTGAAAGCAATTTAGTTATATATTTACAGCAGTATTTACCATCAAACTCTGTGTTGCTCAAAAGAATTCTTTTAGAAGCACAATTTTTTCCTTTCAAAGGGGATCAGAGATGTATGATTTGATTGCTGCCTGACCTCTCTTATACTGATGTCAAAAATGTTGAAACTGTGATGTAAGAGTGCCATAGTTGCCTTATATTCTAGAGCTACTCATATATTACTATTTTATTTTTAGAATAACTACAGTGGTAAAATATGTTTGCTTTCCAATCCATAAGGAAGGTGGAAAATAAGCTTTTAAATATGTTGCTCAATTTCCTGCAAAGACAGGACTGTTCTGTCAGAAACAATTTCCCTGATGTTTGCAAGTCTTGTCAGTGAGAACTGTGTGGACTCCATAGTTAGTTTGCATCTCACCAGTCTTTAATGTTTGGTGTGGATTTAAGCTATCATATCATCCCACCTGAATCGTATTTTCATGGAATACCTTCACTTAACCTTCTCACTCCATCACGCCAATCTTCTGCAAAAAAACTGTGACACATTTTGTATCTCCCTTTGTATCTTTCCTTTGTATCTTTCCTTTTGTTTACTCATTCCCCGCCCAGGCTGTGTTTTCAGCATCTTGACATTTTGATCATTTTTCTCTCAATTTATTTTCCATTTTTGCTGAAGGATAGCTCTGAACTGTTACAGATACTATTAGTAAGAATCATGAAGACTAAGAGTCTGATACTCTCTTGCTGTGTGCAACTCGCAAAACCTTTGGCCCTTAACTAGGTGTTTTTCACAGCAAAATAATTAAACACTTGCAAACACTTTGGTACCACCTGTGCTTGACCAGTTATTTTTTATTTCCTTTTTTTCTTTCCTATCAAGGGACCTCAGGCCAGCCAGATGTCTGAGGAAATTTTCCAGTGCTCTTCCAACACAGCTTTAGATGCTAAAATGAGGTTTTCTAACAACACAAACCAGAAAAACAAAATTCTTAAACAGAGAAAACACAGCTCTGCTCCATGAAAGATAAACAAGAAAGTTTGTTTATCCTGATTGTCTAAATCATCCTTGTATGGTCCTTCAGTCCTGCTCTAAGTCCAGTAATATCCCGAAGATTCTTGAGTTCTAGCAAACCAGAAAGATGTAACAAATCCCTATGAATTGTTTTTCAAACCTTTTCTTCCAAGTCCTATCTTCCCTGTGCTTCACAAAAGCTGTCTCTGTCTCACATCCATTGTTCATCCCATCCTGCATGAGCTGTACTCAGCCCTGAACACTGAGGGCAGGTTCAAGGACCCCACCTTGAGAAGGGCTCATAAAACCAAATATGAATCAACCATGACAAATCAAATGGACAACTCCAGCAGGATATCCACACTTGGATAAAACATAAGACACCACATAATGCAGCAAACATCAAATTGACTCCTAACAGTCAAAAGTCTATTGTGATTTACAGTAAAGATATACATATATTTCTTTGTACTGAGTCATCTGATTTTTGTGTGCTTCTCTATGATGTTCTTCAATGAGAATTCCTTCCAAAGCTTTGGAAAGATTCTCTGTTCCAAGAAAAATTCAGGTTCCTAATGTTTTATATGACAACAGATCTGTCCGTTTAAATGAAACATGAAGAAACCCTCACAGCAGGATATTGATGTGAAATACTGACATATTCATCTGACATTTTCAGATATGCTGTTTGATGTTACAGCCAAATACTTCCAAAGCACTAGTATTAAGTGTTTGCTCCTGTGTGGCAAAACAGAGATAACATTCAAAATGCACACAATTATAGTTCTATTATTTTCTGTTTTGAAGTTAGAGTGCAAGAGCAAGGTTTGTGATGCTGCTGCACATAAATGGAAAAGTCAAGAAAATCTTTACACCAGAATATAGGTTGCCTAGAGGGTTATGGATGCCCCATCCCTGGAAATGTTCAAGGCGAGGCTGAATGGGGCTTTGAACCATCCTGGTCTACTGGAAGGCATCTCTGCTCATAGTATTGGGGCTGGAACTTGATGACCTTTAAGGTTCCTTCCACCACAAACCATTCAATGACTCAAAAAAAATAGTAAAAGTAAAGTAATTCATAATGTAGCTTTTTACCCATAAAATTTAGATGGGCACCCAAAGGCAAGGGGCTGACTCCTGAGCAGTATGATGAGGAGGCTAGTCAAGTCTGGAGTGTTAGCACTGAGCTAGGCTAACTGAATCTAAAGGCAATGATTGGAGTACTGTTTATACATCTTGGCAAGAACACCTACTGGACCTCAAAGCACTGTGGCCCGAGAAAGGTTCGTCTGCAACAGCTTGATCCCTTCTTTTTAAGAGAAGGATCTGATCATTTGCCAAAAATTGAAGAGTCAGAAGTAGGTAAGAAACAAACTCACAAAATTAATCATAATTAGTCACCAGGGCCACATGGCATTCATCTGAGATCTATAAAAAATGAATGCAGGCAAGTGTAGAACTATAAAGGTTGGCATAGTGATTCTTGCTTGAAATCATCTTGATCCAACATTAACTTTTAAGGAGGCTGCCAGTGCCACTCTGGAAACTACAAAGCTGTTAACTTGATGTTTCTAAGGACCAAATAGCAAGAATTTTAAAAAGAGGAGAATTGGTGAGCACTGGTAAACATGATCTATTTAAGAAAATTTAACATTGCTTTTTTAAAAAAATAATACAGGACTAGATAGAACCATTACTGTTTTTTAAATCAGTAAACAAGCAGGTGGATGAAAAAGGTTACTTGTATTTAAGAAAGACCTGTCAAAGGTGCTCTCACTACAGGCTTTTAAGGAAACTAAGCATTCATTGAATAAAGTGGAAGGTCCTTCTTTGGAAAATAACTACTTAAGAGAAAGAAAGAAAACAAAGGGAAAAACCAGACAAATAATTCTTAAAACAAAAATAATCAGCAAAGTTCTCCAGGATTTGATTGACTATATGCTGATGTCCTCCTCATCTCTTAATAAGATCATATCTGTATGGCGTTTTGTTGCTGATATATAATTCCTCTTCTTTGAAATCACTCTCTATATACAGTCTGAGGTTGATTCTTCTCTGTAGTCTTTTATCATCAGTCTTCTATTTCATTTGGTAATGCAGGGAGGAATCTTTAATTCTTATCCCTAGCTTCTTCATTTTTTCATCATTCCTCCTTTCTGTGCTTTCAGGTTTTTTTAAGTTTCAGGACAACCCTTCACTGAAGCATACTGACTGTGCTCAGTGCTTTGTCTCAGTCTTCACAAAGGCATGCAAGCTGACTGTGCCTGTTTGCTGATGGTATCAAAGCACTGGTGCATTGTGTCCCATCATCTGACAAGTCACTGACTGGTTGTTACCACTGCTGCTTTGCCCTTCCCTGAACTGAAGAACAGAAGCCTCAACTCCACTTCAGCTTCCAGTTTCACGTGGTTAAGCCCTTGGGATCATTAGCTACACGTGATTGTTTTAATTGATCTGCCTGGAGGATTTGGTGCTTTTCTTTGTTTCCATAGCCTAGAACCAGCACTGTGATTCCTATCTGGAATCTCTGTGTTCCAATCTAGAAACAAGTTCCTTTAGTATTTACTGACCTATGTAGCACTCCATATGCCTAGACCATTATGTTCCATGTTCCTTTCACATGTACTTTAAAATTTTTCTACATAAAGCAAAACAAACAAACAAAAAACCCCTCACCTTCAAAAAGTCCAGGTGCTTTTTCTTCTTTAGATGCCTGGCTGCTCTGCTTATTGGCAGCAGAAAGCAGTTCTTTGGTTATGTATATCATTTAAACCATAGATTATTGGCTGATTAAAATCTCAGATTTATCTGATGGTAGGAATTAAGCATGATGTCTACCAGTCTAACCAGAGTAGGTTATTTCTGGGGTATAGATGTATAAACATGAGAAACTGATGCCAAAAATATTTCCATGAGGAAAGTATGCTAAGTTGAAATATGATTACTGTTAAAAAATTATATCCCTTTCTGAACTGTGGTTCTGAAATATTGATATTCTATATAGAAGACACTTTAAATGATACTCTGCCACTTTATCTTTCTAACAAAGTAACAATGATAGAAAAGCAATGTTAACAATTGAGCCTAAAACTAAGGATAATAACATTTCACTTCTAATACATCAAAATAAAGACAGTTTCTTATATGGGAAATGTGGTGGGGTTTTATGATAGAATGGTTTAACAAAGATTTATATTTTGGTTGAGTTCTTTTAGATTTGTATGACTGATCAGGCTTTGCTGTAAAGCTGTTAAAATTACTGCAGGGAAAAAGTGCTTGCATGAAAGCAAGCAGAATCTGAATTTATCCTATTTATCCTATTTCAGCAAGGAAAATAGTTCATTTTGTGAAACTGTGATAGAACTCCAGCATAGGACAAATGGCAAGCACTGCTTGCATCTTGGATCTGAAAGCTTCTACAGGTACATTGGTGACAAAAGGAAGAACAGAGAAAATAGGAACCCTCTCCAGAAGGAAATGGGAGATCTGGGCCATGCGGGATATGGAGAAGGCTGAGGTACTCAATCACTTTTTTTGCCTCAGTCCTCACTGACAAAAACTTAAACCACAAATCCCCAAGTTACAGAAGGCAATGACAAGGACTGTAAGGAAGAAGGAATATCCATCCACTGTAGGAAAAGACCATATAAAGAACCTGAAAGTGCACAGGTCCATGGGACCTGGTGACATCCATCCATGGATCCTGAGGGAACTGGGTAATGAAGTTGAAAAACTGCTTTCCATCATATTTGAGAATTAATGGTAGTCTGGTGAAGTTTCCATTGACTGGAAAAGGGAAAACACAACTCCATTTTCAGTAAGGGAAGAAAGGAAGAGCACAGGAACTACAGACCAGTCAGCCTCATCTCTGTACCTGGCAAAATCATAGAGCAGATCCACATGTAAACTATACTAAGACACCAGGAGAATAAGGATGGTGTCAACCAACATAGTTTTACTAAGGGCAAATCGTGCCTGACAAATTTGATGGCCTCTTACAATGGGGCATTACTCAAGGGTAGCTAATGGACAAAGTGCTGTAACATCTTTGCTGGAAATATGGGCAGTGGAATCAAGTGCACCCTCAGCAATTTTTCTGATGACACCAAGCTGTGTGGTGTGGCTACAATCCAGAGGGGCCTTACAGGTAGGAGAGGTGGGCCCATGCCAGCCTCCTAAAATTCAACAATGCCAAGTGCAAGGAAATCCTAAGTAGAAATGCTGGTTGAGTGGTGGAGGAATTGAGAAAAGCCCTGAGGAAAAGGACTTGAGGGTGTTGTTTTATGAGAAGCTTAGCATGAAAGTTTAGCATGATCAGTGTTCAGCTTTGACCAGAACCAGACTGATAGAGGGTTCTTCCAGGAAAGGTGTCCAGGAGATCAAGTCTCACCATTTATAATCTAGAGACTGAACATAGTGATGTAGAATAATGTGATGAAAAAATGGAGGAAACCTGGTATACACCTGTAATGCACTGATAAGCTCTGATTGCAGCTGGGTGGTATCAGCCAAGCCAGCATTGATTTAGCTAGATAAGATTAAAATTGCAGCAGAGATAATTTATGCACCACAGACATTTTGTTGTACCTTCAGATTTCCTAGTACAATATGAAAGCAATTAATTTTTAATGCTCTCTAGTAATGTATTTTCAAATGTGTAACAAATGCTTTTTTTTTTTTTTTTTTAAACCATCTGGGTCTTTATGTCTTCTGTTCTGGTGGGACTGACAACAAAAGCGAATGTTGTTCACTGATGTAAAAATAATAAATTTGAAGATATGAAGATATTAAACTGTAATTTATTTTACTAGGATAAGTAATTGGCTCAACACAAGAGATTCAGTGCAATTTGGTATTGATTATTTTATATATACAATTTATTTTTGCTCATGGATCTAGTAGTTTAGTTCCATAATCATATGATGACCCTGTTTTAAAACTCTAAGTCTACAGTACCATTTATGTTTTAGGAAATCTCTGGGGAAAGAAAAAAAATAGATGTAATTTGCTTTTCCTAAAATACAGGACACACACTATAATTAAATCAATTTTAAATTCAAATTATCCACTGCTGTATTTCTGCTTTTTCATATATTTGAATCCCCTCTTGTAAAGAAAGTTTCTTTCTAAGTTTCATTAAAGTTTTCCCAAAAAGTTTTTTTTTTCACAGCCTAACTATAAGGTGATCAATGTTGAATTTAAAGGTCCTCTTAAGAAATCAACTAGGAATAGTCAGAAGTTTTATAAATGTGCAATACCATGGCTTTCATGGCTTTACTCCACATCTTGATGAATAATTCAACCCCATAATACAAGGAGCACAATGAGTTTCAAGGGTTATAGTAGTGAATAAATGAAGATGATTAAGTTATTAATACAGGAGAGGATGCATTGATCACTGGTGTGATGAAGAAGAGACAATGCTTCATTTCATTTCAGCACAGGACTGTGTGAGCTCTAAGTCATCTCCAATATTCATGGAGGTAAAATGTAGGCACCACAGGTGGGACACCATCACAGCTCTTTACAGGATCACAGAAAATTAGGGGTTGGAAGAGAGCTTTGAAGATCACTGAGTCCAACCCCCATCTTCTGAGCAGCATAGATGCATGTCCAAATTTCCATTTTGCTAGACCACTGAGGTCTGAGACCACCTGTCTGTGCAGGACATTAACAATAATATTGCCTAGTATTGCCTAGCAGCAGGACTAGTTCACATAAAAGAAGTAAAGAAGAACACCTATTGATTTTAAAGGGAGTTAGACCATCTTTTTGGGACAACTATCAAGCACATGGTTGGAGCATGCACTCCTTGATCTCTTTATAAATTAGTTAACAATGTATTCAAGTCTGTCTCTCACTCCCTGATGTCCCCAGACAACTGTAACAGGAGAAATGAAACCCATCTTTTCTTTGCTTCAGCCATGAGACCAAAACATTACAAGTGGAATTTACTATGGTCACTATCCACCTCTAAGAGTTTCTTCACTATATTCTTCAAAAAATATTTTCTAAGTAAAAATATGCTATGAATTTGACTTACACTTATTTAAGGTTTGGGGTGTCACAGAAGAAAATATTTTAATCAAATTTACTATTTGTCAAAAAAGAAAAAAAAGTGCAATCAGAATAATTGTCAGATTCATTTTGTTATTAAATCCAACCAAAAACCAGTAGCAGCATAAATAATGTCAGGTCTCAGATTTTTTATTTTTGTTTTCTCCTTAAACATCAAAAAAATTCTAATAGTCGCAATAGGCCGTGCTTATTTAATGTGGCAATTTGAAATGGAAGTACTACCTTTTAGCCTACAGAATTCTAATAACATCATTAAGGCTGTTTATAGAAATCTACAAAATTAAATGTTGGCTATTAAACATCATCATCATCTCTGAGATGGAGACTGAATGACTCCTGCATCTGATAAAGGAACCAGTTTTTCATTTCTTGATCACTGCTTTGAATTTGAGTCAGAATCACAACAATGAGAAGCTATTATCAAGAAATGACAGGCAGCATGCTCTATGAAAGGAGATTATAGTGTCAGACATTTTCCTAGGATGATGATGCCTTCCTAGTGGAGTACTGCTCTACCAAGGCATTAAGAGCAAGCTATTGACTAGTTAAGAATACGGTCCCCACTTTGCAGAGAGAACTTGGTTCCAAATATCATCAGATATCTGACTTCCACTAAAATAGAAGCAATTTTGTAAACCAGAAAGTAATGGCTTCTATCATACAAATTATTCCTCCTTCTGAGAAAAAGTAAATTATGACTAGAGATAAAACAGGCTCTATGACCTAGGGGGAAAGGAGGGTGGTGTAGGAATCCTGAAAGAACATTTCTGGGTGTGACTGGCCATGTATGCTCTTGATCTGGACCCTAATACTGACTCATAGACTTGGCTTCCTGGCTAGACCTTGGACCTGTCTTATCGTCTTCCTGGAGAGCACTGAACTGTGTCCATCTTTGGACCTGACCCTGACTATGGCTGCATCTTTCTGAATTAACTTCCCTGCTTGATCTCAGACCTGCCTCATCACTGCAAACTTGTCAGGTGATCTGGAGTCATGGTTGGACTTGCTGACTGTCACCAGACCTGCTCTGCTCACCTTGATCAAATCTGTGGGACCATTCTCCTGTTAGCAAGGTCTGTGTCTTTGCCTGCTTTGTTACTGCGCAGGCTTCTGACTCCCTGTCCCTGGCAGAACAGTCTGACTTTGCTGCCCCCGGACTGTTTTTTGGGTGTAGTTTGCAGAGTTTGGGTAGCAGGAGCTGTGGGGTTCTCTGTGTGGAAGGAGGCGATCAATCACCCTGTGCCAGTCATGGTCATCTCCATCAGGCTTGGCAAAAGGCAACACCATCCCACTGCATGCTGGAAGTTCAGCCTGAAGGGAGCATGGTACCTCTGCTGACACATATTTAAGAAAGTGCTTGGGGTAGGAGACACAGAAAAGGTTCCTATTTGTGGCAGGAAACACAGGTGGTGTGAGGACCGCCACAGGAGGGGACACAGAGGAAGATACAGGAGGTGGGACATGGCAGATGATATTTTGGGGGACACAGTTTGAGACCCTGCCTTGGAAGAAGGCACTCCTGGCTGGTGCAGGTACACCCTTCAGGGGACTGCAGCCTCCAGTGGACCCACACACAGTAAATGAGTAAGAAGGAAGGAAGGAGCAGCAGAATAAAGGGAGTAAAAATGCAAGGAGTGACAGAGAGAAACCATGATTAAGTTGTGTGAATCAGTAACTAAAAGTTTGTATTATTTGGCAATGAAATAAATCCTGTGACATTCCCTCAGCTGAGCTTTGTTTTTCTCATGACACTGGCAAACTGAATGACATAAAGGTGCTCAGACTTTTTACCAAAAACTTAGTGTACAGTCTCCTAAAGTCCTGGTGTGAAAGGTTATGTTTAGAAGAACAGCATGATTCTAGATACTCCAGTAACTGCTCTTTAATGACAGTGCTAAGGTATTGCTGGATGAACTCTTTTGAATGCAGAAGAGGAGGGCAAAAAGGTTACTTGTTCACAGCTTCTTTCTGGAGCTCACATCTCAGTTCTGCTTGTTTAACTGTTGGTTTAACTAGTCTCTAACCTTATTCTCTGAGGCACAAAAAATCCTTAATGTACACATTAAAAAAGATGTAACATTCTACCAAGCCTTTAAAGATCAAGTTGTATCCCTAGAGTAAGAGCTGACAAAATATCTCATTTATTTGAAATATTACTACATATTTTTAGAAAAATGAATGGATGACAAACAATGCCACGATATTGTTCTTAGAAAACACATCTGTTCACACAGTTTGGTACTTCTAAGTTCAGATATGCCATTTCTAAAAATACAGTATTATTATTCAAGTGACTAATTATAGAATTTGGCTTTAATTTTTGGCATAAACAAGAAATTATTTTTATATGAAGAATTATGTATTTATGACTATGAAATTATCTGGACAAATGACAACAAGTTAATTTAAACGGATTTAAACTGATAAATTGCATGCTGGTTTTTTGAACTGAATAATGAATCCTTGCTTACATTTTAACAGTTTCTCTGAGTCACAGCAGACTGTATGGAGGGGACACTCTTAGACCACCACAGTCTCTGAAAAGACTGAAGGGATTAATGGTTTTATTTCTTGTTACAGAATACTTTCATTGCAGTGATATTTAAACAATATGGGTTTTTTCTTTCTTCTTCCAGAGGAGCATTAGAAAATTGCAGTGGTTATAAATCCTTCACTATGCCTTTTCAAGCTAGAAATGCCAAGGTGCATTCACCATTTACCTCAATAGGCCAAAAATATGAAATATATGAAATACATGTCAATGCCATGCAGCGTTACTCTGTTTTATCACTGCAGATATCCTTGTAAACAACCTTTCTAACATCAGAAATAAACTCTTTTCTTATTTCTAATATTTAAACACTTTAAAACATTTTAAAACACATTCTCAAGATTCCATGTTCAAAGAAAAAAATTATGTGGCATTTAAGAAATTGCTGGTAAGCTTCAGTTACAAACAAAAGTTGCATAAATTATTGCCTGGAACCTAAAGCAAACACATGGCTTCTAATTATTTATTCACACTTTTAGGTTGCTTCTGAGTGCAGCACTGGAGTGATCTAGCCAGCTCCTTCTGGGACTGCACTTGGGAGAGTTGTGAGGAAAGGAGCTTCAGAATTCCCACCATAAAGGCAGTAGCATTGAGTAATTTTACTTTTCAATTAACTCTCTTCTAAGCAGCTGCACTTGCTGAAATTAATAGCATGTTTTTCAGTCAGTATCTGCTCCTAGGGCAGATTTTCTAGTTCCCAAATCTCTCCTCACTGTGGGAAGACTACTGGCCACTGCAATGTGGCAGCCCAACAGACTGGTGCTACTGACAAGAAATGGCACACTGCATTTCTAGAAGTTATTTTGGTGGACAGACAGTATCTCCTTGATGCCTTGCTCATCTAGCATGCTAGTGAACAGCATGCAGCTTGCCAGATGCCATTGCAGACAGTGAGAGTTCTGCCAATGGCCTCCAAAGGTGCCAAATTTCTCTGGAAAAATGCAGCATTGGCCAAAGTATCAGCTGCTAGCAGCCTGCAAAGCAACAGAAGAGGCAACAGGCAGCCTTGTTTTACTGTAAGCAGTAGATATAGGCTGCCTAGATGCACCTCTTTATGGAGGGTACTGAAGAAGTCTCATGTCACATAGGGAGCTAATAAGCAATGAGAGTGTTTTGTGTTGTGCCAGAAAGGCATCTCAATGAACAGGCACAAAGCTCTTTGTGATGTGGTACAGATAAAGATGTCCAATGTAATGTGGATGTCTAGAATGATTTGAGCAATATAGAAATGAATATATCCACATAGCCTGTACTGAGAGGCAGGGAAAACTCTCAGAGATGAATACTCTAAACAGAATAAATGCAGAAATGACTTGAAGGTGGTAATGAACAAAGAAATATCCCTGTTTTTTGATTCCTCCCTTTTTTTTAAGAACCAAGATCATATACTTTTTTCATTATCAGATAGAGACACTGTACAGAAATAAAAATGCTCCATGTAGGTAGAAAATAAAGAAAACCAGATGACATAACACCCTCATTTTTTTGGGTGCTGAATTGCAGTACCACAATACTGTTATAACAGGATGATTTAACTCAGTATAATACTCCCAGTTGTCTTATTTTCCTACTAACAGTGCTTGTTTCTCTCCATGGCTGAAGTAACTCTTCAAGTTCCTGCAAGAGTGATGCATGGAAACTTCTACTAACCAGCAGTGAATGCTAGTGGGGAAAACACTAAGGAACTATTCCTCTTCATCCACACTTCATTATCTAGGACATAAATCGGCATCTGCTGGTGAAAGGGAGCAGATGAAAGCCTTAAGAGGAAGAGAAATGCAGGGAATGGGTGAAACCATTGTTCACATTCTCTGCAATTTTTTCAGTGCTAAAACACAAACAATGAGCATTAATGTCTGTGATTAGGCAAATCAGCCTCCAGACACTTTCCTGAGAGTAGACCATCAAAGTGTTTGCATTTCCTTTAGCCTTGGATTAGCACTTGGGCTGTGCTGTACTGTGGCCATGATCTGAAAGTTACAGATCTAAAGCAGATGTGGTTAACATTCCCTTACCTTTTCTGGGTTAGACCAGGAAACCTGTACTGCAAAAATCTCTGCCATGGAAGAAGTCCTACATTTACATGGAATCAGAGCACGAGGAATTTGGGAGAGATCTAGTGTAATCCAGCTACTGGGGAGCACATTCCCGTGCTCTCATGCCTCCCCCACTTCTTCCCTCTCTTTTGCCATATTTAGTTTTGAACTTCCTGCCCTTAATTTATGAAATCTGACCCCATGAAAATCAACAGTTTTACCATTAATTTCAATCTTTTCCACAGACATCCTTGTGTTCTTCTCTGACACAAAGGTTTCAGGATCATATTTCTGAGCCACAGCAGGAGGTGACCTTTCGTGCTCTTTGAAGAAATTAGCAAGGAAAAAACATATGTTTAGTTATACAGGTTTATGAGTGTTTTTGGAAACAAACACAGATCTTTCTGTTTGCTCATAGTTTTACAAGGAGATGATTTGAGCCACAAATGTCTCCAAACATTTCTGAGTTTGCCAGTGTTTAAGATTAAGATGTGACTTTCATTTGAAACAGTTAAATAATTTGAACATATCTTTACCTTCCATTAATCTTTCAGCTAAATCTAAAACCAAAACATCACTTTACAGGCTATAATAACAATGGCTGGTTCTCCCAGACCTTTGTTTCTCAGTGTTAATTGCTGAAAAAAAAAAAAAAAAAAAAAAAAAAAAAAAAAAAAACATTTGGAGAGAGAATTTTGATTTGCAGCACTGTTTCAGAGTTTTATATTCACAAATTAAGTGGAAGATTATGTGCTTCCTTTTGCAGGATTCTCTTTTTTTATTCTCTGACCCACCAATATGAATAATGTTAATTTAAAAGAAAATCCAATTATAATTCCACTTTAACTATTTGACATATAATGGATTTTCAGTAGCTTTCAGAATGTCACTCACAGACCTTCCTCTTCTAATTAACAAAAGGCTAAAACAATTTTACAAATGAGGTAATTAGTGAAATGGAGCAGCTCTTCTAAATGAAACTATTTGTCATGGTTTAGGCTGAGCTGACCATTAAGGGCCATGCAGCCATTCACTCCTTTCCCCCTTTGGTGGGATGGGGAGGACAAAACATAACAAAAATCTCCTAGGTTGAGATGAGAACACAGAGAGATCACTCACAAATTATTGTCATGGGCAAAAAAAAAAAAGAAATAGGACTTGGAGAAATCTGTTTAATTTATCACCTATCGGATCAGAGCAGGACGATGAGAAACAGAACCGTATCTTAAAAGCACATTCTCCTCCTACCCCTCCTCCCTTCTTCCAGGGCCCAAGTTACTTCACTTCCCACTTCCCTACATCCTCCTCCCCAGCAGCAAGGGGGACATGGAATGAGGGTTGTGGTCAGTTCACCACACACTGTATTTGCTGCTCCTTCCTTCTCAGCAATAGGATTCCTCACAATCTTTCCCCACTCCATCATGGGGTCCCTCCCACATAAGGCAGTCCTCCATGAACTCCTCCAAGGAGTCCCTTGCAGGAGGTGCAATCCTTCCGGAAAAGTCTGCTCCAGAACGGGCTTCCCACAGAGTCATGGCCTTCTTCTGCCTCAGACACCTCCCTGGGTCCCCCACAGCTGCGGGTCTGCATCTGCTCCAATGTGCTTTTCCATGGACTGCAAGGGGAAAGCCAACCATCTCACCATGGGCTGCAGGGGAATCTCTGCTTGGGCACCTCCTCACACTAACCTTGGTCTCTGCATTAGTGTTTCCATCATACCCCTCTCCTCTCTGCTGCAGGTCTCCTAGCAGTTTCTTTTCCCCTTTTTAAATAATACTGTTGCAGAGGCACCTCTACTGTCACTGATGGGTTCAGCCTTTGCCAGAAGAGGGTTCAGCTTGCAGCTGGGAGAGCTTCTCACAGCTTCTGAGAGGAGCCACCTCTGTGGCCCCTCCTCTGCTACCAAAGCCCTGTCACACAGACCCCACACATCATTACAGAAAATTTCCATACCCTTCTGGAAAAGACAGATGTGCCTTAAGTGCACATCCTGGGACCAGATATGATATTCTTTACCCAAGGCTGCTTAATTTAATGGACTGAAATAGATGGTCAATAAGGGCTTTGAGCAGATGCATGCAAGTTGTCCTGTTGTCATCAGCACTTCCCATCTGGAGAATGGGAAAGAGAAAATTGCTGCTACTCCTTGTGATGGTATAAAGATGTTACTTAAAGCTTATAAAGTTGAATTAATTGTTTGAATATCATAGAAGTAAACGCACAAAAAACCACAAAGACATTAATATTACTGTCAGAGAGGTATTTGGATGTGATTCAGTAAACAAAGAATGCAGCCACATGCTGGATAAGTATAAAAAGTCATATAGGACATCTGGTTCCTCCCTTGAGCACCATCTATTCTGTGTTGCAAGGCCCTGATCCAAAGTCAGTGATTGCCACAAAGAGGTTCCAACTAACAGCAGTCAGCTGTGGACTAGTTTTTGGAAAGGAAGGCGTCTGCTCTAAAATTAGCAGAGAGCCATGTCTAAAGACTTACAGCATGTACTCACACAGGCAGGAAGGATCTCAAAGTCACAGAATTATTTGCTTTGGAAGTGACATCTGGAGGTCTGTAGCCCAACTTCCTGCTCCAAGCAGAGCCAACTTCAATGCTAGAACAGGTTGTTCAGCACCTTATCTTCTTGAGTTTTTAAAATTCACAACATCTTTAAAGACACCAAGCATCCTGTTCCAGTGCCCAGACACTCTTGCTGTGAAACATACATAGGGAATCCTCCTTAAGACACCTTCTATTTCTTGGTGTTAGATTTTGTAGGTATGCTTTTAGAGTAGCTGCTTTTTCAAATCCCTGTCTAAAATCATGAGCCTACATGGGTAGGCTCAAACAGAGTGGCATTTTGCACCAAGCTTTTATAGTGTCCATTCTTAATTGATGAGAATGGTAACAAGTGTAACATCAGACAAAAAAATTAGGATGTGAAGTAAGCAGGATACAGTCATGTTTTATATTCAGCAATACTTTAGTGTTTTAAGCCTCTGTTCCTTGCTGTGTTAAAAGGTTCTTTGCCCCAGAGACAGGAGTGGTATGTAACCCCCCAAGAAATCACTGACATAATGGAGAAACTTTATAAAGATCTTTTGTTCCCTATTGCAAAACTGAAGGTTTCCTATGTTAGGTCATTTAGAGAAGAAAGATTGCATATTTTTTAATTGAATAATACATAAGGATAAAAACTTCCTGGGTAAGAAAGGCAGCTCTGGGATTTCACTTTTCTGTCACTTTGGTCTCCCTGATATCACTGGGTGATGCAGCACCTGTAGTGACAGCTCTGCCTGTTCGGAAAAGAGCTGCAGTCTGCCTTCAATGTAAACACAAAATAACAGTGCATTTTTTCCTCATATAGAACCTGTTCGATATATTTAAAGTTCTTGGCTTATTATAAAAAAACAATAATCTCTCGTTGCCTGTTTGATCTATAATTTAGTTAAATTTCATGGGTTTTTTACATTGTAATGCTTACCTATGTCCCTTGACTAGGTAAAAGTTGTTAGCCTTTTTCAAAAAACACCCCTTGATCAAAGGACTATAACCAGCATGCAGTATGAGACTGCAGCTTGCATTAAGTCTTATTTTCTGGGATGTTTGGTTTTTGTGGACCATTTCATTATCATACAAATGGAGTTGGACCATTTTGCAGACAATCTAATTGTTAGCATAGTATGTCGTCATTATTTGTATCGTGCAGCAGTTTGCATTAGGCTATTATCAAGTGTAACAGAAACCCATGTAACAGCATGAGTTTTGAGAAATGGAGACTATTTTGTACAAAAGGATGTGAGTACTGGGTGTGAACTCCAGTCCAGAATCACCAACAAACTTCAGAGAGCCTAAACTGCACAGCTCTTTTGGAAACTGAACATGCTCTGTTTGTGTCAATAGGAGCAAGATCAGTTTCTAGGTCGTATGTTTGAAGTTTTCCTCCCCCAGTGTTTCAGTTTTTAAACAAGCTGTAGCTCTAAAACCTTGAAGACAGTATTATGGTATGCCTAAATAATTGCAGCAAAGGAAATAAGATAAATAAAGCACTACTAAAATAGCAAACCAAACTGATCTCCTTTTAGCTAGCAATCAGAATGCAAAAGCTTAAACTTTCATCCTGTTTCCAAACAGTAAATCTTTTTTTTTTCTTTTTCTTTTTTTCTTTTTTTTTTAGAAAATGCTGCCAATTTAGCACTGTTGAACTTTGGAACGCAGCCATCGCACATAAACACATTTGCACATTATTTTGGTTGGCTCATGCTAAAGCCATATGCTGTGGGTTTTTTTAATTAAAAAGGCACCTCAGAAATACTTCCTTCAAGTGTTCACGCAGCATAAAATATCTTTCAAGGTTTTAAAATATAAAAAAATACTACAGTAGAAAGAAGTTTTCTCCTACCCTCCAATGTTCTATGTAATACTTGTGGAGTGGTTTTATCAGCTATTTTTACTTGTTTATGAAGACAATTTTCATTATTATGCATTTGTCTGAAGTGGAAAAGAAGACATGGGAAAGTGACAGTCAAGGTTTTGATGCAGCAAGGATCAGTCACCTCTAAACCATTCTGACAGGAAAGATGCAGTTTGTCCTTTGCCTGTTACCAGAATCATAATACTCATCTAGGTAGGACAGAGTGAAAAAGCAGCTATAGATCAAGGGTAATTTTTTTTCTAACAACATGCAAATTTAGTTAATGTAATTGAGTGGAATAAATCTGAAGTATCAGAAAGTGGTTTATATTTTTTCAGTGTCAGCTTCCAGATGAAAAATGTGCCCCTTAAATAAATACATTGTGCTGATTGGGAAAAGGTAATACATATATAATATGCACCATTGCATCTCAAACATTAAGGAATTTGTTTTCTTATCTCCATTCACTTTTGGCACTAAACTGGTTTATTGAACAATACTGAATGCTGAGTGTGGATTTGCCTCTTCTAGTCATTAGGAAGTGATCATTCACTGTCAGGCAGTATATATAACTGCAGAGTATTGAGCTGCTGTTGCTACTGCCACTGTTTCTCATCCAGAAGAGGGGGCAGCCCAGGTTCTGTTGCCTTGCAGAAAAATATTTTATAGAGTCACAGAACCACGGAATGCTTTGAGTTGGATAGGACCTTAAAGATCACCTCGTTCCAACTCCCCTGGCATGGGCAGGGGCACTTCCCAGTAGACCAGGTTGCTCAAATCCCTATCCAACCTGGCCTTGAACATTTCCAGGGAGGGGGCATCCACAACTTCTCTGGGAAAGGCTTAGACTAATTTCTCCATTTTTCCAACAGCTTGCAGTTGGCCAAGGACTTCGATAAACATTTATAACTGTAGTTATACAAAATGCCAGTGTCAACAAAAAAAATTATCAACTCCACTTTCCTCTTATCAAGACTAATGCATAGCCTAATAGTAATGGCACACCAAATGGAGGTGGAAGATGACCTGGTTTGACTTATTTGGTTGATAGATACAGTTCAATTTGACATCTATAAACAGGAGCTGAATCTTCAGATCTTAACCAGTGGTTACTACTTGGAAGCAGACTGAATATACATGAACAGCATTAGCTATTGCTCCTTTTGGTTTTGTCACTAATGTTCTGTGTTTTTCTTTCCTTATATTTATTGCTGCCTCTTTTACAAACACTTGAATGGTAAATAAACAATTTTTTAAAAGTTTTATTTATAATATATTTATATAAATATATATAACATATATGTTTTTATTTTTTCAGCTACAGAGAAACACCATTATGTAATCTACTCATATCATCCCATCAGCAACATCATTCTCTTTTGTTTGTCATTGGTAGTACACATTGGTTATGTGCAAAGCGTCTGCTCCATCTCTGGTGGCAAAATGGCTCCTTCCTGTTCCACACTTCTTTCCCGCTTCTGGACCTGAAGAGGTGAGGGGTTGGGGATGGCAACGAAACAGAAGCGGCATGACTCAGAGTCCTCTAATGAACTGCACAAATTTGTACAAACTTCAGCACTTAATCTTAAAGCCTTGCAAGCCTGGTGCAGTTTGTTACGAAGTGGGGGAGAACATCTTCTCTCTGTTCCATTCAGATTGGTGCTGCATCTCCTAAGCATTAATCAGACAATGATTACTCTAAGTGGAGATTTGTGTCTATTTCAAACCCTGGCAGCACAGAAATCTAGATGCTTTGGGAAGTGACAGATGTACTGTCAAGATCATGTGTGTGTAGCATAAACACTGATATAACTGTGCTAAAGACTGACAATATCAGAGAGAGCAATACTTCAGTATTTATTCTCCTTCTCAGAGACTTTTTTATCCCTGTTCCTCCCTGGTGCCAACAATTGAAATATTTTAAGTCTCCTAATCTTGCATGGAGCTGTGGGTGGGCATGGATGTGAGACAGTGTCCAGAGAGCAGTGGTATCTGAAAATGGCAAGAGGCTTCAGGCTGCTATTCACTCCCACAGGGTTAGTGGGTACTACCATCCCTGCTATTTCACCTTTACAATATTCAGTCCAGCCCTGGCTCAGATCTGGCAGATCTACCCCTCTGAGCCTCTTCCCCCATAAAGCTTCCTATAGAAACAATGACTAATTGCAGTGATTTTATATGAGACAAGAAATGCATTACTATTTAGCCTTCCAGCAATTTGATTTATAGTGGTGCAAACAGTCTAATAATTGTGTGTAATAAGTTATTGGTTCAGACTACAATATATTACCCTTGTTAATGTTGAGGAAAATTTTTTTTGTTTTTAAAGTTGTCTGAGTTTTGGTCACTCTGCTTTGTCCACTTTTGATACTTTTTTTAAAGGATGTTTTGTAAGTCTGGGAAAATGGACAGATGGAATGGATCTCTTAATGTACTTTGCATTTGTGCCTTGAGATTGTAGATTTATAAACAATATATTAGATATATTTCAGCCTTATTGCACCATGCATAGTCTCAAAAAAAGGTTCAATAAGTGTTCCTTGTAAACTTTTGTTTTAAGTTACTGTACAAAATAATAAGATTCACAGCTATAAATAATTCTGGTCATGGGTTTAAAACATGTGATCACGTCATGCAAATAAGTTCCCTCTTGCTGATCTGTGAAAAATGTGAGCACTCTACATTTTTCAATGTTTCTATTTCTGATTGGATTTATTATTTATATTGGATCCCTTCTTTAAAAAATCATGTTGCCACAGAGAAGAATCTGAAAGCATTCTATCACTGCACCTAATGGCTTTATGTTGGTTTAATCTTTCCGGGTTTCTCTTTGTCTTCCTCGTTCTCTGTCTTTTTTTTTTTTTTCCTGAGTTTTTACTTCCTACAAAGAGCAAGCCATGGCTCTTTACACCTGTTACAGTTAATCTGGACTCCAGTAAAACATTTGGTGCTTGGTAGTACTCTAGAACTTGTATTTGTTCCCATTTGATGCCGCGTTTCCTGCTTACCTGATCTGTTATCTTTGGAATCCTGAAATGCTTCCATCTACCTTAGCCTGAGTAGCATCCTGTTATCTGCAAATACTTGCTTCTTACTTATTGGCCGTTCAGACTTCTAGAATGTTCCAGAAATTAATTATATTTTACCCTCTAAAAAGATTTTTTTAAGTTTTTTTCTGAGTAACCTTGAATTCTAAATCAGAACACAAGATCGTATGGAGGGCATGGTTGTCAATCTTGATTTGGACGATGTGAAAAAGCTTTAAATTGAATTGTCCAATTCATCAGACAGAGGCACAGGATAACTAAAAATTGTCTCTATTAGAGAAACCGTGAAAAGAATAACTTTTCTCCTGTTCGAACAGTTATTACTGTTCATGCTGCCCAGGCAGGTAGCTTGTCACTCTTCTGAGGTCCACAGAATGTGCAGTCACAGTATGCAAGCAACACCAAACTAGGATGAGCTGAATGAGCATTGGAGGAACAGCTGATCTGGATGAAATGGAGAAACAGGCTGAAAAAAGATGTAATTAATTTGTATCTCGGTACCATTAAACAACTGCACATACACATGCTATGGACCAGAAGGAAAGGATTGAAGGTTATTATACCAGAAAAGCCAGTAAGTTACTGTTGTGGAAGGCAAAATATATAGATAGAGGTGCGACATGCAAGAAGAGTAAGCATTTCTCCAGTTTGTTAAGGCTTTTGCCAGAAAAATGCTCATGATGCAGAGCTCTTTATTCCTGGAAATTCTTCATGAAATTAAAAATGAGGGACATCAATCAGAATGAATTCTAGAACTGGGTTTGTTTAGCCTGAGGAAGAAAAGACAGAGAGAAAAAAGGCAACAGTTTGCAAATAGAGAAGAAGCTGTTGCTAAGCAGAAGGAATCATCATCTCCCATGTCCATGTGACTAATTGAACAGAACAAGTCTAACATTACAACAAAGGAGAGATGAGTTGTATCTTATGAAAAGAGAATCCTTTCTAAGAGTGAGCACCAGGTGGGATTGCTGGAGAGCTTTTGAAGCCATGGGAGCCTTATAAAACAAACGTCTGTTGTAAATTCCTTGGGGAATGACATAATTTGGATTCACCTTGCCCAGTTTTATCTGTCAAAAGTCATTCACTGTTCAGTTTGCCATCCAGAAGTCTTCACAGTCAGTGGAGACAGACTTAATGCCAGAGGCAATTTATCTTATTCTAAATGAGGTATCCAGACTAGGAAGGGGTGTGCCCCTAACACAAGAGGAAGTAGTCTGAAGGCACCATACAATTTTAACAGTGTGACTGGCTTCTATAATTTTTTTTTTTTAATTTTTGTAAGCCAAAAGAAATTATACTCTTTTAAAAGCATTATAATCTGACCATTCAAAATGTTCAAATCGTGAGATCTGTGTCAGTGCTGTATGATAAGGTTGCTAAATTATCCTGTGAATGAATGGAAAAAAATGCATGATACTATAGTTATAACCAGATGTTGTTCATTTAAATGACAGTTGCTTCCATTTATCAAAATAACTGAGTAGCTCGTGATTTTTCAAAATGTTTAGCATATAGTTTTATCTGAAAGATCCAATTGTAACCACAAAGTCTAATTACAAGCTGCTTGCTCCAGTTTTGGAAAGCTTAAGTTGTGCATACAGGGAAAAAAGCTCCAGTGGAACTGTTTTGACCATCTACACACCAGATAAAATTAATAGTTAAGAACACCTTGCAAGCATTCCATGAAAAAGTATTGTCATGTATTGTGCACTCACAAAGCCTATCTGCATTCAAAAATGCAAACAAATGATAATTCCCTTGAATAGTTTATTCTCTCTGAGTGATTTGACTGCCTTTAATAACTGATACAGAAAAAACCCAATACATTGAGAGAGACATGGTATGAAGGAATATTCATTCTGAGGAAAGAACAGAAAACCCAGAAACAATTTTCTCATTGTGACATGACTTTGTAATGTTGGTGTAAATATAATGGCAACATAGAATCGTAGAATGGTTTGGGTTGGAAGGAACCTTAAAGACCATCACGTTTCAATACCCTTAGAATGGTCAGAGACCTCTTCCTTTAAACCAAGTCTCTCAAGGTTCCATCAAACCTGCCCTTTAAAAGTTCCAGGTACAGTGTAATAACTCATACTCACATGGAGTAACTTCCATTTGAAAGCAGCTCAGATGCAAGTTAAATCACAAGAATTACATGTATGTAACAATTGTATATGAAATTTCATACCTTAGAGAAACACTAATACTGTGGAAAGAAAAGGTCATATATATGGCCATGTGATCCTTCCACTGGTCTCATGCTAATTATTTTTGATGGATTCACCAGCAGTAAATCCAGACCCCAGTTATAAGGGAAAAACATAAATAATAAAGAACAAATGCCCTTTTCCCTTTTTTTTCCCCAAGCCAGACTGCTCCAAAGGTTTGCATTCCTACAGGTACAGTGTATGTTAATAAGAGCTGAATCCATCCAGCACTTACTATTATGTCTTATTTCAGGCTAATAACACAGAAAAAGCCCTTCCATTTTTTCTGTACCAGAAAGTAGTTCACAAGTGGATGATGTGGGTGTAGAGGCAATAGGTACTAACTTTTGAACTAAAAATGCACAAGAGTTTTAAGCTGCCAATTCTCTTTCATATCATCCAGCTACAACAAGAAACCATTGAAGCTTTGATTAAAGCATTGATCTAAGTCAGTAGAAATAGAAGATGAATTAAGTGCACCTGAAAATAATTACTTTAGAAATAGCTTGACTTTCACACAGCTAACCTGGAAAGAGACAGTTTCAGTAAGAAATAAAATAGAAAATTAGATTTCACCCAGGCAGGAAAATTTACAGATTCTAATCCAGGAAAACATATGCTTACAAAATTGACCATGGACATGCAATTGACCATTGGACAATTGCAGTGTAATTGGCTGTCATCCGTCAAGGACTTTTTCCTAAAGTTACAAGTAAAATCCTACCAGATCAGTGACTGGGAAAAATGTCATTAGGGTGCATATTTATGTTGATAAGGTTTGTGCAGGATTACAGCTAAAACAGGATAGGATATGTACCTTATGTAATAGCATAAACTTCCTAGGGTGGTGGAACTCCGAAAGATTGTAAGGGACATGCTCTTTGGAAAATCACTGGGGAAATTTTATATATTGACACATAAAACCAGCTGTAAATCAATCTGAAGTGGATTTTTTTTTTTAATTAGGGAAAGATTCAAAAACAATAATAAACAATAATATCCTAAATTGACCTACATAACAAGGTCAATTATCAAGGTGGAAGATAGCATGTAGGCAAAAACACATGATAAATGTTGGCCTTTGTAATGTAGAAGACATTGTCCAAAGAACAGGAAAGATTAACTGCATCTGCATCTAATTGCACTTGAAAAATACTGTGTGTTTTTTTAAGCAATATATTCAACAGGAAAAACCCAGACACTAAAATGTAATGGTTTAAAAGACCACAAACCATGGTATCTCTATCATGTCTCACATGGTTTAATACAGGAAAACTACAAAATGCCACAAAGTCATGGAATTATAAAATATGATATAAAATGCCAGTCACACCATTATTTATAAAATCAAATCATGTTAGTATAAAATAATGTCCTGAGAACACGAAGATTCAAAATCAACATATGCAATATCTCCTTCAGCATATACATTTTGAACCAGTGTTACCTTGCAGATTTAACTTTGTGTTGCATTGAGTAGCATAAGCAGGTACTGATCAACAGGACTTAGTACCTAGGGGATACATCAACATTTTCATCTCAATTTCAGAAGTGAAGGAAAAGGAAGGGTTCCCTGCAGCCATGTCTGATGAATTTGTGAATGATCTTTCTTACAGCTTTGTGTCAGTAAATCAAAATCATGGAGTAACATAATGAAAACCAAGGTGAACCTGAACAATGGTTATGATACACTTTTTATCAACTATGTGATTAAATAGCATTAATAAATCACCATTCTTATTTTCTGTGAAACCATATCTTACCTAAAGCATAGTATGCTCATTTAAACTTCATCTGTATAAGGAAAGGGGAAACAGGTCTGTGTGGACCAGAGGTCAAGTCATCACCAGCCACTGTGTGAATGAGTCATGGTATCAGCATCCAAAGATAGCTGTACATATATATTCTCAGATGGTGTTAACATTAATTGAGGATGTTCATATGACATCACAGAATGTGCTGTCTCTGACCTGTACATTTTGACGTATCTGAAAGCCAATTTTTAGGTGATGTTTTGCATGAATAAGAATATTCCACTACTAAAAACTGTGCTTTATTCTACACTCTTGACTTCAGTTAAAATATTTTTCTGTATATCATGGAGTTCTCTTCCCATGCCTTGCAAGCCTGAAGGTGAAATGGTGTACAGTTGTGAATGACTGTCAAGTCATAGCATTTCTTGCATTTGCCTCAAGCTCAGTAATTTCCAGGAGCTTTAGAGAGTCACAGCAGTGCCTGCTAAGTGACAATTCTGCAATGTGCTCTTTTACATTCACAGAAAGAAAAGCCTTTTGCAAATGCAGTAGCCAGGATTCCTTGGTAATAATTTGGGTGACGTGAAAGCTCAAGATATACATGAGACAGGACCTTGATCTTACTGTAGATAAATTTCTAATCAATTCCAGGATCCCTTTGTCTGAATGATGACTAGGCTTCTGGGGATATATATTCTGACTAATTAAAAGACTTGCATGTGTTTCTTGCTGCATTTTTTGTGACTGATATCCAAGCTGTGTTACTACAACACAATCAATCTGCACCACATCAAATCTTTAATAATCCACGTATCTACAGAAATGTTATGTTCTTGTTTCTTATATTTGTGGTGTATGGTTTATGTTAGTCATAAGTCCAATTTTGCTGTCACCTGGCTGTATTCCATCTGAAGGCAGGAGGGATTGCAGGTGATTAACTTAGATTTCTACAGGCTGGATAATATCTTGATTGAACTTCACACATTCTGGGTCCTTGCCAGCACTTGAATTTCTAGTTGTGCTTTGTCTGAGTAGATACTGCTTTTATCACGCTATCAGCACGTTAATACACAATACCTCCAAAAGTTTTATTGTTCTTTTGCTTAAACTTTTCATTAACTGGCCCTAAGGGATAATACAGACAAAAATGTTTAAAGCACCTTGTTGCCTACTTGAGATAATTTCTTTTCTAAACCAAATTGCATATATCTTGTATTCTTATGCATAAGAATACTTTTAACTGTATTTTTTGCTCCAAATATGTATCAATCAAGAAACAGAATGATTCCAACTCAGTATAGCGTTGATAAATACTGGTGGGATCCAAATAAATGCATTACATCTTTACCCTAATCCTAAACGCTAACTTTAAACGCTATCCCTAAACCTAAACACAACCATAATGTTAAAGCCAAGACCAAATATTAATCTGAACACAATCACTGAACTCTTGCACAGTATATTAAATAGAACCTTTACCCATAAATGTCTCTAACTCAAACCCTGTCTTTGAAATCTGAACATAAAGCCAAAATAACCCAAATCATTGACTGCAATCATAGCCATAACCCCTAAACCTAATCCTAATCTAAATTCTAGTTCTACTCTGCCCAGATTTATAATCATAATTACAAGCCTTAATACTAAACCTGGCAATTAAACCTCACCCCAGCACTAATCAAAATCTCAATTTAATGTTAAACATTAAACACAAAACCAAACCTAAAATCTTACACTGAATTCTAACCCTATCACTGTCTTTAAATTTAGACTTAAGGGTCTGGAGTTACAGCATGCATTGAGGGACGTGGGTTAAAGATCAGGCTTTTAGGTTTTGTTTGGAATTGGAGATTTAGGGTTTCAATTATAGATTGAGTTTTGCTTAGGATAGGGTTTATAATTAAGTTAGTGGATGGACTTTGTGATATGGTTTGGGGCTTGTGCTAGGGGTTAGTGTTGATATTAATGTAGGAATTACAAAGTGGTTTTCTGTGGTATGGGAGGTACCATGGAAGAACACATTTTACATTGAAATATAAGTAGAATAGTCAAAGGAAAAAATGATAATAATCTCAATTCTCCAGCATAAGACAATTGTCACCAGGAATTCCTAAGAAACTGTAGGATAAAACAACAGAGCTAGTAACTCAAGTTTGCAGCCTCTCACACAAAACTGCCAGAAAGCCAGAATAAGGTGCTAATTTTTAACTATATTACTTGTATCTAATAACTACCAATACAGCTGATGCTTATGCAGACAAATCAGTGGAAATTGTGATAAAAAATAAAATTAGAGAGGTCATAGATAATTGTCAGGCATGGCGTAAGTAAAAAAACCACTGTGGTACAATGACATTATATGTCATATATCTCTAAAAATACATTACAGATGTTAGACAGGATTTTCCCCCTCTACTCTGCTCTTGTGAGACCCCATCTGGAGCACTGTGTCCAGTTCTGGAGTCCCCAGCATAAGAAGGACACAGAGCTCCTGGAACAATTCCAGAGGACAGACACTGAAGTGATCAGAGGGCTGAAGCACCTTTCACATGAAGACAGACTGAGTAATTTGGGGTTGTTCAGCCTGGAGGAGGCTCTGAGGTGACCTTATAGCAACCTTACAATATCCAAAGGGGGCCTATAAGAAAGTTGGGTTAGGGCTTTTTACATGGGTATGTAGTGAAAGGATGAGGGGAAATAGTTTCAGACTTGAAGAGGGGAGATTTAGGTTGGACATTAGGAAGAAATTACTTCCTGTGAAGATGGTGAGACACTGGAACAGGTTGCCCCCTCCCTGGAAGTGTTCAAGGCCAGGCTGAATGGGGCCTTGAGCAATCTGCTCTGGTGGGAGGTGTCCCTGCCCATGCAGGGGGGTTGGAGCTAGGTGCTCTTTAAGGTCCCTTCCAAGCCAAACCATTCTATGACATCCTATTCATAACATGTACCTAGTCTTACACAAGTCATTCAGCAAGATCAGCTAGAAAATACTCTTCAAGAAATTAATGTATGATAGGATAAGCAAGCTTTCCACATGACTGAATAAAAGGTCGAAATTATCAGTTTTCGGAGTATATGGAAGTTGCTGCAATCTGCTCACCACATTTCTAAATGATATGGAAAGTCTTGATGGATATTGAGGTGAAAAGTTTGATACCTCAAAGTGTTTGGGATATTAAAGACAGCAACTGAATGTGCAGAAAGGCCTTAATAGTCTGCCTAACACAGAAGAGTGAGGGAGCAGAGTGACATTCAGTGTAAAATGGATGTATAATGACAGAAACAAAGAACTCTGACATTATATGCAGAGTGATTGACTACACATGTTCTGAGTCATAATTGATTATTACTACTCAGGAAAAGGTCTTTGAAGCTGTTTAGAAAATAAAACAGACTATCAAGCAGCTCTGGGGATAAAAATAAGATCGAGCGAAAAACCACACTAATCTCAATGAACACAGGAAATGTATACTGGCTCTTTTAGTACCTTCTTCTGAAAAAGTACAAGTAAAATTACAAAACACAAAAGCATGGGAAGCGTAAACAAACAACTGAAATAGCTTTAATACAAAATCCAATTAAGTAAACTAGTACTCTTAGGTTTTGTAAGGAGATCAGGGTTACAAACAGCTGTTCAGTATCTCTTCCAATATAAGAACCAGATACTGAGCTCAACTAGATTCAAAAGTAATGTGAAGAAACATAGTTAAACTCTGCAAACTCTTTGCTGCTGAATGATGTGGTAAAGTTGACAGTAGTTCAGTAAACAGCTGGCTCACTTACTGAAGAAAAGTTGATTGTGTTATGAAATATGACGACATTTCCAGTCCAGGTATCACAATTTATCAGAGACTAGAATTTCTGCAGCAGCATAACAAAATATTTTAACCTATGTATTTATGGCCACTGGCTGCTGTTGGAGACAGGATGCTGGACTAATTATAGACTTTGATTTAATCTGCAGTGGCACTTCTGAAAGTTCAGGCTAATAGAGTGGATAAAGAAGCAGAATAGAGCTGATGGGTAAAGAGAAAAGAAATAAGTGAATGAAAGCAATACAAGAATGAAAAATTGGTCAGATCGTGAAACAGAGAACAGTGAGGGATGAAAAGGAGCAGGAGAGAAGTGACAGAAAGAAAAAAGGGAGTAAAATACAGCAAGCAATACAGACTTCTAGACTCATGAGCTCCAACTGAAAGAAATGTAGAGAAGGACTGATGGAGTAAGTAGGAGAACAGAGGCAGGTATCATCAGAGAAGACATAAAAAAAATAGCAGTTCATCTGGTCTATCTGGAAAGTGAGAAGAGATATGAGTGTTCTATATAAATATTTTCACATATATCAGAGGCATAAGCTGAAGGAAAATGTTGTCATGAAAATGAATAGGTGTAAAGTAATCATGGATAGATCAGGGACAGAAATTCAGTCAGCAGAGCAGCAAGGCTATGAAACAACCTTTGAGTAGGAATAGTTGGGGCCATTTCCAAAATGCTTATAAAATACTGACATGTCAAAGCAGGAGACTAGAAACAATTAACCTAGTGGTTTATTACAATTCTGAGTCCTCTGTTCTAAATATGAGAAAAAAAGATAAGGAAAAATATTTCAGACTTGTCTCTTATTTCTGGGGTGGGTTTGTGCATCTATATACAGTGTAAAAGAAACAAATAGATTCATAAAATGTAAAGCTTACAGGGACCATTAAGTGACTTAGTTTGGTGTCCTGTAATCACTGGCCATTATATTTCCCTCATCTAAACCCCTTGTGAGTGCAATAAACTGTCTTTGTCAAAAACACACCTTCTATGTAGAAATCAGTTCTGGAAGAATTCGAAAGACTGAAAGTTCACCACTGCCTTCAGAATTTTTTTTCTTTTTGTGATCTTCTTCACAGTTAAACACCTACGCAATATGTCTAATTTCAATTTCCATTACTTTATTTTTTTACTCTGCTGCTCTCTGCTGCTCTCCATGAGGTTAAAAATCACATCAGGAACTGATACCTTCTTCCTGTGAAAACATTTAAACAATACAATCAAGTTAACTCAAGTCTCCTTGAAAAGATTAAAAAGACTAATCTAAGCCATTTGTTGTGACCCATTTCCTCCGAACTACAAATACTGCTTGTATATCATTTCTAACTTTCGCTATTTTTTCAGCAATCTTCTTGAAATATGGATACCAGATTCATCTGCAAAATTTAGGGACCAGCCTTCTGTGAGGGTCTTCATAATCTGGAATCACAGGTATTTCAAATATAGATATATTGACAAGTTACATATTATTCACCTACAATTACAACAAAAGGTTATTATATCAAGTTATCCTTGCTATACACATCTGCTTTCCTGGCTCAATGAGTGATGATTTTTGGAGAAAACTGAAAAGATGAGGGGAATTATTGTGAATTATTACTGTAAATAAAGTACATTTACCAGTGAAAATTTCCACGTTCAAAAAGCATAAAAGATCAGTTGTCATGTGTAAAAAGAAATCAAATACAGGACACAGATCCTGGAAGTGAAGTCTCAAATGCAGACCTAACAAACCTGTGTCAGTGTCAGAGCCTAATATTCTGACTGATTTGCTTTAGAAAATCCACACAAGGACAATTTAAAGTTTAACACCACATTTACTAATTTGAAGCTCTTTTGACATTACACTGAATTTTGATTTTGCAGGGGAATACAGCGATGCATTTAAATCAGAAAACAAGTACAAATGATCAGAGTATAGCAGTTACAATGTATTGTTGAATGAAAGTACTAAAAAAATGCTCTATGATATGTCCCTCATCAAAACCATGATTATACTGAGCTGCTGGGAAGTAATCCCAACTGGCTGAATCCAGATCAAGTCTGTCACTCTCTTCAAAGTTTTTGGTATTTTGTTGCTCGTTTCTAATACTCTGTGTTGTCCACCCTCTATGTTAAATACTTGTAAGTTCTGCCTCTGTTTCTACTCCTTTGATTAACTGAAGGGCAGAGTTATACAACTGCTTGATCCATTCAGCTGGTACAGTTGATTGGTTCACCCAGCTAGTCCACCTCATTGATCCAGTCCACCAACACAGCTGGCTGATCCACTCAAATACTGTAGCCATTTATCTAGAAGGAAGCCAACCCTCCAGTCCTCCTTATGCTAAGCTTCAGCATTCTTTGTAACAGCTATGACCACCACTTCCTAAATCCTTCCCTGAGCTTCATGAACATGTCACCCTTCCCATCTCCTCTGAGCTTTCTGCCATTGTAGCAGTTCATTGAACTGTCACAGGCCTGGGCTGGTACTGATAAGGTTAGGAACCTATGGATTGCCTATTTTTAATATTGTTTTCCATGACACGAACAACATTTGCATTGCAAAAACAAATCAGACACTAGCTAATTAAGTTCTTGTTTTATTTTGCTTTGCTTTGTTTTTTTTTTTTTAAAAAAAAAGGTGAATTGCGTATACAAAATAAAACTTGGACCTGAGGAGATGGAAAATGGACTGGAGTACTAATGCTGTTCTTGTGGGACAAGAACATTAATTATCTCAAGAGAGGTAAAGGTAGGAGAGTATGATATAACGCACATCTAAGGCAACCTCCAATCAAAAGTGAAAGTATGTCCTTTATATTTGTGCCATGCGGAGAGGTAAGTCATCTCTGTTCTCCTTCATTATTCAGCCAAGGGTTGTGTTAACCTTAAATTGCCACAGTACAACATGGGAGCCCATACTGATCTACCTGTCTGTCAGGTTCCTTAAATCCTTTTCAGAGACAGTACTTTCCAATCGACCACGTCACATTTGTTCATGCAGTCCTACTTGTGTTCTTCACCTAAAAGGATACATAGAGTAATCCAAACTGTCCCTATTTAGAAAGCTTCCTTCCAATACACCCCACACACTAAAGGTAAATTTTCTACTCCAGGATAGATGCACTAGCATGGTAGGAACCCCCAAGGAGCCCACACTGTCACACAGCTCAGCCTGGCTCTACTTCCATAGGCCATGAGAAGAGCTAATGCCTGTGAAAGCTGCATTTGCAACAGACTGCCTCACCAAAGTCCATTGGAGCAAAAAAGACACTTGTCTTTGGCAGGTAAAAGGAGAACTGAGTCTTTATGTAAAAATTCTAGGTACTTGCAAACAGTATTATAATAGCATAGATTAGTACCAAAAAGCAAAAGAGGGAAAAGACAGGTTGCTGGAAAGCCCCAATTTGAAAGTTATTGACAAATCAATGAGAAGCTGAAGAAGAAATATCTAGGATAACAGAAAAAAAAATGTACTCCCCAAAATGCACCTTTTTGGATTGTGTAACTGCTGACAAAAGAGCAGACTGGAAGAGTAACAGAAAAATGTCTTTCCAGCAGAAGAGGAACGAGACGTACTGGCAGACCTCTTCTGTGTCTCACATTTTTTTTCCTATGGCTCTGTTCAATACATTCATGCCACATGTGACTGCGTTGTATATAAACTGCAATGCAATGACAAAACCAGACGTCTAATTTCACAAAGTATATCAGACTCACAATAAATTAAAAAACATTTTTGCAGAACTTCACATTCCAATGTACCTGAACGTATTATGAAGTTATTACCAAAACACATTTGGTGGTTAAATTTATCCTGCTGTATTTTTAAAAGAGCTGTTTATTTTATTTTCAGTTAAGATAAAATAATAAACCAAATATGGAGTATATTTTGCGCAGTGGATAAAAACTCATCTGTAGAAGAATATCACATGATAAAATAGTATCAGAAATTCAGGCCAAAGATGGTTGAAATGTGCTTTTCTCTGAATATGGGAATAGATGTACCAGGTTCTCAGTTTAAAAAAAAAAAAAAATTTTTTTAAAAAATCCTCTAACTTGATTCTACTCATGCTTTAGAAAATATATGCTTTTTCTTTACTTGAATTGGGATAGACAGCTAGATAACTTTTTAAGTATAATAAAATAAACTAAAGAAATCAGTAAACAAACATTTCATTGGTATAGCTGTACTTAAAAGCGATATAACCAGATGAAAACACAGTCCACTTCTAGGTGTGCAGTTTTAGATGAATTAAGATTTTATTATTTCAAAAAGTATACATGTGACTCAAACAGAATATCAGATCTGCTGGATGGAATACTGACTAAAATAATTACATCAGAATCAGAAGGATAATGTAGGATTCTGTTGGGTAACTGAATCCTCAGAAGTAATGCAGTTTAGTGATTTTTTTTTTAGTATATTTAACAAGCTGGTAGAAATCTACTACTACAGAATGGACTGGTTTCTTGCAAGCACACATATACATATGTATATATAACTAAGATGCTGCCAAAAAGGAGCTTAATAAAAAGTACTGGGATCATGATGATGGTAATTTATACATCTTTGTCAGATAAGTAATGCCCAATTTGCTGCTTTCTGTATCCGAATAATTTTCTTTTGTTGATTACATTTGCATTTGTTCACAGTGTGGAAACTATATGTTAGCATAGCAGGTTTTTTGCTGTTATTTACCAGAATGTCAGCCTTGATGATTCTTCTCTGGGAAACTTGATATTAATTATAAATATTCAAGTATCTTCACTGATTCTTATCGCACCCTGTCTTTTCATAAATGACATTCTACTCTTTGAGTCTCAAATTTTATATATAAGGAGAAAAGCTAGCTACTGCAGTCACATTTTGAGTAGCAATAGCTACCCAAGGAAAGGAGGGTATTTCAGCAGCCTTTTGTACATCTTTTTTTCTCCATCCTAAGCAGGGATCAACAGGTAGCTGTAGTACAAATGAGAGAGTGGGACTAGATAGACTATAAGCACTGGCAAGTATCAGTAACAAGTCTGAGAAACTCTTTTCTCATAGATTGTTTTTCAGTAATTGGACACTTCAATTCCTTCTTTCCTCCCACTTCTTTTATCTTTTTCTCCAGCAGCATATGTATTGTGATGCTATTAAGCATTTATATATACAGCTCATGTGTTAAAACCCCTCCTGTTGGAAGCTGAGGTGTGTTGTTAGCAGCTGCATTTGTAAGAGATGAGGAAGACCATAGAAAGATCTTTATAATCTTCCTTTATGGCCTATTAAAGAATTTCACTCTACAAATACTCTTCAGAGCATCTCAGTGGAACTACTTTGCTGGAAGCACCCTCAAAGACCCAAGGACCAGCGTGTTATGTAGAATCAGCTTCTGCAGGAAATTTGGTCAGTGGATCAAAGCCATGTGTACATTCCAAGTCTGGCCTACATTTTTCAAAATGTGTGATAAACCATAATGCTGGGTGTCTTAAGCTTTCTGTGAAGGTCGTGCCTAGTATCGTCTATAATCTGTTGCATTAAGTCTTTCCCCCTTTCATTCCCTTTCATCATATAAAAAATTCATTTTCCTCTCACCTCGTTGTCATAAATTTTCAGCTTAGTTGTAATTCTGCCTTGGCAGTCTCAGATCTCCGAGTGACAATAGAGATGACTCACACCAATCCACTGTACCCAGTTTTATGAGCTTCTCAGCTCCTGCCATTTGTGCCAATTTATGTCACTTTGAGTGAGTGCTAATGCATTTATGTCTGTGCCTTGATGCAGAGTGGTAGACTGTGAGACGTCTGAAGGGGCAGGAATTTTGGCCTTGGAGGCTGTGAGCTCTGTCACTGGACCGAGTCTCTTTCAAGTGCACTCAGCCCAAAGGTTCTGGTGGAAGTATTTCCTGCACATCTTAAGGAAAGATTTTACCTGCTTAATATCCCTGTACGGTATGATTCTGATATTCAGCTATCAGATATTCAAATATTGTTAAGTTTTTTTCTTAAAAAAAAAAGAACTCAGAAAGGACATCAACCTTTGAAAAAAGCCCAGCTAACAGATTCTCCCTGAGACAGAAGTGTATCTAACAAACTACAGAAGCAAGATAGATAAAAGTGAAGGGTGTATACACTTATGCACTAAGAAGAGAAGTATTTAGGACCATTATGTGATATTCTTTGATTCAAACATATAAGTGTACGATAAAAAAATGATATATTCTAAAAAAAGCAGAATGAATAAATGCTTTTAGACATTTCTTGAAACTTTATAAAAAAGGTAAAAATTGTTTCTCAGGGTGAAAGGAGTTTTATTTTTTAAATTCTGATAATCCACTAGGAAGTGGTAGCAAAATTTTTTGACGTTAAGGAAATACTTTTTTTTTTTTAACCTTAAATGGAATGCTTTACTTCAGTTCAGGGCATGCATTCATGTGTAAAATATTTAGAGAGAAATTACTAAACAAAATAACTTTAGATCAAATTAGTTTAACATTTTGTGCTTTAGATTTTTTTTAAACTTTTCCTTTCACTGAACATGCATAGATATGAGGAAAGTTCTTCTTCATCCCTGGAAAGCATCAGCTGCTATACTCATTCTATAGAGAATATTCCAGAAAGAAAGTGAGAAGGTAAATTGTATATTTCATTCACACCAGGATAGTTACTTGGGCAATTAAAAACCCAAATTCAAGGTGTTTGGGATCAAGGAACTTTGCCTTCATGTTGTTTGTGTGCTAGGAAGTGCTCTATCTGCTACCTTGTCCTAAGATGAGAAGCTCTCTCTTTCAGTGGAAATGTAGAATATGTTTATATGAAGCACTTCACAGTATTAATAACAGAAAACACAAATAGCAAAAAGATTAAAATAGTCTGACCACTGACCATTGGTATGAAGGTAAAGATTCTGGCCACAGCCAGAAAGTTACATTAATCCAAACTTTTCTATTGCATGTATTTCAGAAGATGTTTTTAATATTACTTAGAAATTTGAGAAACAATACCCACTGCAACATGGAAAAATGGAAATTAAGCCTTCAGTTTCAACAACACAAAAAATACCACAGAAGATTTGTGTCGTATTTGCAAAGAAACTACAATTATCATCATAAGCTGAGTTTCAAAGTTGAGAAAAAAGATGGGGTTTTCTTTTGGTAAAATTTTCAATTAATCCTAATCTTCAGGAAGACAAGTTTCTAACAATTTTTTAAGATTTTTACAAAGTTAATCTTTGGGGATTTCAACACATGCATCAGAAACACCCATTTCCCTAGAGACTGTGGTGATTACATCACAATGGTTCTTACATCTGTTCTGTGGAACATTTTTTCACAGCATGCAACCATTTCACAAATAAAACACATCCAAGATATCTAAAGAACATATACCATCTAAGCAGAACAAAAACTCATTAAAAATGCTCCAGACAGTAAAATGTTGCCATGTCAGCAACACCTGAAAAATTTATCTCTTCATCATAAGCAAAGAAAAGTTTGAGCCAAGTCTTTCATTTTGTCACTGTTCAGGTCCTCGACCTCAACAATTTTTGTAATGACTTTGCATTAAGTTACAACATCCCAATTACTTTGGTTAGTCCAGTCAACTAGATGAGACATATGAAGAAAACTAATGGGTGAAGTGAAAATTTACATTTGTTTCATGAGGATTATTGTCTTTTTTTTAGTTTAAAATAACTTCTTGCATGTGAAAGTACTACTTGTGTTGTCTCAAATGAGACTACAAGATTCTTCTCTTATTCTCTTCTTTTACTGACCTTTGCCACACCTCTTTCTACATTACACCTGCCATGATTTGGCTAATGAAAAAGATTAATAATTTATAGGAGATTGAGTCTGTCGTCTCAGGAAGTCAGATTTTTTTTGCTGAGTTAGCATAAAGTATACTGAATTTCTGCTGGAATCAAGACAAATTAACAGAAGTACATTCTGAGCATTAATCCTTTTTATAGCAAGCTTCAACCACATTAGAAACTTTTTAGTATGCACAAAATGGATAAAATTAAAATTCATATATTTAGTTAGGCTTAATAAGCCTTTGCTCTATAGCATTGTGCAAACACCTCTGGAATTAAGAAATCTTTAAACATATTTACAGGTTGGATGTCAAAAATAAAACCAGTAAACCTTTCATCTTTGCCTAGTAATGTCAGCTACAGAAAGACTTAGCAAGGGTTTCTGACACTGAACTTTTGCAAATAGAATGAAGAGCACCATTGAACAAACCATAACATAACAAGGAAACATTTGCTGAAATAAAGATCCAATTAAATTACCATGGTTTGAGAGGACTAATTTTTCTTTTTGGTAATCATACTTTTCAGTTAATTCTGTGTCACGGTTTAACACTGGCCCAGCAATTAAACCAAATAACAGATGCTCTCTATTAATCCCCCTCTACTCCCTGATAGAGAAAGGAGAGAGAATAACGGAGGGAGACATGGGTTGGAAACTAAACTACACAGCTTTAATGAAACAGTAATGAAAAATAGGAAAAATTACTAAATATTTACAAATATATATATACAGGAAAATTGATACCAAGTTCCTCCCCCCTTCCCTTCCCCCAATAACTCTCACGTCACCACCGAGGCTGCAGGGCAGCCCTGGGAAAGTCCAGGCTGGACCCCTGGAGTCAGAAGCAGTTGGGAGCTGGAGGCAGGAATACACAGATTCAGGATGGCACGGATCAGGACCACAGGCAGAGGAATGGGTGGAATCCTCCCAGAATGCTGAAGCAAAACAGGGAACAGACGAAGAAGGGGAAGCAGGAAGGGCAGGAAGAGCAGGAAGGGGTTTGACCCTTGTGATCCCTCAAATTTATACTGAGTATGACATGTATGGGATGGAATACTCTCCTTGGTCAATTCTGGCATCTATCTTGTCCAGTCCTCCCCAAAGGAGGGTTTCAGGTGGGACCGCTTTACTCCTTCTGAAGGGTAAAATGTTCCTCAGAGCTGAGCAATGTCCTTGGCTCTGCACACCAGTCTCTGGCAGTAACTATAAACATCCAGTGTTATCAGTCCTAGAAGCAGACACTATCTGAGAAATTTGCTGTTAATTTCAGCAAGTGCAGCTACTTACAAGAAACTTAGCTGAAAGCAAAAGTACAAACCAGAAAATCACCTTTATCCTGGCCCAAACCAGGACAGTAGGATTTTGTATTATCATCTTTCTTCAAACTGTAAAATCTTAACTGAGAAAACTATACGCACAACAACCCCAAGGGGAGCTCCAGGCTGGGCACAGAGTGGCTGGAGAGCAGCCAGACAGAGGGACCTGGGAGTCTGGATTGACAGGAAGATGAACATGAGCCAGCAGTGTGCCCAGGTGGCCAAGAAGCCATCCTGGCTTGTATCAGTAACAGCATGGCCAGCAGGTCCAAGGAAGTGATTCTGCCCCTGTACTCAGTGCTGGTGAGGCCACACCTCGAGTACTGTGTCCAGTTCTGGGCCCCTCAGTTCAGGAAGGAGATTGAGGTGCTGGAGCAGGTCCAGAGAAGAGCAAGGAGGCTGTGAAGGGACTCCAGCACAAGTCCTGTGAAGAAGGGCTGAAGGAGCTAGGGCTGTTCAGCCTGGAGAAGAGGAGGCTCAGGGGAGACCTCATCACTCTCTACAACTCCCTGAAAGGAGGGTGTAGCCAGGGGGTAGTCGGTCTCTTCTCCCAAGCAGCTGTCAGTAAGACAAGAGGGCATGGGCTTAAGCTCTGTCAGGGGAGGTTTAGGTTAGATATTAGGAAAAAATTCTTTACAATGATCAGGTGATCAGGCATTGGAATGGGCTGCCCAGGGATGTGGCGTTTTCTCCATCCCTGGAGGTTTTTAAGAAGAGAGTGATGTAGCACTCAGTGCCATGGTCTGGGAACCATGGCAGAAATGGGTCAAGGGTTGAACTTGTTGATCTCAGAGGTCCTTTTCAACCCTGATGATTCTAGATTCTATGACAAAAGTTGTCCAAAGTATTCCATCCCGTATGAGTCATACTCAGCACAAAGCTGAGGCATCATGAGTGTCAAGCTCTCTCCATCCCTGGCTGGCATCCTAGGAAGACTCTGCCCATTCATCTGTCTTTGAACCCAAACTATACCTTTCTGAATATATGTGCCTGCATTCAGTTCACAGATACTCCTGACTCCAGGATCCCAGTCTGGGATTTTCCCAGGGCTGCCCTGCAGCCTCGGTGGTGATATAAGCATTACTGGGAGGGAAGAGCATGTTATTGTTTTTTTATATATTTGTAAATATTTCATTATTTCTTTTTTATTATTGTTTCATTAAAGCTGTTTTATTTCATTCATAAATCTCTCTCCCTTGTTCTCTTTCCTGTCCCATTTTGCAAATAGAGAGGGACTGATAGAATGCATCTGTCACTCACTGAGCTGCTGGACCAGAGTTAAGCCTTGAAAATGATAGACCATTTTCCTTGACTGCAACTCCAAAAAGACTATTTGTTTTATTGTACTTGTATAGGTTTTTCTTTCTGAAAATGTATGCATCTTCCATACATTTCTTTTTTGCTTCAGTTTTTTAGTTTGAAAAAGTGCAGTGCATCTTTCTGGGGCATGATCTATTTTCTGCTTTTGTGGTTGCTTCCATAAAGATGATTGTAAATGTACGTTACACTTCTAAATTTTCATCAATCAGAAATAGCTTTAAAGTCAGGAGGAAGTATACTGAATATTCCCAGATGCTACTGAGTTCTAAATCATACCTTCCTAGAGTAATGAGGTTTTTGTACTCCACTGTCTCTTTAACCAATGACATTAATTTTTTGTCAGGCAAAAAGGGCGACATAAATCGAAATGTGTGCAACATGGGCATATCATGGGCATATCAATCTTTAATCCCCACCATCCTAGGGCAGTTCTTGATGTGGACAACATTCTCACTATAAATATTTGCATTTTCAGAACAGTGGGCTACTGCACCCATTACTTTCCTCACAGGCTGGTCTCATCCAGTTGCTCTTTTATTACCACTGGTGTGTAGGAGAGCAGAGGTCTGAACGGAAATAAGAGAAGGCAGTGTTGCTGAGTAGTTACACTGCCAGTTCTGAAAGTATGAAATGTAACCAAAAAAATGAATTCCACATGACTACGAATTTGACTTTTGCTGTCCTTACAGTCCACTCCTTAAAAGTAACTGGGGTTTTTGTGTTGCTAATGGTCAACACAGCTTACTTTTTGCAGAGCAATTGTCAAGGCCATCCTTGCAATCTGCTTTCAATCTTTTCAGAGGCCACATGTCTCAAAGTACCATGGATTCTATAAGAAGTATAAAATTCTGAACAATTTCAGAACATTGAGAACTCCTCATTATAAATTACACAAGAGAGTTAAGGTTCCATCACCCAAGGCCAAGTGTATCTGTTCCTTAGAGACTATAGAAATGACACATAGACCAGGTTAGACAAGTCCATTTTAATGCTGAATTAATGGGTTGAATATTTTGTAATGATATAATTGTATAGCTTCTATTCATTGTAGTGATTAACCACTTCCCTTTGCACCTATTAAGATGCACATTGACATAAGAACTCAACTGCAATAGTATTTAGGAGAGCAGGGAGAGAAAAAAAAAAAAAAAAAAAAAAAAAAAAAAAAAAGCCACTGTCACGGTTGGGGCAGGATTCTGCTATCACCAATGCAGTGACACTTCGTATGTCTACAGAGACTCACAGCTCAAGGATTCTATAGCAGATTAAAAAAAAACACATATGCCTATGAGGTGTTCTGTGGATGTTGTTCAACAAGCTCTCAGTGCCCTGTGTGCACTAACAGTTGCCAATGACCCTGACCAGCCATACTTGGGGCCTCCACCCCTACCTGTCCAAAGATGTTTTATTTCAATGAAGTTCCATTTCAACTCAGCTCTTCTTGTGCCTGGCCATGGATCCTGTTGACCCAAGTCCTGACCCCTGGACTGACCTTCCAGGTTGACCTCATACCTGCCTTTTTACCATGATGATCACTGGTGTGACCCCGGTTATCAACACTGGACCCTTCCTCTTCACAGCTTGATCTTGGACTTGCCTTTTCTCCATGTACTTGCCTAGTTATCTGGACCCTTGGATAACCCTGGCTGTCTTGTTGAGGGGATCCGTGCTTGTGTCAACATGGGTCTTTGGGGCTGAGCCCCAGCTAACAAGGTCCTTGCCCTGGTTTCACATTTGGTTCACCACCTGTTGGAGGGGAGCTGAGCCTTTCTGCTGCCCAACAAAATAGTGTGACAGGCTGTCACACAGCTGTGTACAGCTCTGTTTGATCACTGAATGTGTTATTGGATACTGAGCACTAATAAAGTACGAAATTGATGTTTTTGCTGTGTAAACCTTATGAAACACAGAGTGAAAAAAAAAAAAAAAGATATAAAATAAAATGAAAGCTCAGATGAGTGGTTCATCAAACTTCATTAAAAAGGCAAGAGGATGTAAAAGTGAAGGAGAAAATTAATGAATACCAGAAATAAAGTTGACAGTATTTGCATCTCAAACTTTAAATAATTGCTGGAGGTTAGAGGGTCCTGGGATGATTTACAATGAATGCTAACAAAAAAAAGCTTGTACACCTCAGGTAAATAAACCCATGTCTCTAAAGGATTGTGCTGTTCTGGCATAATTCAATATGCATTGTATAAAAGAGTGTGTAAACTGTCCTGCTCCCACCTCACATAAAGTAATAACTGTTGTCAGACAAACACTGAAGTCAGGATGATATTGGTTCTCAGTATGAAAGAGTTACTTCCAGAGGTCATCTCTTGCTCGTTCTTCAAGCCCTCTGCAGGGCTACAATAGTTTTGTAGCTATTTATATATCTATATATTTCTTTTTTAGTATTTTATAATATATGAAAAACTTGATTCAGATCATGTTTAATGAAAACACAAAAGAACTCAATGCTTCAGCAAATGAATTTGGGTCTAACTGTCCTTTCCAGTGAAAAAGTGAGGGAAAGAATGGAAAAATCTGAGAGGCATGGCTCACAGACATAGCTCTTCTAGAAAGATAAATCATTGCTTATTATCCCTAGGGGGACTTCCTTTTTAAAGAGGATGGGGGAGAAAACTGGAGTAGCTCCCTGAAGAAATGAGGTTACAAGGCTTTTGTCTTCTAAAAATCACATTTCAGGGAAGAAAACAGACTTTAAATATTCACTGTGAGTCCTGCACCACCTTACTTCTGACAGTAGGATATCTCATGAACTGCTCTGTTATTTCTCTCACCACATTTTTCTTCTAGGCCTAAACTCAGAAGACAAAGGGTAAAAGCTAAAAAAGTGAGACACTAAAAGTGAGATTGATTTATGTTAATTTTTCCAACTTTCATTTCAGTAGTGTGTTAGAATCCAGAATCTAATGGCAAAGTCTGCATATCTGCCACCAACATTATCTGCATTCAGTCACTGTTGCCTTGCTACTCGTGATGTTGCCCTGTGCAATAGCTGACCCACTCAGAAACAGGGTTTATTGTGTTGTGTGTTATAAAACCCAAAAGGCAGAGCTCCTCCTCTGTGATGTATTCAAAAGCTTAAATGTGACAAGGACACAATGCACACATGCATAATAAGAGTAGAGTCAGAACTACTAAATTCCACTTATCTTTCACTGAAATAATGCTTAATTATCATTTGAGTCACTTGGTGGAAATCATCTTGCAAATTAAGACAAGGGGTATGAAATTCTAGCAGAAATGCTTATTACATCTACAGTTCACATCATTTTTCCAAACTACAAATCTTCATCATGTTTTTTGCTCCCAACTTCAGCTCTAATAGGTCTTTGTAAAATGTCTTTATTAATTTTGTCTTGTTTATTGTTGCAAATGTATCACCATTTCCCTGCTTACAGAGATAAAACTGCATCTTTTTTGTTGCTGCTGCTTCCCCAGAGTATGAAATACAGATGAGTTACACCTCATCAAACCTTACATTTTTCTTCTGTGATATAACTTGTCATGCTTTCTTGCTGGTACATAATTCAACTTGCAAATGTCTCATCACCCTCCCCTCTCCTTGACACCTGTCAGCTGTTTGTCCTCTTGGTGAAGGTGTTCAGTGCATTATTATTCCAAACTGGGGAAAGTCCTTGGGAAGTGTCTGTCAATAGAGTGTATAAGAACTTTGAAATATAAACCTTGCTTTAAGCTACTATTCATGAGCTATGACATGAGTCAGAATGCTAAACCTATACAAGAAACAGTCATTGAATCCCTTATGCAGTAAACAGTCAAATCATATCACAACATTCTCTGAGCATCCTGATCCTGCAATGACCTCAACATGTGCATGGAGTACTTTGGATACGGTTTGCATAGCTGGTTGTAAGATTTAATTTTGAATCGCCTGAGCTGAGCAAAACTATTTAGAAAGTGGCCAAAATGTTTTACATTTCAGTCTCTGAAGTAGTGTCTTAAAAAAAAAATAATTCTTCACCATATTTATTACCTGGCACATTTAAAAGGGCAGAAGTAGGTATCACGAACAAAAAGTAAAGGTTAAAAAAAGTAAAGATATGCTACTGACAAGAATTGATGACTCAGGCAGAAATATCCCTGATTCTCATAGGTAAGCATAGGACAAATGCTGACAGGTCAGATCATCACATTTATTGTGGAAAAAAAAATGACCTTCTGGATTTGTGCAATAACTTTTTCTAGGCATGTAATTTCTTCTAAAGTTAGCACAGCATTTCTGAACCATGTTAGATTGATAGGCATGGAGAGGTAAGTCCTCAGTATGCACTCACACATATTTAAAAAAAAAAAAAAAGCAGTCTGGGATCAGCAACCTTTGGCCTGTTCTGCAATGCTCCAGTCTTGGAGTGACAGAATCAATTTAGTCTTCAAACTGTTTCAATGCCTGACCTCTGCTGAAACTGCCAAATAGACATCAATGCCAGTTATAACATCTAATTGCTTAATGTAGACGTTTGTCAATGGAGAACTAGCCACCAGCTACATTTCAATTAAGTCACCAAAGAGTCCTCCCTCAAGATCATGCCTTGTAGCCAAGCCTACCCAAGCCTGTAGTGAAATGTATAATAGGTTTTCTTCAGTGGGATTTTTACCTTTTCAGACAAACTAAAAGATGCTGCATTGAGCACAAGGCAACAGAAGAAAAATGCTTCAAACACCCCTGCAAAAGGAAGTAGTCACACAGGGCTTTGAAACTGAGATGATACAGATACAGATTTGATGGAGCACTGGAAAAGAAAGGAAGGAGAGGAAAATCACACCAACATGGCCCCAGAGGCCAAATTTTATAAAGGGCTGGGTGATGCATAAATTTGAGAAAGAGGGAAGTAAAAAGGTGACAATAATCATTAGAGAATGTTATAAGTGCCTACATGGAAGATTTGGAATAAGGTGATGAAAACAAGGTAAACTCCTGGAACGCTGAAGATGAGAAAGCTGCACCACAGGGTCTTCTCATGCTTATCTAATGTAAATGAGCAACAGACAATAAGCAAGTTTTGTTGTTCAAAGGTGCCAACTGAAACAGATGTGGAAGGGAAGAGAAGGTATTTAAGGTGTTAATTTTTGGTCATATGGAGTTAATAGAGTTAATAACTCATCCTGGTTGAGATACTGGAAATGCATAAATCAGCATAAATCAGCAAAAAGCAGATGGGCATGAATGAACTGTCAGAAAAAATGTACTTAGTGGGAGGAAAGGAGAGTGAAGAATAACATTCTGGAGTACCTCAGAGACAACAGGAGAAAAGAGATGCCATCAAAATGGCTGATAAAAAAACGGCTTCAGGTAAACAAAGTGAATGTACTATTATCCTAAAAGCAAACAGCCCTGAAGCACCAGCAGCATTGCTAGCAGCTCTCAAGGAGAAGAAATAAAGCCAATTCCCCAAGTTGCAGCTGCAACAAGCACATTACTGGGTTCTTCTTCAGCTCAGGGCAACATTCAGCATCAGAAGGGCAGTGGAAAATCAACAATATCCACATTGGATAAAATCAAGAAAGGTGGCAGTGTATGTGGGGCTCTGATTTTGGAGCAGGAAAAGACATTACAAGCAGTGGATATGCACAATGCATGTTTAGAAGAGAGAAGTTAGCATGTGCAGAGTGTGCCTGAGGAACAGAATGGAACATTCTGATGAAGAGGTTGTACTTTGCCTAAAATATTTCTACTTGTATTTAAGAAAAAAATATAGAACTCAACTGAGTTGGTTGATGCTATCGATCAGTACTTCATAAATTTCAGGTAATAAACAACACTACAAGTATTCATATATTTATTTCTTAGAAATGAATGCAAGTTCTGAGTATATACATATGATTTATATTTTTAAAATATGTCCATTTTGGTCCACATGTATGTCAGGATAATAAGCAATAATGTCACAGAGAAATGGCTTACAATTCATAGAAGAGATTTTAGCTTGTGATTATGCAGAAACAAAAGTTGAAGCTGGAGTTTTAAAATTAAGGATGCTTGTAGACTTTAAGTATTTGCAGATCCAGGAACAGATTGGATACTGTTTCTTATCACTACTCACTAGGTAGATTTAGATATCTGAATTCTACCAAAGTTACACTTTATTGTCTCACTGTATATATTGAATCTAAGTCTAAAGTTTTCTTCAAATTGCCTAAGCATTTCCTCTCTGAAATCTATGATTTCCTAGGATATACCACCTGGTCTCTGGCTTGTTTTCCAGCCTAGGTGCATCACCGAGCATAAATTTGATGACTGTGGGAGACAGGCTTGCCAAAAGCATCAGATGACTCAATATGAGTTAGCTGAAGCAGACATTTATTTTTAGGTGACAGCACTTATATATACTACTGACTTCCGTGCACGAGGATTACATGCCACGATCCTTTCAGTCATTGGTGCTTACAGGTGTCCACACGCCTTCGGCCTTTACTGATTGGTTATGTTTCACTGATCATGCGCCTCTGCTGATTGGTCACCTTAGATTCTAGCACCCTGTTTTGTAAATATTTTTCCTCAAAGTTATATAGCTCATACCCTAGAGGTGACTCCAAGGTCATTACACAACAAGCCATATCCTTTGGGCCTAATACTTGCTTGCATCCCAACAGATGGCATCTTCACTTCAGCCTTTGAGGCATTTTAGCCCATTCTCCATCCTTCTTAAAAACTTCCCAAGTTTCAAGCAAGTCAGTAGGTAGCAAGAAAATCACTTCCTGGGCTTCAGAGTTTCATATGCAGGGAAGGTTGGCTACAGAGTTAAGGTCACAGAGTCAAACTCTTGCATTTCTCTCTGCTTAGTGCAGAACATTGCTACTAGAAACCCTATTTACTCCAGAAATGTTTCACAATCAGCCTTCCTGAAATCTGCATGGCTCTAGGGCCCTCACAAAGGAGTAATGGTTTGGAAAAAAAGAGAAATATTTTTAGAGGAAACTTCTGGTATTATAGAAAATTAATGCTAAAGGCCATCTGTGACACAAACACAGCTTTCTGTAGTAGTATAATCAGGGATAATTTTGTGCTGAAAAAATCCAGACCAGTCTGTGTATCAGAAATAGTTCCACCTGTCAGCTGTCTTGCCATATTATTTGCAACTTCTTATGTATTTATGCTCCAAGTGCCTCTCTTCATAGAAATTAGTTCTACATGTATAACATTGAAATCAATTTCTTTTTATCTCAAAGACTATTCCAAGATTACTGTGTCTAAAAATAAAAATCTAGTGTCTTCCCCACGCTAACAGAAAATAATTAGAATAAAAATATCTCTTTCCTCTTAAATTAAAAATGAATGGTCTAAGAAGCATCTTCACCAGGCCCTCAGTGTTGACTCCTTTGTATTTAAATGAGCTCTGCCAGAAACTTCAGGTGTAGCAACAAGCCTGCAATTATTTATTATCAGTTAAGGTTACAGCATGCTAACCAATGACCTGTGTAAGTAATCTGCTGTGTTTAAAGCACTTGCCTCTCATAGGAAAGGTGAAAAATTTTTAAAGAGTAGGTTATTTGTTTCATATGTGTCTGGAAACACAGAAGTTGCATCTGTCTACCTATTTAATGTGAAATCCTTGAAGAAAACATTCCCATAAATTATGCCATCTCCTATTGCTTATTTCAATTATACTAAAATTAACCTTCTTGTTTTTAGATAAATTAATTGTTAGAAAATGCAAGCAGTTGCTATTTTATCAAAATCACCAACCAAGAGGAGGTCTGAGTGTTCGGTCTAGAATACAAAGCTGAAGAAAGGTCAATATCCACAGGGATTTTGAAGAGAATGCTGAGCTCAGAAATTACTGTGAATTGTAAACACCATATCACAAAAACTGCTAGCTTCAGGATGCAGACTTCTTTTCTTTTTTGATAGCATCTGGTGAAAGCATTGATGGTTTCAGAACACAACATGGATATTAACCTCTCATATCTAGCCCTGATGAAAAATTAGCTAAGACACAGTATTCCTACATTATTTGGTTTTGAACGAGTTTATTCTGTAAAGATAACAAAGTCATTTAACAAGCAAATAAACACTGGCATCATCCTCCCAATACTCAAAAGGCTGCTGTGGCTTAGGTGTAAAGGACCATGTCACCCTTGAGGGATAACATTTTTCTTGGCTGGTCTACTGCTAAGAATTTATAAAGAATAATTATATTTTTCTGCAATTAAAAAAAAAAGAGAGAGACAGAAAAATAAAATAAAATAAAATAAAATAAAATAAAATAAAATAAAATAAAAAAATAAAAAAAACAACCACCACTAACCAGAATAAAGAAAGCTATTACTTCTGTGAAATGCTTTTAGATGTCAATGAAAACTTTAGGACAACCACCAAATAAGTTAGAAACTACTTCAAGCATTACGTTTTAGAGTCTACAGCTCAAGTAGGAGATAAGTTTTAAAATATGGATTGGAATTGTTTTTTTTCTAAATATACTTTTGCACCTATATACTTCTACAACTTAGATAATCACAGAAGGAATGAGGAGAACACTGAAAATGTCACGAGAAATCTTCTTTCCTAAATATTGTCAATACAGTCATAAACAATACATCTGGTTGCTGGTCCAGGGAAAAAAAACAAAAAAAATCCCACCCAAAAATAAACCTAATGCAGCTCAAGATAAATTATGAGAAACTCCTCCTCTTGAACATTTCATACAGGAATTGCCTGATGGCTTAAATCCCAAGACTTGCTGGAATCTAGTAACCTCATCTACCTCTCATAGCTTGACTTGGTTAGGCGTCTTAAGGCCCTCTTGAGACAGATGAATCCAGAAGAATTTTTTCTTGGGATCCAGACTGGTTGACACAAACATTTTCACCAGCTTCCTAGCATCAGTAATTGGGGAACACTTTCAGCAATAGTCACATAATTGATTGAAAAGTGGTATGCTAACCAACATCAGTCCCCCCAGAAAATTTCCACTCTAGTGTAAGTGGATGGCTGCGGGCTAACCATCAAAGAAAAATGCAAAATTGTAAAATGTCAGGTGCTTGCTAGTGCTCAGCAAATGGTTTTGGGATTCTGAGTTTTGAAAAAGAGCAGAGGCCTGGGGATTTTTTACATTTATAAACAACATAGTCTTTAAGTAAACCAAAAGATTTTGGTATCATCCAATTAATAGTTACAGAGAAGATTCATATAACCAGCTATGTACTGGACAAAGTGTATGTGTAAGTATTTATAGCCCACAGGAATATCAAATTTTGCCCATTCAGTCTGTAGTCAAAAGTTTTTCAGATACATAAATCTCTTAATTAAACATAAGCATAAACTCTTAATTAGATTTGCATTTTAAGATATAATTATGACCACAATGAATCTTTTCAAATCAGATTTTTACCTGAAGGAAACAAATGAGGAATCAGGGACACTATACCTAAAGAGAACCTAACACTGATACCACGTATTCTAACTTAAAAAGGTCACAGTCCAGAGGTACCAGGTGCACTTTTGTGAATTTGACATTCAATATTCTCTGGCATGAAATGTTTTAATGTCTTGTTTTAAAGTATATTTGCCCATCTATTCCTCCTGTTATGTTTAATGGGGCAGAGGAAATGAACACAAACTAAAAGCTAATATTGAAATACATGGTGATATATATTGGATGTGTTACATTGATTTTAAACTACTATATATATGAATTCAGCCTGAAGCAGAATGTTTTTGTGTACATGATCTTTTCAGAACAGCAGTACTAAAAATATGTTTATTAGATATATACATTAAAAGTTAATGTCCTATCAAATATGATTTTTGGTATTGTTGTTCTGAATTACCTTAATACTCACTATCTGATTCTCACTATCTGAACTCAGCTAGTTTCCTTTAAATATTTTTGTTTCTTTTAATTTAATTGATTGCAAATTAAGTTGATATGGGAGTAAATTTTAGTCTAGCTACTCAGCAACCATTTATTCAGGATGCAGATGTTATCATTTATCTATGAAAAATTAACAGAAATTAAATCACATTCATGCTGTCTTCCAAAATAAATCACAAACAGTTTTATTTTAGAACAAGCGTTCATTAACTTCCCAAATTAAAGGAAGTCATAGTGAATACATTTTTTCAAGAAAAATCTTTTTGGTCATTCCAGAAAGTGTCTAATGCTTTCCTGTCTCTTTTTTTGTTTGTTTGTTCTAAATATGTGCTGCTTATAGATCATTACATGAAACAGCAATTAGGCAAAGGTATTAGCCATGTGAGTTTTTTGTCCCAGGCATATTACCTCTCCTTGTTAATGGGAAATTTCCATCAGCTTTGATATGAAAATGAACAGATAAAGTGAAAACAAAAAACCAAAACAAACACCAAAAAAAGAATGACCTATGCTCTATTGACTCTTTGCAGCTCAGAATGGCCACATGCCCCCAGAACTGCTGAAATTCTTTATGAACCTTCCTTTAGGTAAGGGAGTAGGAGTTTGAGATATGACCAGCAATTGTTTTACAATAGTTTTTACATTTCTCTCTCTTCTTCAAAGTACAGTACAGAAGACCAGCTTTGCTATTTTATACTCAAATAGCTACAAAATCTTATAAAGCAGAACAGTATCTCAATCCTTCACTAGGAATTGCTTTATGCTGAAGAAGGATACAGACATTTAGAAAAATATATTTTAAATTCTCATATCAGAATCTTGTTTCCTTTCCCTTCTGCCCCAGACTTCATGAAACTTTGTTCCCTGGGCATATTCTTCAAACACATTTCAACAGATTTTCTGGCACATTTGACTTGATGGTTTCTCTGGTGATAATGAAGAATGAGAGAGCCTGAATTACTTTAATTTTTCAAATGAGGTGTTGATAAAATTGCCTATTACTGATCACTATAAAATGTCTCTGGATTTTTCCTTTTTAATTTGTTTAGCTAAATTAATAGCAGCTTAGTTCATGTCGTGATTCATTTTTTCTGTGCCCATAATTTAATACATTTGCATAAAGCAAAGAGGGAAACATTGACTAAATTTTCAGCAATTTAAATAACCCCTAAGGACATATTATGATTATGCTAAGAGACTCAGGGGCAGGTGCTAATATTAAATAATCATATCCACACTATATGAGCAACAGATTCATGTTTGGATTAACCTTTCACAGAAATCCCAAGGCACCAACTTAGTATTTTTTTTTCCCCTTTCATAATACAAATGGAATTTTAAAGCATTCTCCACTACCAGTGAAAAAACCTTTGCTTCCTTTTGTATACTTAAAAGCTCTAAAGCATTTAGTTCTCAAGTTAAGCACAAACAACTTGAAGAAGACAAAAAAGATAACTCTCTTCAGGAAGATTTCTTTTTCATTGGTCAGCCAGCTGAACTAAGGAACACAGACAAAATAGTTGCATCGGTTTCTTGTTTTGCCCCATTCAGGTCTCTCCTGCACTCACTGTTGCTTCTCTTTTCTTCCTAACCCCTTTCCCAGTCTCTCTCCCACTTACCCATTCTCTGTGAAAATCTGTCATTTTCTCTAGTCCATCCTCTCCTTGAGCCATTTTCCACCGGCAAGGGAAATCTTTTCTCTCTTTATGTCTTGCACAGATCCCTTTTTTGTGAGCTCACCAGTCTTGCTAACTCTGTCACTTAAGTAATGGGCCTGATCTAGAGCACCTGATTGAAAATTGTGAAATATTTCTGTAGGTGATCATCCATTAAAGTTAATAAGTGAGTATAATTTTTTTAAGATCATTAGAGCACCTGATGTCTTGAAGCAATTGTCACTTTCTGGTACAAGCAGAAGGGGTAAACCATGTCCAGTACTGTATTTTGGAATTCGTTAGCAGAGAATGTGCTTTGTAAGACCTGTTTGAAAGTCCTCCTTTTTTTTTTTTTTTTACAACATTTCAGGCTTGGGATCTTATGCAGTACACCAAAGCACACACAGTTCTATTCAGATAGAAACAAAAATTTGATACTTCAATAGTGATCACATATAAACACCATTGTGATTTTTCCTTCAAGGGAATGATGTTCCCATTATCTTATCACAATATGTAAGTGCTGCAAGAATCCAAGGAACAAGAACAGACCTTGTGTCTTTTCTTTCTGTTGATTTCAGAATATCCTTGTGCTATGTAATTAGTTTCCCATTACCCATCCTCTCACTCATTCAGAGGTGTGCCCTCACATTCACTGACGTATCATGTCGTCTTGTCAGAATTGTCCTTCTGCTTTCTCCTGCTCATTTTTCCTACAGTTTTGTTAACTCTTCACAGTCTTTCTTCAGGAAGGGTCTGGCTGAACCTATTGTATGAGGCTTAAGTTCAAGTTTCACACCAAAATGAGGACATCTGGGTTGTCAGGCAGCCTGACACAGTCATCTATATTAAAATCACCGTGTTGTAAGTACTGTTTAGTTACTTCAAATTTACAATATCTGTAGCTTTTTCTTCATCCTTTTGGTAAGTGTTTAGGACAGTTTATTCATTAAATGAAATTTTTTTGTACCTACTGGCTTTCAGTGGAGATACTAAATGCAAAATAACCTGTTCTTGCAGAACTGCACTTCTTTGTCTTAGGAGTCATGTATGAATATTACTGATTATGAACATATTAGGTTTGTTATCTCCATTCTCTCTCAGGCTTCATTAATTATTCTTTACCCAATTACTACTATATGCAGGCAGCTTAATGTAGATTGCAGCCTGTAAGTACTGCTGCCCTTCTGCTGGTATCCCTCCTTAGTTTGGGTGCCATGCATATACTATTACAGTACACAGTCCCAATAGATTTTCTGCGGTTTTGCAATCAAATTTCTGTAGAGTTACCTTGCAATGGTCCCTGGCATAGTTTAATTCTGGGCCAACTAGCACTCTCCTGAACAATTTCCACATACGGTTCAGGAATTAAGATGGGTAAGTGGCTATTCCTAGTAGAGAGTTAAAAATGGATCACCTTGTTTTGGAGACTAGATTTTATTAGTACAGTTGTGAGCCAGGAAGGGCTCACATTTGATTTACTGCCATAGACATTACAGAGCTACAGAATAGTTCAGATCAAACATCAATGGCAAGTAGTGAAACATTTTTACCTGAAGGGTGAAAAAGCTGATAATTCCTCAAATTTTCAGTTTAGCTGATGACTATGCTATCTGTTTTGTTGTTTGGATTTGTGGGATGAGTAGTGGTGTGAGAGTCTTTTTATTTTTTTTCTTGGGGAGGGGAACAGTATGGTAAGGAGTAAATAATTTACATAGTCTCATTTTTCAAGTTTTCTTTCTTGAACTTTCTGAACTTCTTATTTTTTTAGTTCAATAATTGTGGTAGTTTTGACTATTTTCATTAGTCATCCGAATGTCTTCCATCATTTAACCTACAGCAGTGCTTCAAAACATCATACTCTGCTTGAATGCCACAATTCATTTAATCCATCACATGCATTTTTAAACTGCATTTTCAGAGCACCATTCACATTCCCTACCTTACATGTTGGACACTTCATAATTTGTTTGAGTTCCAGCATATGGTATTCATTTAAATTAGAGCTGCTGTAAGCAATTCATCAGCAGCATGATGTCTGATGGAAAAAGATTCTTCACTTTCTTGTATAATATTATTATAGCTGCTCTGTTCTTTTTTGAGCTAGTGAAAAGTGTAGACCAAAGGAGAAAAGAAGCAGGGAAGGAGTGAAGAATAAATTAGAAATAAGCTAGAATCATACCAAAGAAGCCTGGAATGCCAAACTGCAACAGCATGAAATTCAGTGAGTAAGAGCAGCTGGCCTTATTTGCAATTACAGACTTACGATGCAATTGCCTGTTAATGGCCCAGTTAAATTGTGAAGTAGATAACACTGTATCAGTTACACAGATAAAAACAGAGATCTCAGGCTATGAGTTTGCTTTATAAAAGGATATCTTTCCATGAGTTGGACAGTGCATCAGCACAAAAAGTCTTCACAGAAAATAATTGCTGATCTGCTAACTTCATCATCCATTTTCCATCATTCTGTTTGGGAAAGAGTAGGGCTCAGTTCTTCCATGGATCACAACAACTGCCTTTAGAAATGTAACACTTCTTGATTTAGTAAATCTACTGATATCCATAATTTTATCACTGACTTCTCTACAGCTACCATGCCACCAGTTTGGAGAGTGCTGGACTGTTCTCTGACGGTTGGTACATGTGATACACAAACTCTCAGATTTCTTACACTATTTTGTGGTAAGCATGGTTCTGTTTGCATCCTTCAGTCTGGGCTGAAAACAAGTGGCAGTAATGGGCACATCTTCAAGCAAAGCTCTAGAAGTACATAGAACTTTCACAAATAATGCCTCTACTACACCCATGATTGTATGGTTGTTGCTGCACAGTTCCAGAAAGCAATGACTTCCGAAGCTGCCCACACACTTGTTTAGGCAAATCATAAATAAAATCAGGATGTAAAGTTGATGCAAAACTAAAGTAGTATAGAAACATTATATTTCCTTTTCATGCAGTACAGTAAGACTTCTCTGTTTCTCAGTTGTCTGTACCCACAGGGTTAAGCATAACCTAAATGTCTCTGCAGTCAGATGACCTTAAAGACTTGAAGCCATGGTCCAAAGCTCACCTTTCTTCTTGCTGTTATTTCAGACATTGCTACATTTTCCCACAAGCAAGAAACACTTAGCAAGTAGAGTTTGAAGAAAAATGACCTCTATGAATTTTACTGTGGCACTGTTACTAGAGCAGGAGACAAAACCTCCTGGGACCCACCAGTTCCACAGTGCTGTACTAACTTAGGTCTAGTGCCTAATTCCCTCTTCATCTTCATAGGCCTGTTCATCATAGCAGCGTCTGCTGCCCATTTCAGATTCTCTGGAAAATAACTACAAAAAAGAAGGGGCTATTCTGCATCCATATTGACAAGACTTCTGTTTCCTTTAGTCCAGCTCTAAGTATTCTACAAATGTCTGGAATTAGTTAGCTCAGTTCTAAAAGGTGGTTAAACACCAGTTTGAAGGAGCGAGTAGCAACTTGAAATCCATCTTAGACTAAAATTGTTTGACTGTGACAATAAAAAGCTGTGATATTAAAATGAAAGAGACAACACTGAATTATATAGTGTCCTCAAGAAAGTTTGATGTTGATGGTGGATTTCAACATGTAAGTGAAGAACCACGTTCAGCTAAGTGTTCTTATAATCAATGTAAAGAACTTAACTTCTGACAGATAAACTTCTGAATAAAAAGGAAAGAACCTCTATTACAACTCAGGTGTTGACAGCCAGATACAAAAAGCCTCAACAAAAGCATTAGAAATTCCAATAAATTCCAAAATTTTACTTTTCCTCTGCCTTCCCTCCCCGAACAGTTTGGATGTGTGTCATCATTTAAGCCTAGCCTATAACAAAGGACCATGAGGCCACTCACTCTCCCTCCCTCTTTCCAAGATGGCAAGGAGGAAATCCACATAAAAACTCATGGGTCAAGACAAGGACTAGGAGGGTCTCACTCACAATTTAGAGTCAGCAGCAAAAGAGGCTCAAGTTGGGAAAAAAATTGTTTAATTTATCATTAATCAAATCAAAACAGGGCAAAGAAAAAACAAAAATGAGAGCTTAAATACCTTTCCTCACGCTTTCCTTCTTCCCAGGTCCAAATCACATTGTTCCTGATATCTCTACCTCCTCCTCTGCAGCACCATAGGGGGACAGAGAGAGGATTTTATGGTCTGTTCGTCACAGATTGTTTCTGCCATTCCTTCTTTCTCAGGGAGAAGGAGTCCTCACAGTCTTCCCCAACTCTAATGTGGGGAAGACTCTCTCACAGGAGAGAGTCCTTCATGAATCCTCCCAACATGAGTCCCTCCCACAGTTGCAGTCCCTCAGGCACAGACTGCTCCAGTGAAGGTGGCCAGAGAGTCACTGCTGCTTCGGGAACAGTCACTTACCCTGGTGGGGGTCTCCATGTCTGTAGCTCTCCACCTGTTCCATCGCTTTCCTCTACAGGCTGCAGGTCTGTGTAGAAGATCTTTTTGGATTTCAGGGGTTTCTATATTATTTTTTTTTTCACAAGAAATAAAAAATTGTGAAAAAAGTGTGTATTTTTTGCAAAAATGAATAGTTGGAAATAAAAAGGAGTAGCAAATATTTATGATTTATCTCAGAGGACTATATTTACTTTTATGTTTTAAATTATTGAGTTAGTGGTCTTAAGAGGCACTATCATTACACAAAACTCCTGCATCTCTATGGAAAAACTTAATGCATGTGACAGTAGGTGAATAATTTCCTCGCTTCAAGTTAAGTGCTATTTTTGGAATCTGTAGAGGAATTTCTTTAGCCAAGTTCTCCTCTGTTCAAGCGGTCAATTCATTGGCAGAGGCCCAGGTAATAGGATCTGTCTGTCTCATCTATTTTCAGGCATCTACAATGTAGACATATACATGTGAACTATCTCCTTAGATCTCTTCCATAACAAGCAGAGAGAAAGATATACTGCTAGTAAACAATTTATCCCATTGAAGGTAAGCATCTGAAGTACATCAGATGAATTATGTACCACAGGCCTTACTCTCCTCACAAAAGTAATATAGGCAACTGTCAGGCACAGGTGTCCAGAATCAGATAAGCAAAACTCTTCCCTAGGCTTCTTCTGTTGCGAGATCAAAACTGAAACTACAAATGATCCTTCCATCTTTTAATCACCAAATACACTTTAGCATGCAGATTCTAACAGGCCTTTGAGAGAGGAAATGTTTAGAGCAAGCAGAACCCTGGAACTGAAATGAGCAAAATCAGAACTGAAGTTCCTGTAGGGAAGAGATCAGGAGGTTGTCCATCCCTAAAGGAAAGTCATAAAAGAGGCCAGGATGTATCTGGGCACAGAAGAAAACAAGGGACAACATAAGCAACTACATACTCCTTCAGGTAGAATAACTGCAGGAAGAAGTATGGGAGGTTCTTGTTTTACTGCATATGTTTATCTGATGGGTTTATATGATGGTTTAGCATATCTTTCTGATGGGCAGCTGATATATGTGCAAATATTTCTTAAGGTAAAGGACTTTTTCCTGAACTGTAGGGCAAGAGGAACGCTGTGGAGAAGTTCAGTGACTTCTTTGTAGAGTCCTGCCTCCAGTCTAGGAGCTACACCTTTGCTGAAAAAACCAGAAACTGTAGAGGTTTATTAGTACACCTTCCAGAAAAAACAGTGTCAGTGCAGGTATGAACACTACAGTGGGCTCACAGCCTATAAACCTGTGAGCTGTGTTCAAGAAAGGTTTTAAAATAACAGTACCAAAAATTCTAAAATACACATCTGTCTTCTTTATCTCTTGGCTCAGAAATTTACATTTCTTTACTGTGGCCCCTACAAGTTCAATTATTTTCACCCTTCTTTCAAATTATCTCAAAATACTACTGTACCAGTCCCATTGTTCTGAACAGTACAGGCAGCATAAACAATGTCATCCTACAAACTATGATACACAGAAAACCTGCCTGTTACAGTGTCTGTCTATATAAACCATCTGTCACCTGAAACATACAACAAAAGCTAAAGGGTAGAGATGAACTCTCTTATGCCACTACTTCTAGTTAGTGATAGCGATCTTGTTAAAAAAAAGAGGACTTTTATCCAACTAAGATACCTAGAGAAACAGATCATGTTTCTAAGAGTCCCCTGAACACCTCACAAAGAATCATCTACTTGTTAAGAAAACTTTTTAAAAATTAAAAATCCTGCTTAGTATAGACCATTCTGTCCTGGAATTTGCACAGAAAGCCATTAAACAGAGACTCTATTGGAAGAAAATCCTGGAAAGAAATCTTCCCACAGGCACATTCCTGAGCTTTTGAGCAGCTTGTCAGCCTCGTGAAAATAATCAACAGAAGCAAATTCTCCATAACCCTTAGTACACTGAATATAGACTGTACCTGTGCAACAAAAGTGAGACTCACCAGTGTCTGTACTACTCGCTGTGAATATTCCCTACAGCAGAGCCATGAGCATCTCTGAGTACTGTACCTGCACTTGGACAAATGTAGACCATTTCAATCACTGCACCAGATGTTATTGAAGCATATATGGAGTTGGTATGACACAACTATAATGCACCAACCTGAAGTCATGTACTGAGGCTATGCATGACATAAATATCCAGCTATCAAGGAATGATATTTCCCATAAAACACTAGATCTCCATCTCTGAGAAGATGTTCTCATGTTTCTTATCTGCACAAAGGAAACATAACAAAGACTTTCTAAAAACAAATCTCAGAATTCTCTTTTCAGCATGTTATAATATCTCACCCCAGCAACAACCTCTCTACATTCCAGAGACTATACACCACATTTCTCTTTCCCTGAAGTGATCACTGTTTATTAACCTCTCTGAACTTCTCTTATTCTTTCTTCCCCTCTCTATTTTTCTCTCTCTTCAGTTCTTTTCACCCTCACAACGTTCCTTCTGCTCCCTAGGAAACAAGAATTCTTTTCCCAGAGGTGTTTTAACTGATATATAATGAAGTAAATTCTGACTAAATGTTCTTAATAATTGTTATTGAAATCAGCTATTTCTATTTGGAGATCTAGCAGAGACCTTGGGTTCATGACCAAAATTTTTCTCAGGAATACTAATAGGTATAACAAAAAAAAACTACCTCTGCATGTGGTTTCTTTGAAAATTATGGCAAAAGGGTAAAATAGTCTCATGATTAGTTGTCCTAAATAGTTAAATTTCCAAAATAAATTTCCTAAATATTTTTCATAATATACAGTTTATGAAGTTATAATTTGTTCTTGCCTGTACTGTGCAGTGTATTCATGACAGAGTAGCAAAGATGTAAGTAGTCAAGTTAGGAACTTTTGCTGATGGTGTTATTCAAGATAATAAAATTCAGGACTGACTATGAAGAACCACTTCTTGATACTGAATAGGCAGGCAATAAAAGAATAGATGAAATTCAATGTAGATAAACTAAAAAAAAATGATGCACAATGGTAAGAACTCAAATTTTCTTTGTGGAGTACTGTTCTCTGATCTGATGGGATTGTGGGGATGTGATAGCTGGACGGAAAAAAGGTCATTCAATAGTTGTCAAGACAGTAAATTGAATGTTAGGAACTACTAAGAAAGTAAAATAGAACAAAATAGAAAGAATCATAATGCTGTGGTGTAAAACAATGGTCCAATGGCTTCTCAGATACTGTGTGGTATTTGGATCTTCATAAAAAAGGCAAATAAAATATGAAAGGCAAAAAACCAGTATGAACAATTAAGAACTAGGAAGGAATTCTATATAAGGAATGACTAAATAGTTAAATAGCCTCTTTAGGCTAAAGAGACAACAGAGAGGAAAATCATGTGCCTATAAAATCATGTGATATGAAGATGAACAGCAAAATGTTCCATCCATCTTCCAGTATAAGAACCTGCGACAACAAATAAGCTTTAAAACAGAAGCCAAAGGGAAGATCTTCCCTTTGCATGCAATGCACAGCTGGGCTGTGAAAAACCTTCCTTGAGGATATTGTAGGTGGCAAAATTGACATTGTCTCTAAAAAGGTTTGACAGATGGTAAATGACCTCTGGCCCAGAAAGTCTGAGGGCCATAACTGACTGAGGGTCAGGAGAACAGTTTGGGGAAGTGTCACTGCCTGCTGTCAGAAACAAGATATTGGGCTAAATGAAACTGTTACATGAATCCGCACAGACACTCAGCAGATTTTGATGGGGCTGAATTGCCAAAAAGTTCTTAAAGGCAGTCCTTGCTGTCCCATACCTGATAGGGGCTGGGTGATTTCTTCATCAGAGTTAACCCAGAACAGCTATCCTCTGGGCAATTTTTTTCGTCAAGGAGGCCATTTTTTATGGATCCATTTTCCTTTGATGGCAGCTAAGATGTTAGCCAGCATGATCACATTTCACTGGTGAAGCCCATAAACTGATAACCTTAGGCTTGTAGTTTTATGCTGCCTGGCTCTAAACCTCCAGTACTCTAAGTCTCACAGTACAGAGTTTTAGTCCAAAAAGTTTTTGTAAAAGAGTGTGGACTGTTGTTGGCCTTCTAGTGAGATACATGCATACCAGCCACTTTTAACCAGTGTTTGTGAAGCATGTATATATATTTTCTTCAAACTCTCACAACCCAAGCATGCCTAACACCTTTGAAAACTATGCATAGGCCACAAGAAGATGATGTCAGCTTGTTTTTCATAATGCTTGCTATGTCTGCAGAAGACAAAATATCCTATGTGCATTTTAATTCCTTAAGCGTTTCGTGAAGGTTTCAAATTAGAATTCTCAGCTTGCATTAATTCTTAAAATTATTAATGCTATTCATGGACTCAAAAAATGTTATTATTCTGAAAAATCTGAATACTTATGAACTCGCCTAAATTAGAACACACTATTTGCATTATTCATGTTGAGAACTTAATTTTATTTCAGTGGGATTATTCATTACAGGAAAGATTGTTGGTGAGTACAATCAGTGGACTCTAACTGCAGTTACTGTTTTTCAGTTTGAGCGGATTCCTGTCAATCTGCTTACCTGCTCACAGTACTTTAATATTTAAAGTTATATCTGAGGATCTCCTTTGTTACTTGCTATTTTTATTTTTTTGTGTGTGAACAAAAAACCATACAAAACCCAAAAACATTAAAAAAAAAAAGCTGTAAAGAGTAAGATTATGGAGACAAACAATTTTGAGTATTTGTTGGCTTCTGAAAAATGTAAGCATCCTTGTAGCACACACTCAGGGTATCAAGGCTGGATGTATTTTCACATCCTCCATGGTCAGTGAGAGTTTATGGACCTCTGGGTTTAATCTTCAGAACTCCTCAGTGAATGTAATGATCAGGCATTCTTGTAAAGCTAAATATCATGAATTTTTAAGCAAAATATTAATATATAAAGGACTTCTGAAACAACTTATTTGTCTCATCTGAATATCATTGTCTTGTGAAAATGATTTAAACAAGCCTCATTTCCAGAGGTGTCCTACAACATCCTTACATCTCCACCTCTTTTCTCCTTAAATAACTCTATTTTCTCCAATGACAGTGCTTCTCAAATTTCTTTAAAATTCTTTTAAGGGTTGTATTGTTAGGATTCTTTTTTAAATTTGTATAAGAAGGGTTTTCACCTTCTGTAGCACAGGAGGAAAGATGTCAGTGACAGGTTATTCAGAGGCAAAAAAACCATTTACATTTTATAGAGCAAAGGGATGAGTTCTTCAGAGTCACATGCTTCATCTAAACCTCTTCAAAGGTCTAAATTATGAACTATAGTACATCTTAACCCAGGGGAAAAGATAGGTCCTGTGAATTTCTGCCCATCCTCTCTGCCCCGCTTTAGGGACCAGGTTTTCAGTCAGTGTACACTGAAAACGTCCATGAGCACTGAACCTGCACCTATGAACAGATGAGAACTGGGTTGCCAACACTCATTTGTAATTCCACTTCAGTGTCCCATTTTCCATACAGGGTAGTGTTTACCTTTTGATTTCTTGGCCTCTGATCAAAAACTAGGTAGTTGCCAAAACAGTAGGGAGCTTATATGATTGATAGATAACATCCCATGAGAGAAAAAAAAGATTAATTTTGAAAAGGTAAGATAAAAATTATCCAAAATTAACCATTAACCAAATTAACCATTCCAAAATAAAAAAATAAAATAAAAATAAAATAAAAAATAAAAAAATACATATTACTGCAGTTAAAAATATTACTGCAGTTAACCTTTTAATTGAGGTCTAATACCAGTAATGATATCAATATCAATGGAAATTATTAGCACCATTGAAACACTTTACTACTCCTCAGGACAGTTGGATACTATACTAAAAAAATAATTCCTTATGGAATACTACTCAGTTGAAGGCACAGTAATAACAGTGCCTAAAGAGATTGATTCTGAGGAATCAGCAGCCTATGTTCATTTGAAGGCATCATAACTTGGAACTCTACATATATGAAACATCACCACCAGAGAAGCTAGAGTCATGTTAGCTAGAGTTTTGTACTTCACAATTAATTTAAAATGACTTTCATTCATTAAGCCCTAATGTCAAAGTAAAAAAAAATAATAAATAATAATTTTAATATAAAAATACTAAATAACTTCAGTTTCATCTTGATAAGTAGCTAGGAAGCCATAGAGCATCAGCTTCAGTGATTAAATATTAAATACAGCTTGTAGTCTGTAGCATATTTATTGTTTAGTCAAAAGCAGAAACTCCATAGCAAATGCCTGAAGAAAATATTCCCTTTCAGGAAAAAAAAAAAAGCATTGGTTGTGCAATGCCACATAATGTTTATGTTAGCAGTTCAATGGCTCTAAGGGATGCATGTGAGATACTCTGAAGCACTTTCCTATAATATGCTTTTAACTTACATTTTGCTTTGTTCCAAAACCAATTCACAATACAAAATTTCTATAAAGCTGTTAGGAGGAAAGGTGAATAAATGAAAACTTAAGTCGTAAACAAATGTAACAAAATATGGTTCATAATTACTCAGGGAATCATCATCTACTCGTATATATAGATCTTGCAGTTTATTCATTCTAACATTCACTATTTTTTGAAAGACAGCACTTGCATAACAGTTTGTTATGATATTTTTCATTGAAAGACTGTGGCTGGTACTACAGGGAAACTTGCAGCTCCTCCAGTATTTTCTACACCACTTTGTGGCAGGTGGACTCTTCAGAAAGGAAGGGGCAAATATTTTTTTCCTTGGGGATATACAAGAGTCTGTCTAGAAAGAGAAGCTTTTAGAGCGTAGATGTGTAGTGTTTAGATGTGTAATTTAGTGGGGTGAAGTAGTGTGGTTTACCAAACAGATGTAGATTGTTTTAATGAAGCAAGGAGCAACTATGCCATGAGACCTCCAAAGGGGTGGAGGGGAAGAATTCTTGCAAAGGGACTGCCTGTGCTACTCTGCTACATTGAAAGATACTTAACTAAGAGTTTAAAAACAAACACGGGGGACAGGATATATCCTGCAAAGACAGTACAGATAGATATTTGTCCTTGATGCCCCTTTTTTTTTATCCTTTCAAGAGTCTTTGTGCTTTAGAAAAGTCCATGGTCTGCTGCTGAGTAACCAGAGTTTTAGACTCCCCTTGGTGTTTTGACACATGCGTTCTAAGCGAACAGTTTAGAGAGACTCACCTTCTAGCGGTGTCACAAAACTTAAAAATATAACATAATAGATGTTGTAATGTGCTATCACACATTATTTTTTTAAAAGCTTCCCTCAAAACTGTGTCATTCATTGTATATAGAATCATATAATTATCAGAGGCCGTCTAGGTCAATAGTTCTCCACCTTCTTCACCCAAAGTTTGTAGTGGACAATACGTTAAGACAGCCCAGAAAATATTTGTGCACATATTAAAAATATAAGCATTTTCCATATCACTCTAACAAACTCAATAAATTCTAGTACAAAAGGCAACAACTGAGCTAAGGTACCATAGGAAAATACTTGAGAAATCAGAGGCAGCTAATGTGCCCTACGTTAACTGCTAAGTGACAGTTCTGCCACTACTTTTCTTATAATAGGAAGAGAACAATATCTCAAAGTGATCTGTGGGAAATAAATAAAAACTCTTCTTGAACTCTGTCACAGTTTAATGATGGGCTGGCAATTAACTGAATGACAGATGCTCTCTATTACTACCCCTCCTTTCCCTGATAAAGGAGAGAGAATATGGGAGAGAGACTTATGGGTTGGAAACTAAACTACACAGCTTTAATGAAACAGTAATGATACAAAGGAAAAGTTATTAAATATACACAGATATACAGAAAAATGATACCACATTTCCTCTTCCCTTCCCCCAATAACTCTCACGTCACCACCGAGGCTGCAGGGCAGCCCTGGGAAAGTCCAGACTGGACCCCTGGAGTCAGCAGCAGTCGGGAGCTGGAGGCAGGAACACACAGATTCAGGCTGGCACGGATCAGGACCACAGGCAGAGGAATGGATGGAATCCTCCCAGGATGCTGAAGTAAAACAGAGATGGGTGAAGAAGGGTGAAGGTGAAGAGGAAGAAGGAAGGGGTTTAACCCTCATGATCCCTCAAGTTTACACCAAGTATAACGTGTATGGGGTGGAATACTCTGTTTGGTCAATTCTGGTCATTTATCTTGTCCACTTCTCCTTAAAGGAGGGTTGCAGGTGTGACCTCTTTACTCCTTTTCTCTTTCTGGAGCATAAGATATTCCTCAGAAGTGAGCAATGGAGTTGGTTCTGCAGACCATTCTCTTGCCATAACTAAACATCAAGAATTATCGGCCCTAGGAGCTGCCACTGACTGAGAAACTTGCTGTTAATTTCAGCAAGAACAGCTACTTATGAGAGACTTAGCTGAAAGCAAAATTACAAGACAGAAAATGAGCTCTCTCCTGGCCCAAACCAGGACAAACTCAAAAGTTATCATTTAAGAGTTGTAACCTGTGTGGATAAAAGCCATATTCATTATGTGATTGTACAGGATCCTGAGTAACCTGATTTAGCCCTGAAGTTAAAATCTCCCCTTCTACTCTTCCCAGATACTCAGCACAACCACAGCTTTGAAAATGGCCAGCATCAGGGTGAGGAGAGTGCCACTTCAGGACCTAAGAAGATCCAGAGATTCTACAGGGCACTATGTCTGAAGAGAAACACTTCTCAGGTAGGAAGAAGCCTGGTGCCAGCACATCAGAGAGGGACAGGGAAGCACATGGTAGTGCTCGGAGCAGCCATGACAAGCAGGTCCACAGTCTGCCCAGGTAATGCCACAGTGAGGACAGCAATCTGCATCTCACCTCTTCCCCAGTGCTTTTTCCCACCCCCATTATACCTCCTCCTCTCTCACGCCCTCCCCATGTCTCAGCTGCTGCAAGAATGGATTCACAATACATGAAAGCTGACCTCAGGACAAAGGTATTCTCAAAAAACCTGGAGAAAGCTTACAACTACTTTTTGAACCATCCTGTCTGAAGTCTGCCTCTGAGAAGTCCTTCCAGGATGTAGCCTGTAAAAGACAGGCACCTCCACAGGTGAAAATTTGTTCATGTGAACCATAGGTGTCTGCAAGGGGAAAGCACACAAAAAAAACATGAACAGAATTTTGTCTCCAACTCTATTAAAGATTACTAACTTACATTTTTGTTTTGTTTATCCTTTTGAGGAATATCCAGAGGGCAGAATCCTGTGTCCAAGCACTGTCCAGAGTTGCCCCAGCTTGGATTATGAGCTCCCTGAAGAAGAGAGATAGGAAGCAGACACTCATCCACACAGGAGCACGATCAGTATTGACAGGACAAAAATTCAGTTTTGACTTGGGAATTAATGGCTTGATGTGATTTCTCTACCAAAGACTTTTTGAAAGTCAGTTTTTTAAATAGTTCAATTAATAATTTAAGTAGCTCAGTTCTTTGAAGTCATAAGTATAAGAATTTTTGTCAAAAGATGGACACGTCAGTTCATCTCTGTTTTTATCATTTCTTGTAGAAACCCTCAGGGTAACAGTGAATATTGTGTTACATAAAAACTAACTGCTAAATGGTAAAGGAGTATACCACTTTAAGAATAAAATTATTAGGTGAAGAGTGTTCATGAATTCACACTGACACAAATCCAAAAGTTAATGCATGCATTTGTCTGGCACCTGGCAATAAGAAGCTAACAGGGACAGGCAGATAGCAAAGATCAGTTTATGGATAATCTCATTAAAAGATGTCCTTCAACAGGAGAAAATGAAATTTACATTTTTAGCTGTATTATCCTACCCAAGGTAGATAGTACAGAATTAATAATCTATTTTAAACCAAGAAGTAAGTCTCTGTAAAAAAAATATATTCAAACAAATAAAATCTGCAAATTTGGTTCCCTCCTTAGGTCTTGCCTTTTGCTGTTAGAAAACCAAGTATCTTGTGAGAGCCAGATCTTTGTGTTTTCAAGCCTTCTCCTCTGTGCTGGGGAAGAATAAAAGGATAGGTACTTAAGGAAATCCCAGGGTGATCAGGATTCCTTAATGGAAAGTTTGATGCAAAAGCTACTATTTTCTTTGTTGACACCACTGCATGGTGCAGATGGCAGTATAAATCCATCTTTGTAACAAGGGTCTTGACTTTTTCTTTCCAGAGGCTGAGTCCCTTGTGAGTGTTGACATGAGCTGGGTCACTGTGCTTGGCACAGCAGGTGAAGAAAAAGGAGCTGACCACATTTCAGCTATGACTCAATTTTGAGGGGGGGTGAATATGTTTCAGAATTATTGAAGGAAGAAAGGAAAATGTAAAGTATATTCCCCTGTAAAATATCTTTACAAGAAGACAAGGAGATGCCTCTCAAGTTGAACAGACAAAGTTCAATCTTAAAAATCACCCCCAAATAAAACATGGTATTTTGAAGACTAAGGAATTACAGACATATTTGGCTATTTATCTTTTATCCTCAAAAGTGATTTGATTTTTGCTCAGGATCACTTACCAGGTTCATCTGCAGCGTGCTGCACCCCTAATTTCTGGTAAGCACCTTTGATATGCCTGGTGTTCTGTCACTATACAAAAAAAAGTTATGCTATTTATGCTGCTTTAGGCATATGTTTTAACTAACTAAATCTACAGCTCATTAACTACATCAGCACAGACTTACTAATATTAAGGCCTGATATTAAATTCCATATATTTTATGCTTCTTACAATTATTATTTAATGTTAATAATTAAATTCTGAGAATATACAACTGCATTGGGTGTTGTCTAAGGAGATAGGCTGAGTTTAAATGTTGTTTTGGACTAGGCTTCCCTAAGATATAAGAGAGTAAATATGAATAAGCAAAAAAAATTTGAAATTACAAGTCTTTGAGGTGCTATTGATGTATCCATGTTGCTGGGGATCTCGGTAGAAGAGATATAGTAGGGACACCATCTGTGTGTGTCTTTAAATTTGTGTTTTGCTAAAAACTCTGCCATGTTTTACTTAAAATTATAACAAATAAAACTTCTACAAGACTGTTGAAGAAAAATGTACTCTTCAAAAATATGTAGCCAAGTGTGAGGAAAAAAAAGCTCCTGCAGAAAGTGGATTATTTTGTTAATAATTATATTATATTATAAATAACATTTATATGATAAACCCTATGCATTTATATTTCATTAATTCATAAATTTAATACATTTATATTTCATTAATACAATTAATTTCATGTATATATTTATATTTCATCAATTCATGCACTTAATACACTACAGCTGGGGAAGAGCAAACTGTAATATCAGCTATCTACTAAATAACAATGCTCATCTGTGGCCACTTCTGCTCCAACCACACCTATTCAATAAAAACGGGAGTATCACTGCAAGCAACTGTGATCAACAAACACTTTTAATCTGAATGCATAAAACAATGCTAAGTATTCAAACAGAAGTGGAATTCCAAGTCTAATAATCACTTTAGACTCACTTTAGACATATGATGCTAAAAGAGGAAGATCGTTTTCTACCAATTTCAGTGGACTGTAGTTGGATATCTCCTTTTTTTTTCCAGGAGATTTTTTTGATAATTAAACTTCATGTTCTCTCAAGGACAAAGTCTACCCTCAAGACTGGAAGAAAATTCATGTTTACTGGGAAAATAAAATGTAACCTTTACTCCAGGTAGTTTTTAAACCTCAGCTCATGGGCAATTATTGCCTGGAAGACTCCTCAGGGAACCACTGTTCCAATGTTGGTCAAAAGCCTCTACATGATTCTCACTGTTTATGATGCTAACTGTTTTGATGTTGATTACTCTTCCTACCTCATATAAATTGAGGAGCTTTCATCTTTAAGTATCACAGAATGCCCTACATTATTTTTTTTGCATATATCCTGTCAAAAAAATGCCATTTTTATAGAAGAATATGATGTTTTGTTCCGTGAGTATCCTAGATAATATTTAAGAAAGGATCTTTGCAAAGACTAATTACAAAAAGACTTGACTTTTAGTGCTCTAACCACAGTGAACATTTCATTAACAGCATTGAGGCAATTATTGTAGCAGGCTCAAGGAGGAATGAAAATCATTTCTAGTAACACTCAAGTTTGCCTTAATGTATTCATTTTATCTTGGTCATATGCAACTCAAAACTGCAGTCACAAGGGGGTATGTCCATAAACATTCGACACTAAAAATCTAGCAAAGAATAACATCATAATGTTCTCTACAAAACTCATAAAGTCACCATGCTCTCAAATGAATCAAAATCAGTTCCAGAGAGAACTGGATGGGAATTAAAAATAAATAAATAAATAAATAAAAATTTTTTAAAAAACATGTTTTTTCCTCACAGATTGGAAAATAGCAATCCATCAGAAAAAAAGAAGAGTTAACAGCTGAACAGTTTAGGTTTCAGATCATTCACCTGAATTGAAATAGAACAATACCATACTCTTTCCTTAGGTCAATATGATTTAGTATTTAAAGAAATGAGAAAGACATAAAAGATACTAGAAAGCAGACATCCCTGTCTATCTGATACATACATGACTGAGTCGTTTTCATGAGAAGAAAATACCTAGAGCTGATTCTGGAAAAACAGAAATCCAGACCAATAGATCATATTCCAAGTGTAACTTCTCTCCTGAATCTAGTTGTGTCTTCTGTGCAATCACTCTCATTTTTCAGGCCTCACCAGGTTTTGGCTTAGCTTACTCACAACAGGAAAATCCTTTAAACTTCAATGAAGTTATATAAAATGGTAAATGTTGTTCTTTTGTAGCTCTAGTTCCAAATGTTTTCTTATAATCCCATCAGGCATTAGTAAATACTAAAATGGATTAGATAAATCACATTTTACTCTATCTGTTATCAAGACATGTTTTTGCCAGCATTCCTACAAGAATAGTTTTATATATGTTCTCCATTAAAAGGGAGAAACCTTCAATATCAATATACTTCTCACTTACAAATCATATAAATTTATTTGATATCAAAGAATGAATAACTGGAAATTGAAAAGTTAAATTTAATTACAATTTTGTCATAAAAAGAAAAATAAAACTACTTAGCATTTACCCTGGTTACGTAAAAATGATATAATTAATTATCTATGAGAGGCAACACTTCTGAAATTAACCTTTAAATTGACAAAGACCAAAATATATATATTAAAAAAAAAAGGCTCAAAATTTAAGCTTCATTTTTACAGATTGTTACTACATCTCTGAGCAAATAGATAGTTGCTTAAAACTGAGCTGATCCACTGCTTTCATATCAGATGTATTTATTTCCTTGAAGAAAGATCTAAAGACATGACAGACAGGAATGGCTTCAATTTTTACAAAATCACAGTTCTTGTGACACTTAAAAGAACAAACTTCTAAACCATTTACTTGACACACTGTTTTATCTGATGGTGATATTAATATAGATTTTGATTGATATGAAAGGCTTTGTCAAAATGGCAGCTCAGTGCAGTTCTAGAGTCAAAGAAAATTATGCTGTGTTTAATTCCACAGCTGATTAAGGCAGGAGATAAAACTGATTAAGTATGTTTAATTTCATAAAGCTGTTAACATTTTATTCACAGCTTGAAAAATAGAATGGTTTATTACATTATTTTCCAAATGGTCTACACAACAATCATTTGATCACTACTAGTCTGGTTCTAACTACAACCTTGAGAAGGTTATTAACTCACTCATCAGTTCAAATCTAGTCATTGTCTAATATGTCTTTTGTTCTAAGATAGACCTTTAAATAAAACTATCTCTACTCTCACATCACATTTTCCTTCTTGCTATCATGAGCTTTCAGAGATAGGAGAATGATTCTGTAATGACATATACACTGAAACAGACAAGAAAGAAGGCCAAGTCAAGATTTAAAAAAGACTCATTATTAAAAAAAAAATTAATTGCTATCCCAATGTATGTGAAAGGTTTTCTTTTGACTTTTTTATTTTCATGCCAGATTCTTGGCCTGAAAGATTAGAGGATGAACAGGGCTCGGTCAGCAGTACACAAGAGACTTCTTTTGCAAAATCTTTCCTTTTCCCCTTCTTCAGTCCTTCTAGAAACAATATAATTATTTCCATTTTCAGCCTCATTCCTCAGAAAAGTTTCTTTATTGTTTCCAGACTGTATCTGGTTTTTGTCTTTGCTCTCTCCTCAGCCAATGTGATGAACAACACAGAGGTTTTTGTGCTTTCCCCCTGTTCCCTCCCTTGCCCAGCATTCTCCATCAGGGAGATTTTCCTCCTATTTATTCTTCTCAGCCTACCAATCAATCTATTTTTCCACAAGACAGGGACCTAATGGTATTTAAAGAAAACATTAGGATCCTCTCTCATGTTTCCAAAATGGTGACGTCTCGATCAGTTTCTTCTCCACTTCAGTTCTCTGGGAAATTTTTATACTCACAAGATACTGCAACAAGTTCAAGGAAAGCTCTGAGGGACTGCAGTGTCCCAATCCCTGATGAGCTTCATGCAGAGAAGTACACTTCTTAGTGTTAGCCATAAAGATTTTTGAAAATATATAGGTGATATCCACTAGAAAAGATGAAATGTATTCATATGTCAATTAGAGAACTTTTGACTATTACAATATGTCAATAAGAGAACTTATTATTTGCTTTGTCTACAAATATTTCAAGGCCAAGTTCAGCCAGGTGTCCCTGCCCGTGGCAGGGAGATTGGGAGCACTGGATCTGGATTATTTTTAAGGTTTCTTCCAAATCAAACCATTCTATGATTCTACAGTTATGTTTTTAAAGACTGGAAAAACTGGGAGAGGACAGTAGAAATTACAAAATAAATTCCTTGCAGAAAGAAATACAAAAGTAGAAAACCAGATAGAACTGCCCTTGTTTCTAGAGGTGAATACAAAACCCTACACACTGATAATCTTCATCTCTTACAGGAATTGTCTTTTCAGGTTGCCTAATTTTTGCAACAAATGTAACTAGCACCTACTCCCTAAATAAACCAAATTCCTGCAGTTGTTACAGCTCTTGACAAGATACTTCCACTACCCACCCTAGCCTGTGGTTGAACCAGTCATTGATTTGGTCTGTTCATTACTCTAAAATGCAGTTCCTCACCAGCATGGCTGTATTTGAGACGTTTGACCCTGAACTTCAAGTGCCAGCCATCACTGAGGACCGAGCTGTACCTCTCCAGCCTCCTGCCACCCCCAGGTAACTCTGAATATAGGTGAAGTGTCTGGGAAAGAGAGCTTAAATTGAGGAGAAAGAATTTCTTCATTTTCTTTCTCTCGAACAGAAACATACCTCTATCAGCATGGAAGAGCAGCAAATGTTGGGAAAACACAGACATCTGACTACAATTCTTTTTTTCTTTCAGTCCTGGCAATGCCTAATAGTCCTGCAGTTTTTGTTGATGTAATTTCGGAAATGGCAAAGCCTCTTTTGGCTCTTTACCTTACCCATAAGCAGAGCCTTGAGAAATGCCTGGCTGACTTGACTCTCTCTCTCTCTCTAAGGTAAGAAAAACCCATGCCTTCCCTAGCCCTGTTATACATCATGGTGAAGACACACACATTCCAGTCTAGACCTGCCCACATCACCCAACACAAAAGTACAACTGGAAATAAAGTGAGTTTCAGCCTTCCGTGCAGGTTACAGTAGTGAATGAGATTCACAAAACAAAAATGAATTCACAGACTGGCACACACTTATTCCAAAGGCTGTCATACAACTGTTCTGATGTTTAGATTTGGATACAGGTTTGGGTAGGATCTCAGTCCATTAATTTCCATTCAAGCACATGTAAAAACTCAGTGTACGCTTTCTGAGTTAAATCTTATTCTCTAACACTATTGTGAATCTGTTCATGGTAATGACCCTGGATGTGCCAAAAATATGACATCAAGATATAAGTTTTCCTTAATTTGATATGCATAAATTGTTTTAATCATCTAAAAGCCAGTTTGAGTAAAATTGGCAGGCAAGGGAAGGCGTCATTTCACATAAAGTCAAGAGATAAGCTTCTGAGAAACTTTGGTGGCAGCTTCTTTTTTCTTTAAAAAATAGGATATAAAAGCAAAAAAGCCAGAGTTAAAGGCGGCCTTTAATTACACAATACAAGGTCACTGTCTGGACAAAACTATTCAATGAATCAAGACTGTTGCATGGGTAATAATTCTGGACATTCTTGACCTTGCACAACTGTTCAGCATTCATCTGGTGCTTGGGGAGTTGCTTCTGTTTTTGTAAATGGCACTGAGATTAGGTGTCTCCTCAGGATTCTAATTTCCAGTTTCTTTTCTCTTCCAGAAAATTTTTAGGCGTACAGAACAATACAAGCAACAGAGAAAGAGCTCTGTACACAGCTGCCTCTACACAATCAGCTGGATGGAGCCAGAGTCACAAAGGTTCACCAGGTGAGGAACACGCTTATCTGTAAATTTACTTCTGCCCTGGAGGTGGGTATTCTTCTTTTAGAGGCAGAGGCAGTTTTATTGGTACCAGTTTTAGTGGAAAAAGAAAATAAATTTTATGCAGTGGTTTGTAGTGAGCACAAAAGAACAATCCTTCTTAACCTTGGCGTAACTTCTTGCTTCAGACAGGGAACTATGTATGTCTCTGGTATATATTTCTCCTCTCACCTGGAGGAACTCTACTCTGGCTGAAGAATACACAGTGCATCTCACCTTTTTTCTAGCCACAGGCAAACAGTCTGCTTAATGTCAGTGTTCAACTATGCTAATAGAGCTGCAAATACTCCAGTTTGCATTATAGACACTGAATGCTCCAGTCCCTTTTCAGTGAGCCCATTAGCTTCTCAGTGTCAAATAAGAATGCCTTTAAAACAGAAGAAAAATCTTCCTTTCATTGATATCTTCAGCTGGCTTTTGGCTGGATTTTTTGTGGGTTTGGCCTGTTGTTTGCTTTGTGGCTTGCTTTGCTGTTTTTTTTTTCTTGTATGTTCCACTAGAAACAGTAGGAAAACTGCAGAATACATTCCTGAAGAATGGTACAAATATATGATTTTGTTTTCTTTTCATACCTTTGCCATAGATCTCTGGTTTTCTACCACATTTGAAAGCTGCTCAGAATTACAAGAGACAACTGCCTGTCCTATGCTGGCTGCAATTCATTTGATGCAGGGACTAGATCACTAACTGATAGTGTATTTTTCCTCATTATATTTTTAGTTTAAAATGAGTTCAGGAGAATAAAGACAATCTGAAAATCAAAATTTTAGGGATTTAAAGAAAGTTTTTTTTTCCAATTATGATGTTATCAGAAAGCTTTCATGGTTTTTATTGCAAAAAGACCCAGAATCTGCTAAAATCCAGATTAACTATAGTGAAACATACATAATTACACTGGGAAATGTCCTTAAACTTCTAATGATAGAAATATAATTCAAGGAATTTTAATTATAATATAAAGCATGTTATAAATTGGATGAGAGAAATATGAAACCCTTAATACTTACTGTTCCTATATTTTCATAAAACAAATATGTATGTATCTTAAATTAATGGGTGCATTAAACTTTGGAGGGGTTGGCTTGTTTTTGAATTTGTTTTGGTTTGTTGTTTTTTTCTGTCTGTCATCTCTTTCTGTTCCTTCTGAATTTTGGTTAAGTTTTTATTCTGAAAGTCCATTGTCATTACAGCAATTATCTTTTCTGTCATCAAGCCTATTTTCAAAGAACATGCACAACATCATATGCTGCTATTATGTGTGTTTCGTGACTGGCAAAGCTACAACACCAGCATTCTCCAGGCAGGCTGTGTGGGTCATTTCTTAGATAACTGCATGTCTTGTTTTCCATTTATTTTATTTCTTTTTTAACAAAACATAATCTATTAACTTGACTTCTTCCTAAAATATTCTATTTTTTTTCCTGAAGGACTTTATGTGGAAGTAACTGTGAACAATTAAGAACTATGCTTGATGTACTTCAAATTTAACATCACTGATAACCCAGTGAAAATACTCCACTGATAGAAGAGGCTAAGAAAAATGGATTTGCTTAGCCTGGAGAAGAGAAGGTTGATAGCAGCTGTACAGAGATGGAGCCAGAGTTTTATCAGAAGTGCACAGATAGAGAATGAGTCACTGGTTGCAAACAAAGAATTTCAATTTGAAACAAGTCTGGTTAAGCATTGGAAAAGGCTGCCTGCAGAGGCTTTAGTACCCTTATCCTTGAGGATTTTCAACACTCTCCTGAACAAGACCATAAGCCACCCGATCTAGCTTTGTAGTTAGCCCTGCTTGGAGCAGGAGGTTGGAGCTGATGGCCTTCAAAGGTCTCACAGGGGTACAGATTAGCAGCAGTAGAACTGATAACATAAATTGGGAACAACAGTTGTTTCTTACAGAAAACATAGTTTCAAATAATATTGACTTCCTATGTTGCTGAATTGCAAGTTGCTTTAAACAAGTGTAACATTTTCAAATCCATGGGCCCATGAATTCATTCTGAATTTCTTCTAAGTGTTTGCTGATAATCTTGTGCACCTGAAATATCCCAGATGCTCTGAAGTATTTGTATTAAAACCTTTTCTACTGTGTATATCAATTATTCAATGAAGAGACAGAATACACTTCTGGAAAGAAAAAGCAACCCAAGGAATAAAATATAAAAATACACTTAACTTAAAAAAACAACAACAACAACAAAAAATGCTAAAAATTAGATGCTGACCAAACTTCCTTTACTCCACTTGTGTTTGGACACCTGGCAATAATTTGCTTTTTGTTTAATTAGAGGTCCAAATAAAAGTGTGGGGGCATTTTTGAATATTTTAGAGACACAGCAGAGATGTTCAGAAATTATTGGATACTCTACAGTGTTCATGGATGAAGCACAGACTTTTAAAAAAATATTTTGTCCTAGCATCTCTGTATGTGCTATTACAAGTGGGAAGCTGCTGCTGACAAAATAAGAGTAGTTTTGTGCAACAACTTGAAATTCATTTCTCCGCTTTGCCTAAATTCCTGCAGTTTTGATACAGTGATTTTTCATGGGGAGGGGGCAGGGGCGGGTGGAAAAGACAGTAAGACAGTTTGGGAATGTAATTAACGTTAGTTAATATGTCCATAATTCACTTAGCTACAATATCACTTTTTACTGAAAAGGCCATCAAGAGAAGACACCTTTAAATTCATCAGCTTCTTAATCCTCTTACCTGCCAATGTTGTGATATATTTGTTTATATATTGATCTTTCACAGACCTGGCTAGTGCACAGAATATTTATGCCATTGGAGAAAAAGTGTTACAGGGGTGGTTCTGACTCTCAAAAAAATTCTTTTCAGATCATACGTGCAGGACTCAAACATCTGATACTCTGCAAACCGAAGCAGGTTTGTAGCAGGATTATTACATGTGTGGCAGTTGTAAATGAAATATTTAAATTTCTACATTTATAAAGTAGATATAGTTGGGAGACATCTGGAAAGCAGGAAGTACATAAACACTTCAAGTTAGCTGAGCCTGTGCCACTGCAACTTCCAAAAAATGTATTCAAAACTGCAGTGCCATCTTCTGGACTATGGTCATGATTCTGACCTTTAAAGAAATGTCATTCTTCTAGTAAGTGATGACACAAATTATATTGGTTTCTGGGTTTTCTTTTTTTTTTTTTTTCCCCAAAGGATTTCATGTTCTTCTGGAATAGAATCAACTTCTCAGTTCTCCATACTCGTGCATGTTCTTCAGAAGTACGTGCTTTCAACAGTCCATTAAAAATCACCTTCAAGCCTTACCCTTTCTCTTTATACACTAACAAAAAGAGTGAACATTGTGAAATTGTGAAAAAGTATGGTTTGATACTATATAAAAGGAATAACACAAAAATGCCTTCAAAGCAGACTAGCACACCTTGGAATCACAAATTCACCTTCTAGCATGTTGAACAGGACTTAATATCCAATGTTTTCTTTCACAACTCTAAATAATTCCCGGTGAAGAGACACTTATTGAAAATACTTGTTCTATCAGAATAATCTTATTTGCTCCTTTAATTTTCTTTTATATCTTAAATTTTCTACAGTGAAATCCTTATCACTTGTAATTTTGGAGGGTCTGATGAGATATCAGAGAATTGCCCTCCCTTTTACTTACCATTTTTTTCTCTTTTATTTCCATTCTTGACAATCTCTGTAAAAAGAGGACTTTCTAGCATGTGATTTAAGAAAAAGCACAAGAAAAATCACAAACAGGGTGCACTACAAGAAACTAAGGAACAGTTTAAGAAGAATACATCAATGAAATGATCCAGGAAAAAGTTAATTGTGGTTGAGTGATGAGGATTAGCTTTTTATTTATGGATCCAGAAATTCAACATCTCACAGAAAGGTCCCCTGGCATTCAAATCTGACAAGAAAATAGCATCTGTATCATTTGCTTTATACCAAATAAATTCCAAACTAATGAACGGAACATGGCAGTTTCCATATCCCCTTTCTAAGTCATGACTACCATAACCAACTTTGCAATGCTGATAAAACAGATCTATGTATGAATTCTGGGAATTCCTAAAAGAAATGTCTTATTTCTTAGGTCACAGAATGAGGTGTAGAGGCTGGAAGAGACTGCCCTGGGTTGAAAAAGAGATGGATAGATAGAAACTATGGAGGTCTCTAGTCTAACCTCATGCTAAAATCAGGATAAATGCCATACTAGATCAGGTTAGCTGTGTTTTTCTCTAGCCACATCTTGAAAGCCTGCAGGGAAGGAGATTGTACCACTTTTCTGGGTGAGTTTGAAGAAATGTCCAATCTAAGTTACTCAACTTGCAACATGTGGTAGTTGTCCCTTATATGGTCTGCCACTTCCTAAAAGAGTTTCTTTTCAATTCCTCTTCAAGCAGCTTTAGACTGCTGTAAGTTTATTTACCACTTAACCTCCCATTTTCCAAACTAAACAAGTCCAACTCTGTCAGCCACTCCTCACAGCTGTCTGCTCTGGACTCTGACTGTCTTAGCAGTCTTTTGCTGGACCTCCTGCATCTTCATGAAATCACAGGATCACAGAACAGTTTGGGCTGGAAGGGATCTTATGGCTCATCTAGTTCCAAGCCCCCTGCCATGGGCAGGGACACCTCCCACTAGACCAGGTTGCTCAAATCTCCATTCAACCTGGCCTTGAACACTTCCAGGGATGAGGCATTCGCAACCCTCCTGAGCAACCTATCCCAGTGTCTCACTACCCCCCACACTAAAGAATTTCTTCCTAATGTCAAACCTAAATCTGTCCTCCAACTTTAAACCATTACCCACTGTCCTATCTCTAGACAGCCTAGTAACAACAACCTCCCCAGCTTTCCTACAAGCCCCTCCAGATACTGGAAGTTTTGGAGCCTCCTCTTCTCCAGGCTGAACAACCCCCATATTACTGACAGCTTATAGTTTACTGACAAGCTCTTGAAAGGAGTTGTCAGGTCCTATACTTTTTCATCACAAGCCACCATGCAATAGATAGCCACTTCAGAATGTGCTAAAGAAAAGCTTTTAAAGAAAAGCTGATGCCACACACTGCTATTTACTGTAAGAACATAGCTTTGGGAGTGGGGTAAAATTGATTGCAGGACACGAGAGAGGCAAAATGTAATATGTATATACAACATAGTGTATACAGTGAAAACAGAGAGAAAATAACAAAAAAGTGTGAAAGACAGTCACAGTCCCTCTGACAACGGGAACAAAGGAAGAACAGATAGACAGGAATTGCTCCAGTATGGCGATCCCCAGCTAAAGACACTGCTCCAGATTACCACTAATTAAGACCCAACAAGTTCCTTTCTCTTTGGTAGAGTGTAAGCACTGCTTTTTGAGTTGCCATTAATTACATTTTGTTACTGCAGCCTCAGCAAGCCCATTATCTTTTCCTGTATCGTTGGCTTTAGTAAATGAAATGTTTAAAGAACAATGTTTGTGTCTGTATGTTTCCTGCTCCAACCTTTTTACATGACAAGGTGATTGATGCTGCAGCACTGAGTCTGAGTAAGCTCAGTGTCAACACCAGTAGCCTCTGCTTAGTATTCATTGTGAAAACATCCAGCCTGTGAGCACTATTGCTGTGCCTTCATGGTCACTGTTTCTGCCTTCATGCTGCTACATGGGAACCAAAAAATTGTCAAAGTTCCACCACTAGGTTTCATTCTTCTCCACTAGCTGGCTCAGTGGTGTTCTGATTCTGATATCTGACTTTCTCCACAGTCAGTGGGAGGTTTTCAGAAGTCCTGCATTATGTTGAGAAATGCCTTACAGTATTAACATCAAACTTCCCCTGTGAATTGTGGTCTAGCTAGAGCCAGTCACACAATACAAATTAGAGATGCAAAGAAAATTTGATTTCCCAGGAAGTTAAATAAAGTGGGTAATAAAATAAACAAGCAAATAAATTTAAAAATCCTAAAGAATTTAAGTTGTAAATAAATAGTAGTACTTGGAGCACATCTCTTATGTAGTCCTTCATAAGTCTCATTACCATGGATCACTAGCAGAAATCCCCTCTTCTGCGTATAAAGAGAACATTAAAAATTTTTACTTTTTAATGTATATGTTAAATATATAGGTATAGAAAAGAGATACTGTATCACCACAGATAATTTTTCTTGGCTTTTAAGCAGTAATTTTTCTCTCAGTATTTTTCTGCACTAAGTCTTTCAGGTTTTTCTGCTTTTATATGTCATTTCAGAAGATTGTGTAATTATTTTTTGTGAACTATTTGTAAAATTCATTTCTTGTCATAAGTACTGTATATTGAACTCACTTGATTTAATTGAAGCACTGACAATTCATCCTGTCTAAGGACTTAGCATCTCCATCTTTCAGAATTATAACCCTCATATAGCATGTCGTGCTTTCAAACTGCTATCCTTTCTGTCATACTGTGTTTTCCAAGCAAAGTCCACAATACTGTAAAACACTTGAAAGAACTTCAGGGTTCCTCTTTCATAACTGGAAACATAGTTCTTAAGTATATATAACACTTTCTATATTAGACAGGATGGCAGGATCTTTTACAGAACATGTCCTATTACATGGCTCACTAGAGAGAGTGTAACACTATATATATTTCAGATCTATTTTTCTATTGGAACAAAAGGATTAAGGCTAAAACCATGTTCAGAGCAAACCAGGTAGTAAGTTTCTTTTGTACTAGTTCATAGCTATTTGGAAATTCTGTGTATTCTGTGCAGCTCATACCCAATTCAAATGTTGGTAAGATATGTTTCTTTTACTTAAGATTGAAAAAACAGATTTTTTATACAAGTATGTATAAATAATTCAAGTATTGAAATAAAAAAATATTTCTGGAGGACTTTGTGTGTGATACTGAGCATACCCACACTGTATTGTTCTAGCAATAGTTTGAGGAGGAAACAGTAGCAAAAGGAATGACAGGAATGGCAGAAAAATAGGAGTGACTGCAATGAATTTGTCTTTATAATCAACTCCTGATTCTGAGATACTTTTATGGGACTATGGTTTCTTTGTTTCTTTGTGATGCAAGGTCTAAAAGAGCATTATCTCAACTATTCTTTATCAAAGACTTCTTGACCAATTATGATTACAGAAAGAGCACTTTGATGCTACTCAGTTTTGATGTCCCTAACTTCTTCCCAGGTATGAAACTGCCATTAAAAATTCTGGGCAAGCACACAGCTGCTTAATTTTAAAGATAGTGACACGTTGAGACACTACAACAGATTCAGCTATGTTGCCCTTGTCACATTGAAGTCTTATACATCATGGTTATCTTTCAGGCTGGTTTGCTAATCTTAAACTTTTGTTTTGGCAAGAAATGTGAGCTATATACACTCCTTTGGAAGGACACAGACCCTCTGAAGGGGAAGAATTTAACTTTGTAGCAGAGAGCAGCTGGAACAGGTGGATCTCTGCCTGGGAACAGACATTGAGAACTTCCACAGGGATATCAGAAGCAAAGGGAAAATTGAGGAATCCTAGGAATGCTCCAGTGCCAAATGGGGCAGAAGCCCTGGTGACAAGAAGCATGGAAAACACTGAGGTACAGAATGTCTTCTTCACCTCTTTATCTTTCTTGCCCTCAGGAATACAAAGACCTTCAGATCTGGGGGAAAGTGTGGAAGAATCTAGACTTATCCTCAACAAAGCAGGATCAGTTTAGGAAACATTTGAATGAACTGGAAATGCACCAGTCAATGGGACCTGACAACATGCACCATGAGTACTAATGGGGTCCCATGGAGATGGGAGAAGATCCTCTCCTGGAGTATCCTGTCACTCCTGTCTTCAAGAAGAGTAGGAAGAAACATTCAGAGAACTACAGCTCAGTAAGCCTCACTGTATCACCTTGAAATGTGATAGATCAAATCTTCTTGTAAACCATTTCCAGCCATATAAAGCACAAATGGGTCATTGGGATTATTCATCAGAGATTTATAAAGGACAAATGCCTGAACAACTAACCTTCTATGATGAGATGACTGGCTCAGTGGAGGAGAGCAGTGGATGTTGTTTATCTTGACTCTAGAAAGTCAGAATTTGTCATAAAAATTCTTCCTTCTTCTCTGATATGATTTCTTCTCCTTCTCTCAAGGATACACATATCCACATGTTGAGCTTTTATCCATAAGTTGTGGAAATTATTTCCTGTTATATTGATTTTGCCAATTTTGTTCAGGCTACCCCTTGCACTCAAAAGTGATATAAATCTATGAACAAATGCATGCTGGAAATTGGCAGACATGACAGACTATGTATTTATTTTTTTCATAGCTTCAGTAAGGCTTTTTGCTTGTATTTGTATTAGCTGTTTACATGTGAAACCTGCATCAGAAGATCTGAGAATTAGGATGGCATAATAAAGTTGACAACAGGAAGATAATAAAGAAAACTGGTATTTTTCAACATTAATGAAATGTGCAAGCATTATTGTGCTATGAGCTTGTCAAAAAAAGAACCCAAACCAAACCAAAAAAAAAAACCCAAATCAGAATTACTGTTACTAAAACATCAATAAGAAAGAAAAAATCCTTTGGTTTTACTTCTAATGAATATCTCTCTAATATGCTTTTATCTGTGAAAGCAAAAGCTGCAATAATTTTGGTAATTAAGAAAGAGTCTTCTATGTTCAAACACTACAGTTCTTTCAGTTTTGTATCATAAAAGTTGGCTTGTATCCTTTCACATCACAGATGTTGTGTTCATATAATGATCCCACATGCCACATTATGCAGATGACTTTGTTGCACTTAACACACTGACTTAACCATGTACCTCTCAGAAAACCTCAGAAGAAACACTTTTTTTCATTTGGAAACTTCTGAAAGTGACATTATAATCAATGGAGTGAAAAATATGGAGAAAGTGCAGAAAATTGGAAAGTTTAAGATGCTGATGCTTTTCAGATAGTAGGAAATAGTCTATCTCTCCTGACCTTTATCTTAAAAGTTATAAGGAGATCAGCAATGTGGAAAAGCAGAGAATGCAGCTGGAGATGAATTTTAGGTGGGAGATGAGAAAGAGAAGCAATAATTGGAATCAGTGGTAGACTTAGAAGCAGAGGAAGGATTCTACAGAATTGCATGGTTACTGATGTAAAAACACACCAGTATTTGCACTAGGCTTTGTGAATGAGTGACCAAGATATTTCCACTTGCTTCCCCAGTACTAGATCAGTCGTCTGTACAGTGTTAGTTTGAAAAAAGATGTGGTGCAATGAAGGAGAATAAGGAATCTTTTTTCCAGAAAATATCAAATCTTAATTAAATATTGAAGTTGAAAATTGAAGCTGAACTTTCAAATGTCTAATATCAAAGTTCTCAGCTCTTAGAAAGGAGTGGAATATAGTGAAAGGAATGTAATGACATTTTAGCTTCCATTCATGTAACTTTTCAATAATTCATATGAATTGTCATAAATCATTTATATACTCTATCACATTGTTTAAAAAACAACATTATTTGTACTTTGTTAACCACTGAAAGGTGGTTGTTTGGTACCTGATAGCCAACTTGAAGCTACAGTCAAGAACTAAAGTTACATCTCTTCATAGTCTAGTTTTGGCTATACTTTCAAAGGCTTGCTTAATGTAAGGCCCTTACTTTCAACATGTGCTATTTTTTTCAGGTAAAAACCCCACAGAAATAAATAGCTGAAACAAAACTATCTATTTTTATTTATAATTAAAGATGTTGTGCTTTTTGCATCTCTTGTTCAGTACACTTCAGAACCTGTAACATTCCAACAGGAGGTCTTAGTTATACAAAGAATTTGGAATATCTTTTTTTTATTGGACCAACAGAAAAGCTTAGAAAGATGGTTGAGTTTAAGATAATAATTTTTTTAATTATGTTTCTGGTTTTTCTGAGGGATAAGTGAGTCATTTACTACATAACACGGAGTGGTAGTTATGTCATGGGGTCGTAGAAAGGTTTGGTTTGGAAGGGTCATGTAGTTCCAAACCCCCTGCCTCAACACCTGCCTCTAGACCAGGTGGCTCAAAGACTCATTCAGCCTGGCCTTGAACACTTCCAAGGTAGGAAACTTCTCTGGGCAACCTGCTCCAGTGTCTCACCACCCTCACAGTAGGTAATTTCTTCTTTATATCTAACCTAAATCTACCCTCTTTCAGCTTAAAACCATTTCCCCTTGTCCTGTTACTGCAAGACATTGTAAAAAAGCCCTCCCCAGATTTCCTTTAGGCCCTTTCATGTACTGTAAGGCTCATAGAAGGTCTCCCTGGAGTTTCCTCCAGAATGAAAAACACCAATTGTCTCAGGCTGTTTCCACAGAAGAGGTGCTCCAACCCTCACATCATTTTCATGGTCTCCCTCTGGATTCATTCCAACAGCTCTGTGTCCTTCCTGTGCTGGGGGCTCCAAAACTGGACACAGTACTCCTGGTGGGGTCTCACAAGATTGGAGTAGAGAGGGAGAATCACCTCCCTCAACCTGCTGGCCATGCTTCTTTTGAAGAAGTCCAGGATATGATTGGGTTTCTGGGCTGCAAGCACACACTGCAGGCTCACATTGAGCTTCTCATCAACCAGCACCCACAAGTCCTTCTCTTCGGGACAACTCTTAGTCCATTCTCTTCCCAGTCTGCATTTGTGCTTGTGATTGCACTAACCTAGGTGCAGCACTTTGAACATTGTGAGGTCAGCGTGAACCCAACTCTTGAGCCTATCAAGGTCCTTCTGGATGGTATCCTTCCCTCCAGTGTATCAACTGCATGACACAGCTTGGTGTTTTCAGTAAATTTGCTGAGAGTGCACTGAATCCCACTGTCTATGTCTCTGACAAAGATGTGTAATAGCACCAGTTCCAGTATTGACCCTTGAGGAATATGACTTGTCACTGTTCTCCATTTGACATCAAGCCATTGACTAAAACTTTTTGAGTGTGAACAACCAGCCAGCCAGTTCCATATCCACCGAGCGGTCCATCCATCAAATCCATGTCTTCCCAATTTAGACACCAGGGTGTTGTGCAAGACAGTGTCAAATATTTTCCACAAGTCCAGGTAGATGACATCTGTTGCTCTTCCCTTACCCATCAAAGCTGTGGGTTGCTCTTCCCTAACCCACCTGTCATAGAAGGCTGCCAAATTTGTCAGTTGTGATTAAAGCACAAAACTGAAACTGATTTTTATGTAGAACTGAAAAACACATTCTGCATGAAAATCAGCCTGATACTTATAAGACACAATGCTGAATACCTTTAGCCTGCCTGAGGTGACTGCATTTTTAGTCACTTTGTAAAATTCACCTGATATGTATATTTTTATTAGCACATTATATTACAGTAAGTCCCAGGCAGTATAAAATGATAAATGCATTTTATCATTTATCACTACCCTGTGACTTGGGTCACAATCTGAAGACCATTAGACCATTCTGAAGACCAGCCTGAATAATCAGGCAATTCCCTGCTTTTTAGGCACCAAGAGCCTGGGCTCCATTCAGATCAAAGCTCAGCTGGTAATAAAATAAGATTTTATTTCAATTATACTTTTAATTTCAATTTGCTGTGACTTCTGCAGCATGTTTCTTATTTTGTAATTAATGCAGCTACTGGAGTGCAAAAGCAACTGAAATGCCACACAGTTTAGGCTGAAGTTGTGATTTTCCTTGGAAACCTGAACACCAGGGCAGGCAAAATGTCCTGATTCCAAACCTGTATCCTGAAAATGTATGGCAGTATGGCATCTCAAAAGGAGAATGCAAAATCACTGTTCTTATTGTACTATTCTATCCTAGACTAGCTTTTATGCTGACAAGTCTGTTTGGGTTCATTAGGGAAATAATATGAGAAAGAAACAAGAAATTAAGAACAGGTTATAGCAAAAAGCAAAAACCATCAGAAGAGAGTGGTAATGTTACAAGCCATTTAATCCATGACCCACTAGGCCATAATTTTGTTTAAGCACAAAAATATCTGTCCATAACAGTCTTATGCATCATTGTTTGCAATTATTTAACCAGCTACTTTACTTTATAGATCATTTTGAAACAGCTTTCTTATTACTGCAAGTTCTTTTATCAGTATAGGTATATCTGCTTTTATAAATGATCAGAAGGCAAGAAATCAGCTTCAAAAGCAGATATGCACCTCATTTAAACTTTGCACTTACTTGGAAATAATGATTTGGTTGTGCAGTGTGCATCAGTGTAGCAGATGTCGCCTCTTTCTGTCCTAAAATTAGCAGCTTCAAGTCTGAGAAGTTCAAAACATGTTTACACAACACTAAATGTGAAGAGTCAAGTGCCCAAAACTCAAAACAACATATTCCTGTGGCATTGCCTCAGTCATGCCACACACAATGCCATAAGGGAAAGGAGGTATGGGAAATCCCCTTGGAGGTTTTCAAGATTTGTCTGGACAAATCCATGTCTGACCTGACCTTGTGTTGGCAGTAGTCTTGCTGCAAGTCAGAAATTGGATGACCCATCTCCAGTGGTTCCTTCTAATCCTACAATGCCTGGGATTCAATCAAATGTGCCCAAGCACTGTCAGCTGCTGCTGACAGTAGCTCAATCCAGGAAAATTAAAATGAGCAGTGGAGATGACTGGAAGAAAACCAAGGGTAGGAATGGGACATCCAGCTCTTCAAATCTCTCACTATGGCTCAGACTTCCTGTCTGATTAAATCAGAGATTTAATGCCTGCAATTAGTTAGTGCTTAACCCAATTACCAATTCCAAGAGAAACAAAATAATTTTCCCTTAGAGAACAGAGACACCTTCCACAGCCCAGCTGTTCACATTTCAGTTAAAAGAAAGGAAAAAATGTAATTTGGCAATTCTGAATAGCAAATTAGTTTTAAATTCTACAATTGCAGGATTAAAAATATGTGTATTATAATTCAAACAAGAGAGTACTTTGGACTGGATTTTTAGTAGAGTCCTCTGAAGAGAACTTTGAGGTTTGTTGCAGGTATTAATCAAACAGCCCGACAACAACAGAAATTTCTTTTGGAAATCTTAATAACACACAATACAACAGGGTAATTTTCATATAAATAAAGTGATGTTTAAAAATATTTTCAGCCCTTCTGTTCTGATGGGGACTGGTATTTATTTATTTAAATTTAGCTTAGTTGCTGTTAAAAAGCAGAAACTGCAGCCATATAAGAATTCTTAATATTCCAGGCAACCACCAAAACACAACTGATGACACCTTTAGCACTTTTAGAACAACCTTTATAAAAAGGGATGCCTGATAATACTTTCAGTACCTGATGTACACAATGAAATGTAAATGCTCTGGTTTCTGGTCTCCTCTGCCTGTCAGCCATGACCTTTAATGGTGAAATTTAAATCAACAGTGCTTTTCAATTAAATCATCCGTCTTATCTTACATTATCCTATAAGATCAAGAACTATTACTTGTAATTTATAGAAATGTAACTTGTCCACAGAAGCAATACAACAACTGATGCAAGGAAACCCAAATGTTTAAAGTGTCATTCAAAACCTACTGAAATCATCACAAGTATCTGGAATCACTTTTAATTGTGTGCCAAGCTTGCATACAACTGATATTTTATTTTCTGGCAAAATATATATTTGTATATGTAGATCTAGCTAGTCACAGGTACAGCTATATCTAGCCTCTAGGTAGAGGTGTTAATTACGCCTGCAAATAGTTATGACTTTTCATAAACACCTTTGAAAGTTACCCCTATACATGACTTAACAAACAAAAATATTTAAAGATATAATCAGCTCTGAAGAACTGAGTTTCTTTTTCCCCATTTAACCATTGACATCCCTGTTCATTGAATGTGTCAAGACATGGCTACTGGATGCTCAGTTGATAAACTTTGCAAAAAAAATTTTTTTCAATTAAATAGATACCAAAACAATTAAAATTTATGTGTAAAGCCCATCATATTTTCCTACACACTTCACCATCAGAACAGTGTCCATACTAAATCCTTACTTTGTGGGTAATTTTGGTAAGTATTAGATCTGAATAATAAGGGCAAGTATAATTTCTTATTTTTCATAATTTTAGTTTTTTCTGCTTAGAAGGTGTCTCAGACATTTTCTTGGCATTGCTTCTGAATTCCACATATTATTCTAAATAGTCCATCTACTTACTTACTATGTTTTCCAAAATTTGAAGGGAGAGAAGGGATATTTTTACTGACTATAAATACATCATCAGAAGCACAGCAAACACTTAAACTAAATGACATTTTTTGGCACAGGAACAAATTGTTAATGACTAAAAGCATACTTGAATCTAGAGGATTGCTTCTACTTGAGAAGCGAATTCTGGAACAGCTTTTAAAGTGACACAGGTAGAAAACACATAATTGTTAAAAATGAAGTTTCTGTCAGGAATCAGATGTCAGTGAGCCAAGAGTCCCCTTCCTAGTGTGTATGCTCTTACTCAGACAATAAAATTCAGCAAGAAAACTTCAGCCAATGAACTCCTTCAGTACTTTGCAGTACTAGCACTGCAGAACTTGGAAAGTTCTTCATAATTGGTGACATTTACCTTTCTTTTTAATCCTTTAAAACCTGCCTTATTACATGGAATTTCATCCCATAGTCAAAATATTTTCTCCTAGCATTTTCCATCCAAACTGACATTAAGCAACACCAGCAGAACCAAGATGACAAATATTTTTTCTCAGTATAAATCTGTTTAGATTAAACGGGTATCAAAACTACACACATACATTACTGAATGTAAACATTTGGAAGGAGGGAAAAGTATGAATCTTATTTAAATGTTTTGTGTTAAACATCTTCCCAAGTGCAAAAAGAATTTTGTAAAGTTACCAGGTGGTGTTGGGTTATGGACAAGTTGCTGCAAACTGCTTAGGAAAAAACCTGGGGGGGAACTTCAAATGAAATTTTATACTGAGTCTTGTGTTTCAACAGCATATTGATTTCACTTGACTGATATGACTAATTTAATATTGGGTGAGTCTTTCTCTCCAGTAAGACTCTAATAATATATCAATATTTTCCCATTACTTTTAAGGGGGAAAATGGACTGATGCTTTTCATCTTACTCTCTGTCAAACTTTCTGACCCATCTGCTACTTCCTATTCAGGAACGCCCTGCCTGAGTAATTGCAGAATATAAGATCTTTTACTTTGAACTGCATACACCACCACTGGTTGCTTGAACAATAGAAAATGTCCTTATTTTTTACATTGTGTCATTTGATATGAGAAACCCTGTAAGATGCTCTACACAAAGCTTGCTCACTGCTTACGTGGTCCAACTTTTTGGAAGCATGTCTTAAGAAAAGGAGGCTGCAGTATGACAGAGATAGAAATGCCTACACCATACTGTTACAGCTGCAGTTTCTTCATGCAGAATGTTGAAACTTGGCAGTGCTGTGATCACTACTAAATACTGTAATCTTGCAAATCATTCTGTTAATTCACGCCATGGGAGTTCCCATTGAAGCCTTTCTATACTATCAGAATTTGTACTGTTGGGTGTAACAAACAAGTCAAAGAGAAACTGTACATTTGATCTGTGAGATATTTTATGTCAATATAAGCCCCCAAGTAGAGGAGTTAATTCAACACTTGTAAACAATCAATAAGACAGGACTTCATTAGTAGAGGCCAGGGTAAGAACCACTGATTTTTAGTATGCTTTCATGTTCTTTGCAACAAACAGAATGCCACTGATGGGAAGAAAAAATGGGTGATTACAGAAGTAGAATATGAATGAGGAGTCTTGAGAGAACATTTGAGATACTCTTTGAAAGGTAATGATTACTGTAAATTGTTCACTTGATTGTCCAACAACTCTGTCGAAAAAAAAGATACCTTTTTCTTGTGAGCTTTGTAATATTGATGCATTCTTAATACATTACCTTTGTCTATTATGTCAATAGAGAGTACAGTGGCTATACTTACATTTCTGATTGCTTCCACCTATTGTCTTCCACTGGCACAATTAATTAGCTGCTGTGAACTTCACTTGCAAATGCTTAGAGAGGGTTTCAAACTTCACTTAAGGAAGCAGTATCTTGTGGGCAGAAATTTGATGTCACTAGAAACTCCTTATTTAGTTTTTCTTGGTTTGTTTTTCAGCTTAATTAGCTAAAAGTTAGCTGACATATTCACATGCAAGCACATGAGGGTGTCAGGAGACTTTCCCGTGTGAGTCTTAGAGCTACTAGCAGCTGTACCACGGATAATGTTAAAAAAGAGTTTAGTGCCAACTGCAGTATCCGCAGGTCATTAATCTGTTTAGGAAGGTATTATGTTTATTGCTAATTTGAGAATACTGAAGTAACCTTTTACTGATATGCAACAGTTCTGAAAGAACAAAAAGAGACACACAATAGCATAACAAATTCACCATATTGATACTCCCTGATACCTGAATAACTAGGTCCCAAGCTCTGAATTTCAGTCAACGTTTTCTTTTCGATATGGATATGCAACTCACCTCACTAGATCATGGTGTCTCAGAACATATTAATAGCTTCAAAGACCAGAGAGCTTTAGAGACATAGATGAAACCAAATATAAGCTCATACAACTACTGGAGTCCCACAGTAAAAGGATGTGCCTGGCAGACAAGAACTCCTGTACCTTCCTAAATTCTGACTTCCAAGTAATTTTCTGAATATGAGATGGGAATGTGGCCACAATTAGTCCAGGTGGGTTATGAAATTAATGTCTTTATTCACAGTTACCCTGGATTGTGTTTTTTCTGCAGGGACACAAGTGGTTGCTTTCTTTGGGCTCTTATGCAGAAGGCTTTGTGAAGCCCACTGGAGCAGCAGTTCCTGAGAGCATCTGGTTTGGAAGACAGATGTTTCCAGACCATAAAGACAAAGCAGAAGAAGATAGAGTAGGAAAGCAGGTCAGCTGGGAGCCTTCTACAGAACAAAGAGCCTCCAGGCTGTGGAGTGGGAGAGAGTACATATATCACCCCAAGGTGACAGAAGAGAGGTGAAACGGGGATTTACACCATCTGATGTAGTTTCTGAGTTGGCCTGGAAGAAGACCTGGCAGAAAAAGACATTCGAAGGTGAAGGTTCTTTTGGAGAGGGTCACTCCAGGGTAAAAGGCTGGGCAGACGAGCCCAAGTATTCAACAAGATTTAAGGTCCCACAGTAGTGCTTGTGAAGAAATAAAACCTGCAAGACCTCTGCCTTCTCTGCCCAATGAGACAGTGTTCATGTGACAAGGCTACAAACAGGTTCTCAGAAGCAAACTGTTGCTGCTTACATCTTCACCCATCTTTCCTCATATAAAGAATTTGACCAACTTTTCCAAATGCACCTGGGAATTCAGTTCTGTAAAGGTGAGCATTATTAGCACCCACAGCTTCCTTGCTCATTGTATTTGCCATGTGTATTTTCAAAGTAAACAACTGTAGTTGCAGTACAATGACCATTTCTACACCAGCATGGAGTTAATTTATCTAGAGAAACAAGGCAGCAGCCGCATAGACTATGAAGCAATAGCACAGCAGGCAACTTGTATGGTTTTCTAAACCGTCATCAAGGTGCAAGGAAAGTGCCATTTTTACCTCTTGCAGATTCAGTGTTTGGGCATCATTTCACTTACTGTGGTTAATTTATTGAGAAAAATATGATCTTCACTCAAAAATAGCCCTTGTTTTTTGGGGTTTTTTTGAGTGCTCAGGCACCAGGACTACCTCCCTGATGATGTTGCAGTCTTATAATGCATCACCAGCTGGGACTTATTTTGCCTCTTTTCTGTGAAATCGTTGTCCTTTTAGCTATTGAAAAGAAGGAAAGGACTAAGAGACAAAGGAAAAAAAAAATCTACTCAACATTTGATGAATGGCATTTATATTTTGTCTCACACGTGGCCAAGAACCAGTTGCACACAGAACACATTTAGTGTCTGGCTGAGTAAGTGTTCATTTACATTTATTCCATTTAGGTCATCTTTCATATCAGCAGTGTGCCTCTGTTGTGACTGAAATGCCAGGCTTTAATATAGCAGTATTAACTTGCTGGGTGTGGAAAGGGGAGGAAGGGGTGCTTTATCATATGGTCTCATTTTTATTTGTTTACGATTTCAATATTCATGATGGGATGACAAGTTTATGAGTTCAGTTCTGGGGGTGTAAAATATAAAAAAGCCTTGTGGGAACATAGATCCTGAAAAGATTTCACTTTCAAATTTTGCAGACACAGCTTATATTCATCAACACCCCCATATAAATGATCAACCTTTAAAGCCCACAGGAATGGTTTCCAGCTTCACTCTATTGGAACAACACGTCAACCAGAGAGTCATTAGTGAGCAGATAAAAGTGATGCAGTTAGTTACTTTTGAAGGTCTCAGAACTGAAAGGAATGAAATAAAAATTGCAAATGCTGCAGCTGGAGCTTTCAAGACTAGAATTCTCCATCATTCAGAAGTACAAGGTGAAAATGGAGAAAGTGATAACATGATAAATGGAACTGATCATATCTGTGACAGACTTTTGATCTTCAAAAGCCTACTGGGCTTGAATTTTGCTGATAAAGCCTGCTATAATTACTTCATGTTGTTCAAAATGTGTGCTGCACAAGATGGGAGAAAGCTGCAGGTGATATTGTTACAGAAAACAAGGGTTTGTGAGCCTTCTGATCACCTCTGCAGCCGAGATGACAGGAAGAAACAAGCTGTAACTGATGGGACTTGCACTGACAAGTAGTTTGCTACTGGTTTTCATGATCCTTGGATTTTTTGAGCTTCCAAGCAGCTTGGAAATAAGGCACATGTATTTTTTAGACACACCACATTTCAGAGAGATTTCAGAGAGATTCATCTCAATGAGGGGGATACAAATTCTCCAGAATTAAGTAAACTCTGCTACAAGCTTTTAAGTCCTGTGTTGATTTGCTACAATGATTTGACTTGTATCTTCTAATCTTTATTTGTTGAAGTATGACTTTAAACCAGTGGTTAGAGCAAGCAGGAGTGCATGAAAGCAGCCCCTTCTCCATGAAAACCTAGAGCAGGGATTTCTGGATGTGACATCCGTGATCACCAGATGAGCTCAGCAGCTTTACTGCTTGTTGTGCAAGCAGATACTGTTGGTCACAGTGGGAGGTGATGGAAGATGGGCTAACCTGAATAACCCAAAGGAGCATCAGGACCCCAGATCACACAATGCTATGGGGACCTTTTAAAGATCCAAAAAGACCTGACTGGAATGGATTCAAACACAGTGACACAGGGATTCCTCTGTCTTTTGGGCAAAAAGAACTACGCTGGGAGGCCAGTAGATCCCACTTTCCCAAGGGTTACCTCCTGCTAGAGAGGAAGAAGCACCCTGTGTGTACAAAATTTTCACCAAAAAGGGAAGAGGAGGATCTGGAGTGTTAATCTGGAACTTCATCCCATAGATTTAGGAGGACCTGGGGCAATGACAAATAAAAACAAGGTAGTATGTAATGGGGGGAAGTAGTAGTAGTCTTCCCCTGAAGACTACAGGGGAAGACTACATTAGCTAATAAAATTACTTCCAGTAGATGATGGGAAATCTACATCAGACTAAGTGAATGCACCTGGCTGCTATATGCTAGCAGCAAAAGATTTCAAGGGAGCCCAAATTCTAGCTGAAGGTAAGGGGAAAGGATAAAATCCAAATCCTATACTAAAATTACTACTGCACATTCTTGATCCATTTATTTCTACTGGGAATTATGAGAGAGGCTAGAAAAATGCAGAGCTTTTGTGAGTTAGAACCCTACCAGAAGTACTGACTTGAGTTTTATCATCACTTCGTAACACAAAAAAAAGAACTTACACTCTTCCAGTAACTGTTAACACATCTTTTCTGTGACTAATAGAGAGAGGAAAGAAAGAACAAACACAGCTGCACTGCTATTGTTTATTCTTAGATGCAGCAGTAGTCAGTTCTTTTGGATGCAAAAAAGAACAGCCATCCTTACAGAGATAATTAAACAACCTCTGGAAAACACAGATTCTGGAAATAGCAACTCATGTGGGGAAAAAAAAAATAATTTCTTCCTGTGTTCACTTTAGAACAAATTGTAATAAATTTGACAGACTCTGCTGCCATGGTAGTCAATTCATTCAGCAAAGAAAAATTGTCAGAAAAATTGCTTTGTGGAATAATTTTCTGTATCTATTAAAGAAGCCTGTTCTTTTAACTAACCAGAATTCCCTTAATTAAAAAAATATCATACATGCAAAAGTTATCTATTTATGTTAATTAATCATAGAATAAGACTGCACGGAACTTTATTGGCTAATGTAAGGGGTAGCACTGAAAGATGTGCAGAAGTTCAAGGCTGGTCATGTTTGTGACAACTGGAAGTCCAGTCATGACAGTCACTATAGCACTTGGCCTACAGTAATCTGTGAGATTCGGAACATGTGCCTCTGTGCAGGACGCATGGAAAAAAGTGTAATTTCCTTTTGAAAATAGCACAGGCTTTGCAAGGATACTGACTAGAAGGGGTTTCGTTTTGAAGAGAAAGGTAAAATCATATTGAAAGAAATTATTCTCTAAGACAACTGTGAAAAAAGAAAAAAGGAGGTTTTTTCCTACAAAATAAGTTTTCCATGCTAACATAAATTTTAAAGTAGAATTTGGTGTACTAATGACTCAAAATAAAATTGTAAAAGCTATTTAAAATGAGGGGTTTTCTAACTAAAACCTAAGAACTGAAGAACCAAAGAAAGGGGAAAATATTTGTTGGTTTCTGTCAACCTAAAATATTAAGTCACACCATATTTTTAGTCTGAATCATGTGACAATGTATTGCAGCAGGAATCACAGGTGTCAGGGAGAGAAATTGCTACTGAATTTCTAAGATGCATGCAGTGACGTGATCCCTTCTACTAGAACTGGAATTTGCTCCCAGTGACTTCCTCAAAACTTGCTAACCAAATCAGTACACCAGGCACTGACTAAAATATTCTTGAAATATTACAGAACTAAGATTCAGTACACAAGTTCTCCATACAATCTAAAATTAAATTATTTAAGTCATTTTTAGGCATTGCAGTATCTACTGTAATGTTAAAAAACACCATCTCACACCTGTTTAAGATAAAACATAGATACATAACAGCAAATTGACCAGAGAAGTACATTGTATACACAGATTTGGATGGCTAGCATCCCTGAAACTTTATCTTAGAAAATGTTTCATATTATCTGAAGGCTATGAATTTGTAGCAAGCCCTTGGGTTGGTTGAACTTGCCCACTTTGACTGGCAAAACCACCTAATCTTTATTTAAATGCTGAACACAGTGAACATGTATCTAGATATATGCATAAACACATACATTACAGAAATACTATAGGAAATATTTACATATATCTTTTTTATTCATTTGAAGCTCATTTTTCCTATGATGCAGAGGTATGTGGGAAATATGTAAGTGCTTATTCAGGATTATTTTAACTGATGGAATATTTATCAGCTTTGTTTTTTTCTACATCTAAAGCAAGCTATTGCTGCCATTACTCTATAACCATTTCAAATCACAGATCCTGTGAGAAAACTTTTTACTGTGGTGCTCCGAAGTTTATATCACCAGGGGTCACCAGAGGACACTGTTAGAGAAAATGCCTAAGATGACACTTTTTTATCAATAGTTTCTCTAAGAGATTATATGTATCAGTAGAATAAGTCTGTGTCTGCCTGTGTTAATGGGATTTTTTTTCAAAGATTTTGCCTAATAATCCTCCATCCACAAAAAGCAACAAGGTCACAGCATTTTTCTGTTCCTAGTGCCCTGAGGCAGGGCAGTGAAGGGCTTATTCAAGCTTCAGCAAGCTGCACTAAGCCATGGCAGTTGTATCACAGACTTTTCATTCAACTTCCAGGTGAGAAAAAGCCTATTCAAATATTATTAAAAAATAAATAAATAAATAAATAAATGTATATATACATATATATATATATATATATAAAACTTCTGCTTTCACTGAGAAAAAAACAAGAAGTTATTGGTTATTGATAGAGTTATGGGAGAGAGAAAACTGAGGTGAGGCAGAAGGACCCCTTAGGAAAGGAAGAACTAAGGGATAAAGTGTAGCTGAGTGACTGAGCTGTGCATGAGAGGACAGAGAACTGGAATAACAACTCAAACTGTTGGCCAAAATCCCCAAGTGTCTGTCTGATGCCAAAAATCTGAAACTTCTGAAAGTCCCCGATATAGAATCCCTGCCAGCACAACCATTGCCTGTTTGGACTTGACTGCAAATTCCCATCTGCTTTATTGAGCTGCTGTCATTCAATCCTTAGCCACGTATATCTCTGCAGTTTACTACAAATGGAAGAGATTCTGTCTTGCCAAAGACAATAGATGTTACCTGCCAGGGAAAGCATTTGAGAATTGTATGGACATGAACACATTCAGAAATCCAGCAGATGAGCAAAACCATTTGCAGTTCGAGAGTAATCCTAACAATACCTGAGTAAGAACAGTGTAATGCTTACAGTAACATTGCATTAGTGCACCAGTGTTTGGATAGTGGGATAAAGTGATTTAAAATATCAGAGATCTATTTTGTGTTTGAGAGAGAGCAGAACCCACACCTCACAATTTACCAGGCAAGACAGAATGGGAAAATCAAAATGTGTCTCAGTGAAATGAAAAGTGAAATGAAAAGCACAAAATCAGTGAGAATTTTGAATTGGTTAATTTCTTACTGTAATGGTCATTTATTTACATTTTTTGCTTTTAATATATGTCCTATAGTATACGTGTCAATATAGTCTATTTAAACTTGGGTTATTTGCAGAATACATAAGTGAAATTGTTGTATGCCAATGGTCTTGTTATCTATAAAAGTACCCCAAGTCAGCTACAGGTTTGAGGTGATCTCAGTAACAAGTTTACAGTGAACACCTGTGAGAATAGAACAGAAAGCACAATCTGCCCTAGAGGGTCTGATCCATTTATTTGCTTTTACGAGGGAATGCAGGTCACAAATTAAAAACAAACTGAAGGAATGGATGCACTCCACTGTATCCTCCAGTCCCCTGGATATAATCTGTTTTGTAAAAAAAAAAAATTTAAAAATACTTGTAGATCATTATTCTTCATGCACACAAAGAACTCTTTAAAAAATATTGCTATTTCTTCTGCCATATGGCAAAAACATATAGGAAAAAACCTTAGAATGTCACAACTAATTATTGAGATGGATGATTTGTCTGAAATGGGCATTTTTTCCCCCACTGTTGATAACCTATGCAATAAACTACCTGAGTTATATAGTGTTTTCATCATACGTATCTGATTTTTTTATTATTATTTCTGACTTGGAAAGTTATCTTTTGAAAAGATAGCCCATCTCTGCATGAACAGAAAACATATGCAGAAAAGCTCAAACCAAAAATCAAACTCATTTATTTTATTTAAATAACTAATTCTTGAAACAAATGTGCTGCAAACACACTGCAAGTTCTTCTGTTCTATACTGCTATTCACGGTCTTTGAGAGACCTAAAAGAAAATATAGTAGGACATAGATAGAGCAGACTGAAGGGAGTCAGTCATTTTGGAAGCAGCACATTATTGCCTGGAAATTTGTTTTCATTAAACACTAAAACAACTGGAGAAACTTTGCACAATATTGTCTGTAAGAACTGAATTGCTTGGAACTGGAGATGAAATTGGCCAGGGCATGAGAAGACTCCACACACAGCTGTGAAACCATCTCAAATGCTTTTCCTCTGCCCACGATTTTTTATTTAAGTAATTTCAAATTTAATAATGGTTCATTTCATCAAAATTAGTTTTGATAGACTCTTTGTAATAACACTATCAAGTATACTGAAGTGCATCAATTCCAATGAAAGCCTCTCCGATTCCAGCACACCCAAGTTATTCCAAGGAACTGTGAGCTAATGCTGAGTCTCCTTGGAACAGTACACCGCATCTCCCAGCAGAGCCATCACCCTTCAGCTTGATGGCAACCTTTCTAGGATTAGGAAATAATCACTGAGGACTGCACCTTGAATGGGATTTCTGTTCTGCTAGCTGCCTTGGTTTTCACTATAATCTCTCCTGTAATTTCCCCCATTGCAGGTCTCAGCCCAACATCATGTACAGCAAGATACATGAGTGATGATGGGAAGACGTGCAAGATGTGTTGAGGCATAGTGGGAGGGTTTGGAGGAACAGTAGTGAGTACAGGATCCATTGTAGAAAATAACATGCAGGGACCTGGAACAGCAGTCAGGGTTGCCAAAGCTCAGGGCAGACAAGAAGCTTGGATGTGGATGGAAAAAAAGGACTCACATGAAAGCACCTTATCAGGGAGAAGCAGGAGGACTGTAGCAGCACAGAAAACAATAAAAAGAAAAAAAAATGAAGAAACATGGAGATAAATACAGAAAAAAACCCAGAATGAACTCTTCTAGGAGTACAAAGCAGTGAAAGATAGGAAAATGGACATTTCAGGTAGCTATAGAAAATTCATTTCAAAGCATAAAACCTATTAGCATTTGGTTTGGTTTAAACTATTTCTGCAGCTTCCTTGGAAACTTATTTCTTGGTGTAATAAACCACATGGCCAATGAAAGGAAATACTGCAACATGTGTTCTAATGTCGGCTCATTAAGTGTTCTTTTTTGTGCTGGGGCAACTTCAGGTCCTGACAGTGCAAGTATCTGCTTCCAAAGTCCAGGCTACTACCTTAAAACCTTGTGCTTTATCACTCCATCCTCAGTCTCCTGACTGTTTTCTACCACAGATGCTGGATATTCAGTCAATATTTCTCCTCTGGAGAACCTCAGATACAAAGAATTTGGGGTCCTTCAATGCTATCAATATTTGACAAATTGCTACACATGAACAACCCTTTTGCTTTCTTTCTACCATCTCCTTCAGTGGCAAAAAAGAACCTCTCAAAAATGCAAAAAAACTGAAAAGTAGAATCTTATGTGAGTCAAATGGTTTTTCTATACTATGAAGTCTCTCAACAGGTCAAGAAAAAATTAAAAAAAGAATTTTTGACAATTTTCCTAACTATAATCTTCAACTACAACAGCCTGAGGTCTTGGATATTACAACATTAAGAGGTGCAAGTTTTAAATCAGATTTATAAGTTCTTCTTACTTTATCCTGCCATGACTGTGTGCAGGATCTCCTTCGGGAACCACCAGCACTCAAGTTCTGTCTTGTCAATGACTGTAGATGCACCAAGTGCTGCCAAATTTTGAGAATTCTTTGACACTTTCCAACAGTTAGAGCCAGGAAAATGTCTGTCAGCTCTCCACATGGGCAGCCAGGGTGGAATATTAAAATAACCTGAGCATTTGTTACTGGTCCGCCCTAGTCAGAATTGATTTTTGTGTGAAAGTTCCCAATTCTCAACCTGTATATTTAATACATTTCTCCAGCGAAGTTCTTTGAATGACCTGCTAAATAAACAACCATAAAAATTTACTTAGATCCATGGAGAACAGCATAAGTTCTTACTTTCTGGAGTGACTTGGCTAAACTCCATTTTTTGAATTTGTGAATAAGCAAAGGCCTACCTTTAATTATCCATTGAACATATGAAAAAAAAAAAAAAAAGCCTCCACAGACCACAGTTTGATCCATCTTGTAAATGCAGCAAAGTTACAGCATTTTCTGAAAATGTTGTAGTGCAGTAGCAAGGTAAATACAGGGTGGAGGAATTGGAATTACCATTATCGTGTTTGTGCAGCATGAATTCTAAACCTACACAGTTCTTGAGAGGCCTTTTACCAAGTGTGTGGCATATCCACAAATGTATCCACAAGCCATTCTCTCAAGTTTTCTCATCATCAGCATTTGATGGCTCATAAGAACTGAAGCAGTGTGCAATTTGCAAGTCACAATTTTCCTAACTAATGCTTATTAACGAAAGACAATGCCTACAAAAGGTCAGCCAAAAAATAAATAAGTAAAACATGTCATGACAGAAATAATCACTGGAGATAGACAACTCTAGCACTGGACAGAAAATCCTACCAGCATATTATCCCATTAATACAGGCACACATGTAATTTGATAAAGTCTCTGTGTGTAGGAATAAGCTTATTCCAAAACAATGAACTATTTTTAAAAATTATAAATTTAGATAAAGGGAGAAAGGCAACTAGGTATGAAATCAAATGACAGGGGGGTTGTGTTTTTAACAGTAAGTTCTCAGGTTGGGAAAATCTATCATGAAAGTACCAGGTAAGATAGACTATCTCAAACAACCAACAGATATAAAAAAAAAAAAATCTATGAAAAAAAGTGTCATGTGGTGATGTTAGGGTTATATGTTTTATTTGTACACTAAATAAACAATAAATAATATTTCAGTCAGTTCTGCAACTGCTTCTACTTTTATAACAAGCCCTCCATCTACCTGTCTTTTTGAGGTTTCTTTCACTTCATCACCTATGGGCTAGATGTGAAAAAGTAGCATAGAAGAATCAGTGCCTGTGAAGTGAAGCATAACAAGCTTCAGTAATTTTCTCCAGAAAAATGAGTGACCAGGATAAAAGAACTTCAGCAAGTGTGGCATAAGGGGTGGGTACAAAAATGTAAATCTGAGAGCAATTGAATGCAGGTACCACTGTGCAGTGTTTTTACCCATTAAACTGTAACTGAGGAGAGAAGTCACCAGTGCTCAGTACTGGTGACATCATGGTGCTGGTGACATCATCTCTGGAGCATTCAGTCAGAAAGACCTTCTGATGTCACAGCGACACCCGTTGGGACCTGTCAATCTGAAAAAGAGGCAAGGAGACACCCAAGAGAGATGCAAGCTGAGCTCCACCTTTTTTGTCACAGTTAACAACACCCAGGCTGGCACCTGAACTTTGGATCTCTTCTGGGTGACGTAATGAGAGCAGCTGCAAAGGGAAGGAGAGGAAGATAGGGAAATGCATTATTTCCCCCCACCAGACAGATCCAACAAAGGATTTGAATTCATATAGCAACAGTTAGTGAACACTCTTGTTTTTAGTGATACTTGAAAGTGAGAGAACATTTCAAGCTTTTCTGCTTTTACGTTCTGGCGTCTTTGATTTCAGACATGCCAGATCCCAAATGGTTCAAATCTAAGTTTCTCATTTTATCCTTTTATAAGAGGGCAAGCAATTCTAAAGCAACTACTACACTCAGTCTGCTCAAGATTTTCATTTAGTCCTATATTTGGACAAATACAGCTGAACAGAAGGTAAAATGAGGAGGAAAACATACAGGGATCAAGAAGTGATTTTCCTGCAACAGGATACGTGTTACGGTCTGAGGTAACATTAAAAATTATTTTTGTTTTGGATACGCAAAACAAAGCCCAACCATAGAAAGGTCCAGCTGTCCAGCGAGTCCACCAGGGGTCCAGCTGTCCAGCGAGTTTCTTCAGGATGGCACTGATTCTGGACAGGGTCCAATACAGAAATGGCGGTGGGTCAAGACACAACAAAACCCAAGCATGGACAGCCATATATACCCGAGTCCCTTTTGTTCCGAAGGGGCAGCTGTCAGTCAGCCAGGTTCTTTGGAAGACAGGCCTCCTGGAGGGGATCAGAAGGGTGTAGTCCTCCACCCTCATCAATTCTTCTCTTCTTCCAGATGCCATTCCCCCTCTTTTCCAGCCACTTCAGCACCGGCTGCGCGGGCCCCGCCCCTGCAGCACGCAGTGATTGGCGGGGAGAGGCAGGGAGGGGTTCTAGGGCGGGGGCCGTGGGGCTGGGAGGGAGCAAGTGGTGTTGGTGATCAGTGCCAGCAGGGGAGTGGCGGGGACCGGGAGGAATGAGAATGGTGCTGGGGCGAGTTGGGACAGGCCCAGCTCATGCCGGCTCTTCCCGGCTCGCCCTGGCTAGCCCCAGCTCTGCCTGAAGCAGTATCTGAGATGGAATGCTATCTCTGGAAGAAGTCAGTGTGATTGATCTCTCCTTCTCAGAGACAGCCTCAGACAGTAACCAAAAGCTTCTGATCTGCTGACTGTGGGAGATGCCACCATGATAAATGGCACCCTTCCAGGAAATTAAGAACATTTAAGGCACAGTTTTGCACAAATAAGTAAGTTAGAGCCTAGGACAAAGAGCTCTGTTGTCTCATTTCAATACACTCATTCTCTTGTGGTGTTTCTGATGCTTTTTCTGTCTGTCACCTGCATTTTTCCTTTAAATGGTTTTTTTTACACAATTGCATCCACATCTGTTCCTCACTGTCACCATAACGGTGGCAATTTTTCTACAGACTTGACACTGAGTAGTCAACCAAGTCCACAAGCAGCCAGAGAGGGAGAGAAAACAAGACTCAGAGATCATGTGGCTTTCTACAGAAAAGTGATGGTTTTATCAATTCTTTTGCATGCTTATTGAGCAGAGGAGCCAATTGAAAAACCTTGTACCACAAGGTTACTCAGACTCTAAGTTGGGTTTTTCTAGCACATAATAGGGAGATTTTTGATGGCACTTTAGTTTTGCTTCATTCTTTGTGTAAACATACAACAGTAAAGGGGCCATTCTGCATCAGTTCATCACAGATGGTCAAAAGAGGTTGTTTCTTTAGGACAAGGTTGTTCATACAGTTTATAAATCATTTATGTTAGGAACTTTTAATTCAAACATTATCAATGGAATGTGACCCTAAGGCAGTGAGTCTTGCCAGAAGCAGGTTGCTTAGCTTAAGATTCACTTTATTTATTTACCTGGGATGGGACAGGAGAGGCCAAGGAGTCACTTTTGGTAAGTCTGAGCTGTGCCTGTAGGATCCTGTCTCTTAAAACTTTGTTCATAGCTGTCATCTGAGGGCATATTTAAAGCTTAATATTTGGCTTTAGGGCACAATAAACTTGGATTTTATTAGCTGAGTGTGAAAAATACATTTAAGAGTCTGCTATACCTCTCATATGCTGACTACCTGTTCCCCATTGTTCCTTGAAATACTTTTCCAACACGGGCATCTAAGGAAAGGCAATGTGGTTATACAGTTTGAAATTATTATGAAATTATGTATCACAAAAATAAAACATTCACTTTCATAATTATTTTAGTATGTGGTTAATCTTGATGTAATAACAGCTCATTCTAAAACCAACCACACATACAGCTTCATACAGTTCAGCTTTTAGAAACTATGTGATGGTAGTTCTTAAAGCATGCCCAAACTCTTCACTTTCCAAAATACTGAAATCTTTCACCATTTTTTGAATTTAAAAAAAGGTACTACCACACCTCTCAGCCAAATCAGTTCTCTGAAGAACACATTTTAAAAAAGATCATCACTGTTATTTCTACTCTCTTGCCTTGGCTTGATATGCTGTTGTCTCACATAATAAAATTTATTCTGTAACTGAAATTGGAAATAAATGCATCAGAGTAAGTCATATACAAAAATAAATAAATAAAAGCAAATGAAACAAAAATGATTGTGTAAACAAGGTATTATTTTGTTATTATGACACCGTTCCAAACCCTTAGTCATCTTCATGGCCATTTGCTGGATATGTTACTGCATATCCATGCCTTTCTTGCACCTGCTCTAAACCAGGTGCAGCAGACCAGATGTTTCTCACTCATGCTGAACAGAGGGGAAGGATCCCCAGGATCCTAAAGCAGCTTGGGATGTTGTTGGCCCTCTATAGCAAAGCTGTACTGGTGGCTCATGTTCATGTTCATGTGGCTCATGTTCAGCCAGTGGCTCATGTTGTCCACCAGCACCTCCAGGTCCCTTTGTGAGAGCAGAGCTTCTTGCCAGGCTCTTGCCCCTCAGCATACACTGGTGCTTGAGGTTGTTGCTCCTGGTGTTCAGAACTTTTATTTTCCTGTTGTTAAACTTCATGAGGTTATTCCTCCCACGTGCAGGACTTGCTGTTCCCCTTTGAGAAACTTCATGAGATTCCTCCTAGCTCCATGCTGCAGGCTGTCAGGGTCCCTCTGAAAGGCAGCACATTCATCTGGTTAATTAAACACTAACCTCCCTTGTCTGGTTCTGCACTATCTGCCAACTTCCTGGGAGTGCACTGCCCCATCAGCCAGGTCACTGATGATTTTAAGCAGGACTGATCTCAGTACTGGCCCCTGGGACACACTGCTGGTGGCTGGACTCCAGCTGGGCTTTGTGATGCTGCTGATGTCTGCCTGAACCCAGCAGTTCAGATGGTTTTCAGTCAGTGTCTGCTCATCTGCCCTATGCTTCATCAGCTTGTCTAGGAGTAATGTTATAGGAGGTGATGTTGAAAGCCTTTCAAGATCAACATCCACCGCTCTCCCCTCATTCGCTAAGCCAGTCATCTCACTGTGGAAGGCTGTCATGTTCAGATATGATTTCCTTTTCTTAAATCTATGCTGACTACTCCCAAACACCTCTGGAGTGTCATTAGAGTCCTTTTGATGTGGATAAGAACCCATATCTCTTCCTGTAACTGCAGCCACAGATTCTCTGCTTCTTTCTGGCATGATGGCTCCCTGTAAGCATTTTCAGATAATATGATATGACAGTCTGCAAATAAATCTGTTCTGAAAAGGAAATCTGGGGATAAACTGGAATTTTACAAGAAAGTGTCCAATGACTGAAAAGGATCCTCCTTTTAGTTGACCAGAAAATTTACTTCTACATATACTACCTAAAGAAGAGCTCCTCCAAGAAAATCACATTGTCCTAACACCAGAAAAAAGTTTGCAGGTGCTTATGTGTTGATAACAGGCTGTCACACAATTCATTGTCATACTTCTTCCTAGTCTTATTGCAAAAATCAGTTTCCTTCCTTCTATTGCAAAAAATTCATTGGTTTAATGTACTTACTATTGCCCCCTTTCCAGTGAAGTAAAAGGGACAATTTCTGAACCACCATCCATGTTCTCTGATATTTCTTTTCCAGTTTAGTAAGAGGTGAAAATGGCTGATTATTATTCAAGAATTAATATTCTTTTAAGTATAGAAAATGTATTATTAAGCAGTAAAAACACCAGCATATACTGAGACCGGGATACTACGAATTGTAAAGTAATATTGACAGAAAAGAGATGGCATTCAGGAGATAAAATAGACATGAAGAAAAGATTTTCCCCTAAGAATAAGAAATACTTTCAAGACCAGGTCCTAATATAAAGCAAGTCACTGTGGAGATGGCTGAATATTAAAACTAGAGGAAGTAAATCATATATAAGGAGATTTTGAGACATGAAACTCTCTTCTGATTATTGTTCAGACAGGCAAGAAATCACATATAGCAACTAGTATAGACACATTCAAATATTACAGAATCCTATAACTGAATTTACCTCATCATTTTTTAAAAACCAAACAACATATCTAAAAGGACACTTTTTTCTTTATGTTCAACAATGTCCCTTTTCAAAGGCCTAAGACTAAAATCACACATATACCCTGCCCAGTTTAATATACTCAAGGTTCACTCCGCATCCCACCTTGCATGACTTACACAGCATTTATTCCATGCCTGAGAAGAGGCAGAACACCACAAACCACAGAAAAGCTCTTCTCTCCCTTTCTATTGATTTGACAGGTGTTACAGAGTTAGATCTGCCCACAGAAGGTCTGATCAGGGTCTGATCTAGGAAGCAATTGCTGCTTGCCTGCAAACCTTGAAGAAAGTCCATCCAACGGAGAGGAAGAAATGCCAGGAAAAAAAAAAAAAAAAAAAAATCAGGTGGAAGTGAAATCCTGCTACATGTCATTTTGGTTCCAAAGGGACTCTGGAAACCTTGTGTTGGAGCAGCCTGTGGGTGATCTGCTGAGGACTGAAAAGGCAGGCAGCTGGGGAGAAACAAGGCAGAAGGGTGTTCACTGTCTCTTGAAACCTACATTAGTGTTGACACATATCCCCTGGGTCTGCTCTTTTTCCCTGATGCTTGCCAATATCATAGAACCATAGAATAACAGAATATGCCAAGTCGGAAAGGACCCATCACAATCATCAAGTCCAAATCCTGTCTGTTATGATCCGAGCTATTATTTTATATTTTGATTGTGAGGAAAAATCAGCCACTACTCATAGACGTCGCATGAATTTACAAAAATAACAGGCTTTATGATTTAAGCAAATCACAAGATTTATTTTAGGGAAAGGAGACAATAACGACACTTTTAAAAGAAAAAACAAGTTTACAAGAGGAGAGATTTTACATAAATTAGTCACTTTGGGGAGAGAGTTGTTAAGGAAAGGAAAGGAAAGAAAACAAGAGAGCAATTAAGTTTTATCACTGTCTGCCAGCCCTGGTCTCTGGCTGGAGATGGTGGGGGGGATGTGTAGGAGCCGCCGTTCCTGCTTGGCTGAAGTTCTCCGCTTTTTTTTTTCCTTTCCTCTGCTGTTGCTGTCCCTTAGCTGAAGCCCAAAATGGCAAGAGAAGGGGGGGAAGAGAGAGCCACATCTTCTCCTTTCCTCTTGGAGCTTTTATACAGCAAAAAGCTGTATTTTTGTCTTTTCATAAATCACTGGCACACAGACTTGCTAGAGATGATGCACAGATTTTGCTATCCCAAGATCATCTCTTTTAATTATTGTGATCTTTCAGTCCTTGTTGCCTTGCTAAATTTATTACCTTTGTCTTGACTGTGTACCAGGAGGTGACCTGATTAGCAGGCTTATCTTTAGGTGCCTGTCAGGAATGATACAAAACAGAAGCTAGTTAAATTTGAGGTAAAAATCTGCGAATTGAGGGTATGTTTGGTATATTTTTAAAACAGCAGAAAAAATACTGATTCGAGAGGCAATATTTTGTGTTTTCAGAGTGTTTACATCACCTCCCGTGCCCGGCTTGCTGTGAAAGCAAGGTAAATTCTAAAGGAAGGGGTCAGGTGCCTGTATAACCCTCATGTCTGGCTCCAGAGTACTTTAATTACCTATTCTCTGTAACCAAGAGGGCTGTCTTACGTTTTGGTATGACTTTTGCAATCCAAGCACATGAATGCAGTCTTGGGGACTGAGATAGGCATTTTCTTTGCTTTGCCATATCACTGAATTTCAGATGAGATTTGTCATGGGATTTNAAATTTGAGGTAAAAATCTGTTAATTGAGGATATGTTTGGTATATTTTTAAAAGAGCAGAAAAAATACTGATTCGAGAGACATATTTTGTATTTTCAGAGTGTTTACATCACTGTCCCTGTGTAGGGCACCCCCAGAATCACACCATGTGCCTGAGGGCATCATCCAAATGCTTCTTGAACTCAGGCAGCGTTGGTGCTGTCACCACTTCCCTGGGGAGCCTGTTCCACTGCTCAACTGCCCTCTGGGTGAAAAACCTTTTCCTGATATCTAACCTAAACCTCCCCTGGTTCAGCTTCCTGCCATTTCCCTGAGTCCTGTCTTTGGTCACAAGAGTGAAGAAATCAGTACCAGTCCCATCTCTTCCCCTCATGAGGAAGCCAAATACTGCAACGAGGTCACCCCTCAGCCTCCTCTTCTCCAAACTGAACAATCCAAGTGACCTCAGCCACTCCACACAAGTCATCCCTTCCAGACCCTTGTTGCTCTCCTTTGGACACTCTCCAGTACCTCAATGTCTTTCCTATACTGCAGTTCCCAAAACTGCACACAGTACTCAAGGTGAGGCTGTACCAGTGCAGAGCAGAGTGGGACAATCACCTCCCTTGATGGGCTGGCAGTACTGTGCCTGATGCACCCCAGGACACATTTGGCCCTCCTGGCTGCCAGGGCACACTGCTGGATCACAGTCAGTTTGCCTTCAACCAGGACCTCAGGTTCCACTCATTCCCCAGTCTGTACTTCCCACCAGGGTTGCTGCATCCTAGGTGCAGAATTCAGCACTTTCCCTTGTTAAACTTCATGTGTTTGGTGATTTTCCATCTCTCTAACCTGCTGAGGTCTCTCTGCAGGGCCTGACTGCCCTGCCTGCTCCCTCCCAAATTTTGTATCATCCACAAACTTGCTTAAAATTCCTTCCAGTCTTGGATCCAAGTCACTGACAATGATGTTGAAGAGGACTGAGCCAAGGATGGAGCCCGGCAGGACCCCACTAATGACCAGTCACCAGCCTGGTGTTATCCCACTGTCACAAATCAAAAGGGTTTAGAACAGATCCTGAATAATTCTATAGAAGACCACCAGCAAAGCTGTGAAAAATTCTAAAACTAAAGCAGAATTTATTAAAACAAAGACTGTCTTCCATGCCCATGAATTCTCTATTTTGTAAGAGTTTTAGAATTTCCTATGGAAAGCTAACCTTAAAAACTTCCATTGATATATGTATAAATACATAGCTTTCTTTACCCTTTGCAGTTTTCAAGGCAGTGAGGCAGTGCCACAGCTGACCTAAGGTAGTGCTGCTGGTAGGAGTGCTCTGAGCAGAAAGTTGGAGTGGAAACCTCCAGAGAAGGAGGTTTTCAAGGAAAAAAATCCCAATGCTACCTTACTTTCACTCTGGAAAAAAAATGTTGGAAAGCAAATCACTTTTGAGAAGTTCTAGAAGAACATGTTGTGAGATAATGTCTTTTGAAGACTAAAGCAGATGCCTCACTAAAATTAATGAACTACTTTACTGAACTGTAGCTTCAAATATAAAACATATACATGAAAATATAGTATCAAACCAAACTAATCTATATTATTTTTATAATATAAAATTGAATTTATTTCACAGTTCAGTTTGAGTTTAACAGAAATGTAAAGAAAAATTAGCACTTACCTATTTAAATCTGAGAACATTTTTTCAAAGCTGTATTTGCCACAGGTACAAAGTGGCAAAATTAGTCAGTGTTTGGATTTTATTATTTACCTGCTTTAAAAGGTTCCAAAGTATGTAACTTGACTATCTGAGAGAAAAATGGGCTGTACAGGGTAGATAAAGTAACATGCTGCAAGGAGAGAGATTACTATCTCAGCTATTTTAAATTGAATCCTGCTAACACTTGGTATGCAAGCGGAAAAAACAAAGACCCGACTGCCAATATTTGTTAATCTTTTGAGTTTACTAAATCAAATCTGCACAGAGAGAAATACAGAAAAAATTAAAGTGCACATTTAAATATAAAAACTTTTTAAGACCAAAGGTTGAAGTTACAAAAAACTTGTATAGCACCACACTGCAAAAATACTTCAAACAATATTTCTATATTTCCATGTCAGCCATAATGGGGATAGAGAAAAAGTGTAAAAGAATAAAAAAGACTTGATAAGAAAAAAAGGTCCTGTAGGTGTCCGAAACAGCAATGCTGTGAGTGGTGCTTGCTACTTCATCACTTTGGCAGTTTCACCCCTGAATCTTCTGACAGAGTTCTCTTAGTCAGCCTTGACCAGCTCCCCCACAGCAGCACTGACAGCTGATAGGAAATCTGCTCAGTTGTGCTCTACACCTGTGTTATCTCTTAGCCATACACACTGTCTTTATCATCAAGTCCTGCGATTTGTTAATAGCTTTTTTTTCCCTCTCCCAGCTCTGGAGAGGATAGTTTTCTTATTTTCTTGCTTAACTGGGCAGATGGCATACAGGTAACTGTGCTTTGCATTTAGTACTGTGGTATTAAAGGTGATCATTTCATAGGATCATAGAAGAACTTAGGTTGAAAGGGCACTCTGACTGTCATCTAAGCCCTTCCTCTGGTCGGGACAAGGCCAACTTCCAAAGCTAGACCAGCTTGCTCAAGGTACAGTTCAGGGCCATTTCACAAATTCCCAGCAACAGCGATTCCACCACTGCTCTACACACCTGTTCCAGTGAAGCATTTGAGATGCACCACTCATAGTGGTAGTTTCTCTTGTCACAAAGAATTGGGTTGTAAAAGATCTTTGTCTGCAAGCTTGCAAACTTCTCTCTCTCACATTATCATTTCCCAGTTCTGATGGCATATAATGTGCCAGAACTGCAGAAGAAATAGCACTCTCTGAGACAGGAAAATTAAATTTGGGAATACATACCTGGGAATCATGACCTCTCTTATGTGAATGAGACAATGTGAAGATGTTAGCCTGTGCTCAAGGAGTATGTTCAACCAGAAAACATCAAGATTTCAAACCTGACGAACCTGATGCTTCCAGCAGGAACACATCTATATGATCCAGCAGAGCATAGCTGCAGACACTCAAGCAGTATCTATCAGACATGTCACTACAAATAGGAATTGACTATCTCTGCTGCAGGGCAAGATTCATTTGTGCAGGGCCACACTGAAGCTCAGGTAACACTATCTCTTTTGGCAGCTGAGTCTGGTAGCCCAACACCGCACAGCTGAACCCACAGTGCAAAAGAGAGAACAGATGTTGATACAGCTCAGGTGTGAAACAGGAAACAAGAGTTCAAATGAAGCCCCAGGTTTACAGAGGACATCAAAATAAGCAAACAGACAGGAGCACTGACAGGATCAAGAAGAAAGCTATTTGGGCCTCAAGCCCTTGATCATCTCCCCTAGAGCCACGTACTCATGCTTGATTCACTCCAGGTGTCCCCTGGCAGCATTGCTGGTAACCTAATGGAGTAGCAGCAAGGATTAATAGTCTTAAGACTGGATAAACCTCAGGAGTTTCTGCACATTCTCCTGAACTGGAGTTCCTCAAAAGTATCAAACTGGCCTCAAGGGGCCATGTCTGGTTGGCAGACGGAATCCTCTCACCACCTCAGCAAAGGGTATTTCTCCTACTTGCTACTTCCTCCTGGTGCTGCTGCATGCCTGAGATTCAGCTGATTTGTTTTGGTATTTTGGAATTCCCTGCATATTGTACTCTGGGAAGAAACACTGCTTGTCTTCGGTAGTAGCACATCCACACTTTTCAGCAAATGGCCTTATACTGAAATAAAAATCATAGCTAATTTGATCCCATTAATATCCTCACAGGGATCCAAAGTCAGCACCATCATTTTTCTGTATATTTCTGATATTACATTTCATTACAAACAATCACTAGAAGAAGATTTATTAATGCATCCCAATGCATACATCATCATAGGAAACACACATAGCCATGCATACACTGACATGCACACATCTTTTGATAAAACAGCTCTCTTAATTCCCAGCTCCAGGTGAACTCCAGACTGAGCACCATTTCGTAACGTGACCAGTGACACTGATCAGTGGGTCAGCTGAATCTTGCCACTTGAGAAACCAACTCTTCTGGCATCTAGAGTTCCTCAAAGCTCTTTGACTTTGTCCTTTCCTTTCTTACTGTACAGGGCATGCAATCCTGCCAAGATTGCAAGATTGGCTCCCATTAGGCTGCATGGTTCAACACACAGACAATGAAAGTCAGCACCCCTACTTCTGATAAATATCAGTGTGGCTGCCCTGATATTTAGATCTAAAGATTTTGACTCTAACTCATTCTGGGTTCATAGGATGGTAGGATAATTTTAATTAGAAAGAATCTCAGGAGGCTTCTAGTCAAACTTCCAGGTGAAAGCAAGATCTGATACAAGTCAGGTCTTTATCCAGTCTGAATTTGAAATAAACCAATGATGAAGACTGCACAGCCTCTGGGCAACTCAATCCATTGCATGACACTCCTGACACTGAAAACCTTTTCCCTTGTATTCTTCCTGAATCTCACTTATTTTAACTTATGCTTCTTGTCTTGTCCTCACATTATGCAACACCATTTTGAAGCTTTTGGTCTGATTTTTTGCTGAGTCATGGGCACCAGGTGGCTGTTATTAGGGCCTCCTAATGCAATCTTTCCTGTAGTAAGGGGCCAAAACTGGATACAGTTTCCAGATGTGGTCTTACAAGTGCTGAGTAAAGAGGAGTAGTTGCTTCCTTCAGACTACCGGCTGATAACACAACCCAGGATACTGCTGGGCCTTCTTTGCTGCCAGGGAACGTTGCTATCTCGTATTTAGCTTGGGTCTACCCAGACCCCCAAGTCCTCTTCTCCAGAGACATTCTACAGGGACTCAAGTCTTTCAAGGCAGTTGCTGCTCAGACTGGTTGGACACAGGTCTGCTGATGGGAGGTGGTGAGTGGCAGTCTTTGCATCACTACTGTGTGATTTATTTTTTTTTCCAGTTCTTCCTTTATTTATCAAACTGTCTTCATCTCCACTGAGGAGTTTTTTTTCATTTTTGCTCTTCCTATTCACTTTCCCACCCTGTTAGAAAGAGGAGGGTGCTGTGAGCAAAAGATTGTGTGATGTTTAGCTGCTGGCCAGAATCAATCGCTAAGCTACACATATTGTGGATGACAGTTTCAAAAGTCTTGATAAATTGAAGAGAAATGCCATCCGCTGTTCTCCCTTCACCCACAAATCCAGTCATATTATTCTGAAGGAACTCAGGTCAGTTGTGATATACCCTTGATAAATCTATGCTGATTTTCCTAATTAGCTTATGCCGAGAAATATATTACAAGAAGACTTGCTCCAAGATTTTTCTGGAGAACAAGGAGAGGTTAATCAGTTTATCGCTCCACTACTTGAAGCTGGAGAAGTTTTCTTTCCTTCAGTCACTGGAGATCCTCCCAAGTTCCCTCAACGTGTCAAAGAGGACAGAGGACCCTCACTATGACATACATTGGCCAGTTCTCTCAGCACTTTTAACTGCAGCCTTTCTGATCATCTAATCATCTCATCACTATAAGTGATAATCCAAAATCACTGCTGGTAGTTCCTTCTCTTTAAGAAGAGAGGCCTGGAAGACCTTGTTGGTGAAGACCAGGAAAAAGCAGCAACTGAATATCTCAACCCTCTATGTTTCAAATGCCCTGCTCAGCAATGGGCCATGTTTTCTTTCATCACCCTTTTGTTACTCATCTAGGGTCTTCCTGATTTTCTCAACATCCCTGGCAAGAGTTAACTCCTGATGACCTCTGGCTCACTTAATACCATTACTACATGAATGGGAAATGTTTCTAGAATTCTCCTTTGTTGTTTGTTCTTGATGAAAAAAAAAAAAAATCTAACATATATTTAAATACTAGAGCAAAGCAGTAAGAAAGAGTGTGTGGGAAGGGGAAGAGAATAAAAGATGGCCAAATAAACACAAATGTTAAGGACATGGTCAACTTTCTAAACACATTCAAAATAGTTAGAAGTGTAAATTATTAAGGCCACTGGGAAAACCCTCCCAAGCTCTGCTGCATGTCTATATTTGAGAGAGCAGAAGAACCAATACACATAAAGGTTTACAAAAACTAAAGCCCAGCCAACCCCAGAATTCCAGCTCCCAAAGTCTCTCATTGCCTGGTTTCTTGGTTGTTGCAGTTGCCTAAAACTTGCCATAGTAAGAAGCACAGATGCAAGCTTGGGACAAAACCACCAGTTTTGAAAAATGTGTTGCTGCCTTTCAAATCTTTTCAAACCCATTGATGATGCTGGACTTTTTTTGACATGTTAGTAATAGCAGTCTCACCACAAAAGATTGTATCTTTTAAAAAGAAAATTAAACAGATAATCAAGATTAATGACTCTCTTTTTTAAGATGTGACTTTGTGGCTACATGAGGAATTTGCTTTACCTTCTACTGGAGATCAATCCTCCCATAGGTCAATAGAAAAGATTTCTGCTACAAGGGTTTTAAGAGGCTAGTTCAGGGCTCAGCCAAAATATATCATAAATCAAGAAGTCTATCTGTCATTGTTTCTCAAATGAAGCTAATTCTACCAGTCAAAATTGATAAATAGAAGTGCTTAAGGTTAAATTTGTTAAACAGTCTCTAGACTTTGCAATTATTTTCAGCTCTTCTAAAAATGTTGTGAACTTAAATCAATGGACAGACTCATTTTGCTTTCTCTTCAGCTGTTTTCTTTTAAAGTCATCTTTTACTTATTTCTGAACATTGTTATGATACTTTCAACTCTCCTTACAAAGGTTGTCACAATGGGTATCTCTTCATGTGTGATCTCTCTGGCTGCCTCTCTGTGCCTTACCAGTCCTATTGAGAGATGTTCTCAGGAGCAGGAATAGCACAAAGAATAGAGTGACAAAAATCAAAAGAGTAAAACTAACTATAGCTCTTGTAATCTCTCTTACCCAATAGGTAAAAATAAAACTGTGGAAAAAGAGTAGAGGAACATACGGGTAATGGCAGGCAAGTGGAATGGACTGAATGTAACAATTTGCAGAAATAGGATGTCAGGTATTAGCTAGGCTAGAACAAAAAAAACAGATGGCAGTGGATCTTACTAAAAATTATTCACTGTGACAAAATGAGGATGGGACAGTGCAAATAATGTGTTTGGTCATAAGAAATAAAGACATAGTGTAATTTCTTTTGTGCTTCACCCTTAACATTTTAATTTTTTCAATGAGGATTTCACAAAAGACTTGGGTTACAGAAAGGTTGTGCCACACATCCACAATCTCTTATTCAGAATTTCATACTGATGCCCAAGCATAGACTTCTATTGACTGCCAGTATGATTTGCTCAGAAGTTCTACCCTTGTTCCCTTCTGATATAATGTAATATTTTGCCTTATTTTGATTAGAGTGAATTTCCTCTATTTCCTCTAGTAAATCTGTGGTGTCCTTGGGTTTTTGTCTTTCTATGAGATATCAGACAACTTTTAACATCACCCAGGCTGCCATTTCCAAAAGCATTTTTCATCTTTCAGCCCTCTCCCTGATTAAAGAAGGTAGGTATTATAAACATCACTGAAATATATTTCCTAGCACTGTAGCTTCCCAAAGCCCTGACAATGAGTAGCCCATGATGAACTCTTTGTGTAACAGGGCAAGCCTGTGGAGCACAGGAGGCTGCTGTTGATATCCTCAGTACCATGCAACATGGGAGCACACTGAGGAACATGCTTACTTTCCAGCAGAGGTCAAAGAATTCACTGAAGATAAATGTACATGCCACTCTCCAAAACACTAGTTCACCAGGAACTTGAGCTGGCCAGAATGCATTCCTGCTTCAGAGAAGGTGACTGTGTTATTTTAGTATGTTTCCTACATTCCTGAATTTGGTGGAACTTCTGTCTATCTTCCACTGGAAAGAAAAGCTGACTACAAGATGGTGGAGTCCTCAGCAGCTGATAGCAGTGCAAGCATCCTTTGTCTCCTGAGAAAGCAAGTCCAGCTGAGGCAGAACTGCCATTATTGTGTTCTTCTACTACAGTTTGCTAAGAGAGATAAAACAGGCAGTCTGCCTCAGGAAAGCCTCTGTGGTCCCTCTGAGCAATGCAAGCAATGAACCACAGGCACTCTGTTAAGAAATACTCTCAACCCTGGCATGCAGCAAGGAGACAAAAATCTGAGAAAGAAAACCAAGTATACAGAAAGCTAACACTCATGACTCTACTGATACATTATTCCCATCTTACTGATCTTCCTCTGCCTTTCTTAAAAAAAGCCTGAGGCAGATGCAATGGGCAGATTTAGAGCAACAGACATCAGTGTGTGCTTCACTGATCATTGATTGCTTATTTGCTGGCTTGTCAGGGCCTGATGCCTGAAAGTGTTAAAAGTAGAAAGTGGGTTTTTTTCAGGGATGAAATTCAAGGGCAAGAAAGCTTCCTGGTATGCACATACACACCAGACTGTCTCTGGCCCTGATCTGAACTGGGAGTAATCCCAGGTCCCCTCAGTTGTCGCTCTCTCTAGCTGATGAGACTGAAAGCCATTATTGGGAAATACACATATATTTGTGCAAAGTGGATCCCACCAGTAGCTGGGCTTAGACATGCACAGTCCACCCTGTAGCTGGCCCCAAATCCTTGCTCTCCCCAGTTGCTTCGTGCACACAGACACACACACACACACAGAGCCATCTGCTGACCTCCATATCCCATGGTTTCTACAGCAGTCAGCTGGTCTGAACCTTAGTTCCTCCAGTAGGCAACTCCTCCAGCTGTCTCACAAGGTACCCACGGGTGTACCTGTTTCACAGGACCCTTACCTGACTCACTGACAGCCTCACAGTGACACACGCACCCTCATGCACCCATTGCCGGCACTGCTGGCACACACAGGTCCCTGGACAGAATTTGTGTAGAGCACAGCAGGACCTACTCCTTTGCACAATGTCTGAGGCTAAGATTAGTACTAAGTTATTCAAATTTATTATTAAAAAAAACCCAACTCTGCATTTTTGGAAAGTAACTAGATTTTCTGTGATATCAGATGGTGCAGTTATTGAAGAAATGCATTAGAAAGACCTACCTATGAGCTAATTACTAGCATGGCACTTGGGGATACAGCAGCCCGAATCACTGTTCATTTTCTTCTGTATACTCAGTAATTCATTAGCTTTTCCTGGCCTGGGTTTCCCTTTGTATACAAAGACGGTGAGTTACCTATGAGCAGGGATAGCTGTAAGGATAGTCTGTGTAACTGCTGAGTGCTCAGACAGAGTAACAGAAGTACCAAAGACAGAAAGGATGAGAGTTATGAGCGTGACTCCTATTTACATTACTGATAAGGCTTCCCAGATGAGCTTTCTCTTAAACTAATACTCTTTCCCCCATTTCTAGTTCCAAAGTAAAATTGGATTGCAGTTAAACCAAAAAATTCATTCTTGGGGCTTAACTTCCAAAGGAAATAAGCAGACAGCAATATGCACTACACATACCCTAGAAGTGATCAAAAACAGCTCATTAGCGATGCTGGTTCAGTAACCAGAGCACACAACTTGACCTCACTCTGTTCCTTTCAGGTAAAAAACCAAACTCAGTCAGCCAAGGTTTTTTATATGTTTCCTTTGTTTTAAATTCTTTTTCCACCCTACTTACAAAGTTGAACATAACAGTACTTACAAAGGCCAAGTAAATTTAACAAAGCAAGCCAGTATTTGGAAAGCCCCTCATGATCTAAGTTTCCTTAGAACAAAACGTTTTGTTCTGGGTAAAACAATGTCAGATTAATCTCCAAATCATGGTTGCTAATAACTTGAAATGAGAGGGAGAAATTATTACCATTTTCTCAAATTAATTATGAACTCTATGGCTCACATGATAGTTCCTGCCTTATTCCACAAGAATTTTGAGACTTAATAAATTTTGGGCTCTTACTTCTAATAACCTGTCCTCCATCCCAATGCCACTCAACATCTATAAGTGCCATTAAGCAGCTAAATTCAATCCTGAAATGGACACACTAGTCATGTTCTATGTTTCTGCCATTTCTCTCATCTAGTCTTGTCATTTTCCAAAAGAAGTTTCTTAAGATGCTCCTTATCTTCAGAGGCTGCTAAAAAGGCATGTTCTTCCAACTTCTGCCAATATTGTAGATTTCCTGAGAAGCTGAGAGTGAAAAAAGAAAAGAGAGAGGAAATACAGGTGCAAGAAGCATGAAAATACTACATTTGGTTCCAGCAGTACAGTCAGGTTGAACTTAGAAAGAGCTAACTGAAATAAATGGGCATGAATTTACTAATTTGAAAAGTAACCCCCTTTCTGAAACTGTAGTTTAAAAGACAAAATATAACATCAGCCCTGTTTCATATATTCAGAATATCACTCAAAAACTGCTGAAAAAGCAAACCATAGGGAATGCGTCACCATTAATGGCTCTCTGGTACAGCTCTAACTTAACAACCAGTCATTGTCCATACAGTCCATAAAGAGTGTCAGCCTATCACAGAACAAGCACAAAACCTCCACTATTTCTTTTCACAATATAGGAATTCTGCAACCAGTTCTGGAATTAATAGGCAAACCATATGAGATTTATCTAATACCAGAAAACTAAAAGACTTGAGGAATGTCCTGTGCCTAACTTTATGAGATACACTAAAACCCACTGCACTTTTCCAAAAGACACCCTGAGGAGGACTCATAAATCAGCAGTATCTGATATATAGAGGCACAATTTAATTAAGAAAAAACATACAGTTCTTCTTGCAAGACTTCTCCATCTCAATGATTCCTCTATCAAAGAAGTCCATTGCTCACTGCCTTTCCTGTTCATTCAGTCTCACTGAATGTGAACACAACAATACTTCAAATAGCAACTGGTGGTGCTTGTTGGGGTTATTTGAATATGTTTGAATGATGAAGTTATAAACCTGCACAATTAAGTTATAAATTTAAGAGTAAGATGCAAGTATTCTGTTGTTCTCAAAGATCATAAGAAAGCTCATGTGCTTCCCCACTACATTACTGAATAATGTAATGTGCTTTAGTTTCGCAGAGAACTGGTAACAGGAGAGGGGAAACACATGGATACCAGTTGTAAATGAGACCTTCTGTCAAAATACACACCATCAGAAAAGGACATTCAGCTATTAATAGCAAAAAAGGTATTACTAAAATGATCATTGCAACTTCTGCATTGTGGTATGTAAGTAACACACAAAAAAACCTGAATACCTGTAAGAAATCTGGGAAAAGCTGAAATTTTCAGCCAGAAAAAACATTGTTTTCTCTGTAATTTCCAAGAACTTAACAAGTGGCACTGAAAATCATAAATCCTCTCTGAGAACTCATAAGATATACTGTGTTACTTCCAAACACTAGTTAACAGAAGGCAGAAAATGATTTATCTTTATTATTGAAATACTTCTAGCTTATTTTTTTATTAATAATTTTCAAAACATGTAAAGGTGATTGGCTGCTGCAACATACTGCTGTAATTACCACTTAAGTGATTACCATTAAACTTCAAAATTTCAGTTTTTCTTTCAAAAAGAAGCACTGCCTTTTTTTGGCACTTTACATGCCAAAGATGAAAAAATGCACTGTTTGCATTTACTATAAACCATCTCTCCCTGTGGACTTTTATTACTGGAGAGATTACTTGGCAGTGACTGATCTAACTGCTCTGCTGAAGAATTTCTGCACAAAATTTTAGTTGATATCTTCCAAGAATACTTAAATAATCATTACACTTGTTATAAACAAACCCTAACTCCAGGCACTTCTCTAGAATGTTTTTTCTTTAAAAACATGACTTAATTCTAACTAATCATAATATTTTTTCCATAACATTTTCTTCATTTAACTACCAATTAAATAATAATCACTAGATGACCACAAGACTTGGAGTAAGTTATGGAGTTCTGATTATACTTAAGGCAAAACAAAACAAAAAACACAAAATAAAACAATGATTTGTCTAAAACATTCTCTCATCCTTTGTGTTTATCTTTAAAAGATCTAAGTATGACAAAGAACCAAGGCAACAACATGGATATTCAGAAGTTAGAAAAAGCAGAAGGGAGAGGAATGTTCTGAAGAGAAGCATGAATGACTTACACTTTTCCACCAGTTTCCACTCCAAATGGCTCTTACTAGAAAGAAGGTACTTCAACAATTTGTTTTCAACAACTTGATTTTTGCAATGGGTTGTCATATGTAAAGGCAACTGCTTTCTAAACCATATTTTACTATGTCTTCAGATTAAAATAAATAGTTTAATAAACTGAGAAAGCATTTACTAACCAGCAATCAAATTCAACACAACTATTAAGTTTACTCATAAATTAGACCACAAATCTTTTAGAGACAGGAATGAAAATAATGTCAAAAGAATTAAGAGGAAAACCCACTAAGGATTAGTTTGGAGTATAGCAAAACTCTGAAATATGATGTAATGATTGAATGAAGAAGTTCAGTATTTAAAGAAAACTTCAGAAATTCTGCAGGTGCCTTTCTATGCAACATTGTGAACATTCATGCCTTTTGGAGGTTACTGTCATAGTGCAAGCTGAAAAAATCTAAGTAGTCTCAGGAAGAGTACAAATAAATGTCAGCGAGTCAGTAATGTATTTGATGATGCACAGATCAGTGCATAACATATTTACTCACAACATTATAGGAAAAAATACATGATATAATGTAAAAATACAATTATACTTGTATAAGTGCAGAAGTTTTTACTGTCTATGTGAAACCGATCTTCAAATGAGAGAATCAAGGCACTGAAACAGTCTACTATTTAACATAATTAAAATCCCCATATGGTTCAGAAGGCAGCCTTGTTTGTTGTCATTTAAAAGGTTTCATATTCCTGACTGAAAGGTTCACAGGGAAAGTTAATATTTGTGTGACTACAGACAGAAACTTGGCAATAAATTTAGTAAAAAGAGTATGTGTGAAATTAATTTTCTTGTGTCACAAAGGCATAGGAAAAGGCAAATATTTAGCTCCAAACATCCTGCAAATAGCGTTTTCCTTCTCGAAGCGTGGCCAGAATTTTCATTGCTTCCAATTTGTCAGTTTCCATTTCTATGCTTAAAATGTCCACTACAGCATCGCTTACACCATCAGCCATGTGCTTCTTATCTCTGAAAAAAAAAAAAAAGATAAGGAAAATGCATAATAGTTTTTTTTTCCTTTTATCAATAGCTTCAGAGGCAGGATAATGTTGGAAAAGAGGCATTAACAAAAAAATCCCAAGCACAAATAGAGCTTGTATGTTGTATGGCAAGATTCTCATTGAGTTATAATGTAGCTGAGCACACACAGTGACAAGTATAGTTTTCAGCATGCTGGATTGAAGAAAAAAAAGTTTGAACTCTAGTTGAGCTGTCACAGAATAATTGTTTTATTTTTAGGGAGAATCTGACCTGCTGAAGCATTTATTATTATTGTATCATCATATGGTTCCAATATAAAACAAACAAACCAAAAACCTCCCACAAAACCTCAAGTCCTTACATATTAATAATGCTGTTTTAAATACAAATAGTTGACATTCATTCCTGCAGGAGAAAGCAATTGTCACTGGGCTCTATATTCAGTTTGTCCATCTATCAAAGAACCTCCTAAAAATCTCAAACCTCCAGGTAAATTAACATCCACAAATAAAACTTGTCATTTTAAACCATATTACTTTTACAGGCCTTTCTGCCCCACTCAAGCCTGAAACACTGCAGAAGAGTACTGCAGTCTCACAGAAGTGTAATGCAACATCACATCTATTCAAATATCTCATTTTCTCAATAGAAATCTATTAGCTTGAAATCTCCTTAATTGAATTTTTAAAAAGAAACAGTAAGTGACTAAAGCAACCAGTGGAACTGTGTCATTACAAGCTACTTCAAGACTACATTGGAAAAAATAAACATAGAGATGAAATCCTCAAGCATTCCAGGAAGGCTCTTTCACTATCATGCTGTTCCTGTCTTTCAGACAGCTCTAAATCTTTTGAAAGCTTCACATGTCTGCTAACTCCGTTCTCTTTCTGAGACAGTCCATCTCCACACAGCTCTACTCACCCACATACATAGAAGTAACCTCCCTCTTTCAGCAGGACTCTGGCAATTTCCTTAGCATAAAGCCTAATGACATCTTGCACATATTTAGGTGGGGCTACTTCTGCAGTCGTAGAGTCTCTTGAGAAACAAACCTTAAGATGGGTTAATGTGCCATTTTCAAGAAAACATTTGAGTTCATCTCTGAAAGGGAATAAAAACTGTTAGCATTGTCTCAGTGGTAAGCATTCCCTCCTGATTATGAAATGAATGCTAAACAGTGAACTTGCTTGAACAAATAGTCTCGATCCTGATGCCGACAACCAAAAATCAGCCATGTCTCTCCAAATTCCCAGTCTGTATGTTCTTCTCTGAGCTTTTGCCTGAACAGACAAAGAAAAATAAAAGTCCATCCTGTTTTAGAAAGTACAGAATCTAAAGTCTATAGTCTGAGTATAATTCTCATCTACAACAGTGCTTAAATAAACCTCTGGATTGGCAAAAATGTGAAATGACTGACAGTAAACCACAGTCAAACCCTCCTTTGATTTTCTTGACTACACAATTTCGGCCCAGCTCAAAATCAATCCATTTCAATTTCAATTTTTTTTGACACAATTTTATATTGGAATAGTCAAGACTGACACTTCCAAACACCTCACAAAACAATCCTGACTGCTGAATAAGATCACTACCTTTCATCCTTTACTAGAAGCCCTCTAAAAACACCTGGGAAATCTCAGCACAAAGCATTTTTAGCATACATTCCATTTGGCTGTAGAAACCCTCTAGATTTTATCAATAACAATCTACTTACTACTACATCATCAGAACAGCTACAGTGTTTTCTTGAAATAATGCTTAATAAGGGGCTTAAATGCAACTTTCTAGTTGTTGTAGTTTGTTTGTTTTTTTTCTGAGAGAGAGATTTTATTTATCATGATCAAATGTTTATGAAGTACCATGAAGCCTTTAATTTAAAGTGCAAAATAGTTCAGCGATACAAAGGTATAGCTGGGCTTTAAAATTAAAGAGTAATGATTGTATATCATTGGACTAGAGAGGAAGCATGGAATCAGAAACATCCATGTCAAAACTACAGTTTTTTTTGTCAAATAAAATAGTTTTAAAATAATTGTACCAGGTTGCAAGCAATTCCATGATCTTACTGGAAGGAGTGAGTAACATAGGAATGATAGGTGTTGGATACCTACAAAACTTGCAAGCATTCCCACACATATTCCACACTTACTGTTCTTCATTTCCTCCAAATGATCATGTTTTCACACACTGTGGTGATGACATACCTGTTATATTTTGAACAAGCATCTCTCTTGCAAAACTATGCTGCTGGAGGATCTACCTTCCCTCAAATACAAACCTAAAAACCAAAATATTACTGCCCAGTTAGGAGCTCCTGATCTTAAAACATCAAGATGCATAAACTCACAGAAATATGGGAATGTGGGAGAAAACTTGATGTTCATCATGACAAGGCTTTTGATAGAGATGCTGCTTCTGCAGGAAATGGAATTTTACTATCAAACTTAAGCCAATCAACTCTGTTTCTAAAAAACTATCACCCTCTTAACAGGGCTTTCACTATCAACACACAGATAAAAGCTTTAATTTCTTTTTTACTATTTCTGCAATTAACCCAATTTCTTATATATGCACCACAGATACTACAGTCACATGAAATTTAAGTTTTACTCATTTGAAAAGCAAATATGGAAATTAGCACCGCTTCTTTAAGATTGTAAGACTCTTTCTATATCAATATACCATTGTTACAAAAACTAAAAAGAAGAAAAAAATAATTAACTTCATTTGTAATCAAAACCTGACAATATATTTTCTTCAACATAAAAAGGCTGTTTGCAGATAACAATCTGGTACATACCTATGTTGCAGGAAACCAATAAATGGTGATATTCCTGTTCCTGGACCAACCATCACAAACGGAACAGACGGGTCTGCAGGTAAGTGGAAAGTATTGTTTGGACGAGAAAAAATAGATATCTAAAATGAAAGTAAACAGAATACAATTCATTAATAGTCTTAAACAAACAGTGGAAACACATTTAAATTTTTAGAACTCTCAGGATATTTATACCGTGTATGTGTCCACATCCTTCCCAATCCTGAGCTTCAGAGTTTAATCTCATACAGATATCTGGAATAAAATTTCACGTGGGTTTCTTAAAGAAACTTATACCATAATTACCTACTAATCCATTTGAAGAAAAACTAGGCAAACCAACACAAACCTCAGTTTCTGACTATAAAAGGTGACCACACAATCAATTTGGGGAATATTGGTACAGAATTTATGAAAAGGTTAGTGTTGGTAGTCAAACGAAAGTAAGGCTAGCTTACTGCTATTACAGGCAACTCATCTTTTTCTCACTTTGTGGACAGATAAAAATATTCCAATGGAGATGAGGATATGTTGGTAATGAACTGAAGCCTACTGTTATCAAGCTTGCTTTCTTAATTTTCATGAAAGTTTTACATGACATCCAAAAATGCGTATGTGTGAGAGGAGGCAGATAACTGCTCAAATATCTTGGAAAATGGCTTCATTTCACTGGTAAACTCTAAATCTAATCTTCAGACCTATGTCTGAAAGGAAATTTAGAGAAAAATTTTCCCGTGTGCTCCACGCTGTATATTTGCAGATGACACCTGTAAATCAAAACTTGGGCAGGAGTGTTGATCTGCTTGAGGGCAGAAAGGCTCCACAGAGGGACCTGGACAGACTGGATCAACGGGCTAGGACAAACTATGAAGTTCAACAAGCCAAGTACCAGATGCTGCACCTGGGTCACAGAAATCCCAAGCAACACTCCAGGTTTGGGAAAGAGCTGCCCAGAGGGAAAGGACCTGGGACTGTTTATCAACAGCTGGCTGAATATGAGCCAGCAGTGTGCCCAGGTTGGGCAAGAAGGCCAATGGCCTCAGACACAGAATCTTAGGATCACAGTATTATCATGGTTGGAAAGGACCTTCAAGATCAAGCCCAACTGTCAGTCCTATACCACTCTAACCACTAAATCACCTCCTAAGGTGCCATGTCTACCCATTTTTTGCATACCTGCAATGGTAAGGACAAGGGAAGTGATCATCCTCCTGTACTTGGCACTGGTGAGGCCACACCTTGACTACTGTGTTGAGTGTGTTGAGTTTTTGACTCCTCACTACAAACAGGACATTGAGGTGATGAAGTGTATCCAAAGAAGGGCAACAAAGCTGGTGAAGAGTCTGGAGAACAAGTCTTACAAGGAGCAGCTGAGGGAACTGGAGTTGTTTAGTCTGAAGAACAGGAGGCTGAGAGGAGACCTTATTGCTCTCTACAGCTACCTGAAAAGAGACTGGTGCGAGGTGGGGGAAAGTCTTTTTTTCCAAGTTATATGTGACAGAAAAACAGGAAGTGGTCTGAAGCAGTGCCAGAGGAGTTTTAGATTGGATATCACCAAAAGTGTTGGCAAACACTGGAATAGGCTGCCCAGGGAAGTGGCTGAGACACCATCCCTGGAGGCATCCAAAAGACCTGCAGACATAGTGATTAGGGACACGGTTTAGTGGTGGACTCGGCAGTGCTGGGTTAACATTTGGACTTCATGAGGTTAAAGGTCTTTTCCAACCCAAACAAATCTATGATTCTCGGAGGCATGACTAGCATAATGTATAGAAAACATCAGATGACTGTGTTTAATTCTTTACAAGATTATTCAAAACTCAGCAGCAACCATAGAAGAGCTTCATCCATTAAGGTCATAAGCCATCATACAATTTATTCTGCCTATTTAATGAGAAAGGATTGGAATTTACTTTCAAATTCAAGGAAGGAGTAAAACACTAGCTCAAACTTTGTTCTGTAAACCCACGTGATTTAGCACTACTAATTTCCTATAATTTAATTCACTGCAGATACTACAACATTAAACATGATTATTTTTCTTGTTTCAAGCTGATAAAAACCAGTACAGTTCTTGCTGGTTAGTAATATTTGTATTTCTGTTATACTTATTACTTCAAGCCACACTTGAGTTAGGAGGGTATTTTCCCTATTAAACATTTCCAAACTGCTCATTCCTTTAAAAAAACTGCAAATGGTAAACATGTTTATACTATAAAATGTCTTCAATTACTTTAAGATATTTTTTGCATAAGACCACACTCACTTATTTTGTATTGGTATTCCATATACTTCTGCAATTTACATTCTTGCTACACTTTTATATGTACTGAATTGTAGCTTGTGCAACAGATGCTAATAGTTCTGAACTTTGTTCAGACTTATTTTGTAAATCTCTTATTTCCTTTTTAACTCCACCTATTTTTCATGTTTGACCTGTAATCTAAATCAATTACTTTTCAAATAAAGAGCATGAAATTAAATGTGAATAATGAAATTAAAAATACAAGGCACATATTAATAATTTTGTCTTTTTAGTTAGTTTTAAAAAATGAAGATAACTTGTATGGGTTTTCCTTTCATTTTCCCAGAGCAATACCTTGAATTATTGGCAGTTTTCTTATAAACAAACTTGATGTTTGTTTCCAAATTTCTTGAACAAATATGGAAAAAATCCCAACTACCACCAGTGTAATCTATATTAACTATATAGAAGAATTCCAAATTTTCAATAATTAGCTTATCCCTCATTACTTTGAGTCCAATTAATTATATAGACTCTCTGCTGCAAAGAGGCAAAAAAAGTACCTTCTCCTAATAATACCTTTCATGCCAAGTCATATTTCAAAGACATCAGAAACATCATGAATGACTGTACTCTGTGTCACAGTCTATAACTTGGCCTTTGCAAAATGTCTGAGATCTGACAAGAAGTTGAGTTTTATGATTTCTTCCCTATTCTCTGCCACCCTTTCCTAGAAGTGACAAAGGGCCTCTGTCCTACAACAGCCACAACCATTTAATTGCAAAGTGGTATTTTAATCTCTGAAAAAAGCCTTCAAAACTCACTTAGGACTACAGTGGGGTGTAAACCAACTCTAGCCTTTCAACAGTAGCAAGGTTCATTACTAAGCTATCCATAGATAAACAAAAATGTAAGTTTAGCAACTTAACAATGAAGTTCAAAACATGTTACAGAGGGAAAGGTAAACTTACAAGTAGGGTAGAACTGAAAAATGAAGGTATATACTGCCAAAACACCAGCATTACATGAGAGCAGTGAGTAAAGAAACATGCAGTTGTTTCAAACATGCATGAATTTAATGGCTAAGGAGTTTAGATTTAATAATCATACCTTTTCAGTTGAAGGGCTTATTCCTTTTGTATCTAGAGTGTTTTTACTGGGGTGCAGTAGAGGTGCAACTAACTCAGCAAGCCAGCCTGTACACACTCCTTTCCGTGAGACTGGTCTAGTGGGACAGGCAGGAAACTCCACAATATTGAACACAAAACACAGTCTTCCTGGTTGATATAAGTTTGAACTGCAAAGAAAGAAGTATAAGAGCAAGCTGTAGAATATTACAGTAGGTACATTTGCAGCCCAAACCACTCCAAGTGAATCAAGATTCTCAGTGTATAGTTAGAAAACGTTACACATGGGAATCCAAATTCCAACCAGACTCACACTTGTTCTTGAGAACTCTATCAAAATAATTTTGCCAAACAACCTAAACAATGTTGTTTGAAATAGTCAAACTCTGTGGGCTTTTTGCAACAGGGACACGATTGCTGTTTCCTCAGGTTTTAGCCTTCATTCCTCTCTTTCTTCTTTAAATCATAGAGTACACAGACACACACTTGAGAAAAAAGCATACCTTAATTACCAAGAAGATTAATTTGAATATTCAATTACCTTGAAACTGAATAGGATCTGGCTTGTAGTTTTGGAAGATGTTCTGGAAACAAAACAAAACATAAAAGCATCACTCTTGAGTCAACTAAATTAAAATCTTATACAGTAAGTGTTTACACTACAATGGAGTGCAAGGGATTGCAAGTATATTATGATTTAACTGTTAATTTTAATACAGTACAACTCAGTGTTTGTGGTCCAGAAATAAACTATTAGGACCTGAACTCTACTTTCAATGATTTTTTAGACTTTGTGGAACATCTGTTTGAGAACACAAAATTAGGCCACAATAGGTAATTTATTGGGTTCCTGATCAACTAAAAGCAAATGTAAGGTTCACAGGAGAGATGCCAGTAGCTAGTCAACAACATGGAGCTTGATGTTTTATTTTCTCCACCTTTCACCCAAGAATCTTTTATGAAGCTCAAAAACTCTCAGAAAAGGAATTGCTTGGTTGAAGTTTTCCCACATATAATCTGCTAAAAGCAGATGCGCCAGTTCAATTGCAAACCACTATGAAAAATTGCCACTAGGCCATTTTTTAAAATCACAACTGAAAAAACAAGAGATTAATGAGCATTTTTACAATTAGAAGCCCACTACATATATCACACATGCCTATTTATATCTACATATGTATGTACACATTTGGAAAATTTCAGTCTCACTGATGCTTTCAAAGGAATGACTTGCACGCAGACTGCACATTTTGCCTAAGGAAATCAGCATATTAAAAGGAGACAGACATATTGCTAAGAGAACAATGTGGTGGGGAATGGTGATAATAAGTGAGCAATACCAGAAAAAATTGGCATAGCAAATGCCAGAAAACATATAGAGGCTATATAGAGGGAATAAGAGGGTAGCATACTGTTGAACCGTTTTTTGGGGTTTTTTTCCACATGTTGAACACCTTTTGCAGGTGTTCAATCCACTACCTGGACACCCTGACAGAGTTTAAAGATGCTCTGCTACATAAGATATTTGCAAGTCTCAAGAAGACACTAGGCACATTCAGCATATTACCGCCCTGGGGCAACATATTAAAAAAACTTCTAAAATTTCCTTTTATGCAGTTCAGCTGCTACAGCATGTTCTATGATGCCTTGGAAAAACTAACTGGTTTTGGTCTGACTATGAAAATTGATGCATTTGTATAAAGTGGAGCAGGGCTCATATTCAATTTTTCAACTCTTCACAGTATACTGAGAAGGAGAGACTTGGGGTAGGCACGGAGAAGACAATTACAGGGAGATAAAAACATTTTTTTTCTTTCATATAATGAAACTTACTAAGGAATTCTGTTTCTTAATCTGGAAAATAACTGTCGGTATGTTCAAATATATTTGAGATGGCTACAGCTGGAGTCTTATTCCATCAATATTTTACATAAGGAATCCACTAAGTGTGGCTTTGGACATAAAAATCTACTGAAAATAGCTCTTCATTTTAGTAAACATGCAAGCAAAGAACATGAAGGCAGGGAAATCAGGAATGATAAACTTTTTCCTAAAGGTCCTATTCTTGCAAACACTTTATGCTTATTATTTATGCTTACTACTTTTGCACAGGACCCATCCAGAGTCCACTAAAACATAGGTACGTACTTAAGTGTCTTCAGAATGAAAACCAAAGAACAAACCAAAGAACAAAGCTTGGTTCCCCAAGAATAGTTTTAGCGTGACCACTGTTAGTACTATAATGTTTCTAAAGCAGTTAACTGAACAGTTTTTCCTCTTTCTTGGGGAAACTGAACATTTAGTTTGATTAATTTTCAGAAACCAAATCTAATTAAATCTAGAATCAGTCACTTACCAATTAACAGGTTAAGTGAAGGCTTGCAGCTTGGGAAAGCATGAAGTAAATCCAGCAAGCAAACATTAGAATCTCTAATGAACTGTGTGTAATCAGAGGCTCCTTGTCTGCTACAAAGCTCTTGAAGTCTTCGTTTTTCTCCTGCATCACTGGTACACTCTACCAGAGCTCGCAAAAATGCCTGTGGGGAAGGAAATGAGAGTGAAAGGTAAAAAAATTGTCAATTTGGGAAAAAGGACAAAAATCTGGGAAAAAAAATGCGAAATGAATAATCAGGCATAACCCTTTCCCTGATAAATCCTAAATTTATGAAAAGCTGTCCTATTTATGAATTTGTACTTTAGTTAAGAAAACAGCTCCATAACAAAAATGAATGCAAGAAAAAACAGAAGCTGGAAAGGAATAACAAAAAGTCTTAGAAGAGGTATTAATGGAAATAAAGTATGGTACTTAATGAGTCATGTAAATGCTGCTGTTGTGGTTTCTTCCATACTTTATACCTACAAAACAGTAATGCAAGCTTTTCTTGAAGAAAAACTAAATTGAGCATTTTAGGATAAAGTAAAAATCAGATGCAAATAGTTACAAGTTATTTACCAAAAACAAGGTGGAAATAGACAAAGTGCATAAAAGTGATCCAAATCACCAAGTGCAATCAGAGGACATATTCTACACAAAACAGTACTTGGAAAGTAATTTGAATTTGCTCAGACATTGAGCTTCCAGAAAATAGTTTGGATAGTATTATGCAAAGCACATTTTACACAGAACAGGTAATAAGGCAGATAGGTTAGATATAGGAAGTGGCTTGAGTAATACTCCCCAGCCAACACTATCTGCCTACTATTATTGTTGAGACAAATTTTTAAGACTTTTAAATGCAGTTTTGAAAAGGCTGAAACCACTGGAAGATTGTCTTCTCTTCTGCTTTGAAATCCACTAAACTAAGTGAAAAGGTTCTTCAGAAAACTGATTTCCCTCAGAGACACAATCAACAAAACTATTTAGCTTCATCCTTCATACAAAGTTATCTTTACAATGTTTTGGCAACACCAGAAATACACATGAAGTTCTAGTTGTATGCTTCCAGTTTTTTTGCAGGCACTGAATGAAAGGAAAATAATACTTAGTCATTGTGAGAACACATACCATACAAGAAAAAAAATCTTTCTTCAAATTTTGCCAGGTTACTGAAATGCTAAAGAAAAGCTTTAAAATCCTTTAGAAAACATCATGGTATGTTTAATTACAAACTACCAATCCTTACTTACCAAGAAATGTGGTAACAACACATAAAGCAGGGACAGATCTGTAAGAGCCCAAGCAGGACAGGAGAATTTCTCTTTCAAAGATCAAACACATACACACCTTTTTGGGAACTGCTCTTATTTCTAGACACCAGGTTAGAAGGAACTTCAGGGTGCTTCTTTCAGGGATGTGTTGTGGATGAGTTGCTCCTAGTTCAGTGGGAGAAGAAAACAAACAAACCACATCTATTAACATCCAAAAATGGCATCACAAAGTGCTTATCGCTCCAAGAAATACAAGAGAGATAAACCACATTAAATCCTGTATGCTCACATCCCAGAGGGTTAGTGGAAATTATAAATTAAACAGCAAGACAGTTTCCAAGGAAGCATCCATGACAATTTTCCAATGAAAACTCAAAACTTATCAGGAAAGCAGGAAACAAAAAGACAAGTATAATACATTAGTGTTCAAATGAACGTCATTGCTAAACCACTTAAATTTTTGTTGCTACTTGCCACCCTCAAGAAATGTAGAAGAATGCTTATCAGAAAAAAAAAAAAAATCCACATTTCTTCCTCTCCATCAATAAGTACTCTCAAAGTCAGAACACACAGGTATTTTCTAATTATGTCACCAAGGTTTATGCAGCCAGTGCCAAGCTGGAGTTACTGAATTCCAGCAGAACCAAGGAGTCACTGTACAAGCAAAGAATCACCGTGTTCTCTACAGGTTTCATTTCTGGGAAGGACATACACTGAGATCCCATCAGTCCCCTCATGAAGTCAGGTAGAGTACAGTGAGGCTTATTAGACCCATGCCATGTTGTGCTAAAGTGCCTTTTCCAAAGTAACCGCATAAGTAACATAAAAGTATTTATGTGACAAAACACCTTTAATTAACAAGCTCTGCAGGTCCCAAATTATTTCCCTACAGACCCAAACTGCATGCTGGGCTTTCTTTTGATAATGCTTCTTGGTTTTGACATTTAGCTACTGATTCTTACTGTGCTTTTTTACCATGCTCAAGAGCCCTTTAATACTACAGGGTTTTTGCTACCATTATAACCTGCTAAGTAATCTCCTCTTACCAATATTACTTGACTGAGCCCCTGATACAAATAATAAAATCTACTTCTACAAGAGGACTGGCATAAATGTAAGGAAGGAAAGCAGCATCCATTTTCACATTCCTACAAACCTCTTTTTCTTGAACATGCTGACAGCATGTTACAAGTACTTAATCCTCTTTCTAGGATGCTTATACATACAATAAAATAACAATCACAATCCAATATTTGAACAATAGGCTTCGTACCAAACTGCAAATAACTTATGGCTTGTTCTTTCAATTGTTCTCGTCTATTTCATCAGAGAATTCATAGAGTGAACACAGCAAAGCTGTAAACAAAATTCCCTGGTATTTGTGGTAAATCTTGAAGATGCAGCAAAGGCAGAGCCTGCTGTTCATGCTCGTCATCCAGTTTGTTCAGCTCTCTTCATTCAGTAAACCCATAACTACACCAGTTTGTAGGAACTATTACAAATTTCTCTGAAACGTGAATGCAGTAAGAGACAACCATCTGAGAACGAAAGCAGCTCTGAAACATTGCTAAGAATGACAAAGCTGCACTAGAGAGCCGAATTCTTTGTTACAGCTTGGCAACAAGTAGTAACAAAGTTATAGTAACTTACTGAGACTGTGCTCATAAGTGCAGCTCAAAAAAGAAATTAATTTGAATTTGATCCTAAAGCATTTAGCTTCATACCTGCAGTCAGTGCAGTTGGAAATCAGCATACAAACCATGACTGGAAATATGTGGATCTGAAGCAACTTACTACACCCTGACTAAGTACCAAGTACCAAGTTTCCAAGTACCCAAGGCAAGTGCAAAAAGTCAAGAGCAGAACCACAAACTTTGATTCACTGTGCTTTAAGTTCGATATCAGGAAAAAACTCTTCACCATGAGGGTAGTAAGACACTGGAATAGGCTGTCTACAGAGGTGGTTGATACCCCCTCCCTAGAGGTGTTTAAGGCCAGCCTGGATGCCTTGTGCAACCTGGTCTAGTGGGAGGTGTCCCTGCCCCTGCAGGGCAGGTTGGATCTTGATGATTTTTAAGGTCCCTTCCAACCCCCAACCATTCTGCGATTCTATGATTATCATTTATTAAGACTCACAAACAGACATACAATCTTTCATATAAGAAATGGAAAATGTTGCATAAATAAATCATAATTTCACATTTTTAACCCAATTAGTGCTACATTAGGCAGCCAGAGATGCAATTACCTGTCTTATTTAGGCATAGAAGCACTGATATTCCAAGATTCACTTGGTTATTTTACCAGCTGCCTTGGAAGGACAGGGGTTTTTTTGTGTACAAGAACAATTAAGGGGCTGAGCTATGTTCACTTGGCTATACAGGCTCTGTTCCACATAGAACGTGTGGAACATGTCAGACCATGAGTGATCTGACACTGATGAACCCAAAGTGTCCTGTTAAGGCAGCTCTATAGCCCTCCTGCAACATCAGTATAGCAGAAGGTACCTTTCTACCTTAAGTAGAAAGGAGAAAATATCTCTATTCAAGAAGACTTCACTTGAACATGCTGCTGACACTTTTTTTAACTTACAGAGAAATATTTGAATTCTACACAGCCAGGTAGCAGGGCCCAGATTTACACAGAAAAACTTCCTAGACTTCAGTCAAAATTTCAAGCCCGCCTTCTTACCATTATCTTCTCCTTTGATGTACCCCTACAATTTCATCCTTTGAACATGTGCTTGATTCTGTAACATCTGTAAATAGTGTACAATGCAGAAGTAGCATATCTGTGACATCCCCTGCCATCACTCAATCTCCTGCTGCTTGCAGGAGTAATATTGGTACATGGTGGTTGGGCACCGGATGACACTGCCTTGAGCTTGAGGGTGCTCAGGATCAACTCTGATCTGAAGGGTAATTGTTAAAAATCTGGAACCTTCCTGGGACCTGTAGCTACCCTTTCTAAGCTGTGGGATCACAAGACTCATCAGAACAGATACACATAGGTCTACAAGCCACTGAAATGTGTCTTGCAGTGTCACTGTCTTCTGCTTTAGAAGTGCAGCTCTTTCAGGATATAAAACAGATTGATGTGAAGTGCTGTGCAAGGAGAGATTTAACTTTCAAGTGGAGGATTGTTAGGTTATGTGATTAAAGACTAATCTCTATAATCATAAAGGAGCACAGCAGAAGAATGAGATGTTTGAATGCCAACGCCAGGTTCAAGTTTCTAGGCAGAAGTTAACTCATCTGTACTAAAAGCAGCAGCAGCATTCTATGTGCCCTCTCCTTTTTAAACACATCTCTGACTTTCAGCATGCCTCCATGAAATGAAAACTCTGTCCCAATACTAAAGACAAAAAATGTTCAGAACTAGGCATACCAACTATTACCAGCACAGAAAGAAATATTTCTTCATGACCAGTGCATCACACCATACCTTTCTTTTTAGTGCCCTGCTTAACCTTCACACAAACGAAGTACTCTCCTTTATCAGTAAGTCCCAAGATTTGAAGAAGTTCTTCTACTTCACTGATGTTGTTAGGACATATTACACAGAAGGCATCTCCAGGTTGGTAGTCAAAGACTGTATCCTGTTTTAAAAAACGAGATAATTTCTATTAAATTGTATCTAAACCAAAGTCAACAGCATCCCGATTCCTAACAGCAGCAACCTTCCCACAGTTGCAGTCACATGAAATCCTGTGTTCTTTTACTTTGTACTAGCACTTCACTGTTTAGACCACACCAAAAACCAAATACTCTCGTGAAACAGCAAGCAAAGAGCACAGAGAAAAGTAAAAGGTTACCCAGACCTTAAGACTTCAGATTCTACTTAGCTGGCTGTGGTTTTTCTGCCCAACTGCTAAACCAACTCAAGCTTCTGCCTCTCACAGAAAGATACAGAATTGATATTTGCATCATTATGTTTCCCTTATGCACCAGGTAAGGTGACTTGCATACACAGGCTGTTGAGAATGTGAGGGGAAAAAAGGCACAAAATGTTCAATTTTTCAGTGTGAGCTGATAACAGGATATATGTATATAAAAAAAACAGGCAAAAAAACCTTTAATCTCATAGTCACTTGCTCAAAACTTAATAGATTCTTTTTATAACTGAGATTTAAAGACATCCCATGGAACTGAAACAGATTATTCTAATAACGTTCAATAAAAGTTACTGCCAAAATCACAACACCCCAAAGACATAATTCTACAAATTTGAACAACTGCTCGAAAGCAACATATTTTCCTTTTAAAGATTTCTTGTGAAGTAATATTGAGAACTCTCTACCTTTCATCTTCAAACCAATATACAAAATATAATCTCCCCTGAATGAACTAAACTGGTGTTTAGATCCAGGGTAACAGAAGTTGACAGCTTTAGTTGTACGTTAACAAGTCAGAGCAAATGAATGTCAGAGGAAGAAGCAGTGCTCAAGACCTAATGATTCCTGTCACTTGATCATCACTTGATCATTACACAAGTCAAATTATTACTTGTGTAGACTACTGGCCACAAGGAATAAACACAATTTTCAGGGTTTTTTTATATTTCCTATACAGTGTACTTACAAACTGAAAGACCATTAATTTTCAATTTTCCCTGCCTGCCCGTCTCCACTGCAAATTCCCCTCAAAATAGTATTTCAGTCAACACAACGTCCAAGGAACAACAAAGATAATAATTTGACTTTATTCCTGTTTTAACTTCCACAGAGCCATACCTTGCAGTGAACAGATCAAACCTGGCATTTACAAAATGGATCAGCCTACACTGACATACTTTTGTATAGGGAATAATTTTTCATTTTTAAAAAGCCAAATAAATAATAATTTTCCACCTAGTTACTATACAAAGCGCACACACATTTCAGCCTTTATTTTTACCCAGTAAAAAAAAAAAAAAAAAAAGCCATCATTAACTTACTGCAATATCAAGTTCCAAGAGCAATGCAGTTTTTATTGCATCTTCTCTAGTGAGCTGAACTGCTTTTGTAACTGGCACTTCAAAGGTTGTTCCCTCTGAAATCAGTGATGACAGGTGTGGATTCTAAAAAAGAGGACACAAAAACTACACTTAAGATGTAAATCAGATGAACTGACAGTTTATTATGACATACAGGAACCAGTGCTGGACAATATTTTTTTGAACAATCTTGGAAAACAATTAAAAATGAGGAAAAACATGGATCTTTCTAGATACATAGTTTTGCTCTACATTTTTAAAAATCACATCCAAGCAGTAACAGGCTTGGGTATTCAACTACAAAAAGTCATTAGGCTTCAAAAGTTTAAATGGCCTGAATTACTACCAAAAGCAGCTAGCTGTTTCCTTTTTCAAGAGCTCTGTTGAAAATAGCCAAATAGAGAATGACATTTATGTTAAAACCCAAGAACTCTTGCCTAATTATAGGATCTAGGTGTACAGAACAGACATAAGAAGAACAGAAGCTATTCTAAAATATCAGTTTTACAGATTAAGATTTTGGTGTGCAGATGGGGCTATAACTAAAGGCAATTTGTAAGAGGAATTGTATTAAAAACTACAGTAAAATTTAGAGCTAATCAGCAAATTCCACACTACTAAACAGCATCATGTTATGCCACAGCATTTCTACATGATGAAAATATGCTCCCAAAATTGTAAACGGACACCAAAAATAATTCCAGACAATCTCTGTTAAAGTCTACTACTTTAAGATGAGACTACAGCCCTCATCTCTCCATCACTATTGTCAGCAAGCTTCATTTGAGATCGAGACACCCAAAAATGAAAAGTGGGAGAGATACCAGATGAAAAGAATTGCTCTACAGATAAGAGAATAGTGGTTTATCTGACAATCCCCTATTTTTAAAAAAAAGTAGACAGGAGAATCACGTGTCCAACAGTTGGAAGTTCTATTCTTCTCTTAGAATTTTGACATGAGGATTAACAGCTTGTGTCACATCAAGTTTACTGTGCATCAACAGGACTGTTATAACTGTCTACATTCTTATTCCTCCAGGGCCAAGCTCAAGGCATAAGATCAATATTTAAGCTAAAATACGTTTTCTTACACTTGTCATGAAGGCTTAAGATGCAGATGGTTACTGCTCTACAGTAACAGTTTGTTAATTCAGCCCTGAGACTCAACAGCTCAGGACACAGATCATGTAAGTAACTAGGAGAGACCATGTACCCAGCCTTCTTTAAATGGCAAGGAGTCTCTTTTTGGTGATATCCAAACCCCAAGCTCATGCATTTCAGAACAAGCCAACTCCAGCTGTGTTTGGCAAAAAAAACCCCGTGACTGTTGTAATGTGAGATACTCAAAAAGAATGTGAATTTTAGGGTCATGTTTGCTTTTACAAGTAGGACACATAGAGCCTACTTATTGACAACTACGTCAAAAACAGTGCTACAGGAAAAGAAACTACTCCTATTTGATTCTTTCCAAGGTTCAAGACAATCATCCAGCTTTACACTTGAAATCTGGACTAAAATCTTCGATCTGTCACTGAATTCCAGATTAGGAGATTCAGCTTTTTCAAATCACTGTCTGAAAGCAAAATATTTTTTTTCTACTTACAGTTAAGGCATCATTATTAGAACCTGATCAGTTATCCAGAGATCAGCCTGAATACATGCTAAGACTTTAAAAGCACTGTGGCACCACATTCAACCCAAGTATTAGTGTTTAATCACAATTATCTCTAAATCATAAATCTTTGTTTGAGTAATTTGGATTATTTAACTCAACAACCTGACAAAAAACTACCACAATGTGAAGTTTAAAGTAAAAGGAAAATTATTCAGTGTTTAAATTCATAAACGGTTCAATAATTATATTAATTAGGCTAAGTGATTCTCTCAGCTTTACCATTGTCATCTACAACAGAGAGTATCAGGGTCCTGAGGATACAAATAGGCCTTCATGGTTCTGACTGGCAGAACCAGGGGACTGCAACCCCACCTCTGTTCATGAGCTTGAAAACCTCATCTCAGTCGAGCTCTGGGTCTTCAGTCCCTTCCCACTTCGTTACAGAAGGACAGGTCTGCAGCTCAGCCACAACCAAGCCCATGGACAACCACAGGCACTGCTGATCCAGGTCCAGATCTGCAGACTAACCTCACAGTTTGGTCTCAGACCTGCCTCGTTCCCATGAAATTGCTTGATGATCTGCAATCTTGACTGCCACCTCCTGGTTTGCATTGCTTGGGTACCAGGGACAAGGGCCAGCTGTGTCACCACACTCAGCTCCCTGTCTCTTGAAGAGCAGCCAGAACACACTGCTCTCTCACACAGATAACCAAACCATCTGCCCTGTCACACACAACCAGACAAGTTTGAGTTATGCTTTCCAGCTCATTTTAAACATTAAATACGCCAACTGGAGACAATCACCAGCTCATGCTAAGGTCTTTGTTCAACATGGCTTCACAGGAAAAAACACACCGGCTTTTGATCTACAGCTCATCTTCTGTTTCCAACAGTAAAATTACAATTATGCTTTCACAGTGACAAATTTCTCTGTTCTTAAATACACAGCAAGATTTTGAGCAATTTACACCCTCCTAAGGCATTCAAATACTAAGAATTGGACAAGAAATCATACTATACTCCTTTCTACAGGAAGATGTCTTCACCATCCTAACACAAGCTACCAAGGATTTTAATTCATCAATTTCTGGCACTGCAATGCTATTCCTTTATCAAATTATTATTTAGCTAAATTATACATCAGTGTCCATATCTCATATGGTGGTAACTACATTTTCACAATATAAATGATCTTTCCCTTACAATTCAAAAACCTTCTGTGTTCTGGGACATATCTCCTTTATACAAGTATCTACTTGCTCTTTTGAAACATACGTAGTACTACACACTTATGCTCCTACCATAGCTGGAGGCTTTCATCATTCAAAGTGAAGTCCTTACCTCACCATGGGTGTCCTGAAATTGCACCTCTATATATTCTGGTGGCAAGGCAGGAATATTAAGAGCAGACTGAGACAGAGGAGGGACAGAATGCACAAGTGAAGGCTCAGCATCTCTAGTTGAAGCCACAAGATGGATGTCAACCTGTTTCTGTGTCAGATCAGAACTCCTCACTCCCTTGTCTTCTAGCTTTAACTTCTGTACTTCCGAGCTTATGTTTAGTTCATTCTCAGTATGAGAATGAACTGGGGCTGCACTGAGAGGACGAGAAATATCACTGCTATTCATGCCTTCTTTTTTATTCTGCAATGCAAATGCTTCCTTGAGGGCAAGCCAAAGTCCATCAATCCAAGGATCAACCACTAGTTCCAAACTGAAGAAGAAAAAAAAAAAAAAGATAAAGGAATGGTTGACTTACCGGACTGTTAACTTACAAATAATGAAAAGAGAACAAAATCTAAAACCATCATTCATTTCCCATGTTTAACATATATTTGCAGATGTTATCAAGATGACCGTTTTGTTAAAAAATGTTTTCATTGAAGTATTACTATTAGGTATATTTATGGAGTCTAAAGTATATAACAGCTTCACTTGTCTTCCAGTTTCTTATTTTTATTTTCTTACACTGAACTTTAAAACAGGAAGTTGAAAGGATGGTAACAAAATTTACCATTTTTTTTTTACTGTGCAATAGCAATGTCAATAGGTTGCACTAATGTTCCATTTTTATTATTTTGGAACATAAGATATAAGTTTTATGACTATGGCAATGTCTGTGTTCAATTGCCTCTTATCATAATGCACAGAACCTGCTTAATCTGCAGCTCAAAATAAGTGAGTCAAGACTGCAGCCTACAGTCCAGAAACAGCAACATAACAGGAAGGGAGATAGATGTTCTATGAAAGAGAAAAAAAAAAAACACCACACATTGTAGGATTTCCCTTAAGCAGCTATACTTCAAGATGTGAGATTGGATAGAAGTCTGATATGTGTACAAAACCAGATTCCATTACCCAGTACCACAGATACTGAGAACTGGGATCTATTTTTATTTGCTTCAGTAAACACAACTACATTTTTAAAACCCTCCACTTATTCTGAATTACTTCATTTCTAAAACTGCTAAATACTCTCTGTTTTCCTGGAATTACACGTTTGGTCACACTTTAAAAATGGAGCTGTATTTCATGGCAATTGAGATTGAAAAGGCATACCATGTTCAGACAGGATTCATGAGGTGCTGAGCATTTAGGTTCAACTAATTTCAAAGACTTCAGAATGTTTAGTCAAACTCACATGTGATTACTGCATCTTGAAGAAATAAAAACCAAACTCATACCCCACACAATCATCAGCTAATCCTGTCTCATAGAAGTGCTGGGCACCAAGTTCTTGAAGCCGTCGGTCTACTGTCTTTCCACCATTACAAAAGAACATGTACTCTGAATCTCCCAGACCTAGCAAATACAAGAAAAGAGGAATTGTGTCAGTCAGTCACCCAGGCTACATAAAAATCTGCAAAGACAACACAGGATTTTCTTGCAGGCAAACAGAAGAATCTGATATAGCAAAATTCATATTACCAGGACGCTTCTATGACCTTCAAAAAAAGATTGTGTTTGTCCCTAAGTAGAGCTCAAAAAGTTCCTCCCTCACAAAAGTAAGCCTCTCTGAAAAGGCTGTGTTCAGTATTTCATAACTCAGAAGATTGTTGCTTTAGTTTGAGGCTTTTAAAAACACAAAACTTCTCTTACAGGAGAACTGTAAAACTGATAAACTATGTGAACTACCAAAAGAAATTCTCTCACCTTCAGGTTAAAATTGTTAATATATGTAAACAACATATGGGAGAGAATATTATGAGTAAGTCAGAAAAATTGGAAACCTGGGAAAAACAAATCAAACATAAGAGTAATTTTAATGAAATTAAATATGAAATAAGAAATGTAGGGAAACATGCATAAGGAAATCTGGTCCAACATCCTCCTCTCCAGGAATCAGAAATTTCTTTGTAGAAGGCATTTTCACTGCACTGGATTTTCTGCCTTTTAACAGTCATGAAAATGTTCTGATAGAAAATTCTCTTAGTTATCAGTTAAAAAGTCAGTGGGCTCAGGAGTTAAATTCATGGAGGATGTGAAATTTTAAGAGATCAGCTAAACCACTGACCTCAACAAACTGAAACTCAACAAACTGACCTTATCCCCAGCTCAAGATGTATCAGATACATTTTGACAGGTCTGTATTTTGCACATCAATTTGTAAGCTGAAGTTACACTCCTTCTATTGAGAAGTATGACATTAAAAATGTCGTTATTACAAATGTAATAGAAAGGGATAGTCTTAAAATCTTATTTTTAAAAACATTTTATACGGCCTTTCCATCTTAATAGAAAAGTGCCTAGTTATTTGCAAAGTCAAGTAAACTCACCCAGTCCATAAAGACATGACACGAAACTAAAACATATATATATAGCTTATATTTAGTTTATGCAAAGAAAACTAAACTGTAAAAAAATGTAGCTTAAATTTAGATAACTTCTGTAACTTTTCCTCTGTTGTTCATAGAGAACATTAAACAAAAAACCTGTTCATGTTATAAAAAAATGTTTTATAAACACTTTTAAAAAAAGCAAACAACCAACAGATATGCAAGTAGAAAACCAATAAAAATTATTAATTGACAGACAAGTGCTGTAGTAATATAGAAAACACTGAATCACCTAGTAATCCATACTGGAGATGTGCAAAATGACCAGGTGGCAAGGCTGTGTCTTGAATTTTCTTTACAAACTTGCGGGCTGTGTCTGGTGGGTCTCCGGTACCGGTAGTGGAAATAACAATAACTACGGGATCCTTTTCTGTTTCCAGGTTGTACTACAAGCAAGAGAACAAAGTTACAAGGTGCCGTGTGATATCTATTTCTGGCATTAGATATTATCTTCCACCTTTCTTTTTCCTAAAGGCACACTGAAAAGGTTTAACATCATTTTTCCTGTATTAAACCACAGAAAGTCTTTGAAGTAATTACAATTAATTTGGGGGATGCAACTTACAACTTGATTGGAGTTTTCAAGACCAGACTAGATAAAGCTCTGAGGAACCTGCTCTGACCTCAGCTGACCCTGCTGCAAGATCACCTCATGAAGTCCCTTCCAATCTCAGTTATCTTATGAACCTCTCCAAAAACACCAAAGAGCAGCATTTTGAGCAGGGTGATGCACATGTGAAGAATACCTGATAACTGCACCCAGCTTAAATAAGCAACCTGTACGGTACCTGCTTTGTCTAGTGGTAAAAGTAGTTTTGTATATACAATTACTATTGCACAGTTAGCTGTCATCCTGATAAATTCACACAGGTAACTGGGGAATGCCTGCACAAACAGTGGGGACCATTTCTAAGTTCCATTAGGGATCAGTTGGTTCTGTCTGATAACTTTCACGTTACACCCATCTTTGCCACAAAAAATAAACTTCCATGCTTTGGGAAACAAAGAAAAATAGTCACTGTGCTCTCAAGTCTGATTCATTTTTTCTTCTTCCCTCTGCCCCTATTAATTTTTCTCCCCTTTGCTAATCCCAACCTTTCACATTTCCCATGGTTTTATGGGGGCTACTCCCCAGTGCACCAAGTTGCCGATATACATTTGGGATTTAGCGTCAGTTCCATCAGTTCAGGTTTCACGCAATCAGTTCCTACATCTCAAGTAAAAATCATTCTATTTCTTCCATAATTTCAGCTTTCCACTGAGAGCAGGCTGCAGCACCAATGGCCTACTGTCTGCCAGACAACATCCTCTTTTGTAGCAGCCCTACAGGCTGTGGGTTTTGAATCCCATGGACAGTTAGCGAACTGTGGGAAACACAGCTCCACAAAATCCCAGCTGTGCTGTTTGGGAGTGACCACTGGAGGTGACCTACTCTCACCCCATGCTCCAAGTGGGACTGACTGCCAATGCTGCATTAGGTCAGCCATGACTCTTGCTGAATTTTGAAAATTTCTAAGGGTAGGGATTGGAGAACTCCTCCACTCATGTCAAACATGAGTTTATCAGGCTGCACTCATTGTATTTTGCCTCCTGTTGTATGGACTTCTGCTGCCAAGAAAAGTGGGCTCAAGCAGGTCTGCTTTTAGGTCACTCCCCTTAGACTCCTCTTTGCCATAGCAACCAACTCAAGCTCCTTTTACTTCTGTAGATTTCCATTTAAATCCTCTCCCAGAGTTCCAGGTTTAATAAAGTAGTAGGGCTATGAGAAAATATAAAGATTGCAAAAAATGCTATGTCTCATGTCAAGCAATTTCAGGAATGCGATTCAAAACTTCAGTTTGAGGAAATAAATTCTAATCACTTAACTAAATAAATCACTCAAACCTTATTCCCTCATCAAGCTGTGTAAAAAGTTACACCTTACACCTAAAATTCAAAAAAGTTAGGTACGCAAAGAAAGAGTGTCAAGGGGTTTTGCTGTTGTCATTTTTTCCAAAACCTCCCTGAAGAACCTACAAGCAGCTGCACTGAGCAGTTGAAATTATCATCTATAACAGTGTTCTGCCTCTGACAGTGGCCAACAGCAGGTGCCTAGAAAGGGTAAGAGAAGTCAGTAAGCATGCAAGGATATTCCTCAAGTACTCAGCCAGACTTCAGTTAGTCCAGAGATGTTCCAGAGATTTTGTCTTTTACAAGTTCGGGTGAGCTCCAAGTACCCACAAACTCCCCAGACTTCCAAAACTGAACTATAACTTGTACAAAAAGAGGACTTTAGAGTCCAGTTGCAGTAACCCAGATTTTCAAAACCTCCACAGCTGATTGGTAAGCATAAATACAACAGCTTCTACAGTGCATTGTCACAAGTGACAACTGCACTTATAGACAAAAGTAAATTCTTCAAGTAAAAAAAAAGCAAGGGTCTACTTGTATCACTAAGACTTCACACTAAACTTTGTTCCATTAAAAAGAACAAATACGAACTCGGAAAGTAAAAAGTGGTGTATCAGAACACAGTTATAATTAGCTCATTAAATTGTTGCTTGGTCCACTGCACATTCTCCTCTGAAACTTTCCTCTGAAACTCTTCTGAAGTCAAACGTTTGGCAACAGATGTCTTGCATTAATTTGTGCCAACTGGGAGGTCTAATATATTACTATACTAACAAGAAGCTTAAACAGTTACAACCTTTTTTACTCTACCTTCCACTTCTTTTTATTTCCTTAGTGTTACACGTTTGTCCCATTCTTTCTTTGACCATCAAAAGTACTCCTCAGCTGAGGACAGCAGGGCCACACAACATCTGTGAGCAGCTTGCCCAAGCAGTGAATGATTGCTGAAGGATGAGGATCGGATGAGGCACCTAGATATATCGTACTCAGAACAATATGTATCATGGCAAATGCACTTACTCAGATAACTCATCCAAGGCTGACTACGTGCACTGTGACCCCAGGTGATCTCCATTTAGCCTATTTTACTGCTTCTACCTCACTTCCACACCATTTCAATCTTTCATCATGCATAAAAAGCAATCAAAGTAACCATACAAAGATTTATGACCTTTTCTCACCAGGAGAAAGCAGAGAGACACTACTTGGAAACAGCCAGTTTTTCCCAGACTTGAGCAGTATCTGACCACTTTTGTATGGCAACAGGATCACATTATGACTACTGTATCTGTAGTCACCTATTCCATACCTAGACCTTTGCAGCAATTCCTGTAAGTGATGCCAAGGTCTGAAAAATACCCAACAGCTGCTGCATAAAGACATGACTTCTAACTGACAAATATGGACAAAAAAGAAACCTCTTGCTTCCTCACCTAAGGTACAGACACATACCTCTTGAACTGTGCATATTGTGGAATAAACTCCGAGATCTAACATGCACAAAGGACTTCACAAGATGCTCCATCAAATTCAAGCAACCTATTACTCCAGTACACTCTGACATCCTTTCTTCCCCTTCCCAATTACACTTCAGCTTCAGAAGTTCTCTTCATTTACTGCATAGGGTAAGGAAAAGCTTAACTGATTAAGCCTACAAAGCTGCAGAAATTACTTTTTTCCTCAGTGTTCAATTCCCAGATTCTCACTTCAGAACATCGTTCTAGTCCATCAATAACTTGCAGTTCTGAAATGTCTTGCCAAATTTGACAAAATATATTTATTCCAAGTGGCAGGCCAGTAACAGGGTTAGAAATATCCTGCCTGCTGCCTTCCTGAGACTAATCTCCAAACCTGTCAAATGTAGAAGGGAAATGGAAGAATACAGGGCGAATCTTCACATTCCCTGCTGGCTTCATAAAAGTCTCTTCACAGAACTTGGCTACATAATCCATGAATGTTTATTCAAAAGATGTCCTGCTACCCAACAGGTAGTGTAACCCCAAGAAAGCAACCTGCTAAAAGGGAACTAAATTCTTTTTATAAACTTCTCATATTTTCAAGTGCCTGAAAAAGCCTTTTAGGTGTTATTTTCCGCTCATCTTATATGAAATACAATGCTATCAAGTTTTGTTTGGTTTTTAAAAATATTTTTGTTTAAGGACATATAATTGAAAGTACTTTATGAAGGAAATTACAGTTCACATAGCTTTTAGTTACAGATAAGACTTTACCAGTTTTCCGATGTCTGCCCTTGGATACCAAGAAATAATAAAAATCTACTTCCTTGCTGCAGTCAAGATTTTTTTTTTTTCCTAGAATATTTCTTGAGTGTATCCAGTGTGAACTGGAGTGAGTGCACATGCAGAGAAACTCAAATACACATCACAAAAGCTCAGGGTCATGCTGGAGCCCACACTTAATAGAACACAGGACCTCAATGCAACACAAAAATAATAGGAAAGAGAAAGGTGTCATTTCTAACAACAGGAGAATTGATCAGTAAATACAGAATTCATACATTATGCAAATCATATGCAAATAATTTTCAAGGAGTCATTGAACTGTTGTTTGAAGAGAGATCAAACATACATTCATTTACTGTTTCAATAAGAAAAATCACAAGAAGGAGTGGTAGAAAGCTATTAAGCATCTGTGAATATTGGTCTAAATTACTGACTCATAAGAAAAAAAATGTTACCTGGATAGCATATTTTAAATGGGTTCAAATGCTCTGCCTTCACCATTAACAGCTATCACTCAAGAACACGAAGAAAAATGCAGCTCTTAAATACCTTTTTTTCAAAACAGCATGGAGTACCTCACCTTGTCCATCTCACTTATACAGTGAATATCAGCTTCAAGTCCACGGGCACCTGCTTGCTGCCATATCTCCTCAGCTATGGCTTTTGCCTGTCCCTTTTGTGTTGCATAGAGGAGCAAAAACCTTCTTTTTAAATCACAGCACATTTTCCAAAACAGAGCACTTTTTTTTTTTTTTTTTTTTTAAAGACACTGCAGGGGAAAAAAAGAAGGAATAAAAAAATGAATTTATTGTATGTGGAACAGCAATATTTTACTTCGCTTATCAGATTCTAACAAGATAAAAGGATAGCAGTACTGCTGTTTAACTTGGAAATAAGGCATCTGCTCTGAAGAGAAGCCATTTCTCTCAAACAAGCTTGTAGGCCAGGTTGTGAAGAACTCACAAAGTGCACTGCCTTGATGTTACAGTAATACCATGGTATGTCCAACATCAAGAGTCTAGTTTGTAAACAATACAATAGAGAAACTAGTTTCATTAAAAGAAATACTGATTTTATTATGTAAGTTGTATTTTCCACTTTAAGTCGGTGACTACTGTGGTACTTTTCTGAGATATATTTAAAAGTAAAACAAAACAAAACACAGAGGTAGTGAAGTCAAAATACAATGCCTGAGAAAAAAAAAATTAATTAAAATTCTCTGATTCTTTTTTTCTGAAATCATTATTTTTTTCCTGAATGCCCTTGTACTTTACTGTCCATTGCATCTTTGCTTTGTTCTTCATTTCATATTTCAACAAGGAACTTCTAATACAAGTACAGCAACAGAATTGATTGTTTGGGTTATTTCTCTTAAAAAGAAACCATCCTAGAGAAATCTACTGCAATGTAAAATGCTACACCCTAACAAAATCTTGCAAGCAGCAGGATGAATGAGAGGCATATCCTTATCCGTTCACCTGTCCCATGAAAGTTCGAGTGAAAGAACATTTTTTCATGACTTTGACACAGGCAGAATGCAACAAATTTAAGGACAACTTCAAGAAACAGTGAGTGAGATGAGCAGAATGTCTCTTGTACATATATTACAAATTAATTTGCTGTCAATATTCTGTCACTGGGAGGGAAATGCAGTATAACTCAAATACCTATAATTAAAACTGCATAATTTGCAGTGCCCAACTTGAGATGTTTTTTTATATACCCAGGCCAAGTTTGCTGTACCTCACGAGCTTCTCACATGCAAATTTAATTATGCAAAGCATTCAGTGTGCTAGCCACACACACTGATTTATGGAAGCCTGTGGCTAAATAATTTGAGGCATATCTTTTTCCTGCTTCTCTTAAGCTCAGCTCAAGCACAACTCACCTGTAGAAGAAGAACACTGCACTCTATTGGTACAATATATTTCTTCCCACAGTATTGTGTAACATTTCTCTTATTAGAATTATTTTTTTAAGCATACTTAAAAATCAAAAGTGATAAAACTAGGTGATAGCTTCTTAAGAGTAGCACAGTGCCTGTACCATACATGAATTCCATCAAAAATGTAATTACTAGAATATTTTAAGGCTTTCATTGTACTTTGTTCTATATTTTCATTACAGTTTTCACTTTAAATTGATTACCCTGTATCACCTAAAAATATTCTTAATTGCCTCAAAAATCTTGTTAATTAAACACATTTAAGTAACTGGCTTCAAGTGCATGTGGACAGAAGATATATACACCAAAACGATTCACGAAATTATTCTTCACCTGCCTTTTCCAAAAGAAACACAAATAAACTTGATGACACACAAATTATGACCATTCAGATGAAATACAATTTAAATAATCGCAGATCACTGTAGTATATATATTCTTTCCAGTCACATGCTATGTTTTCACATTAATTCTTTTTAATTCTTTCACTTTAATGCTTAATGTTCTCTTGTCAGCAGGTGGCAATGCCTGACGATAAATGGAGAAAACCAGTAAAGATGAAACAGTTTTATTAGTAGTCTTTCTCATACTTCAGAAGGGATAAAGACAGTCAATTTTCAACTGGGATCATACAATAGCACAGAAGCCTTCTACAAGCAAAAAGTGGAAGGGTGAGCAGGCAAAATTACAGCCAGGGGGTTATCAATAGATTTCAAACAAAAGCTTGGAAAGATGTGTGAGAAAAGAATGAAAAATTGCAATAGCACAGGGAGAGAAAAGGGCAACAGAAAGATCAGATGGTCACTGTGTGGTTTGACACAGCCACACGTTGCCCAAACAGAACCATGACCTCTGCCTAGGCCAGTTAGAAGACCCATAAGAAACTGTGAGCTGCTTCCATTCTATCTAGTACATTAACATTAAAGGGTGCAAAAAGTAGCTACCCTCATCCTGAGCATCTATCTGAACCTGTGGGGAGCTTTCTCCCTGGTCAGTGAACTAGTAGATTGCATAGAGGCACACAGGTGAGAGAGCAACCACATCTCCCACAGAAGGCCTGTGTAAACAACAGAACTTGGAAGAGGAGATTGGGCTTGAAACATACACCCCCTGGGAGAGGGGACTGTGTATGAATGTGTCCTTGTGGCAAGGGAAGAGGTCACAATTGGACAATTCCTTGGAATTAGATACAGAAGGCTGTTTAAACAATTGAAAGCATCTGATAACATTTTCTAAGTATTTAGTATTGTATTTGTTGCACTGTGGCTATTATCTTGAATATATAGTTCAATTAACTGGTTAAACAGCAAGTTTAACTGACAGTTAATTATTCATTAACAGATCAATAAAATCCTTTGATCTGGATTTGACCTAAACTACACAAGCTGAGGAGTTTCTCCCTTTAGATCATCTTCTGTCACCAACCAGAAGAGCTTCATGCACAAACTGATCAAGTGATACCTGCTAAAAGAAAGGAATATTAGGCATGCCTACCTGCAGATGACCACAATCATAAGTCAGGCACAGACTTGCACTCAGATGACCATACTGCCCAACGAGAAGAGCTTCATGCACAAACTGATCAAGTGATATCTGCTAGAAGACAGGAAAATTACCCATGCCTACCTGCAGATGAACACAATCACAAACCAGGCACAGACTTGCACTCAGATGAGCATACTGCCCGCCTTGCTCTTGCTTTGCTGCACTATAACACTCAAAGACCATATGCCACTCTCATTAACAGGGCATGACTTCAACTGAAATAAAGAGGGAAAAAAAAATTAAAAATGAAAAAAATTCTTGACAATGGCGCTTTCCAGACCATCCCTCTGACTTGGGCAGCATTAACACACCACTAGCCTTTAGCAGTTGATGTGTTGCTAGTTGTGCACTAAAAAGCAATGCAAGATTTAAACTGGAAGAACAACACAGGCTACCCAGGCTCAAAACAGAGCTTAATATGGAAATAAGGCCGAAATTCTGCATTACAGATGTAATGGAGGAGTCAGAAAACTAACAGCTCACAAAAAGATTAGCAGTGAGTGGATTGGCTCCACATGGCAACCCACTGAAGGAGCAAACAAGCCATCTCTTTTCAGGGAAGCAGCAATGCAGCTGCGCTCTCAGGCCAGACTTCCCACTTTATAAACCAAACCTGTCCAAAACGTCCGACTGCGTGGCTGCAGACCCCATAAAATCTCAAGGAACTTGTGCAGCAGCTCCACACACACCTGTGTGGCTTCAGAGCCTGTTGTGGGACCACTCCTGCAGAGCGATTCCCCTGTCATTTTTTTTAAGTTAGTGGCTTGCTCAGTGTCAGGAACATGAACTTGATGATTCGTGTTATGCAAGTTTGGAGAATACAGGAGGGAGGGGGGGAATATGTACAAAAACCAGCTAATCAAATTGTAAGCAGTCTTTCTGACCCTTGTATTGAAAAGAAACAGAAGTCTGTGAGAGTTAACTACTTTGAAGAAACAGAAATTAACTCTAAACAATGCAGACTCCTGTCTCCGGGTTCATTACGTTTCAATGGCTGACTAGGCCCCAAAAGAATGTGAGCATCTACAGAACCGATAAGAGGGACAATGCGTATCTTCCTGTGATTCTTCGAGCAAGGTTACAGTTTAACCCTGAGGAAGATTCCTTACTTCATCTAAAAGACCCCCAGAGACCCCGACACATCTCCCCAAAAAGAAGACTCCGCCTGGACTCCGCCCAGACATCGCCTAGCATGAATGTTAATGTAAACTCACCTTCCTTTGAATATGTATAGAATTGGACCCAATATAAGACAATGACAGGGCTTTGTTCGGTGTGCTTGAGGGATAACAATCCTGGCTATCCCTCTTGCACCCAGCGCTGCTTTGCTTACTGCAATTTACTAATTAAAAAGAGCTACTAACGAGAATATTGGGTCTCGGTCATTGGTCATTTATAACACTCAGGATCACTTCCAACTCTCGGACCAAGGCAAATACAAAACCCACGGAAGAACTTCAGTGAAAGCAGCGGGACACCCGCACATGAAACTTCTCTAGGCCCGAGCTTGACCTCCCGCCCAGATGAATGAGGTTGGACCAACCCCCACCCCCAGGGAACGGGGAGAGCCGTGTCCGAACAAGCCCGGTGATTTTAGGGAGCAAAGCCCCGTTCCCCACCGGAGGCTTGAATGCCGCCGATGCAGCCGCAGAAGCCTCTCCGAGAGCCGGTGCCTCCGGAACGGGCCGGACCCCTCCACCCCTCGCTGCCGCCCGGATCCCCGCGGTCCCTCGGACTGCGTACCCGGCACCGCCGGTAACCTGCGGCCAGCGGGATGGCTTTCGCTGAAGGACGCGCTTTGATCCATACGTACACAGAGAAATATCCGGCTCCTGAGGCAAAAACCCCACACGCACTCAGCTTCCGTCGCGCCACCTCGGGCGCCTGCCCGGAGCGAGGACTCTGCCGGGGCGGGACGGGACGGGACGGGACGGGACGGGACGGGCCCCGCGGGGGCAGAGAGCGGCGGCCGCCGGGAGCGATCCGGAGAACGGCGGAAGCTCCCGGCAGTCCCTGCGTTGCCCGTCATGGCGGCTGAGGTGAGGGGCTTCCTGGTCCCGCCGCTCGCTCGCCGGTACCGCCGGGAGCCCTCAGCGCCGGAGGGAGGTGGAGGACGGAGTCGGGGAGAGCGATGCCGCGGTCCGCGGCGGGCAGCAGTGGGTTCTGTGGTGGGAGGACGCGCGGTGGCGGTGCTTGCAGGCTCTGCCTGTCCCGTTGGGCCTCTGAGGTGGGGAGCGAGCCGGAGAGGCCCCGTCGGTGCCGCCCAGCCCGTGTCAGACTCGCCTGTCCACCCAACTTCCGCGGCTGCGGCCGGGGGTCCCCGCGGTGCCTCTCTCTGCCACCCCTCTCTGCGCCTTCCGTAGTTCTGCCTGGGGAAACGTGGCGTGGGGCGTGTTCCCCCTCCACCCCGAGTGTCCCTTATGCCACCTGTCACGCAGGTTCCGCTGCTCCCCACCGTTTCTTCTCTTTGCATTGGTGTTCGTGGTAGAGGGATCAACCCAGTCCTGTCCAGCCACTAAATGTTTTTGTTGTTTTTTTTTTAACTGCATTTTAATTACACAATGTTTTACAAACTACATATTTATGTGTATTTTTTCTTTCTCCAGGTAGATATTGTGAACCTACTTGATTCAATATGGCTTTGATTAGCCGAAAAAGCTTCCAGTTTTACTCATCCAGCACACCAGTAAGCAGGTCTGTTCTGATGACCCTAAGCAAAAGGTTGAGCTTTATCAGTGGGCAGCAAAAGCCCCAGAACTGTAGCTCTGTAGCCATGAGGATGCTATGTTTCAAAGACAAATCTCAGTATATGTTTTGTAGAAAAAACCATGTACGACTGCGGGTACAGTCTCTTTCTGTTAATGAACCTGTGCATCTTTGTGGAGATACTGGGAGCAGTCCTAAATCTGATAACAGGTGGATGGATGAACAACTTTTTTTCAAGAAACTGAACAGCCTTTGTACATCAAAAGAGATTTTTGACTTTCTCAGCTCTATGGAGATCATGTCTGGTACTATGGCATCAGGAGCCTTGCAGAGGATTTCTGAAGTTGAAGTGGATAACAGCGGTCTGAAAAACCCTGAAGAAATGCTAGAGAATGATGTTTTTAGGGCATTGTGCTTCCAATTTGAATTTGAATCCTCCAAACTGTCAAACACTGGGCTACTGAACGCATTGCAAGCTTTGATAAAGCTACGTATAGATCCGCAGAGTACACTGATAGCAAGATTGCTTTCTGAGTGTGAAGAACGTCTTGGTAGAGGGGAGTTGACTGTTAAAAATCTGTGTGCTCTTGGGGAGAGTTTGCTTCAGCTGGAAGGCTCAAGTTCCACAGTTCTGGAACAAATTGTGAACCACATGAAAAACAGAGATGTTGAGAAGTGGAGTCCTAGGGAAATGGTGATGACTTATAAGATGCTGCAGATGACTACCAGAGAAGGGGAACAATTCCAAGACTTGCTAAACAGACTAAACAGTGTCACTTTAACCCTCGTTTCCCAGCTAAGTCCAAAGTTCACGAGCATAATACTTAATTCACTGGTTGTTCTTCATCAGACTAAGGCAGTGTCTTTAGTTGCAGCACTGGGTAAACATTCTGCGAAGCATATTCCATATTTCACAGATGATGAACTGGTAAATGTACTGCAAGCCTTCCTGTACTTCGGACATCGTGAACAAATTTTTACAGAGGCACTGGAAACTCATGTTCCCAAGTCTGTCTTTACCATGCATCCTCAAACTGTCAGCAAAGTCATGCAGTATTGCTGCCAGAAGATGATCCTTTCTAAGCCCATCTTTGATGCAGTGGCAGAAGTTTTGATTTCCGATGCTGACAGGTTTACCATGGACCAGATTGCTGAGTGTATTGTACCATTTGGGATTCTTAATTATCAACCTCCAAGTGCTTCTTCTTTGTTTAGGAAGCTTGAAAATATCCTGCATAGTCGCTTGAGTCACTTTAAGCCTCACACCTTGCTGAACCTGCTGCACTCATGTGTCCTTATTCAACGTTATCCAGTAAATTTTCTGCCAAAAATATTTAGTCCCTATTTTCTGCAACAGCTTCAAGGTAAGGAGCAGAGTTTCTCTTGCTGTGTTCCCCATTTCATTATTACATGGTATGTCTCTCATCAAGAACCCATTTATTGCCAATTACATCTGTTAAATCAACAGTGACCTAGGGATTAGTGATCAGAACTCTAAAGATTGTCACTGCTTAGTCACAGCTGCAGTTGTCTTTCACTTTATATCATGTAGAGGACTTTGAAAATTGCCCTGTACAATCTCAAAGATACTAACTACCTTCAAAATTTTATTTCAGTTAATCCTGCTGCTTTTCTAAAAAGTACTGTCCCAGGTTTTCCCCATGTTTGTCCTTTGTCTCATACACTTTATAGATTATTATGTGTGGTAAATGTGGCTGTTTACACTTTTTTGCCTGTGCAGTGAACCATGTGAAAACTCACTGAAGTGAGGCTTAAGTTACTGAGACTGGTAACCCTAGGAAAGGTGAGACTAACCTGAGACTAGTTGTTATGGAACTAACAAGACTGAGACTAAAAGTGGTAGGTTTTATAATGACACTGATACTTGGAATGATACATGAGTGATGTAAAATATAACAGTGATTCTGTCTTCATTTTTCTCTAAACTGTTACACTTTGAAGTCTGCCACGTGAGCAACGTGGCATCAAGGTAGAACACGGGATAGTGAGTCCTGAGTCTTGACTTCTATTCTGGGTGTAGCCCCCCCATTTGCTTTGCCCTTTTGGGCAAGTAGCTTCACTTTTCTCTATCATTTTCTTTCCCCACAATTGTTTGTTTTGCTTACATGGTTCTCATACTCCTAAGGGTTGGAACTAGCTCTTAGGCATTTTACTCAGTGGCTGCCCAGGGCAGGACATACTTCAAAAAACATAAAGAATACTAGTAGTACTGATTGTGAAGCTGTAACAGTTATCTTCTGTTTGTGCACTGCTGGTTAGATTTAAGATTTTACTTCCTGTCTTTTTAATGTTAAGTCTGCTGTGACTTTGTATTATATTTATTTCTGAATATCTTCCTAAGAATCCAAACCACTCTCTATGATGGTGTAAGGACAAGGTACAATCACAGCTGTCAGAAAACCTATTCATAGCTTTTAAAATTGGGCCAAATTACTGTATGAAAGAAGAGTTTGAGTAACTGTTCCACAGCTTGCTTACATCTATGTTACTAGCAAGCTCACCCATACAATACAGAAATAATTCATTTTTATGTTTTAAAAATGTCTAAAAATCCTTATACACTTTGGTCAAGATTAGCTCACATTCCAGAGAAAAGTGAGTAGCACTGGGACAAGAATAGTTTATTGATAAGAGTGTGTTGAGTTTTATATTCTCAGACTTTGTAAATCTCTGTACAAAATGTGTTATTCAAATACTGTTTTACTTTACAATTCAAATAGATACATTGCACGTAAGTGATTTTAGCACTTTATTCCTTACCTTCCTTACCTACAGGCACCAGCCTGTGCCACATCCAGCTTTTCAGGTGGTGGTAAGGTAGAACCAGAGATGGGCTTCTGCTACTCTGTTCTTTTGGGATCAGGATTATTGTGTTGTATTCTTGCTTCCAAGTTAGCTGTATTTCTCTTTCATACTGTATTATAATCAGCTTGTGAAAGATGAAAAGTGTAAATGGATAAAAATGAAAAAAATTAATTTTCAGTGCATAATTGTTGGCTTAATTAAAAGAGAAGTGAGATCTGAACCAGTAAAACATAATAGCATCATAAATGTGAGTACTTAAGGATAAGTGTGTATTGCTTTTCTTAATTATGTAGGAAAAAAAATAAATTGAAGTCTAGGATATAAAGATTGGTGCTTTGTCCTGGTCTTAAAATTACTTTAGATCTAGAATCTGATGCAGTTAAGTCCATGCCCTGAGTTCCTTTCCTTTCCACCTCTAGAAGACCACTATGGTCTCATGCTTGGCCTTACTGGTCTTACCATACTGAGGCAAGCAATACAAAAATTTAAAAATCTACCCCATGATTTATCTTGTCTTGCTTAGGAGATCTCAGAATCAGCTCACCTGCTGCTTCCAAGACTGTCTTGATTGCAAGGGCTGCCTTCAACCAATTGTTTTTTCACTTGATGTAGTAAGCTTCTAGAACATCCCCCATGTTGTGGCCTGTCCTTAGCTCTCACTATTACATAACCCAACACTTGAACACAAACCTATTATGAATGACACAGTTATAAGCTATAGATTTTAAGTAATTCTGTGTCAGATAGTAAAGCATACTTAGTGGCATTATAGGGATATGTAAGCTACTAGAGAAAGATCAGGGACTCTTCTAGATCTCAGCTAAGATTGCTCTGTTATTAAAACTCCATAGAAGATAAAGTTTTCAGAGTTATTAGAAAAATTGGTCACTCATTGTTTATCTGCTCAATATAAAATACATTAAAAGATTGATTTTTAGGAATCGGACATCTCTCATGTCCTAAAAACCAGAATGTCTTTTAAAATTCTTGAGGTGATACTTCAAAAGTGAGAAACCTCATGATACCAGTTACTTTGAATATGTTCTTTTAAATCAATAAACGTATTCCACTAGAGTGATCAAAGTTCAGAACATGAACTTTAGAAGGTGGTCTTCATGATTAGCATTTTCTACTACATCAGGTTTTTACCATTCTGTAATAGCACTTTGCACATAACATGAAAGATGCCTCCACTGTACACTTGTATATAAGTCTCCAGAAATTATTCAGTATTATCCAGAACTGTCCCCTGTAGAATGTCCTGCATCTCTCAGATCCTCATCTTTTTTTGTCAGAGAATACGACAGTCTTAACTAAGACCATGCTAGTTGATATTTGGTTGATATTTCTGTAAATAATTTCCTCATTTTTTGAACTATTGTCATTTCACAACGGATCTTTCTGTTCATTCAAAGAATGATCAAGAAAGACAATGATCAAATAGCGTCTCTGCATATTGAATGGAATAGTTTTTCCTAACTTCTGCATGGTGGTTTGTGTAGATACTTTGTTGAAGGTACACCTAGAAAATGTGAATATTCTTGTTTCAGCTCAGCCACCTGGTTTGGACAGAACTGTTGCCTCCCAGCTAACCCAGCTTTTTCTGACTATTAGCCTGGAATGCCCATTTTATGAGGTATGTTACACGTGAAACCAGATCTGATGTTAAAAAAGAGGTGATAAAGTCATTAGAGCTCTGTTGATAATTAGTTCAGGACTGCCTTCCCCATGAAAATAATTGGAATAGGATGAAACAGCTTTTTTATTTTCTTTGATTAAAATATGAAGCATTTCAGCCTGTTTGTTTGACCCGATATATTTGTATGTTTGACAAGAATGACTAGCTCTAAGTTGAAGTGCTTTTGAGTATTTCCAAGTGCTTTTCCAGCAGCTATTCCTTTTTTATGTTTGGCTTAGAAGTCTTGGAGCATAAAAGATACCAGGCACTTTGATGTTTGCCTGACTGCAGAGTAATGGAAGTAGTTGAGCATTTCTCCTGATTGATATAATCAGCTTGATAGCATGGAAGCTTGCTGAAGCTATTCTGGTGGTTGGTTTTCGTTTTGGTTCAGTTTGGTTTTCTTCTAAGATTTTAACAGGTCATGCCTCAGACTATAAGTCTCTCAACAGACTTAGGTTTGAAATGGTCAGAATACATTTTTCTGTATTAATATGAGAACAGCAAATATGTTATGTCCTTTTTTCTTTTCTTTGGTTTTATGTCATAATGCAGGGGCCCAAACTCCTTCCAAAGTATCAAGTAAAGAAGTTTCTCACACGTCACAGTTCTCTAGATGTTCACCTTCTCAAAAGGGTGAAGACTGGATTACTTTATTTATTGAAAAAAAGAAAGTATTTTGCATCAGAGGTATCAACACCCTATTTCTATACTGTTGGTAAGTTATATATCTTTCCATTAATGATAAAACGAGTATGCTGTCAAAACTTTAGCATCAGTTATTTTCCAGAAATAAAAATTACTGAGTTTATTGTGTGCATTTAAAATTATGCATGGGGAAAAAAAAACCTCCAAACTCTGTAGAAGGTGTTGAAGTCAGAAAACACTTTGTGAACATTAAGTAAATGTATTTTCAAAGTGAGAAAGAAGAACAGGGAGATAAAGGAACTGCACTAGTACTTTGAATTTACACAGCTAGTCAGTGATGAAAATAGCTGCTAATTCTTACTTTCAGTTTCACTTTTACTTACCCTGTAGAAAATTTGTATAATGTAAAGCAAAAATGTGGCAGTGCCACTTGTCTGATTTCTCTGCTTTGGTCATGAGTAGAGAAAGGGAGAGCTGAAAGGGTGTCAGCCTCTGCCCTGTGTAGCTGGGCTACACTCTCGATAGCAAGAGTTATTGACTGCATATAGTAAGGCTGTGGGCTGAAAGAGAGGAGTGAGCAAAATGGGAGTGTTTCATGCACCAGGAAAGGAAACTGAGAGAAGGTAATGATGAAGAAAGATAGGTGCCCAGAAGAGGTGGATCAGAAGTATGGTGTTGAGCAAGGGGCCTCATGCACCCCATGAACATTGTAGGGGTGAGAGAGAAAAGAAAACAGAGGGGGATGATTCCAGAATTATTCTGCATTTCAGCTTCTACATGGGGTTGAATTTGTCAGGGTGTTGGTCCCAAGCTCTCTTTGGAGATTGGCATCATGTATAAAATTAGGGAATTAGTGAGACAAATAAGAGGACCAGGGGGAGAGAGAGTCTCTTCCCTAAAGCCCTCAATATTCCAGACTCCTTAGCCAAGGGACCATTTAACTACCTTATGGATTTTAGTGGACATCAAATACTATGTTGCTGTTAGCTTTATGAAAGACTGAAGAGTTACTAATTATCACTCATTTGTCTAAGGTCCCTTTCAACCTAAGACAATCTAGGATTTGTGTTAAATAGCCAAGACACATCTTTTGCAAGCCTCTGTGGTTCAGGAGTATTATAATAGTTAGGTTTTTTATAACACAATTAACTGTAAGAGGATAAGAACTGCAGCAAACAGTTTGTTATATGACATGAGTTTTGATGTAACTTCTCTTTTCGTATATACTAGATATTGAAATTAAATTAGATGAAGAAGGATTTGTATTGCCTGCTGCCCAGTGTGAAGAAGTACACAGACGGTAAGGGAGTAAAAGAAACCCACTGATAAAATAGCAACATTAACAAAGAAAACCCAGCTGGTGAAACCCCAGCAAAATTGAAGCTAATTGGAGTTTTGCTGCTGGCCTCAACAGAGCTGAAGTTTCACACTGAAACCCCTGGCAAAAGGACAAAGTTGACAAAATTAATGATCTGTACTTTTTTCTCATTGCTTTGCCTTCCAACTATCCAGTGTCTGACAATTAGTCTCTTTACCTAGTGACAGTCAGGATCAAAGTGGTCCTGATTTGGCTCATGGTAAATTATTTTGATCTTCTGTAACTAATTTTCAAATTGAAACCAAGTTCATTCTAGTTCAGTATGCCTGCATAGATTTGATGTAGATTAAGTGAGTTTTGAGTTCACAAAGTTACCTCTTTAAGAAAACTTGTTTAGGTATTTGCTACAGATGCTGTTTTTGTTGAAAAATGCATAGGTGTTCAAAAGATATGTTAAACAAGAACTATTTTGAGAAACATTGGATACAAAGTTAAGCAACCTCCCAGTGTGGTATTTGCAACTGCACTTTGTGAATAAAGCAGAAGTCTTTGAAAACATGTTTTCTCCATCTTAACCCTCACAAGACTCAGAGTAATATAGGTTCTTTCAAAAATCCCATCCTTCAATGTTTAAGAATGGGTGTTGATCTTCCCCTTCCTCCCCTCCCCCCTTATCACCAAATTGAAAAAACAATCTTGGTGCTGCCTACCATACATACAGGTCTAACTTAAACAGATTTAGTTTAAACTTAACTGGTTTAACAAGTACACTGCTAAGCTGCATATTTAGCTGCTGAAATGTTTTCAAGCTGAGACAAGGATTTTTTATGGTTTTCTTCCTAGAATAATTCAAGCAGCTTAGCACTAGTAGCATTAAAAATATCAAACTCATATTAACTGTATGGTAATTTTTGTTAAATAAATAAGGTTTTCAGGTTAGTTTCACTAAGCTTTAGGCTTTCCCTCTCCCATCCTTAAGCTGAGTAATTTGAATTGTCCTGAAATAACTAACTCCCATTCTACAATATCTATGTCTAGGAGCTATTAGGAACTAAGAGGAGAGGTATCATGCTTCTTGGGAACTGCATAGTTGTGGTGACTAAAGTAACTTTTTTCAATACTACACTTGTGCTTGGTTTTAGAATTGCCCTCTGCGTTGATGGTCAAAATAGATTTTGCATTAATAGCCACAATCTGTTGGGAGAAGAAGCTATTAAACAGAGGCACCTCCAGCTACTTGGCTATGAAGTTGTGCAGGTAAAGTCCAAAGACAGTAGTTTGCTTTTGCTCTGGCTAACAAAAAAGTGGAAAATTGTAAAACAATGCTTAAAACTGTAGTTGTTACTACTTCCCAGGGCACATATAACCTTCTCCTTTCTACATTATGTTCTCTCTGCCTAGCTTTTGCCTTTTTGAGGGAGTTACAAAAATTCTTTTTCTTCCTTGGATCAAATAGTGTTTTCTGACGAATATCAACTGCTTGACAGAGTACTTATCTGCAGTGATGAAAGTTCAAATCTTGACTTAAATGAAAATGTTGTCTAAGAGTTGGGATTTTTAGTTAAATACTTTTTTTAAAAAGATCTGAATTTGGAATTTAAAAAGAGGTATTAAAAAAGAAACTGTTTTGTATTTTAAATAATATTTTCACAACACAGTGTATCCTTTATTTTTCCTATTGAATTAATAGGGGTATTTTTATCTTTAAATATTCTATGGACCAAAACAGTTACTTTCAGATTTCCGAGATTTTATTTTTAATTTATAATCACCAAATAGGCTTGAATCTGTTATATTTAACTTAGTTTACACTGTAATGGATATCACTCTTCATTTCACAGTAATCTCTAGCCAAGTGATTTACAAATCAATAATATGCTTAGGATTAAATGTCTAATTTAAAAACAGACAAATATTTGTGTAGTTTTACTTCTACTTAATGAACATCAGTCTTACCCAGTTTTTCCAACATTCATTTTTGTTTCTTTTCCAGATTCCATTTTATGAGATAGAAAGCCTACAGAACTGCACAAAAACGGCAGAATATCTACACAAAAAAATCTTCCCTCATATGGACTCGACTGCTGACACTGGAGAATCAAACTAAATCAGAAGTTGACATCCTGTACTACAAAGTGTACATACTGTGCATGGAAGAACACTTCTGTTTTCTAAATAACTCCACCTAAGATGACTTGGGGTGCTGAATGTGAGACCTTCCAATATTTGGAACAGTTGCCATACAAAGAGTAATAAAGAGCAATATATTTTCTTAATTTTTGTGTAAATATTTATTATAAGTCAACAGGGGTAAGTGCCATACAGTCAGTGCTCTGTTTCCCTTGTATTTCCCCAGGTTTCACTCACTACTGCAAATGGACAGATGTGACTATGCAAGGATACCAGCAAGTGCTGAACACATAGGATGTGTCATTCTGTCTACTGGTCAGGCCTTCTCTTGACAGTAAAAAAAAAGAATTTGTGCTATTCACTCCTAGCTGTTTGTGTGATTTCCCAAGTGGTTCAGAAAACTAAAATTTGCAGTAGTTGCACATACAGTATCATTGTGTGTTGCATATTCTTAAGAGATGTAGAGAGCTGTTCACCAAATAGCAAGTGCCATACAGAAAATGAGAGCATTTTTATTAATACTGACTTCACTGTGTAAAAGAACTGCTGCCAAAGAGCAATGGATTTGCACAGCTGTCTCTGTAGGGGCCACCCTAGGTTCTGGGTATGTACTAATTCTATTTTTTATTTTGGTGACAGTTGTAGCTGAACTGGCTAAATGGGGTCATGTAAGTTTTCCAGAGTTCCTGCAGTTTATAGCCTGCCATTCAAGCCTGAACTGAACTCGTGCTCTGAAGAGCAGAGGAGCTTTACCCTAGGCATTTCTTTTTCATGTGTGAGTATAAATTCTGGCAGAAGGATGGAACAGAGAACTAAACCAGAGGGTAATAGTAAATAGTTTATCCTCCAACTGGCAACAGTTCACAAGTGGAATCCCCCAGGGATTGATATTGTGCCTGATGCTGTTTAACATAGAATCGTAGAGTGTAGGGTCCAGAGAAGAATCCCGAGGATGATCAGACGACTGGAGCACCTGCCATACAAGGAGACACTGAGAAAACTGGATCTGTTCTGCCTTGAAAAGAGAAGGCTTAGAGGAGACCTTACTACGAAGTTCCAGTACTTAAGGGACAGCTACAAAGATGGAGACTCCCTACTTACAAGGAGTCACATGGACAAGACAAGGGGCAAAGGGCAGAAGTTGCTCCTGGGGAGGTTCTGTTTGAACATGAGGAAAATTTTTCACTATGAGGACATTCAGACCTGGAACTAGTCTCCCAGGGGAAGTGGTGGATTCCCCCACTTTGGAAAGTTTTAAGTCTCAGATAGATGGGGTGCTGAGTCCTAGAGCATAAAAAATAATATTAGAAGGGTTGGACCAGATGATCCTTGAGATCCCTTCCAACCTGGCATTCAGTTAGGGCATGCTTATTCATCTGAACTTAACTTGGATCAATATCAATCTATTGATAATCCAGCTTTGCAGGTGGATAAAAGGAAAATAACAGTGTTTCTATTGAGTGGCTGGGGCAAACCAAAACCCAGAGAACCAAACTGTTCCCACTTACTACCCTACCAGGGGAGGACCACTGGGGGGAGTAAAAAAGTGAGCCTTCACGGTTATTAAAACTAGAACTGGTTTAGTAGAACAGGGAAGAGATAGTAACATGGGATAATCATAAAAATTCACAAATATATACAAGATCTGCTCCCAGTGGTCACTGATTTAAGTGCCCATAAGTCTCTTGTGGCAGAGCTGACACAGGAAAAGTGTTCAGTCCAGCAACTGAATTCGAATCCTGCATATGTTGAACTGAAGGCAAAGAGCAGGAGCCTCTTTCTGAGACATCTGCTGGATGAGTGAAGGGAGGCAGGAAGAAGGACGGGACAGACTTCATTGAAAGTCTGTATAAAAGCCCTTACTCACAATAGTTGTATGTCAGCACTGATTGATAGGTAGGGAGTACCAAAAGAGATGAGATACTTTCCAGCAGCATAATAGGAAGCTTACAACAGACTGGTAACCTAACAGTTGCTATACTAACAAAAGAGATTTTGAAGGAGAATGACTGAAATGTCTTGGCAGACTTTTACACGAAACTTCTCCCTAATACAGAAGAAATTGTCAAGGTATTCTTCTGACAATGAGCACTGAAAAGAGAAGTCAACCACTCAGAAATGAGTAAGAAACAAGTAGTAGGAGGGAAAACCTGTGAAAAGCCTGCAAAGTCAGGTGGGATGAGAAGGGTCTGAAAGAGCAGGGGGGTGACTTAAGCAAAGAAATGAGAGAGGAAAACTCATGCCTTTCTCCACGATGGATGTGAGCTGGTGATGCTCTTTTCTCACATAGGCCAGAAGGTGGTGCTGTTCTCAAACAGATTTCATCCCCGTAGTTTCTCAAACAGATGGTTTGTAAATACAGTTAGACTATTTAACCAAGTAATTTGTACTGACTGTCCCAAACTAAAAATAACCTGTCTAGAACATGGCCATATTCCATCTCCTTCTTCAGTGGTATACATCTGATACTGCTTTTTGAAAAGACATTCTGGTATTGTTAGAAAACATTTCCTTCTCACTTTGTTCCTGCTTTGATTTCATGTCATGCCAAACAGGTGCTACTGATTACCTAGTGTATTATTTATAATAATAAATATTCTTAAGAATTAAGATTAAGAAGTTATTTGTTTCTGTTATTTTAGTAGGAGACTCACTGTATTCAGTGTTACAGGTTTCCTATATGTAAGTACCTGACAGAACTCCAATGTCATTCAAAGCTTTGGACTTCTGCTCTTTGTTCTAGTATGATCAGTGTAAATGCTTTTCCTTTTTTTAAGCAAACTGCCCCACCTTTAAGCTAGAGTAGGATCAATGGCTCCTGAGAACCACACATCCATACCCTGCAGGAGATACTTCTCCTGAAATTACGTTAGAACTTTAGTACTGGATTCACCCATCGCACAAGGCACTGAACATTTAAGCAGGTTTAGACATTTATTCCAAACATGCTTTTGAAATTACTGCTGTGCAAATCCTTGTTTTTTTCCATCCTTTCTACCAAACTATATAGTGCTTGTTCTCTTAGTATTACTTTTTCTTTTTTTCAGCATTGAATACCGAACCAAAGATAATTTTTCTTGTGACACCCCTGAGCAGTTCAATCCCTCAGACACCATTCCTGTAGTGAAAGTGAAATTGATGTCTGAAATCATCTAAGCCCAGATTTTGTCTAACTAAATGCCCAGTATAAGTAAGTAAATGCCTAACTTGACTTCCACTTGAAAGTCTACTGAAACTGCTAAGCACTTCTCTAAGTCAGATTTCTTTACTTGCCCATTTATGATAAAGCCCCTTAATTTTTGAAAATCTGGGTTGAATTCCCATTTAGGCTGTTGTGCAGGTAAAATAAACTTAGCAGTTTTGTAGCAACACTGTAAGGATTAAGAGGTCAGTCACCACTGGTACTTTGAGAAGCAAGCTTTCTTAAATGTTCAATCTGTGCATAGCTATGCAGAAGCAATGCCTAAAATAGCAGAGACGGCTGTAGACCCAACAGGTCTCACTTCCAGTTTTGCATCTTAAAATGCTCTTGCTGATGCTCTTCTTCGTGAGATTTTTATGAGGTTCTAAGGAGAAGACATGCATTTTGAAGTAGCACGAAGAAAATTATAGGTGCTGTTTCATCCTATTTTTAATCCAAATCATTGTCATTAACTAAAATGTAGAGGAAAAGACAAATACATCATACTGCTTTTTACTGCAAGTTGGTGTTTTTTCCACGTAAGTGTTGCTGGTAATGACGGGTCCAGGAGACTTAGCATAGATCCAGGCTTGGAGAAGATGTTTCTGATAAGCAGGTGATTCCATTTTTGTTGTAGAAATCTGCCTGCACATAATTAAACCTTGCATATTCTTTGGTGGGTTTCTCTATGGGCTTATTTATGCGTCTCCCATACTCTGAAGATGACAAAACAGGGACAGGTCTTTCCATTTCCTGTGAAAATATAAAATCCTCCTTGTAAGAAAATCATGGAGTGAATACTTGGCAGTCACATACTGCTAAATGTGCTGTGGCCAGGGGCAAAAGAACAGACAGAACTGTACAGCATCTGCTGTATGTATATTTATTTAGCAGTGATCTACACTCTTACTGTTCCATCCCTGACCTAGTTTTTTAATGTATATTAATAAACCATGAATGCATCACTAGATGACAAGATTATAAAATACAAAGCTGTGCCATGAGTTAATGTGGACTGATAATTTTTAACACACTCATATGCATACAGAGGCATGTGGCTGCTGGCAAACTAAACGCTATCTTACTGGAAAGTGGCACAGATTTGAATTTTTTTTTTCTTGTGCACTGAGTGGCATGATACATTTGAAAAAGAAGAGACATTTAAATTGTGCCCTGTTATAGGAATATCTACCCTCCTTGCACAATTCAGTGAAACCATTGCACAAAAAAAAAAACCCAAATAAACAAAGCCTAAAGAAAACCCCTGAGCAACCACTAGTTCATGCAAGCTTTCCCTGAAGGACATAAAGCACACACTACAGTATGCTTCCCCAAGGGAAGGTTTTACTAAAAATACTTGTAGCTGCAAGATTACAGAAACAACTGCTCTGCAATGAATGGAAGAGGACTTGGTAAAAAATGACCTGGCTAAGTAAAGTTTATGTGAAGCTTGTTCTTAGTAAACTGCACTTTAAGTGACTGTGCAATCACTATCTGCAATCTGCAGCTCTTTCCCTTGCTACAGCAATGGGGAGCTCTGGAGTCAGAAGGGAAGGACAGAATTTCTTTGTTTTTCTTTCCCTAGACAAAGGGAGTCTCAGATTTATCAGGCTGCTTATATGTTTGCACAGTGGCTAACACTGTAGGGCTTGGTCCCCAGTGTGTTTAGCTAGTTGTACAATATAAATAACACCTAGAAGGAGAATCAAAATGTGGATGTGGCACCACAGTTCAGATGCAAACAAATTACTTCTTTGCTACAACACATGTAAGTCTGAGACATAGCAGCACTATTACATGACAGAACCTGTGAAGCACACAAGCCCCTGCATTTCCTGCCAGTAGACACGAGATTCTTAAAAAGATGTTGCAAACCCTTTTTTGAAAACAAAAACAAACAACCCCCACAAAAAAAACCCCACAGCAACAAACAAACAAACTAAAAAACCCCACACAACAAACAAAAGGAAAATCCCACTCCAAACTAACCATTCATCCCCCAACTCTTCCCCTACCCTTCCTGCCTACCTTATCAAAAGCTATTTAGTACACCAAATTGCAACCCCATCAGAACAAAAATAACGTCAAGAAGAGCAGCAGGCAAAAAAAAAAGATAATTTCCTCCTCATCTCCAGTTGTGGATAAATGTTGGCAAAGAATTAATGACAGAATCTTTCTGCTTCCATGAACAACTTTGCTATCCATACAGGGCTTACAGTGCTAAAAATGGGCAGCAGTATGTAATGCTGATAGTCTGTGTTCCCCTTAAGCAAATAAGATTCGGTTATCAGCATCCTTGGTACCACAACACAGCAACGTTTCATCTTTGCTGATTTGGGATTAAGCAGATTTCAGATTTTCCAACAGTTGTCTTGGAAGCATCCCACTACACCTCTTTGCAGCGTGCAACTCCAGCACAGTTAACACTTGAAATCAGCAATGGCAGTCTTGTGCAAACACTCTGCTGCAGTCACTACGCTACACGTGGCTAAACCGAGTATCTATCACTCTGCTGGATGATCCTGGAGGTCTCTTCCAACCTAAACATTCTGTGATTCTGTGATACTGTTGGATTCCTTGGGTGCACTGCAGAAAATGAAGGGCTTACATGCAGTGGTTATGGGGTTTTTTTCCCTCAAGGAAAAGAGTGTACTGTGATGGATTCAGCCTGTCTCTTTTCAGTGTTGTACTGGGAAGCTGTCAATCATGGCTTTTTTGTTATTATGTTTCACAAAATAGTGACTATTATTATAGAAAATCTGTGAGGGCCACTGAGGTAATTAAAGAGTAGGAATTGAGTATGTGATCTGCACTTAAGTAGGGGTAAGTCAAGTCCAGCATTGGGTGACTTCATGTGCAGAAAGATTGTGTTGAGACATTTAACAGCTGTGGGTTTGGTGCGTCTCCATGCTAATTAAAGGACTGGATTAAGGGACACCTGTTCAGGCAGAATCCCTTGTGTGCACTGGCAAGCAGAACTGGTATGAATTCTGGCTCATACACATTCCCTTTAGGAAGCAAACTGGTAGGAAAGTCAATTACGCTGATACTGAAAGGACACGAGCTCAGGAAGAAACCTTAATTCTGCACTGATGATGTTTCTACACAAATTTCCCAGCTGGAGGTTGGGGCTGGTACTGGGGGAGGGGGTTTGGGGCTCATTTTTAATTGGAATAGTAATTTATGTGGCTTTTAGCCTCATGCAGATTTTCAGTTTACCAGGCGAGAGCAGGTAGCAGTAGAGGGCATTTCTGGGACTCCTTTGGGAGCACCCAAATGCTCCCTGCACTGCCTGATAGAGTTGAAGGGCATTATGGCTATACACTGAAATTCTGGCACATATAGCTGCTAGTGAGAGGAATCACAAGCAGTGACCTTTGTCTCAAAATCTCAACAGTTTTACTACACAGCAATTGCAGTAATTTTATTTTTTCTCTCTCTCTTTCTTCTTTCATCTCCATCATACACAATTACCAGTACAGGAAGTCCTTTTTAGTGCACCCACATCTTTACATCCTGTGAACGCATCAGAATTTTGAGGCCACTAACACATAGAAGTTGCACTTCATTTTGTGTGTGTGTGTGTGTGTGTATGTGTATATAAAGATAAATACATATACACAAACTCATATAGGTATGTGTATTACTCAGATGCTGCACAGAAAAATGCATTTTATTTATAAGTATATATAGCATTTCTGTTTTCAAGGCAGCTGTTTAGAAACATGTCTGCCTACTTCCCTATCTATCCTGTTGCCAGATTCTTCTGGCCTTGAGTGCACTGTCCAGCCTCTTCCAGGCATGTCAGTGGTCTTCTGATTGCCCCTTCCTGTGCACTAGCTCCCTGTGACTTCCCTTCCTGCAGGGCAATCAGCTTAAGATTGCATAATAAATTCACCAGCTTGAAACTCAGACTCTCAGCAAATGCTGGCAAAGGGATGGTGGATGTCAGAGGGGAGTGGTTGAGTTAGGACCCCTGGAAATCTACAGGATATCAAAGAGCAGGAGTTAACTCAGGTGTCTTCACTGGCTAATGCTGTTTTTCCTAAACTTTCAGGCTGAGGACTACAACTTCCTCCTCCTGATCTTTTTGATACCATATAGGCTGCATTGTAAAGGGAAAAAAAAATGACTATAGTGTCTAGCCATATCAAAATGCCTTTAACAAAGATAATTATGAAATTATCAAAGATTACCTCCTCATTTATGTGGAGACCAAGACCTTTTGCATGTGTTCTGTCACTTCGATGATGATGCTTGTTGTAACCCTCTGTTCTTTTAAAAATGGAGTCATAAGTGGAAACATTTTCTGTCTTGAGAAAAGGAAAAAAATGGCTAATGTATTGCTTAACTTTATAGTTTACAGAATATATGGAGCTAAATGAATACTTAATAACTTGATATCTAATAACAGTGCACATATAGCATTAGATTAGGGGAATTACAATAATACTGAGCTTCCATTAGCAAGTCTGGGGCACTCCTTTGGTATAGTCTGCAATAAAAACACCTAATGACATGTTCAGCTCAGAAATTTCCCGTGTGACATTTTATACTATTTTTTCCCTGTAATGTGTTATAACTTTTGGAAATTTAACTGCTTCATTTGTTGCTTGCTTGTTTTACTTTTCTGTATTTTATATTCTCCTTAAGTTCATAAATTTGTCAGATGATTTGGCACTGTAATGTAAAATGAAAGCATGAAGTTTTAGAATCTATATAAAATAAGAAAGACAAAGGAATCACCATTTAGTTTCATATGAAAGCAAACTAGAGAATAGTTCAGAAACATATCACAGTGGTAATCCTGGGAGTAGTATGCATGTACCTGTCACATATAAAAATAAAGCAAATCACAAGACAGAATTCTATTGTGTTTATAATACTTGTTGCTGCATCCAAATAAGCAACATTAGTGTTGTGATCTGCTAATGAAATACAAGCAAGAAGTTCTCATCGATTAAATAAAAGGAATTTCAAAACCAAAGGAGTTTTCAAGGAAAGAGAAGCAAATTCCTCTGCTGAAATATGCTGTCAGTTGTTAATTAACATCATTAAAACATCTGTTTTCTGGTACTCACGTAAACTCATCATTAGTTTTGTGCACAGCTGACTACAGATTTGAAACATCGTGCATTTTGTTGGATCTTTTTAAATTTTATAAAGTGCCCAATTTAGCCTTTGAAAAACTGCATTTTGACTCTTACAATTTACAATGCTATGCTCCAAAAATAGTCAAATCAGAGCAGGTCAAGAAGGCTATAATGGTTCCATTAAAAGGAAGCGTAAGAGCGTTAGTGACGCACCACTGTGACCACAAGACTCTTTTGGAAGGGTACCTCCACTACTTGGTTCTTCCATCAGGAGAAGTGCTTTCATATTTAACCCTTCTATCTCTTTGTTTCTCAGAAAGTATCAAGCCTAACAGCACTTCAGGAACATTAAAGAGCATCCTGCATCTGATTTTTCACCTCAACAATGCTGATGCTGATTATTATTATTATTATAGTTACTATTATTTTTGTGCTTCCTTGCTTCTCCTTTCCTCCTCACACCACCAGTTTCATTCAGAATTTTAGCGGGCATCTAGTTGGTGCTCTCCACCAAGAATGTTGTTTGCTCCTTTCTTTTTATTACAGGGTAATCAAACATTAGAATGGGGTGCCCAGGTGGATTCTCCGTCCCTGGACATTTTTAAGATGACTCTGATGTGGCACTCAGTGCCATGGTCTGGTAACCACAGTGGTAGTGGATTAAGGGTTGGACTTGATGATCTCAGAGGTCCTTTCCAACCCAGATGATTCTGTGAATAATGTGGCATTATTTCTCCATTATTTGTTACCCATGTCAAAGCAGATAATTCATCCTTTCTGGAACTAGCAGATAGGTAGCCAGCCTGTTATGTTAAAAAATAGCCCTGTCCCAGATCATTTGTTAAAGATCTTTTGCTAGATGTACAGACACAACATTGCTGTGCCCAATAACAGTTTGGGTTTTTTTCTCTTTGCTGTTAAATGCTGACTTAATTGGCCCAGGTGTTGGTGGTTGGAAACTATCTTAAACCCACCAGAGCAAGTGAAGCAGAGTAGACAATAAGTTTGCACTCAGGGTGGGCATCCTCTGTGTACTGCTACTAAAGCCAAAGCGCTTTGCAAACATTCATTAATATTTCAGCCACATAAAATAGGTAATAGCTTTCTCCGTGTCACAGAGGAGGGAACATCACACAAACTGTCTACAATAATTTATGTAAAGTGATCAAGGGTGAAACTGTCAGCCAAGGGATTAAAAGGCAAGAATTCCTGGCCTCTGGCCATGCACTGAGCATATCTTCCTTTATTTTTTTCTGCCTCAGTCTCTGACACAGTTGGTTTTAGACATTTAAGCTGCAAAAAGGAACAAAATTTCTCTTCCTGTACAAATAAAAAAATTCAAGGTATCTAAATCCTTAATTGTACAGAGGAATAGGTTGAATCTGTTTGCTCCCCTGTGGCTGAGGCCTGTGCTGTGAAAAAACTATCAAACAGCTGTTACCACTTTTTGTTTTCATGCCACTGGAGCAGCATTTTCCACAAAAGAGGTCATCAGGAGTGTGAAAAGCAGACTCATAAGCAAAAGCTCTAACATATGGTTGCTAATTCTGCAGACTGGATAGACTGTGATCTCCACCAGCCCCAAAGTGCACTGTGCCAGCCCTCTGAACTGCCTTACTCTTGTTCTTACTAAAGTGTCTTGTTTGGCATGTGTGCCCTCTGACCTTTGTCTCAAGAGCTGAAATCAACATATCTACCTGTGTTTCAGCAGGGTCATCCAGTCAGTTCTGGAAATCTGTTTTGCTGGTTCTCTTATGCCCAGCACTGCACCCACATCCCAGGGCCACACCACCTGCAAAGTCATAGGTTGTCACTGTCCCTGCCCAGCACTTCTCACATTCAGCAGCCTGTCACTTGGGTAGGGTAGGGATTCATGGGGTGTATTTATTGTTATAAATAAATATATGCTGCCATAATACTCCTAATATTACACTGATATAATAGACATTTCAGAGCTTTTAAATGTTTGAGAGGAAAAGCTGTTAAGTCAATGTCTCTTAAGACTCCTTTCAGAGAGAGAAATGTTTGCTACTCAGGACAGATAGCCCAGATGACGCTGAAGGTGTAAGTTTGTTTTTATTTTTTATTTTAAATATGAAAACTAAATGAGAGAAAAGGGTGATACTGAGGGTAAATTTAGATATTAGGAACAAATTCCTCCCTGTGAGGGTGGTGAAATGCTGGCACAGGTTGCTCATGGGATCCGTGGCTGCCCCCTCCTTGGAAGTGTTCAGGGCCAGGTTGGATGGGGCCTTGAGCAACCTGGTCTGGTGGGAGGTGTCCCTGCCCATGGCAGAGTGATTGGAAATAAATGATTTTTAAGGTCTCTTCCAACCATCTTATGATTCTATAAACATGTAGCAGCAAGTGAGGAGTAGGGTGCTGGATAGTCTAATTGAGTTACTACATGTTAGGTATCAATGTAAAAACCTTCAGAAGCATTCAGTTACCCAGGAATATATTTATGTTATTGTTTTGAGTATTCAATTATTAAAGCTAAGCATGTGGAAAATTTGTGCAAAGCACATTGAAAACCTCTTCCCTTGACATGGAAATAACTTCTTCTAAAGGGGTCTCAGAATGTGTGTTACCAGAAAAAACACAAGTGCCACTTCCAACCCTTGTTGACAGAACCTATCCATTCCTAGTGTTCCCCCTAAGGAAGGACGTTTTGGTGATATCATCTGGCTGGTTGGTCCTTAACCTTAGCAAACCATATCTCTTCCTTCTCTTGATAAAGTCAAGTATGTTACCCTCATTTTCCAACCACAAGTGGCAAGCACACGTTATGCTCAGAAGATAAAACCTGTTATTTAGACAGCCTTGCTAGAGACCAGTGCACAGTTCTTCTTCTGGCCTTTTGACGCATTAAGAGGATTTTCTTTATGGACAACAGCCTGACCAGGTCCCTCAGTGTGAGAGCCGAGCGCTTGCGCAGCAGGGACTGAGCACCATGTCCCCACGCTGCACAGAAAGCCATGGGGCAGGGCAGACCTGTCCCTCCAGACCTTCCAGGCCCTGCCAGGCTCTCGGGCCCCCGCTTACTCCCTTTCCCCCCTTACCTTGGCCGCCCGATAGAAATAGCTGAGCTCCGGAGGCTCTTCCCGTCTTGCCGGGATGTAGCTGAAGGCAGAGAGAGAGGAGACGGGACGCCACCGCTTCTTCCCCACCGTTCTACCCAATGCCTCCAATGCCTCCGATGCCTCTCCTGACGCTCCCGGGGCCACCGGGGTGGCCATGCTGCCGGGCGGCCACCGTAACCCGGCAACACTCTGCCGTCACCCGCAGCTCGTTCGGCGGCCCCCGGCGAAAAGAGTGCTCGGTCGGTGGAGCCGAGGCGGGCAGGGAGTCCCACAGCCCCGCGAAAGGCGCTGCCGAAGCGGAGAGCGCCGGGCCAAGCCCTCCAGTCTGAAGCAGCCTGACGGGAACCGGCCCCCCGGGCGCGGCTAGGGCAGAGNAGGGCAGAGTGGTCGCGGCCACGGGGGGTGAGGGGGGCTGCGGGCGTTTCCAGAGCTCGTATTAAACCTGAAGTGTGGATTCGCGGGCACCCAGAGGGAGTTGTGAACTCAGAGATTTGAGCAGCGGCCTCGGAGCCATCTCAGGGGATAGCCTGACCTGAGGCCCGGCCCGTGGCTCCGGCTCTGCCCTCGCCAGCCGGCTCAAAGAGCCCTTGGTGTCCTTGGCCGCTGAGGAAGGTTAGAGCAAAACATTGGCCGAAAGGGACCTGCTTACCCCCCTGGCTGTGTGTGCAGTAATCCAGAAATCCCCTTTTCAGTAGAGCGGTTGAATAAAACTACCCCAAAAATGCGGTGTTTCCATCGGGTCTGAGGGAACCTGAGGTCTCTTCAGCCTGCAGCTCCCTGCCGACTCGGGCACAGGTTTTTAACTAAAGTTTCAACGATTTGGGGCACACATGCTGGGGGCAATGGAAGTAAGCATCTCCCAGGTGCAAATCCCCACACGTTGTCTCTAAAACTGCTCTGCCCTGGTGCCATCTGGCTCTTGGTTTCAAGATTCACTTTATGGTTGATCTGCTTCAATACAAACATGTAACTATGCTTACTGTGCCTCTGGGAAGATCTTCAACACCACTTCTTTCAGGCATCATGGACCCATCCAGTGGTTCAGGTCTATTGATGTAAAAGTCCTACCCCTACCATACAGCTGCTGCACTCTCATCATTATCACACTGAATAATGGAGTGTGGAGGCATTTATATGCTACAGTCTTGGGTGGGTGTTTGTGTTTTTTTTAATCACTTGTAACAATTTCCACCTGCTTATCTAACAAGGTTCCTCTACCAATTAGAGCCCTCTTACTTCTGCAGCATGGGCCAAATCAGAGCAGCACAAGCAAGCAGTGGAATTGAAAATCCAACATCTGCCTTACATCAGCTTCCTGCAGAGACACGTTTGCCTCTGTGCAAGTGCTTTTTTGTAGTTTAGTCCAAGCACCAAGAGATAACAAGCCCATTTATAAAAGCAGCTCAGCCAGAGATGCAGCTATAAATAGAGCTGCAAGAAACCATTTGCTAGAAATCTAAAGTAAGCTAGACAAGAGCCCTGAAGTCAGAACTGAAATGTTTCTCTCCAGTTTTCAATCTACAGTTCACATGTAGATTAATGTGAATGTGAATTAATAACTAATCCAATAGACTAATATTGATCATCACTCTTTTTGATTAACACTTAAGATGGCATTAATTAAATTGCACTATTTGGATGCAGTTTGGATTACCAAAAATACTGCTGGATGCTTGTTAAAGATTTCTCCTAAATCATCCATTTGAAATAATTTCAAATTATGGTTTTAGATTCCTTTTTCATACTAATGAAGGTGTAAATCCCGTTAAAAATGTTTGACTCTTACAAAGGCATTTTCTTTGTATTTATTTTGCAGACTCCTCAGAAACATGGTTGCTAAGGGCTTGGATGCACACACCCTTCACTGGATAAAAAATTGGTTGGATGGCTGTGTCCAAAGAGTTGTGTTAAATGGAGTTAAATCCACCTGGAAGATGGTCACGAGTGATACTCCCCAGGGCCCAGTGCTGGGGCTGCTCCTGTTCAATATCTTTATTGATGACTCAGAAGAGGGGATAGAGTGCACCCTCAGTAAGTTTGCAGGTGACACTAAACTAGGTGGAAGTGTCAATCTCCCTGAGGGTGGGAAGGCTCTGTAGAGGGACCCAGACAGACTCGATCGATGGGCCAAGGCCAACTGCATGAGTTTCAGCAAGAACAAATGTGGGTTCCTGCACTGTGGCCACAGCAGCCCCCATCAGCAGCACTACCGGGCTGGGCAGGGGTGGCTGGAGAGCTGCCCTGCAGACAGGGACCTGGGGGTGCTGACTGACAGCCGGCTGAACATGAGCCAGAAGTGTGCCCAGGTGGCCAAGAAGGCCAATGGCATCTGGCCTGTAGCAGGAGCAGTGTGACCAGCAGGGACAGAGAGGTGATCTTACCCTTGTACTCAGCCTTGGTGAGGCCACACCTCGAGTACTGTGTCCAGTTTTGGGCACCACAGTATAGGAAGGTGCTGGAAGGGGTGCAGGGAAGGGCAGGCAGGCTGAGTAGGGGTCTGGAGAACAGGAGATGCTGAGGGAGCTGAGGCTGTTCAGCCTGTAGAAGGGGGGGATGAGGGGAGACCTGATTGCTCTCCCCAGTTACCTGAAAGCAGGCTGTAGTGAGGTGAGTGTTGGCTTCTTCTCCCTAGTGACCAGCCATAGGACAAGTAGTAACAGGTTCAAGTTGCACCAGGGGAGATTCAGAGTAGATATTAGAACAAAATTCTTCACCGAAAAAGTGGTGAAGCATTGGAACTGGTTGCCTAAGGAGGTGGTGGAGTCACTGTCCCTGGGGCTATTAAAAAAGCAGGTAGACCTGGTGCTTCAGGAGATGATGTAGTGGTTACAGTGATTTAGGGCTGATGATTAGACTTGATGGTCTTGAAGGCCCTTTACCACCCTGGTGATACTATGGTTCTATGATTCTAAAACTGGATATGCCAGGGTGTTTTTTTCCAGTTACAAGAAGTTTTAGATTTATATACTGCTATTATGCTAATGTTAAGTGGATGTTCCTGTTAAAGAGCAGCATTGGAGGTCAGTCTGTTTCCTTGGTAATTTAAATATGAACACGTAAACAATGGTGAGAGGGTCATGGAGCAATTCCAATCTATATGGTCAATATTAAGCATTTAAATACATCTGAGCTCAAAGTGTACAAAGTTGCTTTGAATTCAGTGTTTCAGAGAGGAAAAGTTAATTGCCTGCCTTTTTAGGGTTCAGCAATACCCCCTCAAGTTCCACTTCTTCTGAATTTCCAATGTGTTGTACTGTTATAGTTATAGAAGTGTCTCAGAGGAAGGGTCAGTGTTCTGAAATGTCAAACTGGTTTATGAAATAACTTTGCAAGGCAATCGCTAAAAGGAATTTGTGAAGCAAATGATAACGGGGATGCAGACAACAAGGACAGGGAAATGGAGATGGGACAGATGAAAGAGGACAGTTAACATGTCCCTGAACAGGTCCTTGGTAAGCAGAAAACCCACAATAGCTATTTTCTTACTGCAGGCTGACATACCTGTTTCAAACTTAGAGCTGAGATAGCCAGCCTCAAATTAGGGTTTAGCAATTCATCTCCTGTCCTTGCTGTTTGACCTCAACACATATCAGATTGCTGGATATTCCTGACCCTCAACTGATATACGAGGGAGAGACAGTCTTTGACAACAAATGCTGCATCTGATGGCCCTTGAGAAAGAGGCTGAAATAAGAATGACTAAAAAACTGTCCCCTTTCCACTACCATAGCTTTGGTTCAGGCCAAACTTGTTTCACACAAGTTCTTGTTTGTTCCAGACCCTGACTTTGTGACAGACTGCCCATCATGAACAGAAAGGCTCTTCAGAGGTTTTCTGAAGGAGAATGAGACAACTGTTCATCATCTGCAGGAGTCACCACACTGTTTGCAATCTCCAGCTTTTTTTTTTTTTTTTTTTGTTCATGAGCTACTCAGGATTTTAAAAATTTTCACTGAATATATCTGTTGTTTCAAATAATTTTCTACACAATTAGTATGACTGAGCCTTAGTCTGCAGATTGCAATGATTTCCTGGTTGACCCATGACTACAATTTCAATTACTTGACTGGAGAACTGGGCTTTTCAACTAAAATAATAATAATAACCATACTATAATATATAATAATATTATATATTATAATACATAGCAATATAATGTAATATATAATATATTATTATTATATTTTAATAATTTAGGAAAAATGATAACTGGTTAGCTGATATAATTGCAATTTTTTTTTTTGCATACTGGCTGATTACTGAATGGATATTCCATTTAATATTCCGTTGAATATGTTCTCTTGGTAATTAGAGTAAAACACCATTTTATACATGAGGTGGACATCAATTTCGTAACAATTGTTGTTTGCACTGTTGGAATAAAAATTTCTAGTCTAGTAATGTCAGTCTTTCAAAATTCTTCATGTCCAATTTTTCCAGTCAAAACTGAGATTTTCATTTAGAGGATCTCAATGGCTACAAATATATTTGAAAAATACCCCCTCAACAATTTCAAACAATTCCTGGCAGAATCTTTGTTTTGAACAGTGGCATCCTACAACCTAGAGGGGTTCATATCTTCACAGTTGCAAGTGGAATTAAAATATATTTGCCTTGCATTTCAACATATTAAAAAGTCAACTGACATTAATAATTTCTTTCCACAAATTTGAAAATATTTAAAATTAATATGCAGCAAACTGTAAGGTAAACCATCTACAACTTTTTTATACATCAGCTTTGACAAATCCACACAAATCTGAAGTACTTCCAGGAACAAATATACTCTCATTACATATTTTATTTAAGGCACATATACATCATTCTACATTTGCATCCTCGCCAGACTCAGTCCACTATTTTTTAGACAAGAAGGAATAATAAAGCTAACAAGCCCTGGTCTTCAAATTTTTTTGGGTCCACTTGGAAAAACTGTTGAAGAGTGGTATCTAGGTCAGGTGAAGGAGAACATGCTGTCTGAAAATGAAAAATTAAAGTATCTTCGTATAGAAATACAACCAAAGGGGAAAGGACATATCAAAGGACAAGGTAATCATTGCTCTTAACAGTAGATCTACTGCTATATAAAGCATCCTGACAACATAGCTAATTCTTTGTCCTGATACTAAGTTCTGAAAACAAAACAGGACAGACTTTCAACAGCTCTACCTTCAGATGTGCACAGCTGTCACTTGAGAAGTGAGCAGGTTGAACTCCTACCTGTGCCTCAGTGGAAAAAAGGGAAGGTCTGCAGATATTTTAGAAAATAGAGGAATCATATAGGAATATAAAGATAACGAAATATGCTTTTCACAGAGCATAAATATGATGATAATATCTCTTTTTAGAAACAGCAAAATAGCATTTATTTACAGGCAACCCCAACGCTGTTTGTAGTTAATAAAAATAGCTGTGAGTCCAATCTTTCTTCCTGTCCCTGGATGGCCCCCTCCATAGACTGGAGGGAAGCACTGACTTTGAGAAAAGAAATCCAGCAGCACTACTGTTTGGGTTTCATTTTCCCAGACCACAGGGACTCACTCTTCTATTGCTCTTTTGGCTGCTGCCTCACCATGCGAAACCCATTTGCACTGCAGCTTTGGAAGCCATGCTCTTTGTGGTTTGCTAAAAACTGAGGACCTACGCCACCAACATGGAAGTTGAAGAACTTGAGCCTGACGGTGTTGTACAATATATGGCATCTTGAATACTGATTTGAATGGTTTTCATAAAGCTTTTGAATTTTCACACTGACACGTGAGCAGTACTAATTATATCGACTTATTGAGGCAGATGAACTTGCTGCAGGACAGGAAGAAAGAGGATACAAGAACTCTGGGTCAATACAGATGGGAAAAATAACAATATAAATAGTAGATGTAAGATTCATTGGAAGACAAAAAGTATTTATTGGATACAAATAGTTTCTTGGTACTAGAAAGACAGTAATAGTAACCGAAGGATAAAAAGAGGATGGTATGCACCTTTCTTTGTCTGGGCATCATACTGCAATCATCTTTTGCATGATTTCTTATTTCTTATCAGGACTTGGCTGCAAGAAGCTGAATGCAACTATAAAATGAGGCAACACCAGTGAAATCTGAATGGCATGAATGAAAGAATTTTCAAAACGCTCTAGCAGGGAACATATATATATTTCATTGGACCAGTCAGCTCATGGCCATTCAAATATTTTAATGTTTCATGGCTTACAGAAATATAATATCATTTAACTTCTACAAAAATCATAGAAACAAGGATATCAAACTAGGTACGAGGTTTGCTGCTGATGCCCAAAATGTGCAAGAATGCAAATGAAATAAAACTCCTGAATGTACAGTTTATATCTGACATATGCACATAGATGTGACAGTACAATATCAACTTTACATAAAGGGCTTTCATCCAGAGTAAGGAATGATTGCTTTGACCTGTGATAATACCAGAATGATCTTAAGGGCTAGAGTACATAGAATGTCTAAGAGATTTTGTATGTTTTTTCAATTGTTCCTAGGTAAAAATTATCGTAAGTGGAAAGGAGGGATTTAGAAGTCTTAAGCATAATTAAATTATAGCTTGCTTTAGCCAATGATTGGGATGTTGTTTCTGCTGCCATGAGATGTTTGGAAAGTCTTTCATTCCACTGGAAAATATTCACCTTAATTTAATAATTAAAAGGAAGAAAACATAAAGGCAATAAAAAACTTTTAGTGAGATTTTATTAGACTGACCACCTGTCTTGAGAGTTTCTGATCAAAAGCCTCTCTGAGTGAGATGTCAAGTGTGTTGTGTTGGACATAACTGAAATAACTTGCATTTTGCTTTTAGATTAACTTAAAAGGATCAAAATTCAGATAATCAGATTAACTTAGAGGGATCAAAATTCAGATAATCTATTTTACTGCAAATGTAGGCATTTGAAATCTGCCATTGCAGTTTGCAAGTGGACAGATGACTACTGTGAGTAGAGCGTGCCACGCAGTGAGATTGTAGCATGTGACCCAGAATTTTAAGAACTTCTGAGAAGACACCAATGCAATACAAATGTAGATATATGTTTCATGAATGAGAAATCTGAACACTTTTCACATTAGCCAGAGCTAATGGTGCATAAGTTGACCTCTATATTCATCCGATTTCAGGACAAAAATGTCATCGTTACCTGTTATTTTTTAAATAGGAGGATTTTATTAATTTTGGTGTCCTAGGCTGCTATGACTAAAATAATATATTACTTTCTAGTACTGATAATAGCAAAGCAAAACTTAATCTTTGCTATCTGTGCTTCAAAGGACCATAGATAGTACAATTACCTGCTTTTTCAGTCTTTGGCAAGGCTTATCTATGAAACTCAACAGATGTGATACTTTTTAATTCAACGGGATTTGAATTTATCTCAGATGTCCACAAAATAGCATTTTTTTTTTAATCTTCTGCTCATACTCATATCCTGATAAATTAGATTGTTTTAAATATCACATGAAATCTGGCATTGTAAAGATTAAGTGAAAAGCATGCAAGGGAAAAACAAGCTATCAAAGTACAAAACATTTCTTGTCTTGTGCAGCTTATCCTAGTTATTGTCTAAGCATTTCAGGCCAGTTGCAAAGTAGTAACACTGCTACTGTCTCCAGTATCACCCACTTTATGGATCTGAGGTAAGACTTCTGCATCACCTAGGGAGTAAATGATTGCAAAGTGCCTAGGATGTCACCCAAGACTGAAGACAATAGAGGTGATTCAATTTCTGAAAGGCAATAGCACATCTAGCAGGTATTAGTGACCAAGGCTATTGAGATAGCTTGCCATAGCCTGCCTCAACATCCAACTGCTCAATAAAAAGCAACACTGGCAGCAGCAGAGGACGCGCAGGTTTAGAGCGACAGAAGCCATGGAAGAAAGCAAAACTAAGAGACAGCAACAGTAAGACAAAGTACATATAAACTTTTAATGAATTAACCTTACAAAAGACAATAGCTTCAAAACATTCGACACGTTTATACAAAACTATTCCAGCGTTGTTAGCTCTCTCTTCAGAAAGAATGCCAGCAAGCCACCCAACGTGTCCCTGGCTATGAGATGCAGTTGGTGATCACATCCAAATCATGTGTGGGCAGAGTAAACTTATTTACAAATACTGTATACTTCAATACCAGATTAGTGGATGCTATTGGGGAGCGACTGTATTTTCCAGAAAACACCATGCATCAGGAAATAGTATGCACCCCTAGCTTTATTGCCTTTTTTCCACGCATTTTTCACTAACTTTTCTTTTTAGTCTTTTCAGGATGAGTTACCTCCTTTTCATTCCTATTCCTTCTTTTCTTTGAGTAACAGTGCAAGTTGCAGTACAATCTTCCAGTCCAATAGCTTACATCACAACTGTCCTTGAACATAGGAATATCAAGGTGCAAAATGATGGCTCATGGGACTATTCTGCAGCCATATTAAAATAAGTGCCACATACCAGAAAATAGCACGCATGTTAAGGGCAAAATGTAGTTAAAAAGTGCGTGATACTTTCCTGAAAATATGGTATTGATGACACATAGAAGCATTCTTCAAGATGCCACATTCCCTTGTGAAAGGGATCTTGTCATTTCAGTATGTACAAAGTATGTCTTCAATTCTCCTTTTCCTTTTACATTTATTATTCCTCTGCAAGTGCTCATGTACCCCAGTGTTTGCAGGACGTTGTTTGTCTCCTCTGTAACCTGCAATAATACAGTAATACAACCAGCATTGGCAACAGAGCAAAGCAGAATCTTCTTCCAGAATGTGAAGGGAATGTATGTTCTGAGCAACTTTAAGTGTTCTGCTATCATGGCTTATAAGGCCTCTAAGGGTGTCAAGGGAGATTTGAGTACCTGAGCTTTCAAGTACTCTGTTGCTGGATGCTGACTCTAATCGCTTATTTTCACGTGTCAAAATGGGTATAACCATTTTTTTTTTTTTGCCTAGGATTACAAACAGAGGGTTATAGATACACAGATGGCACTAGGGGTAAAACTCTTCCTCACAGCATTTTTCTCAACTTCAGGAGCTGTTTTTCATTTCAGTAGACCCAGGCTTCCTCATCTTTTTGCAAATGCTAAGGCTGTGTGAGTGAAGCACCACCTGCCAGAGCTGCTGTTGCCAGTTTCTCACTAAACTGGCAATGAACTGAACTTTGGACAGTTCTGCCACTTTAGGTTAAAGTCCACTGGACAGAGGTTGCTTGACATCAGCTTTCTCAGACTATCTGCATTTCTTTATGAAGCAGGCAACTGTTTGCAAATGTCATTGTTTTTACATGCCTTCTGTTTTCAGTTTTGACCAACAGCTGGTAACTTTACTTTTCCATTATTTAGTTCTGAAGAGTCTCAATCATAGATTTGGAGTGCTCTCCACCACACGCTGGGATCCCAAAGTGCTAGGCAGCATACAAGACAGATACTTAAAATGTGGCCCCTGACTATGGAATCACTGGAAAGTTAGTAAAATGAAGGTTTTCCTGCACAGGTCTATCTATAATTTATACAGATGACAACCTGTAAAGATTATTAAATAGCATGATTCATTAAAAGGGAAGTTTCATGATTGCCTTATGGATTTAACATGATGTACAGAAGTAATGGTAATTTCCTTTATTCAGAAATAATTATCATCAGAAATGCCCTTCAGAGATATGATAGCTAGTATTTTATGAGTTAAGAAATCCACAGAATAAAAATGTGATTTCCCTCAAATCCTCTCTTAATTTAGGGATGCATTTCCAGGCAACCCATAGTTTCCTCCACAGTATTTTCCTGAAGGGTCAAGGCCAAGTTTTGATACTCCTTCCATTTTCCCTATAATTTCCTTTATATTCCTTCCTTTCCTGCTGAAGATCTAATTCCTTTGAAATCCACAGATACAGCTGGTAGGAAATCTTCTGTCAACATCCATAGCTCCAAAACATAGACCTGCTTAGTGTATGGTATGATGTATTTTAAGCACTGCACTCAAAGGACTTAAGATAAATACTAGCACTAAACCAAGACTTACTTGTATTTTATCTAAGACACCAGTGCTGTCCATCCTGCTGGCCACATTTACTGTATTGCCCCAAATATCATATTGTGGTTTTTGAGCTCCGATAACTCCAGCTATTACAGGTCCATGATTGATACCTGGAAAACACCAGAATTTAAACATTAAAAAGGAGGATCTGTGGGAGAGCAGCAGCTTCTGGCAAAACATGGATATGGTAACTTCTTTCAGTTTCTACTTGTAGTGAAAGGGGCTTCTTCTCCCTTTAATAGCTTACAGCCAAATCAAACGATGTTTACAGTGCTCTTTGCTTCTTAAATGTAGAATAAGCTAATGTGAATGAGCTGGAAGGATTTGAAGCCCTGTTCTGAAGGCTGCATTGCCCATAGAAAAGACCTAAATAACTGCAGTGTAAATATATGTATCCAAATAATTTGATTAATCATGGAGTGAGCGTAACAAAATTCTAGCCCTGAAATGTACACTGTAAAACATAGTACAGTCCTTATTACACTCTGGGCATTTTTTATCTTACAGTCAGTTTGTATCCTATGTTCTGCTTGTAAAGGGAGAGAGTTGTACTCTGCTAGTAGAGAAGGAAACCAGGAAGTAAATCAAAACCACTGTCATTAACCAGTCTTAAATGTGCCATCATTCTAGCTATCCATACAGATGAGAAGGAAAGCCAAGTTAGATGTAATGAGAAATAAACCCTGGACAAGTGAATAGTTTTGATTTCTAAAATTGTCTTCATGTCAATAGATCATAACTGATGTCTCTGAATTCCTTGACAGAAACCATCCCTAGGAATATATATATGCAGTAAAAGGAAAGTGTGACTGTAGGATGGGGATGCATATGTAGTCCATGTAGCCCATGTAGTATGGATCAAATGTAGCATGTCAGCATGAGTTAGAAACCAGGCTACATGATCACCATAGCAGTTAAATTTAGAAAATTGGGGAACTATGCAAATCCTGAAAGATAACAGAATCTGATAAACATTTATCTAAGTTCTTGGGATTAAATGCACAAAGTGATTCAGCCCTTAAAACACTCCCCTAACCCCCAAGACATGGGTGTCTCTCTGCCTCATGACATCCAACATGTAGAAAGCAGGAAGGACTTGAGATTGGAATCCAGAAAAGACATCTGCTGAGTAGCTCAGGCTGGCTAGTAGGAAATACTGAAGAGCTGTGTGTGGCATGCTCTGCCATAGTCCAGAAATTAGGGCACTGTGACGGGACTTTCCTAGAAAATACAGTGGTCAGGAGGCGAATTTCTTTTTTAATCTCCTTCCTGAACCACCAGTGCTGATGGCTTGAGTAAGACCTCAGGGGCTACCTGGAGAGACAGATTTGGTTCCCACCTCCTTTGAAAAGACTGCTACCCATATATCTTAGGAATGTGTTTTGGCCACCCAGGTTTTCTGGGATTTGCTGTCCTATGTCATTCCTGCTAGTGCAGGAACAGTTTGCATGATGTTAATATTTATTGGGGCAGTGCCCTCAGTCCAGGTGAATGCTCTAAGTGAGGGTCATACCGTCTGTCTCTCTTGTACCAAAGAGACATTTAATTATTCCACGAAAAGGTATATATTGTTCAGCAGGACAGACAGAAAATGACTTATTCTAAAGTATCATACTTCCTGAGCTCATAGAAATCTCTAGCTAACAGGGATCCCTGTGCTTCAGGAGCCTCAGCCAAATTGAGTTCACTTAAAACAAGACAAATGTTCTAACCATGAAGCTATATGGAAAACAACATGTCAGTCTTTTTTCTGTTCAGAAAAAAAGCAGTAGCCAGGTAAAAGGTGCTGCAAAAGCGTATCTAAACGTGTCTAATAAATCCAGCACCTTAGCTACAAAAAGAGAGAAATGCATGAAATATGATGTGCTCCTCTCTCTTGATCGACAGTGTCAGGATAGACTGTGTACCTCCTAAAGCACAACTAAGGCACTCACAGATTATGAAGGCTGAAAGTTGAGATCTCTAGTGAGTTGCAACAATTCTAGGGTTAGATGCTGGCTCAGGAAGGTTTTTACAAGTGTCAGTTTGTGTTTAAATACTTACAGTGGGAATTATGTTGGAGGTAGATATTCAAATCATAGCATCATAGAATTTTCAGGGTTGGAGGAAAACTTTAAGATAATCTAGTTCCAGCCCCCCTGCCATGGGCAGGGACACCTCCCACTAGATCAGGTTGCTCAGAGCCCCATCCAGACTGGCCTTAAAAACTTCCAGGGGGATGGGGCTTCCACCACCTCTCTGGGCAACCTGTTCCAGTGTCTCACTACCCTCATGGTGAAGAACTTCTTCCTAACATCCAATCTAATCTTCCATCCTCTAGTTTGAATCCATTCCCCCATGTCCTATCACTCCCTGACATCCTAAAATGTCCTGCAGCAACTTTCTTGTAGGCCCCCTTCAGATACTGGAAGGCTACAGTAAGGTCTCCTTGTAGCCTTCTGCTCTCCAGACTGAATCACCCCAGCTCTCTCAGTCTGCCTTCATAGGAGAGGAGCTCCAGCCTTCTGATCATCCTCATGGCCCTTCTCTGGACGTGCTCCAGCATATCCACACCCCTCCTGTAAAAGAGACTCCAGAACTGGACACTACTCCCCAGTGGGGACACAGAGTGAGGTGGGGTCTCACAAGAACAGAGCAGAGGGGGAGAATCACTTCCCTCAACCTGCTGGCCATGCTTCTCTTGATGCAGCCAAGGATGTGGTGTACACTGATGGCTCGTGTTGAACTTCTCATCCACCAGCACTCCCAAGTCCTTTTCCTCAGGGCTGCTCTCAAGACAGTCACTGCTCAGCCTGTATCAGTGCTTGGGATTGCCTCGACCCAGATGCAGGACCTTGATCTTGGTCTTGCTGAACTTCATGAGGCTGTCAAGGTCCCTCTGGATGGCATCCCTTCCCTCCAGCATGTCCGTCACACCACACAGCTTGGGGTCACTAGTGAATTTGCTGAGGGTGCAGTCAATGCCACCGTCCGTGTTGCCGACATAGATTTTAAACAAGACTGGTCCCATTACTGATCCTTGAGGGACTGCACGTGTCACTGTCCTCCACTTGCATGTGGACCCATTGACAGCCACTCTTTGGGTGCAGCCATCAAGACAGTTCTTAATCCACCAAGTGGTCCATCCATCAAACCCATGTTTTACCAGCTTAGAGACCAGGATGTTGTGCAGGAGGACTGTGTTGAAGCTTTGCTCAGGTCCAGGTAAATGATGCTGGTTGCTCTTCCCTTGTCTATTGATGTTGTGACCTTTTCATAGAAGGCCACAAGGTTTGTCAGCCACGAGTGGTGAAGCCATGTTAATTATACCCAGTCACCTCTGCCTTTTCTTCTGCTCCAGCAGTGCCTCCAGAAGGATCTGATCCACGATCTTACCGGGCACAGAGCTGAGACTGACTGGTCTATAGTTCCCTGGATCTTTCTTCTTTCTCTTTTTGAAAATGGGGGTTATGTTTCCCCTTTTTCCAGTCAGTGGGGACTTCACAGCACTGCCATGATTTTTGGAATATAATAGACAGCAGTTGTCCCTGAGTATCACGTTGTCCACCAGCCCTTCCCTGTTGGTGAGAACAAGGTCCAGCATAGCACCTTTTCTGTTGGTTCCTCTACCATCTGGAGGAGGAATTTATCGTCTATGCATTCCAACAATCCTGGATTGTTGATGCCTTCCTGTGCTGTCCCTCCAGCAGATACAGGATGGTTGAAAACACCCACGAGAACCAGGGCCTGTGAATGCAAAGCCTCTTCTATCTACCTATGAAGAGCCACACCTGCTTGGTTCTGCTGGTCAGGTGGGCTGTAGCAGACCCCTACTAACATCACCTTCTCCCTTCGTCCCTTTCATCTTTACCCATATGCACTCCATCAGTTCATCGTCCTTCCCCAGGTGGAGCTCCATCCATTCCAGTTGGTCACCAATGTAGAGGGCAACACCTCCTCCCCTCCTACCCTGCCTGTCCTTCCTAAAGAGCTTGAACCCACCTATCCCTGCATTCCAGTCATGGAAATCATCCCACCAGGTTTCAGTAACAGCCACTATGTCATAGCTTTCCAGCAGCACAGTGGCCCTTAATTCATCCTGTTTGTCACCCAACCTGCGTGCATTCACATAGAGAAACTTCATCTGGGCTGGCAGTGTCACCCTCTTAGGCAAATCCCCCTTGATTCCTTTGGGATCTCTCAGTGTATCCCTCCTGGCTTGCCTCAGGGCAGCAGAGAGCCCTTACTATCACTCCATCCCTCTGCCCTTGGTGTGCTGCCCCACTTTTTGTTACAGGCAAGCATGAGATTATTAACACCTTCCCCCTTCAAACCTAGTTAAAAGCTCTATCAATAAGCCCTGCCAGGTCCTGCCACAGAATCCTTTTCCCCCTCTGGCATAAATGCATCCCATTATTTGCTCGTAGCTCTGGTGCCTCGTACACCAAGCCATGATCACAAAGCACAAAGCCTTCTTGACAACACCAGTCCCACAGCCATGAATTGGCTCTAACATTTCTGTGTCTCTAAGTGCTATGGGTATCAGAAGCTTTCATGTTCAGGTGGTGGTAAGTGGAGAAAAAGTGAAGATGGGAAGTTAAAATCTCAGTGTCACCTATATTGTATTAATGTGAGAAAAGTACTACTTTGGGGCCTGCATCGCTTTGTAGATTTAATAATTCCTTATTTCACAAAGCAAAGGAGTCTGACTTCTTGGGAACCTATAAGAAACACTTCAAAAATCACAACTAGGTATCTTTTTTTACCACTAGAAAGTTTTCTTGATAATCTCCATTTTATAAGAGTCAATTTAATCAGTTTGCAGATTTAGCCCTGGCACTCAGCAGCTCTTTATCTGTACTGACACTGCTGATAAAAGAGTGTTTGCAGGTTGTGGCATGTGTCATCTATGACAAGAAGAGAACTGTTATGATGTACAGAAATATGATCTCTACATGTTTCTTTTGAACCCAGCAAGTTCTGTAGCACTTTGAGAAGGAAGCATACTTCAGATTTGTAATTTTTTTAACTCTAGCAAGGAATAAAAAACACAGTGGGAAAGGCATGCTCTCAGGAACACAAAAATATTTCAAGTAGGAGATAGCAAGTTTTGCCAGTGGGTAGCACTGTGAAATAAACATAGAGGAGAGTGAAGCTGAAAGGAAAAGCCAGCAGCATAGCAAAAAAAAGAGAAGACAGGAGAATAACTGTTGAAAATCAAATAATTTTGACATGTTTACAGGATTTGTGGGTTTCCAGCATTTATTTACTGTTTTCATTTCACACTTTACGAGTTACATATTGCATTGTAAAACTGCTGTGTATTGCTGTCAGAAAAAAACATGTTGGAACATGGTTCTTGACCAGCTCTGAATTTATTTATTTCACCATGCTTTCCAAGGCTTCCTGCAGCTGTCTTTTTCTTTTTTTAAATACCATGATGTAGAAGACATTAAAAGCTGAAATATAAGGAATATCCCTTTCAAACATCAACAGCTAGTCACCTTTGCTCTGATTTGTTCATGACCACAGAAAAATGAAGAAAAGAAATAGCCTCCTGTGTCTAATACTGGGAAGGAAAGGATGCTTGCCTGAGTTTAGTACATCTAAAATATTTCAAACTCCAGTCTCACTGGCCCCTTATATCTCTTGTCACCCAAAATCATTTATATGGTTTTGCAAAGCCTTGTCTAGAATCTTCTCGTGTCCTTGGGTTTTGATAAGTTTAAAAATTGTAAGCGGTTGACAACCTCAAGAATAATTACTATAGAATTACATGAAACAATTCAGAGCCATAGGAACATATTTTTATACCATTCCTCACTTAGGAATACTACCCTTTTCTGAGTTCTGCCTTGGAACACAGCTACAGTTAATGGGCAATACCACATAGGCTGCCTTTAAACAGGGGAAAGATATTGCTATTTACTTTCATGGCCCTTTTGGTCAGTTCTGCTAACACTTCAATTAGTACTTCACAATGAATTCTTCTCCACTATGATATTCTCATAAAAATCTTGATACGTACCTACTCGTAACTTGAAGTCATTGAATGAGTGCTTGTTTATGACATCCAGTTTCGCCACCAGGGCAAATGCGAACTCCACCATGGTTCCTATGTGCATATACTGTCGTTCAGGTTCCTGAATTTAAACAGCCAAACAAACAGAATAAAATAATTTTCCATAGCCTTACTTGTTGTGAGAATGCAACCAAAAAGATGCTGAACACTTGAAAGCACTTAAACTCCTAGTGATGTCCTAGTGCCAGCAGGCAGCAGAAGACAGGCAATGTAGAAGATGGTGCCTGGTCCAGCATCAGTTAGATCAAATAATGGCCAATAGACCAGGACATGTTTCACTTACACATCAGGCAGCCTAGAGATGATAGACTCAAAACATGCCTAATCTAATGTTTTGATTGCCAAGTAACTGTTTAGCTTCTATCTAATCCCACAGAGTCTATGTGTGCCTAAGATCTACTCATTAATTTTCTTTAGGTGTTTGCTTCTGTTTTATGCCCTTTAATAATAAAAAAAAGCTTGTGGACAGCCCCACAGAGAACTCTTCCTCCCAGATCAACTCAGCACCCTAGTTAATACTTAAGCTGCAGTGAAATTCACAATTTTAAGAGTTCCTCCACTGATATCATCTGGTAGATAAGCAAGCACCTCTGTGAACATCTGACAGACCTGAAAATGAAGAAAATACAAGAAGAACTGAAGAAAAGAGGAAGAAAAAAAATCCAACCTCTGTCTCCTGATTGCTTATAGCTTATACCACTTATAAAGGCTTTAGTCTTAATGTCTCCTCATATATCAACAGACTAGCCTGATTTCTAAGTACTTCCTTGTGTTCCCTTAGGCTGAGGAGAAAATGGATTTTTGGATTCCCAGAGCTCAGGGTAGGACCCTGACAAGAGAATGATTTCATAAGTGACAGACTCATTGATCTCTATGGTGAGAGACTGAATCTTCCTCATTTCTTGATATAAAGTGACAGAAGAGATGGGCAGGTGAAACTGTGGCAGATGATCATAGAGTTGGTGCATCAGTCTAGGGGGGACAGTAGTGGTACTCACCAGAGCAGCTGGTTTGATGAATGAAACCTGTTTACTTTGGAGTTCAGTCCTAGCTAAGACAGATGGTTTCCTGTTTAGCTGATGTATTCAGAACCTCTCCTTGGGCATTTAGTCTTCCTTAGGTGCTTATTTTAGGCTGGGGACTGTTCCCAGCAGTATGCCTAGCAGTCAGTCACTGCCACACTAGATACTGCAGTATCTGTGGATCTTTGGGCATCTGGACTGAAGGCTGCTGAGTTTTGGTGGATTTCTTTTGCAAATGTGTACTAAATCACCAAAGGAACACTAAAACTTGAATCTCTTGATTCAGAGTTTGTGGAAATAACTCAAATTAATTTATTCCAGTACACATGCTAGTTTTAGTTGTGATTGAGAGCCCCTCCATGTCTTCTCATCTCCAGCCTACTGTTCCCTTCATCCCCTTCTGATCCAAGTTATTAAATGTCAAAGCTAATTTAAAATAACTGTTTTTTGCCCTCAGGATTTTTAGGGTCTACAGTTCAGGCATTAATTGCTCCTCTCTAGAAGGAACACGAGTTTGGCAAGAGCACATTAATCATTAGCAGAGACAGTGTCAATTCATAATTGCTGTTGCTGTTGCTAACCTGTAGTACTCTAAAGATCATGGCAAAAGCAAGGGTTTTGCTTAAAAGTTATGAATTGCTTCTCTGAACTTCCTTTCTACTGACTGCAGTTCCCAGCCCTACCCTAGTAAGTAAACCAGAAACGAAAACATTTTCAGTGCTGAGCCTGAGGGTTCTCTAAATGTGTAGTTAATATGGCTGCTCAGGCCTCACGCTTTACAATAGAAATTACTGATTCTTGCAGTCTTTTGTACACTCTGTAAATCCAGTTCTGCTGCAGCACATAGCAATAAAATGCTGTATTGTGTTTAGAGTACAATGCCTACTTTAGACTTAGCAAATACAGAAGTGACATTCTCAAATTGCAATGTGAAGAACAATAATTCAGAGACTACTAAACAAAAGCATACACTTGTCCAGTGTATAATACAATCCACATTAACAAGAAATAAAACTAGGCCACAACATTATACATAAGCGACAGTTCAAGGAACAGAATTATATCCTGCATTTGAACAGGGCTTTTTCTTTAGCAGGAACCTTTTTCTGTACCTGACACTGTTCTTGGTTGGGTGTAGCACTCAGTCCCGTTGCTGCCATGTAAGTGCTTCCAATGGTCTTTATCTTTTCAACTCCACTGAACTTTGGTTTTGACAATAACTGTAAAGCAAGGATGGTTATTAATAATTCAGATCAGCAGCCTTGTTACTCTAATAACATTGTCACTCTGACAGCATTCAGAGCATCAGTTCTTGGAACAGTCTCTTAATAGACACGAAATGGCTTCACAAATGCATACAGGATGAAGGACTTACAGATGGATAAAACAATGGTTACAGCCTCCAAGGAAAGGAAATTCCTATCTGCTAAAATACTTTTTTATTTTAAAGGGACTAAAATTAATAGCAATGAGAATTAATTCTATGTAATTTTACATACAGCTCTTAAAAGTCAGTAGACTTTGATATTGAAACAGATTCACCACATGAACCAGCAGTTAATCTCTAAGCAGCTGAAAGCAGGTATCTCTTCCATGCCAATGACATGGTCCATTCCAATTTGACTAAAATCCAAGACATTTAGTTCATATCCCTAGTTGTTTTGAACATTCCAATATTCCCTAGATAGGTTTGCTATTGTAATAAGCTCTATAGATGCAGACCTACAAATCCAGATTGTGCAGAGTCATGACACCATCTTAATGCTTTTTTCTAGTATCTTCATCACTGATAACTTTTAGGCAAATACTGTTCTCAGTGAGACCTTTACAGACGACTTTTATCAACCCCCCTCTAGCCATGCTAAGTACTTGCTTGTAATTTCTGAGAATGAAATGTTAAAGCTTACACGATTCTTTGAGTTGCTCATGTATCAGTTGATCAATGCTCTGTACACTGGGACCAATAGACATCAGGTGTAACACAAAGCTGTATCATTTTAAGGGGCGTAGATTCAAATACCTTACTTTAGGCACTAATATTTACAAATTGGCATTAATATTTACAGACACTGGCATTTAATATATGGCATGTAATATGACTACTTCATGAACTGCAGCTAAAGGGCAAATATTTTTCCATGAGATATACACATAGGATTCTCATTACAGTGACCAAAAGCAACTGAATATGATATCAGGTCAATATCTGATTTATCCCACATAAATCTCTTTTTTCTTTAATAAATCCTGTGAGTAATTTCCATGTGACTAGGCACACAAAATTTATTTTCTGACTGCTCTTCCACTCTCCCTTTTAAGTATGTTTGCTTACTGTTGCATACCCTGGGTTATTAAGATTGAAACCATAGGTTGATTGTTGTTAGAAGTACATACATCATCGAAGTCAGCAATGATCTCATTTAGCAGCCTGAGACATTCCAAGCCTTCCTTATTAACATCAGATTCTGTGTAAAATTCCTTGAAATCTGGAACAGAGGCAAACATGACGCAGACGCAGTCATATGACTGATGATACAAATCCTGCCCGAAAGAAAACAGAATAGAGAAAATAAAAATCATCTGTCATACCCATGTCTAAATAAAAGTTTCCTTATTAAGATGTGGTGTCCTGGTTCTTAAAATGAAGGCATTTCAGTGGCTGGAATGCCTTAAGAGAGTGGTTGGGAAAGGATTTTTTTTTTTTTGCATTGAGTTGCATTTATGAATTTTAAATATAAACTCGCATCTTAAAGACACATAACATATACAGATGAAAATATTTTAGTAATTTAAAGCTGCCTTTTTTGTCTTCTGAATATTAACTCCATGAATATAAAATGTTCACCAATTTATTAGATAGGACCCATCTCTGAGCCTTCCCATGTAGAGAATTTGGTCTAGCTTGCATGGCTGAAACTACATTTTGCAAAACAACATCTAATTTATTATTAGCTGTTTGTGTAATTGTAGTAACTAGAAAACTAAACCAAAGTGACAAACCCAGTGTACTACAAATGCATAAGGTTACTAAATCCTGATAACCTAAAATGACAAGACGCCTAATAGGACGATATAATTGTAATTTCTTCTCCATAAAAAAGAGCTGAGACAAGGGAAAGAAGTCACCTGAACTACAACTTCTTTATTTCAGATTCTCCACTGCCTTCTTTGACTGCTGAAATGAGAGGACCTCAGCTCTGTAGGGAAATTCTGGTGCTAAAGATGACCACATCCCTACCCTTTCACCGCCCCTCTCCCCTTTCAGTTTCCTCTTCACTGCTCTTAAACATTTGAATGTCTCTTCTTTAAGGACAAATTCACCTTCTAAAAAAAGGAAATAAAGAATATTTATTCAAGTAATAATGAAAAGATATATAGTATCTCTACACACAGGGTAGTTGACTTACAAGATACTAAACATGGAGCCCTACTTAGCTATGGGGAAGTAACTTTGCTGTCCTCCTTGACAGTAAAAGCGTTGCCTAGAATAAATCCTGGCAACTTGCACAGTTCACAGTCATCAGGAAGAAAAATATGTGCAAATAAAAGTGCTGTTTTGACACAGAAAGACTGGTGTGCTTTATGCTGTTGGCTGTTCGCCCAGTGGGGGACAACCAACCTGTAAGAAAGGGTTGCATGCCTGACTGTTGTAACTACAGGCACAAATCTTTTTCTGTAACCAGAGTTATCACTTCTTCCTCTTCTCCACCTCAAAAATATATGAACAGATTGTCTGTGAACCTTTGTATGTGCTGAAACTCTGCAACAGCATCCTATTTCTCTTCTTTCTTCTCGAATAGTGGGGCTATATCCATCCCGACTAATGCTCTATAGCAGAGTACCAGCAGGGAAACAAGAACAAATGGCACTGTTTAGTACCAGATGAGTAGTAATTATGGCTGTCACAATAAATGTCAGAGAATTTTAAGAAGGTATTCCCATCCATTTTATTTTGATCATAATAATCAAGTCTGTGGCAACTGGGTGTCTTAATTTTCTTATAAGTCTCCAAACTGCTTAATCAGAAAATTAAATTAAACACCAGTCCAGGAAGGAATAGCTTCACTTCTTTCAATAAAAATAAAATCATCCTGTCTTTTGCAGCCATTTTTTTTTTTTTTTTTTTTTACTTTGATGACACCTGAATTTCTGCTAGTTGGCTGTCCTTACTGTCCCCTCTTCTTCTCCAGTCCCCGGAGACCTTCATGGGACGGAAGAGGCAAACTGGTTCCATTCTACCTCTTGGAAGTGTATGGCAGTCAGCTTCTCTGGGGCACAATTTCTGCTCTAAGTAGGGTTCTGGCTCCATCCTGCAGCTAGTGAAACAGGATTCCTGATGCTTAGTAATATGCTTGCCAGTTAGCTGCACAAGCCAGGTGCAGATATATTTAATCCTGGCCCCATTTCCTGCTTTTAGGTTTTTATTTGTTCCTCTCTTTCTCTCTCTCTCTCTCAGCTGCAAAAGTACCCTGTTTGCTACCAGTTCCGGAGGTTCTGCTAAAGCAAACAAACTTTTATTACAGTTTGCTCTGAAGTAACTTTGCTTTTACCATATCAGCATTAGTTAATGTGTATCCTGTTATGAAGAGACCTTTGTTGGCTGTATAAAAGTATAGTCCTCTACTCCCAGCTAGCATTCATTCACTCATATTTTCCCCTGTCATCCCTGCTGCCTGTTCTTCAGCAGCATACTTTTCTTCCCTTTCCACTGTACAGCTGCAGGCATAAAGTGCTAGGAGAAGTAATATACTGAATCTGACTGTTCATCTATTAGATTTTTATCTCTAAATCTGGTTTAAGCAGAAAGCAATATACATAAACCATATTAACATGAACGTTTGCAACTAAGGAAAAGGCAACAAATTTAAATTCAGTATCTGGCTAATTATCCACACAAAGAAAACATAAGCTTGATCTGTCCTAACATATTCTAACATATATCTGTATAGACAGACACACATACAGAATGTCCTTTAAGGCTCAGCATATCCTTGCTGACATTGAAACAAATCTGACAGCCTGACAGATGCTTATATTCCTGAACACTTCCATATATTTGAAAGGTTCTTCCCTCTTTGAATACTGTGTTTAAGGATACACAAAACAAGAAGCAACTCAGTATTTATTTTTTAAAAGGGATACCACTAAAATTAGGTAAAAGCATTTTTACTTCATCTGACATGATAGACTGGAGAGCTCAGCACATTACAATTTCTGTTCTCAAAATTTACTAAAGCTTATCTTGAGGGCTGACAATATAAATCCAGTTGCCAATACAAAGGTGAGCAGATGGTGTTGCTCTGCTGGAGAGCTGAGATGGAATAGCACATAAATGAGAAAGCAATCTCCTGATGGTTTGCTGTGTTTAATGCCTGAACTGAGAATTGGAGCTGAGCCAATTTGGCTTCCAGCCAAGGTCTTCGCTGGATTCCGAGGAACCCCACAACAGTTTTCATTCAACATTAGCTACCAAATTAATACTTGCAGGCCGTCCTAAAGCACTAATATAAAGTACTGATTAGTACTGTTTAATGCAAACCCCACTGAAAGGGAAGACATTGTCCTTTTTGACTCAGGAGATTAAAAACAAATCCCTAAATCAGCCCTCTCCCTTCTTTTGTCAGTTTTGAAACCATTATTTGGTACGCACAAGTAACTCAAACTATTGCATTTAAGATCTCTAGAAATGCTGCTCTATATAAATGTTTTTATTTCTTCATCCTTTTTTACCCCTTTGTTAAAACTGTAAACCAATATTAGGAGCAGATGTAATTTCCACCAAAGTCAACAGGGTCTTTTGGTTGACTTTTCTTGTACTTGGATTAGGTCCATAAAGCAGCGAGTAAAGATGTGAATCAGTACTCAGAATTAACAGAATTAAATGCTGCTGTTTCAAGGAAAAGGTTAATTTTCACTCCAGTAAGCCAGGTTTCCAGTCACCAGAAGAAAATTCAGAACCTGGATGAGGCCCCACTCTGTCCCAAAGGAAAAAGTATCTGAATGCTTATGATTTAAATAGAAATCCACGTTGATTCAACCATCCCCTTCTTCCTCCTCACCCTCTTTTTACCCTCCTTCAAAGAGCTTTGCCACTTATGATAATTTAACTTTTTTTACTTCAAGGTACTAAGGTGCATTCAGTGCTGTAAAGCCTTTCAGGTAGGTAGGCAGGAATAAAAATGACTATAAATCTATAATCTTGCTGCATGGACCTACTGTTCAAGTCAGCATGAAATGATATTTCCAGGATATGATGATTTCTTACAGACCAGAGAATACAGAGAGATGGCTGACCTCATTCTTCAGGTTTCTTGCCAAGAAGTGTTCAGCTACGTGGGCTGGAAGCACATTCTCCAGGAGCACTCGATTTAGGTTCTCCATGGTTTCAATCTCCTCCCGCTCTTTTTTGAACTTGTTCTTCCACAGGAAGTCTAACCTACAGTAATATTCATTCTGTTACAAGAGGACACAGAGGTAAAGAAACAATAGGCATCTTGTCCTGCTGGAGTACAGGTTTAAGAGCAAAATAAGCACAGTACATCACCCCTACAAGGCTATTATTTGGCCCCTTATGTAAAGTTCCAGAACCCGCAGAAATCAAACCCCAAGCACTCACTCTCCAACATACTTGCCATCAAGTTTATAGCCTAAACCCCTCCCAAAAGAAAGCCCCATAAAAAGACCCAGGAAACAAACTAACATTACAAGGTTCCTTAAACAATGGATGATTTATATATTTACTGCCAGGCTTTAGTAGAAAATAATTTCAGAAATCAAACACCGTTATAGGAATAATTTGTATTTTGCAGATCATTATGATGTCATATTTATCTGAAGTGTAGAATTTCATTTACAATAATGGGCATTTCAGGAAAAAGATAACTTTTACCAACTTGAACTTATGTCATTTAATTAGTTTGGTAAAAGGGGGAAAGTATGAGAAAAAAAATCAGCTTGTTAATATCATATGCCTTCAATTTGTTATATCCTTATCAGTTTCCCAAAACTGGCCCAGTCAGTTGAACTAATCCAGTTTTGGTGGTTTGTTGTTGTTGTTGTTTGTGGGGTTTTTTGTTTTGTTTTGGGGTTTTTTGTTTGTTTTTGGTTTTTTGTTGTTGGTTTCTTTTTTTTGGTTATGCGGGTTTTTTTTCCACATGGCTTTCTATAATACTTTATTTATCTTCTCTTTTTTTTTTTTTTCCCAGAGTTTTCATAATTGTCATTTTTAAAATTGCCAACAGTACCAATAACTCCAACTATATGGAAATGCATAATATTTTTGGAATATCAGTTGTTTATTGGATTCAATTACATTAAAAAGTAGTTAAAATAAGGAAAAAAATGTATTTTTGTGCAGTTCTCTTTACTTCTTTTCAGTATGGTTAACATTTTGTTGTACATCCTATAGCATATCAGCAGTAAGGTCTCCACGGGCCTGACTAATTTGATCGGATATAAATCAACAGCTATTTCAACGTACTCCAATGGTTTAATGCTATCATGCATCCTCAATGAAGATTATGTTATTAACCAGGAGAACAAGATGATTATTATATCAGTCTTATTATAGAAAAAAATGTAATTGCTAGCTAGTATTATTAGCAGCCAGTAAGGATTAACATAAAAATGAGAGTAGTCCTTCTGATTGGACAGTGGCTGTCACAGCTCAAAACGATTCATAGGTATTTTGTTGAGATTACAGCCAAAGCTAGAATAGGAAGTTGAAATGAGATGGTATTAAGATGGTTTGGCAAGCTTTTAAATAGAAGTATTATATATTCATATATTTAAGTTCCCACATAGATGATAAATTTCAATGCCACTAATTGTATTCATGCAGAAAAAATCCAATAAAAATCTGGGATGTCAAAATTATTCACATAAATTGACAAAAGTAACTGGATGCCTGTCATAAAACTGAAATTCGGTATTCATATATTGTACCAACTTTGTATTGAAAAGAAAAAAAGCTAGATAAGCTGAAGTCTTCAAAGAGATATATTTCCTCTTTAAAGAGCTAATATTAAACAGATATTTTATTTATCAATTTATTATTTCTTGAATTAAGTTTAGTCAAAGAGAACTCAGAAATCAGAAAAAATAAAGCAGAATTGCTCTCCAATTGATTTTAAAATTAAAATGTCAATGTAACGTATTTCAAAATGCCTATTCAGAAACAGAAAACCAGTACTTAAAACTTACTTTAAATCTTGGGGGTTTTTTTGTTTGTATAATATAGTCAGTTTTGCACACATGTCAGTAAAGATCCTGCTCAATCTCTGTAGCCTTGCAGTCATATGAAAATCAATATTATTTCCTAGTTTACATGTTATTTATGGAATCTTTTCAACACATCATGATGAAAATATTTTAGAATGGCCTTAATACATCTGCAGGCACAATATCCTTGAGATACAAAATTTTCCTTCTTCACTTTATGCTGCTTTGTTTGACAGCACTTCCCAGTGGGTGAGCACAGTGGAATGCCCAGGGAGGCATGAAGGACACTGTGTTCCTCCAGACACCAGAGAGCAATTGGCTTCTTCCCGGACAAGAGGCTACTATGTATCTGCACAATGGAACACGATTTATATTTTCAAATTCTACTGGGACACTCACCTGGGTCTGTTTTCAATATTTGCCTCAGTTAGGCAATGAACTACTCACTAAAAGAATGTCACACAGAAAGTCAAGATGAGCAGCTCAAGAGTAGCTGCCTGTGCCTTAGGTGTCTACAGTCAAGGGAGGTCAATGCTATGCCCTTCAGTAAAGAGGCCAGTGAGGGCAGCACTAAAGGAGGTAAGATTATTAGAAATTAAACCTGGGTTTTCATTCAGGTGATGGAGCTAAGGAGATTCTACCTCACAGCCATTACTTACAGGCGAGAAGTCTGAAAAATTGTCTCAACATGGAACCTGAGCAGAAGAGGCCTTGTAAGTTGAACAACAAGAAGTGATGAGCTCTAAAGTAACCAAAATGAAAAGCTGCTGGTCTGAAACTTGTGATGGATGGACTGATCATTCAAAACAGACACAGTGTTAGAGAACTGACAAATGGTCAGAATATAATGCAAACTTTTGGAAAAGTACTGTGGTGACCCTGGACACAATACTGCAAGGTACTTAGGAAAAAAAAGCATGCTAAGGAAAAAAGCTATGTAGATACATTAGCTAAAACTGATACAGTGTGGAAGAAGTGATATATGTTTTGTAAACATGCATCTTTTACATAGAAGTCAATCAGCGTGTGGATAGGAGTGACGTTTGAGGTAAATTTTTATTAAACACTTAATGAAGAAGCTCTTGAAAACACTACATTATCTAAGGAGAGAAGGGTTCTCTCAGAGAATAAAACCTCACTAAAAACCAGAACAGAGACTACAAATAAACATTTTTTGTGGCTGAGGGAAGTTGCTGTCCTGGCTTGGGCCATGATAGAGCTAATTTTCTGTCTTGTAATTTTGCTTTCAGCTAAGTCTCTCGTAAGTAGCCGTTCTTGCTGAAATTAACAGCAAGTTTCTCAGTGTCTGCTTCTAGGACTCATAACACTCAATGTTTATAGTTACAGCTAGAGAATGGTCTGCATCTGAGGAACATCTTATGCTCTGGAAAGAGAAAAGGAGCAAAGAGGTCACACCTGCAACCCTCCTTTAGGGAAGAGCAGATGAGATAAATGACCAAAATTGACCAGATTATTCCATCCTGTATGTGCCGTACACATTCATTAAGCCTTCCTCTTCACCCTTCACCTTCACCCTTCTTCACCTGTCCCTGTTTGCTTTGGCATCCTGGGAGGATTCCATCCATTCCTCTGCCTGTGGTCCTGATCCATGCCAGCCTGAATCTGTGTGTTCCTGCCTCCAGCTCCCAACTACTCCTGACTGCAGGAGTCCAGCCTGGACTTTTCCAGGGCTGCCCTGCAGCCTCCGTGGTGACTTGAGAATTACTGGGGGAAGGGGGGAGCAACTTGGTATCATTTTTCTGTATATTTGCATATATATTTAATAATTTTTCCTTTGTAGCATCACTTTTCATTAAAGCTTTGTAGTTTATTTTGCAACCCATAAGTTTCTCTCCCTTTTTCTCTCTCCTTCCTTTATTAGGGAGGAGAGGAGGATTAACAGAGAGCATCTGTCATTCAGTAAATTACCAGTCCAGTATTAAACCACGACAGTTGCCATAAACATCTGGGCAGTAAAGCAGCCAATGAAGTTTGGTGTTGATAAACACAAATTAATCACTCGTGGGAAAAATATTCACCTTGCCTACAGAGTAACAGGATATTTGTAATTTAGGTACTGACGAAAAAGGAACTCACAGACTGTGCCAATACTGGTAGTTCAAACTGACCCATAAGAGAGATTTAATGGTCAGTAGTGTTTAGGTGTGAGCACACTCCTTATACAATATATCCAATACCAATCTGCAGTCTTCTGGACAGTACCTGGTCAGTGTGCAAGAGTCACCATTCTCAACATAATGTCTGCTTGCTGCCAGGCTATTTCCAAATAGCTCTAATGGTATGATGTCCTGGTTTGAGCCAGGATAAAGGTGATTTTCTGGTTTGTACTTTTGCTTTCATCTAAGTTTCATGTAAGTAGTTGCACTTGCTGAAATTAACAGAAGTTTCTCAGACAGTGTCTGCTTCTAGGACTGATAACACTGAATGTTTATAGTTACTGCTAGAAATTGGTATGCAAACTCAAGGACACTGCTCTGCTCTGAGGAAAACATTTTACCCTGCAGAAGGAGTAAAGAGGTCCCACCTGATCCCCTCCTCTGGGGAGGCCCGAGACAAGATAGATGCCAGAACTGACCAAACAGAGTATTCCATCCCATACATGTCATACTCAGTATAAATTTGAGGGATCACGAGGGTCAGACCCCTTTTTCCCCTTCTTCCTGCTCTTCCTGCCCTTCCTTCACTGGGTTCCCTGTGTGCTTCGGCATCCTGGGAGGATTCTGACCGTTCGTCTGCCTGTGGTCCTGATCCGTGCCAGCCTGAATCTGTGTTCCTGCCTCCAGCTCCCGACTGCTCCTGACCCCAGGGTCCAGCCTGGACTTTCCCAGGGCTGCCCTGCAGCCTCTGTGGTGACGTGAGAGTTATTGGGGAAAAGGGGGGAGGAATGAGGGATCAATCTTTTCCTGTATATTTGTATATTTGTATATATTTAGTAATTTCACCTATTTATCATTCCTGTTTCATTAAAGTTGTGTAGTTTAGTTTCCAACCCATAAGTCTCTTTCCTTTATTCTCTCTCCTTTCCTTATCAGGGAGGAGAGGGGGATTAATAATAAAATCTGTTATTCAGTTTAATTGCCGGGCCAGTGTTAAACCGTGACATATGCATACAGAATAAAATGTGTCACAACGTAAGGGAATGGTTGTAGCCTATGCTGGCATGACCATTAACAAAAAAAAAAAAAAAAAAAAAAGTTCTGCTTTCTTCAGCTCACTTCTGGCTGTGCACTCCCTTGTTCTTTTGGCACAAGCATTGCTGCAGCGACAGCATAAAACCAGACCAGGAAACAGATCCAGCTGAAAACCAGCATTCCAGGGGTAGTTTTTAAGCCAGTTCTTTTCCCTATTTTGGGCCACTATGGAGCTCCACAGGCATCCGGGCCAGTACAAAGGAAGAGCTACAAGGATAAGGGTGAGTAGCTGAGGGTAGGCCTACTTATTTTAGTAGCAATGCTGGTTGTGCAGCTAAAAGCATTAATTGAACCTCAGAATTAAGTTGGCTCATATAACATTTAATGATATTCTACCTCTCCTTTTCTTCACCCCCATTCAACCAGTGACAAGCAACCCCCCCTCTACTTTTGCATCAGTATAGGCATTTCTCTGACCATTGGTGAGCAAGTTCACAGAGCTGTGCTTGTAAGAAAGCATTCACTTTTTGTTTAGTTACACTTTCTGGTCATTTACCCTGTGGTCACAGGAGTACCAATGCCAGTTTAACAGTAATGGAAAGACCATCCTCCTAATCAGTGGCTGTTACCATCAGCATTGTTAAAATAATCAGATATTAAGAGAAGAGAGAAGAAATACTACTGTCTGCAAAGCAGAAAAATGTAATAGAAATGAAAAAATTACTTGTACATGACCCTTTGTGGAAGAAAGAACTTTACTTTGCCAACATCACCAATATGGCTTGACAGCATACTGCAATTGCCACTCAATGAGTAGCGAGGAGAAAGTTCAAAACCAAACAAGAATATGGACAACTTCACTGGAATTGTCATCAAATTGTGAAATTCGTTATCAGACAGTGTTGGGAAGACCAGGAAGATAAAGTATGTTAAAAAGGGATCAGAATCAGACAATGAAACAGAATGCAGGGCAGCCAGTAGTCATTAAACATTGCCACAGAAATGCCAAGTAGGAGGTGGGAAGCAGATGCTCATGGAAGGGTCACTCTGCACCAGTTAACTTCTCCCCCTATTCATTTCCCAGGTATTTGCTGCCAATCAGTACCACTAGCAGTAATTTCACATGGCAGGTCTTATGCCAGGTGTCTATTAAAATTCGTTCATAACATTTTCTAGTTATCATTTATACTTTGCTTGAGAGCATTTGAAAACACAGACATTTTTTTTTTTCTCCTTCTTTAAGGGAGAATAAATTTGCAGGGAAAAAAATCAAAGGCAAAACACTAAAGAGTTATAAACAAGTGGTATCATGACAAGGTTCCTGGACTGAAAACAAAGACTTTTTCTGTTACACAATCATTTTTCTGCTGGGGGGACACACACAGTAGTATGCCAAACCAACTTTCTTTTTGACATGACTGAACTCACAAAGAAATACTCTTCTTGCAGTGAAGATGACATTCCTTTTTTCTTGGTATTGCACCCCTTGCCTCCACCTGACAACTTGTCTCACAGGGACTTCAGGTTCTCAGCTGGTTCAGTGAAGGATTTATCCCTCTTTTGGAGTGGAAATAGCTGTGCTACAGCCCTGCTCTCTGCTACTGTCATCAAATGAGCAAACTCTAATATGGTGCTGGCAGCAAGGCAGATGAAGAACATTATTTCTAACTGAAGAAACATGCTCCCCACTACAAAAAATACTGGAGAAGCTGCCAGACAAGAATTTTTTGCCTAGTAACCTGCAGGGCCTGCTTGGCAATTTAAATGACAGTCATTATGTTTCAGGGAATTGTAATGTAACTGAGTGATTTAAAGAAAGTCTGGGATAAGATCCTTCCCAAGGCTGCAGGCTATGGGGATACAGGCTGTTAATGAGATCTCACGGATTGCCTCTTCCATCTCAAAGCAGTCTTGCGCACTGCATCATTCCTGGAATAATGGGATGGAATTGCAGCTTCTAGCCATGGATCATGGACTGACATGGAGATTTAAAGAACTGCCCTTCCATCCGCCCTCAAATTCACAGAGGCTAAGACCACTGACATCATGTTTGTACTGAAAAACCACAACTGAGTAAATAAAAAGAGTAGTTTCCTGTTGGGTCATAGTTTTAGTGCAACAGTGGCCTCAGCATGTGGTACACTACTGGGTGAATGTTGCATTGTTTCTGTGTCTGCATCAAATTGTAATAACTGTGAAGAAAATAGCTTGTAATTAAGCAACCAGGGAGACAACAGATGGATGCAGACAGATGGGAGAACATGAGGAAGCGATGAGACAATATCGGTCAGCATGACAAGCAAAAGTCACAGCACACTATCAGCATAATATCTACAGCCTCAATGACAGTTATTGGTGAGTTTTAAGGGCAAATTGGAAGGTAATAAAGAAAACAGATTTTTAGATGCTTCTGACATCTCTTTGCAAGGGTGTGGGGCAGAATGGAATAAAGGTATTGGTCAGAAAATTTTAAAAATATTTGAGAAGGTGGCAGGCTGTGTGAGGAGCCTGGCACTGTGTCCATTGATGTAGATGACAAGAAGTGTGCATCTTACCTGTCTGCCCAAAACCAGTAGTGTGATGAAGAATATGAACAAAGAAATTGACCCCATTGTCTTCAGGTCTTTCAGTATTCCTGGCCTATAAAATAAAAAGGAAAAGCAGGCTGCTTAAAAGTTAAAACAAAACTACTTCAGCACAAGAATAAGACCACAACTTGTACTACTTTCTGATGTGTAAACTAAGACCATTTAAATATTATATATTTTATTATTTAATGAAATATTATTATTTCCATTACGTATCTTTAATTACTGCTACCACATTCTGTGTAAATGTGCCTACCTTTTGAAGTCCAGAAATAAAATGAGTATTCAGTAAACATAATATCCTTGTTCCTTTACAAATGGAGACCACTTGGTGCTAATTCTATGCAGGCAGATTAAAAACAGATCTTTTAATGTAATAACACTACTTCTGTAATAGAGAGCTTAACCGTAGTCAATGAACGTGAAGAAACAGAAATTAAAACACTTAACTCCCTAGATGCCTTTTCACCCCAGAATTACAAGAATCACAAACTAGATCTTGTACAAATTAAAATCTGCTTTGGGAAAAGACACTAGAGGTAATGGGAAACAGTTTGCACTAGCACCTTCCTACTTAGGACACTGAAAGAAGAACCTTGGTGAAAGATTTAGGAAAGAAAATCCAACACAGAATTTGACTGGAAAAGCTACCAGAGGCACATGCTCTATCTAACCTGTTCCATGGTTCTGAGTCTCATCCCACAGATATCCTTTCTGCTAATGCAATGGAAACAAAGGCCTGTATGCATTTAATCTTCAGGTTTCAGTGCAAAGAAAATGTACACTTTTTCAAAGAAATGTAGATTTTTTTCCACTGTTGATGCTGTGTCCTAAAGCCCTTCAATAGCTTATAGCACAGGACAAATACCATAACTCTAGGCTCAATATTCATAGAATCATAGAATCATTGAATTTTGAGGGTTGGAGGAAAACTTTAAGGTCATCTAGTTCCAACCCCCTGCCATGGGCAGGGACACCTCCCACTAGATCAGGTTGATCAGAGCCCCATCCAGCCTGGCCTTGAACACTTCCAGGGATGGGGCTTCCACCACCTCTCTGGGCAACCTGTTCCAGTGTCTCACTACCCTCATGGTGAAGAACTTCTTCCTAACATCCAATCTAAATCTCCCCTCCTCTAGTTTGAATCCATTCCCCCATGTCCTGTCACTACCTGGCCTTCACCAGCTTTCTTGTAGCCCCGCTTCAGATACTGGAAAGCTACAGTAAAGTCTCCTCAGCCTTCTCCTCTCCAGAGTGAATAACCCCAACTCTCTCAGTCTGTCTTCACAGGAGATATGAAGACTTCATATTCAATTTATTTCTTGTGGCCAGTGCACTGCACACTCAAACTACATACAAAAAGATCACCTCTTTGTTTTGAAAATAAGGCAGAAATTACACGTGTCCAAAAATTATTTTACACAGAAATCCACAAAGGCATATTTTTGGTGTTCTGTATTATCACCTATAACAATATTTTCAGCAGTCTAACAGAAAACTGATCATACAAACTTGCAAGAAAAACTTTACAAAACAAACTTTAGCAAAAAAAATTCAAACTGTTGGTTTCCTATATTTTTTCAATGGCTAAGACTGCATTTGTGAAGGTTTAAGACAATGTATTTGTTCTGAGGAAAGTGATTGTCCTTGGCTTGAAGCAAATAGGCTTTAGCAGCCTTAATTATGTTCAGGCTTAGGCCTTAAGAAGCTTAATAATGACTTCTTCACAATGTCCTTTGTTACAAAAAGCAAATCAGACCATACTTTACTTGCCCAGATTTGTTAATTTTATTCTAATACTCTGAAGTGTGGCATTGTTTCATATATTAACTGGAGCATGACAATGATTTTTAAATTGTAACTTGTAGATTATATAGCCAAACACATAGGAAAAAAACCCCCATCTGTTCTAGGACCTGAGAACCACCATAGGTGGTATTTGGTAACTATTAAATTCAAATGGACTGGAGTTATCCACCTACCTTCTAAGAGGTGCCATTGCATACATAAATTTGCTGTAGTCATCCAGCATGGGCCCATGAGTGTGCAGAAGGATAACATTGTAGCCCACCAATGCAATCAGCATTATTATCATTTTCAATTCATAGTTTATCCTCAGGAAAACAGAGCAGGAAATGAGCCCTAATATACAGCTGTATACAAAATACTGGCAAAGAAAAATCAAATGGAAAATGTTTAGAATTTGGCTCTTGAGTAGGAAATCATACATAATAAAACGCTCAGGATAGTTTCAAAGCCAAATTATTGACTGACCACTTAAGTGTGGAATCTATGACAACCTGGAACATTATTGTTTACAGTCAGTCAGTAACAACCAGATGTTGGCATTTCATAAAATAGACCCTGCTTCTTACTAGGCTTCAGTTCACTCAAAACTCAATAAAGTCCAGATTACGTTCCTAATTTATGGTCCAAGACTTTCAATCACTGTCACTTTTGATTTACTCACCTGCAGTAGTGAGGAATACCTGTTTGTGGGATGCCAATGCTGGTGCTGAATTCTAATGCAAAAGACTACTGCCAGCAGACTGACAAAAGATTTATTCTTGTGCCACTGAGAACTTTCAGTTGTGCTTGAGTTCAATAACTATCCTTTTGTGTACTACTAGCATGAGGGTCAAGGTAAAATGTCTAAAGATATGAAAAAAATAATTTCATTACCTATGTGTGTACTATTTCTAAACTGATGCAATACACAGTTGTTGTGAAACTCATCAATATGTATTACAAACTCTAGAAATACAGCTAAGCTATGAAGAACACAGAATTATTAATATGGTCTAAGCATAATGAGTTATGACTATATAGGAACACATTCTGTTGTTAAAAAAAACCATTTCTTTCCTATGTCCTATAGGACAAAAATGTGTATATGTATTAACTTCAGCCAACAAAATATGTATGGCTGAAGTTAAATTCCTGGAAAACCTATTGGAAATGGATTAGGGCATCAAAATTAATTAGGGCATCAAAACTGGAATAATGCATTATCACTAGAATTGTTATCTTAGTCCTCAATATACAACACCTTTGCCAAGGATGCTGCAAGTCACAGTCCTGCACCTTGTAAGGAAGTTATCTTTTCTGAAACTACAAAGCTTTCTTTGTCTAGATACACTGTTTTCAGACTAGTGTTGACTTGTCAATGCCAATACTTTCAACAGAACCTGAATCAATGTATATGAATATTGAAGGATGACTAAAAAGAATAAATTTCATGGCACACAACAGACAGAATTGATCTGACATCTCAGTCTCTGCCATTACTTTGTAATTTGCTTTAAGATCTGCTTGAAGTAAGAAAGAGAAAGAATTTCTGAACTGAATCACCAAAAATATAACTTCTCTGATGACTGCCTTCCCACAGAGGTCACACTCTGAATTCAATATTATGGAAAAGTATCAGCATCCCTTTTTTCACTCTACTTGAAAATGAGTTTTCCAAAAATAAACAAGCAAACTAAAGGCTGTCTTGAATCTACAAATGGATGCAGGTCGGCCAACACCAAGAAAGATCCAAGGCTCTATTAGTGTTCCATAGGAATACATGGACTGGATTGAAAATTTCAACTAAGATATCAGACGTGGGTTGATGGATTAGAGAAGAGTGGCACAGCCACACATTTAGAATGCAGACTCTGTTGTTGTGTATTACAATGCAGGTTTACAGTAAGCAGATCTGGAAATGAGTCTGCAGGCAGTTCTGCTTGAACAGCCACACCAAGTTATTAAGCTTTTTTTGAAACTGCCACCTTATCACCGTACCTTACGTTCATTCAAGACTATTGTTTCTGAGCACTCAGCACTGCAAAAGAATTTTTCAATTCCTATCAAATTAATTTTAATATTTTAGTAGAAACTTACACGCTGTAGCTTGAATCTTTAACATGTTCAGCTTTTCAGACTAATGCAAAAGGGCTTGAAAAAAAAACTAGAGGAAGAACTGCAAGGCAAAATGCTTCAAAAGATTCAAATGAAGAATAAGCAATAAAGGTAACTGGCATTCTAGGTAGCTTTTCAGAAGGATGTGTGCAGCTACCAAGCAGGCTAGACTGGAAAACAGTAACAATTCATAGTAGGAACAATCAAAGTAACTATACAGAAAATCAGGACTGGTGGAATCACTGTCCACAAAATGATTGTGGGATCATTTTGTCCACAAAAATCGCAAGCTACTAGACAAATGGCAGCCTGTCTGCTGGGCCAAGCACTCCCAGTTCATCAAATTCCTTTCCTACAGAGGAATGAATGCCCAGCTGGGGAAAAAAAAAATTACAGCTTTTGTGTGCAGTTATACTGGGCTTGTTTCTTAGTGAAGACCCATTTCAGGCTTATCCTACATCTCTGTACAACTTACTGAAGAAAGCAATGTGCTCAGACTACACAAACATTGAGGCTTTTTCCGAGGCAGAGAGTTGCAGTGATACCAGTTCTGTGTAGTGACCCTGAGTGGAAGGTCAGTGCACACAGAAGACGTATTAGCCCGTATGAGCACTGAAGGTGAGCAGGGGCAGGGCTGTGCTGTGCTCCTCACACCCCTCAGCTGCAGGGGGTAACCTCCCCGAGCTCAGCCAATTTACTGCAACCAAGGAGTGTGCAGGCAGCTCCCACTTGGCAGCAGCAGTTATGCCACCTGAGGGGCTTTCACTTTATTTAACACTGCAGGAGCAAATTAACATGGACATTATTTTTGTCTGACAGCAGAAATGAGAGCTCAGAAGAGGAAAATGCTAGGTAACCTTTACACAGATGGGATCTGCATCTAGTGCTGTCCCTGAGATGCTGCACAATTCAGGGTTCCCAGCCTGTGAAGGGATGTAACTCCATCTACTCTCTTTTTAATTCTTGTGCTAGCTTCAATAAGCAGTATTTTAACAAATACCACACAGAGTCTGAGTGCCTTTTTTTTACAGGGGTCATAGGCACGCTGCCTTGCACAAGTGCACCACACCCTTAGGATCCAGCCCAGTGCATCTGGTCTCTTATCTTGAAAGTTAAGACCCACAGTTCTGTGGTTATAAAGATCTTTACCAAAGTAAAAAGGGCTTTTACTCCAATTTGTTTATGGAGAAAAACTTGGAAACAAAGTAATTTTGGCATTGCCTAGTCAGATAAACTGCATTCCAAAACTGCATCTTTTAGAAGTCAGCATTAAAACTTTTATTTATTCAATATATGGAGGTGACAGCACTGATCCCAGACTGTATTATATCAAAGGAACAGATATGCACGACTTGAAATCTCCCAGGCCTAACTTCTCTTATACAGAAACTAGAGAAGCATCATAGCAGCAGTAAAAAAAAGTAAACACAAAAAAGTCCCTATGAATTATAGTATTATCTTTGCTAAGTTTTAAAAAAGAACAAAAAGATAAGCAATACAACTCAGAAAAATTGTTTTGGGGAGTTGGAAGATGGGAGTAATCAGCTTCAGAATCAGCTAAGTTTTATTGGGGCTGAAGCAATTAAAAAAATCTCTTATCACTCATTTTAGGTGACACAGTCAACAGATCTGTCAGTTCCACTATCATAAATCACAGGAAGTTTATCTACATGAATAAAGATTAAAGCAAGCATGGATACAAAAAGCTGAATTTCTAACTTAAGAAAAAAAAAAGCTTTCAAGTAGTACCGCAAAAGAAAATCATATCTTTAACAGGCTAGAAGTTATGTGGTGCCTGAGGATAAAAATTATGTGCGTTTGAAAGATGTTTCATTAAAAACTGAGGTAAAATGTTTTTAAAAGCTTTAACCAACTTAAACTTTTCCTTCATTATTACCAGAAGTGACAATTAAATCTACTTTTGTGCAGTATTATCAAACACAAAATTTCTTTGATGAAAGAACAAATGTTTTTTATCAGACATCATTATCTTGATAATATGTATAAGTATACTTTGGATGCTTATTGGAGAACTTGTAAAAAAGCAATGTTCAAATTTTAACAACTAATATAAAAAAGAAAACCTGGTAACTAAAGAAACAAACATAAACAAGCATTGGAATGTTTATTAATATGTGCAAATGAGTGCAGAGGCTGGGAGAAGGACTGCATAATTTCTTTGATAACAAACATAGCTTGATGTCAGGGCAAAAATAAGACAGGCACCCACCCATACCTCATTGTATTTAATTAGCTAACTTGGAAAATGAGAAGCATAAACTCATGCACTAATGTCTTTTTATCAGGGAAATGCTGAAAATCTCTAAACGCTGCAGTTACTGCAACTGGCTTTTGGGTTTTTTTTTTTTCAGGAGAGTTCAATACTTAACATCTTGCATTTTTTTTGTGTGTGTGCCTGGGACTGTATAACTTGGCAAAGTGAAGAGCTGTTTCATGTAAAACGTACTATGTGGAAATCAGCACACACCAGTCTGGTACTGGTCTCATGAATTCTGTATAAAGATAAAATAATCTCCCTTCTCCTGTCACTGCTTCCTGCTTAGTCATCCAAAACTATTGACCTATTTTGGCTCAGTATACTGCTTGTTATTTTCAAGAATCACTGCTCTCCAGGATACTGATCCCATTTTTTGCTGCTATGCCCTTCACCTTCTTCTTGCATGTGTCACTGCACTTTTGTTCACGCTAAGACATCTTCTGCAGATCACATCAGAGCTTTTAAACAGTTTATATAGTGGTACATGAGTGTCATATTATCCTACCTCTCACCTCTTAATCCAATATGCAATGAGAGAATCGTGACAATCACAGTTTTCACGATTAGTGCTGAATAAATGATGAAAATGCTGAATATTTTCAGGTCTGCCACTGGTCCTCGTGAAACCTGTCTGGAGATTGACTTGGCTTTCAGCACACAGTCTGCCTTGCAGTTGCTGTGTGTTCTGATATCTCAACACTTGTTTGCTGACACAGGTGACTTATGTTTCTTAGCTATCATCCTCTTTCCTGTTTTTCAATCTGACCTCATTAATTAAAACTTTTCTTTTCACAAATGCTAACCTCCTTTAATGTCTCACTTAATTCAAATGCAGTTGCACATGACTGAAAAAAAATCAAGCTTTTGCTGCAGCCTTAAAAAAACTGGTGGGTGTTTTAACTTCAAGCAGACCTGGAAACAGTCAATTTAGTGTAGTTGTTGTAAACAAAGAAATGTAAAATGAACTTACCGGTAGGAAAAAACAGTTGTTTTGTATACACCACCGTGTCTGATTGCTTGAATTAGGAAAACTTGCATTTGATGAATTAAGGACAGAAGGAAAAGCTTTCACAGCATTATCCAAGAAAAACTAGAGAAAAACAACATATAATCCATTAGCTTGTCAGATGTTTAAGGTCAAAACAGAGAAAAAAAATGGAGAAGTGGAAAGAGCCTTGCCAGTAATAATTTATTTGGTATTTCACTGCAAATTGAAATAGCAAAGGGAAAATGACATCACTTGATTACTTGTTCCCGCATTCTCAGACAAAAACAACTTTGTTAACCTCCATCAGACACTTTCCATTTCAATGGAAGATGAAAGGCTCTTTGCTATGTTACTTTCATATATCCGAAGCTCAGACACACAATGATTAAATAAATTCAATATGACTAATTCCTGGGTTTACCTCAACTAAACCTCGCATTTAAACACAGAAAGAATTAAAGAAAGAATAAGAAGTCTTTACTGAAGTTGATTTACACACATGTTATAATAATGATGACAATAAGTTTGGTACGAATGTTATTGAAAGAGAATAGTGGAACCAGTAATCTCCTGGGTCATCAAAGTCAGCCAGGTGATGTTACAGGTAACCACCCTCACACTGTGCTCTGTGTTGCATTGATCCAGAGCTTTCTTAACCACTTAGATTCCTCTGACTTTATTAATTCCACTGCTTTGAATCTCACTACTTAAACTATATCTATGTTTAGCCAGTAGTCATGACCAGATGCCGTATTTTTCTTCTTGTTTACCTTTCAGATAGCTCCCTTCACTCCTTAATATTTATAATCCTAATACTTAATGCCATCTAAGCTTTCATTAGAAAAGCACAGATTGCTGAGCAGTTTCTTATCATAGAATCATGGAATATTTTGGACTGAAAGGGACCTTAAAGACCATCTAGATCCAATCTCCTGCCACAACCAGGGAGACCTCCAGCTAGACCAAGTTTCTCAAAGCCCTATTCAACCTGGCCTTGCACACTTGCAGGGAGGGGGCAGCCACAACTCTGCTCAACAACCTGTTCCGGTGTGTTGCCACCCCCATGCTAAAGAATTTTTTTCCTAATGTCTAATCTAAATCTACTCTCTTCCAATTTAAAACCATTACCCCTTGTCCTATCACTACATGCCCTTGTAAAAAGTTCCTCCCCAGCTTTCCTGTAGGCCCCTTCAGGTACTGGAAGGCTGCTGTAAGGTCTCCCTGGAGCCTTCTCCAGGCTGAACAAACCCAGCTCTCAGTCTGTCCTCACAGAGAGGTTATGCAGCCCTCTGATCACTTTAGTGTCCCTCCTCTGGACTCACTTCAACAACTCTATGTCCAATTTCATGTTGAGCTTTTCATCAACCAACACCCCCAAGTCCTTCTCCCCAGGAATGTTCTCATTCCATTCTCCTCCCAGCCTCTATTTGTGCTTGAATTGCCTTGACCAATGTGCAGGGCCTTGTGATAGCAATAATACTAACTCTGCAGAAAATATGTTTTTATGCATCCTAGAATGACAGCTTCTCTGCTCACATCTACAAAACCCTCGTATCTCACTGTGCCTCACACCAGTGGGGCTCAGATGGATCATAATGTTATAGCACATCAGTGCACATTGACATAATCCCAGCCACTAACATCATGCTTAGCAAATGAGAGGTAGTTTTCCTTCACTGGAAGTCACTTAGGTAAATGTAGTTCATACTAACCATAAGTTAAGAACAGCCCCATAGATGGCTTTTGTGATTCAGATGAATTGTCTTTAAACCAACAGAATTATTTAAAATCTTAAACTCATCCTGTCTCCATCTGATGAGCTTCCAACTTGTAGCAGAATTTCTTGTCACTGGTCTGTCTGACCAGCCATAATCTTCTTCTCTATACTACTAAATTTTATCCTAGTTCTTTTGCTCAAATCTTCAGATGGTTTCTTCCTTTCTAAAATCCTAACACTTCCCACACAGATATTGTCTTTCACCTTATTTTCATTAGCAAATTTCACAGTACTTCTCATACATTTTGTATGAAAATCCACAACATGTTGACCATTTCAGACCTCCACAGGTTGCCTCCCTCTCACCCGTTGTTCTTTGCAGGTAGCCAGCTTGTTAGCCATCTCTAAATTCTTTCCCCATCTTTACCTACTTCCCCAGAGAAAAACTGCTTAGTTTCATGTAGAGTAATAAAATGTGGAGCAAAATGGTTTCTTGATTTACTAACTAACACCAACTGTCAGCCACAGCTCTGTATAGCCAAGTCTTGAAACCCTCAAAGGATGGAGACACCACAATCCCCTTTGCTAACATGTCCCAACAAATGCATTACATACACAGTGACTTTTTTTCTTTTTAAAGACTATCTAACCTCCCAAGCCACTACCTGTGGTCAACGCCCCTGGATATGCTTTGTGGCACTGCAGAGCAGAGTTTGAAACCATGATCTATGTAACACCTCCTCAACAGAAGCAGCACTGGTTGTTGACTTGCAAAGGAGATTGGTACATCACCAAGACAGCTTTACAAAGAAGCTGGCATTCACCTTAATACATTTGCACTTTCAGGTTCTCTTCCTCCACAAACATGTTTCTCTGACTGTTTATGTGCAACTACACATAATTAATTCACAATCAGTAAACTATACATTCAGGATGAGGATCAGTAATGCAACGTGTGAAGATGAAAAACAGCCCCTACAAAATTCTAATAAACACCTACAGATTAAGAAACACCATAATCTCAAAAAACTCTAATCACACACACACACAGAGAATTATGTGCACACCTGCCCCTTCTCTGTGGGTGCTCGGGCTTTATGTGCACGCGTGCAACTCCCTACAAATTGTTAATGCACATGGTTGTAGGAAAGCATCCTGCAAGTTCATGAGCACAGAAAAACCTAAGGCGTGGGTCTCTGCTTGTCACAAACTACAGAGTTCCTCACACAGCTGCAGAGCAAGCAGCTTGCAGTATTCAGCAGGGATCTGGCTCTTGCTGGATGAGGCAGAGATGCGATTCCAGTGGGATGGTGCCATAATCGTGACTTATGGCAGAGTCAAACTAGGCTTTTCTAGCTGTTTCCAGTTATAGGTCTCTGCCTCCTGTTGCAAATTTTCATCCTTCTTTTATACTTCTCACACTATTTCCTTCCCTCTGAAAACCCTTGGTTAGTGTTTAACTCAGCTAGTGCTGGTCTTCCTCATGAACAGGAACAATTTTGGGCAAAGGACCTCCAGACAGCATTAATTCATTTTCCTGCCCTCAACTATTTAAATTTACATTCTCATCTTAGTAAGTATTGTTACCAAGGTCATTTGCCAGGGGTTGGCAAAGAGGGTCCTCCCATCCCACTAGTAGTACGCTTACTTTTTTTGCAAACATGAAATAACTGTACTAAGTTTCAGAGTCCCATCCCACGAATGTCCAGAGAGCAAAAGGTTATATACCATGAAGAACTCAAACACAATTATAGTATATAAATATGTGTGTGTGTATTGATTTCTATTTAAGCAATTTAATTTTGGATTTAAAGTTTGTGTCGGGCATTTATGGCCTATAAATGTTACCTGCATATGCAGAATGCTCTATGAAATGTGGTATATCTATGAATATATAAATAAATATAGAAAGGTAGAAAAAAGGACATGGAAATGTTTTCGTCTCCTATGAGCCAAACAACAGTTATTTCTGAATGATGTGTTTGTACTTGTCTTTCTGTTCTCTCATCAGTTATCTACATCTCCTATCACACTTTGGAGATATATATTGTTCTTCAACATAGTATTTTTTTGTAGGAGACAGCTCAGTCCTACTAAGCAGTCACACCTACTCAAATGACTCAACTGAAAGCAATATTTTTTATGAATACCGGTGTTTGCCAGGGAACATCTGAGCCTAGTTAACTACCATTAAATTCTCATTTTAACTTCATATATTCTAACATCTTTTCCTTATATTCACGTAATCTGCAATCTTCAGTTGTGAGGTTTTTGCCTCATTTCTTTCAATAAGCGCCATGTGGTAATGGAATGTGACACAGACCCTCCCCTCACATCACGGAATGAGCAAGTCAGTGCATCTCTCTTGTTATCTGACCAAGAATCTGCAAGAGACTACATAATACACTAATTTGTATCTTACTAAAAACATACCTAACTTTCTCAGCAAAGTACTTTAAACCCTTCTCTACACTCCACAAGGCACCAGAATGGAGGCTTTAGATGCACTGACAGCCTGAAATTGTGAACAAGTCAAATGGCTTGTATCTTGCTTTGCTAAGCAAGTGGGCTTGCTGATTTCCATGTTAATGTACTTAAAATAGCATCCTACTGAGAAGGAAAGGTGGCAGGATATTAAGTTTGCTAATCAGTTGCACTCTGAATTAACAAATATGTAGTAAACAATAAAAAGTGTAAAGTTTTAATAGATACTATTAAATGGGTTGATCCTTTGACAGGTGAGGAGAAGGGAGAGAGCTGGGAAATACCTATCTGTTGAACTACTGAATCACAGAGTGGAAGGCAAAATTAATTGGTTCAAGTGTCACACAGACAGTTCATCTTGGCCATCAACTTGCATTAGCACAATGTCATGAGGTAGCCATCTGTACAGACAAATACTAGTATCATTTTCAGAGGAGGAAAAAAAAAAAAAAATAAAAAAAAAAATGTAGCCTACCCTCAGAGCACTAACAAGTGCCCTTTTACACACCAGCAAGAAACTCTGCAGCCCAGACATAAGGTCTTTAGGAAGTAGATGCTCCAGGATCAGCAGTTCCAGAGGACAGCTCTGCTTAATCAATGCAAACATAAGAAGTATCTGGCATGCTACTAAAAAATGCAGCATAATTGAATTTATAGCTTATGTTTAATTTGATCCCATCATTCTTTTCTCTTCCTTATTATACAAAATTACACAGGAAATGGACATGTGAAGATTGTAAAGAATACTATAAAACTCATCTTTGCCACCATCCCTCTCTCACCCCACTACCTACTTGCCTCACAGAAACACACAACTAAACTTTAACTACGCTATTTTTAAAATTAGTTTTCTGCCATTCCAGAAGAGCTATGCAATTTCCTCAAGTTATGACAGCCAACAGTTTTTATAGTGCTGCTGTAAACAAAATTGTTCTTTTGTTCAGCAAAAGACAGAGTGAGAAAAGCATTCTTCTAAGTATGGCACAGCATGCAAATCTGGTGTCATAGGCTGAACTAGATAATTTACTTTTTCTTAACAAATGTGCAAAAAAGAATCAATGAGGCTTTTGTTCAGCATTGGTCTTTTGTTTGAACTTCTAAGGTAAATATGCAGGACTCCTTCGCTTCTAATTTTTCTACCAACTCTTCAAATATCCATGTGGCTTAGGAGAACTTTTTTTGAAAAATGCCAGATGGGGTTTGGCAGCTGAGTCAGTAATTTATCCACCAATTCCCACATGAATGTCCAAAAATAATATGGAGAAACCCAAATTCTGGTATCATTCCTCTTCTTCACAAGCTCATAAGCAAAAATTTAATGGAATGTTACGTCCCTAAAGACTGTTAGCCAATTTTTTAACAGCCAAGAAGTAATGCTGAGGTACAAGTAAACTGCAAAAGGATGATGAAGATCCAGAGAGTACTGCACTTCATTGAATAGGATTTTTAGAGCATTTTGTCTCTGCTTTTCTACAAGAATTCTTAGTTTTAGACAGCTCATGCATCTGTGTTATTTGGTGTCCTGTAACGTGCCTCTTGTTAACAGTCAAACTTACCAAATTCAAGATGCTTGATAATTTCCTTTTTTAATAAAATTTTGTGTGCTAAGTGAAAATGTATAACTCTCTCTGTGTCCCCCATGTATTCAAGTCCCAGCCTCCCTGCAGAGGCAATATGCAGTGGTAAGTAACTGCCCTGTTGAAAGCTCCAAGCATCATTAGGTAAGAGAGACAAGGAGCCTTCTGGGCCTTCACAGACTCAAATACCAATATGGTATTTGACAGACACAGAGTGATCCTCACTCATGTGAGTTCATCTTTGCTGGATTGCGGAGCCAAGTCATCATGTGATGGCATGATTCTATCTCGCTCTACACTCTTGAGACACACCAGAACTGCTGTAAACATAATTTCAGGATGGTACTTTACCATGCATTGTACCTAGATTGATACTGGTTTTGGTAAGTTTCTTAAATACTGTCTATAACCTGGAATGGATTTGTGGTGGGACCCTGCGTGTACCACTTAAGTGACATGACTGCAGCTGTGCATTCTCCTTTTTCTTTCCAGTTCCCAGGCTGGGTCAAGCTTTAGGCAGTGTCTGGTTATTCTTCTTAAAAGAAATGCATAAGGCATCCCTTGAAATGGGGTCTTCACTGTGCTAGATAATGTATAATATAATACAATACATATTATACACATATACTATAATTAGAGCATATCTGTCAGAGAGACTGTCTGTTAAAAATACAGCACTGAGTGAGGTCATTAACTGTTTAACAGATTTAGGCAAACTAAAAGGAAGGTATATTAAAGAAATGAACTTTCTACTATGAGAACAGAAGAAGGTTTGCTTAATTATTTGTTGTTATTAAAACATGTGATGCCAGAACTGACTACAGACAGAACAATATGGGGCAAATGCTTGCAACTTTTAAGGCAGCTTGTGCTCCCAAATGTACGTTAAATAGTGGAGCAAAAATACTCAAGCTTCTGTCAGTGTGCGCATTTCTAAAGCTGTGTTCTTTAAAAGCAAATTGTCCAGTTGTTCAAAATTCTCTGGTTGAAAGGCAGGAAAGCAAGTAACATCCAGAGAGAGGCCATAAAAATTATGAAGCTGGAACACTTCTCATTAAGACAGGCTGAGAGCGTTGGGGTTGTTCAGCACAGAGAAGAGAAAGCTCCAGGGAGACCTTATAGAGGCCTTCAGGTATTTAAAGGGGGCTTATAAGAAAGATGGGGACAAACTTTAGAGTAGGACCTGTTGTGAGAATACAAGGAGTAATGTTTTTTAAAGAAAACAGAGTAGATTTTGAGTAAATAAGAAAGAAATCTTTTACAGTGAGGGTGGTTAAACACTGGAACAGGTTGCCTTGAAAGGTAGTAGATGCCCCAGCCCTGAAAAACATTCAAGGATTCAAGGTGAGGTTGCTTGGAGCAACGTGATCTATTTGAAGATGCCCTACTGAATGCAGGGGGATTAGATTAGATAAGCTTTAAAGGTCCCTTCCAACCTATTCAATGATTCTATGATGCTGAATCTGAAAGCTGGTAATTAAGGCACCTTCCAGGAACAGTATAGCCCTAACATCCTGTTGCTATGCCAGGAACCATTCATGTATTTCATGCAAAAGTCACTGAAAAAAAAGAGATGTTCCAGAGCTCTTTCATTATGCCATGTTCTTTGAGATCATGTGAATCCCAGGGGATGGTGAGGCATAATAATTTGATACGTTGCATACAGCTTCCAAGATATATGCATTCATCTTCCAAGAATCAACACTTTGGAGTCACGCAGTCCTGCTGTCTCTCTGAGATGTCTGGATTGTTCCCTGCAGTATAGTTTCTCATGTTTGGTTTAATGCAGGTCAACTTTGCAGTTTTCCTCCGCCACTGATTGTTGCCCTACTCTCTATATGGCACCAGATCTAATTCTCAATGGAAGCAGCATTAGTCACCCACTCCCTTCAGCTAGGAATTATTTGATACTTATGTTACATTAGCAGTATTTTAGCTTCACTGTACTGATCATGACTATATAACTCTCAAATGTGAAGACTAGATTCAGATGTCTGCTGAAACAGCTAATTTGAAATAAAATTGTACTCCCGCTCTTTTCTAATGTCCCTTGACCATAAAGACTGAGTTTTATTTGACATTTTGGTCTTAATTATGATTTATTATGTGTGGGATGGTTAGATGATTTTTATCTCCATTAAATCTTAATGGCTACATTTTGCTTTTTTCTGCTGGAAGAGTTCATGGAAATAAATGCAGCTAATGGACTCTGCTATTAAGTACATGTTGCTTGGAGATATAATAATGATACTTCTGAGTCTCTCCCACAATTTGCTATTAATATTAGGGAAATGCAAATTTCACAGTCACATTTGAGGTAATTTTTGCTAGTCACACTATTAAGGTTTAGTTTCAAGGGGGGAATTGTACTTAAAATTATCATCTTATGAATATCATGGAACATGATTATTTGTACCTCTGCAGTTATTACTGATAAGGCATAAAGACTTTAAAATACAGCCTGTTAAGCTTTACTATAACATACAGTCCACATATAAATGGACTTGAGCAAAAAAAAAAAAATTTTTTTTTTCTACAAATGATGTACTGAACAACTGTTTTTTGGCTAAACTAACTTTTACTAGTTGAAGATCAAATTTCAAGTGGACTGTACACACTAGTATAACTTTAGTCCAAAGAAAAAAGTTGCTGACTATATCCTCTTTTACATTTTTTGACTTAATACACAGCCATATGGTTGCATGAACTTTAACAGAAAGTATACTTTAAACCCAAGTAAGTTATTAAATTTCCTCTTACACATTTATAGAGTTCAAAATAAGAGAAAGTCTAATCCAAATTTCATTTTACAAGCTACTCCATCTTTAGGTTTTTTTTTCCTGTGGTAAGCAAGGTAACTTTTTCTTATCTAAAGTTGATTGTTCATAAAGGCATAAAGTCCTCAGCTGAAGATGAGAACTGATGGACAATCAATAACTTTTCAGAATAGATGTTCTCATAGCTAACTGCATTCAGGCTGAAAAAAAGAGCTTATTTTCTCATTTCCAGATACTGGTTTGAGTTTTTCCTCTCTCAGCCTTAAACACCAAAAAAATTAACTACCAGAATTTAAAACTTGGAACACAGGATAAAAAAAAAATCAAGTGTTCACATTTGAAAGTCCACATTATATCATTATATCATTATTTCATTCTGACAAATTTAATACTTACCATAACTAATTATTGATTAGGGGTTCCCTGAAATTTTGTGAACGAAGAAAATAAAAGAGTGTAGGCATTACCAATCTTGAAGTCCTTTTTATGAGCCTCGAGGAACAAAAGTACCAGGAACTCAAGGAAGCACTATTTGCAAGTTCAAAAGCACTGAAGTGGAAATCTCATTCATTTGAAATGTGACTAATATCAATATATTAATGCTATAAGGAGAACATTACCTAAGTAAATATTACAGTTCCTATTTTACAGACACAGGACAGAGCTGTAACACTTTCACAGGCTTAAGAACAGAATCAGGCTTAGGCAACCTGACAAAACTAAGGAAGCTTTTCGATCCTATGTGCTGCTCATTCCATTGGACAACACATCCTTCAGAATAAATGAGTCCATTAAGCTTCAAGCAGACTAGAGACAGATCTACTCTTGTATTCCTGATAGTTTCAAAAGAACAATAGAAATACACTGATTTTCCCTACTAGGAGAGAAAAGACAAACACAGCTTAAAATGCCTAAAGTAGAGGTAAGCCCTAACAATTTTGAAGTTTGGTACTTTTGAAATTTTGTAGAAACTGAATTTTTTTCCTTTAAAAAAAAAACAAAAAACCAAAAAGCAAACAAACAAAAAAAGATAACCGTGGGAAATTCAATCATGTTTAAATTATGATAATTTAGTGATCAGCAGAGGAGCACCTGAATAAAGCTTAGTTTTGCACAAAGTCTTCCTCATATTCTGTGAGAAGAGTAATACTGTTTTTCTGAGCGATGCACAGATAAGCAAGGGATTTGAACAATTCAAACCTGGAATTTAACTACCTCCTATTTTTATAAATTACACTTTTCTTTAGTAAGCTTAGCCAGGATCTGAGCTATTGCTAAGCATCCTATTTGCTGAGGTCCTCATTATACAGTATGTTTTCTGTTTCTCTGCTTTACATTTCTGTCCCTGGTAATCATTATCCAGTAGGTTCCCGGCACAGTGATGGGCCATAAATTCAACATCTAAGCAAATACAGAACAATCAAAAACAGACCTTAAAAAAAACAAAATTCAAGAAAAATTACCCCTTTCTCCCTTACCATGTTGAATACAGCCATAGTCAATATGATAGCAGTGGTTGTCAATGTAAGAGTGATCCGGGGCCAAGGACGGTTTGCAATTATTCCAGATGACTTCAGGATCCACAACAATGAAGCTGATGCTTTCTTGCTGCATTGCTAAGTGCAAAAAGTATGAAAAAGAGAAAAAAAATCTTTAGTATATTATATTGCAATAAAGGGGCTATTTAGTAGCCTCTGGAAACTGTAAAATGTAAATAATAACTCTGCAAGGTCTTTGATACAGACAGAAGTCCTTTCACACAGTATCAGGGCTGTATACAGCCTTTATATACATATACTTAGTATATTTTATACATAGATATATCCTTGGCAGTCTCACAAAACTGGGGGGTTTCTGAGTTTTCTTTCATTTGTTTGGAGACTTGTTTGATAATTCATTTTAAGTGACAGGTAACTCAGAAAAGCAAATCAACCTTCCCTAAAACCATATAGAAAACAAATAAACACTTCATAAAACAATTGGATTTAAAATTTCACACAATGAAACCCTTCTTACATAGTGGCAAAAATTAACAACAAAAAACTGACTCATTTAACCCCCTTCCAAGAACACATTACAGTAGCCTCCATTCATATATGCATAGTGCCTAGAAGTAGAAGACGCTCACGCACAATAAATGACATTTGTAGCAAATCCAATAACTAATAATTTTGCCAAAACTTTTGCAATGAGGAGATAAGGCTGCCTAGAAGCATCTTGTGTCCTTTCCAAATGTCAAATTCAGCTATACTGAACCCTATACTGTACAACCTACTAAAAAGGCAAGGAAAATTTAAGGAACACAGTGATCTCACAAAAGCATTCACTTCTTAGAATCATTGAATCATCAAAGTTGGAAAAGACCGCTAAGATTGAGTCTAACCATCCACCCTACTACCCGTAACCACTAAACCATCCACTCTAGCTCTTCATCTACCTGTCTTTTGAACACCTCCAGGGATGGTGCCCCCAACACCACCGTGGGCAGCCTGTTCCAATGCCTCACTACTCTTTCTGTGAATAAATTTTTCCTAATATCTAACCTGAACCTACCCTGGGGGAGCTTTACCCTATTTCCTCTTGTCCTGTTGCTGGTCACTAGGGAGAAGAGGCCAGCATCTGCCTCACTACAACCTCCTTTCAAGGAGCTGTATAGAGCAATGAGGTCTCTTCTCAGCCTCCTCTTCTCGAGGCTGAACAGCCCCCAGCTCCCCCAGCCTCTCCTCACAAGGCCTGTTCTCCAGACCCCTACTCAGCTTGATCGCCCTTCTCTGCACCCTCTCCAGCACCTCAATGTCCTTCTTATACTGTGGTGCCCAGAACTGAACACTGTACTTGAGGTGTGGCCTCATTAAAGCAGCATATAGGGCCAGGATCACCCCCCTGTCCCTGCTGGTCACACTGTTCCTGATACAGGCCAGGATGCCATTTGCCTTCTTGGCCACCTGGGCACACTTCTGGCTCATGGTCAGCCGGCTGTCAGTCAGCACCCCCAGGTCCCTGTCTGCAGGGCAGCTCTCCAGCCACCCCTGCCCATCCCAGTAGTGCTGCTGATGGGGGCTGCTTGGCCACAATGCAGGACACAACATTTGGTCTTGTTGAAACTCATGCAGCTGGCTTTGGCCCATCGATCGAGTCTGTCCAGGTCCCTCTGCAGAGCCTCCCTACCCTCTGGCAGATCAAGACTTCCACCCAGCTTAGTGTCATCTGCAAATTTACTGAGGGTGCACTCTATCTTCTCGTCCAAATCACTGATAAAGATTAAAACAGGAGTGGTCCCAGGACTGAGCACTGGGGAACGTCACTTGTGACCAGCTGCCAGCTGGGTTTAAATCCATTCAGAACAACGCTTTGCACCTGGCCTTCCAACCATTTTTTTATCCATCAGAGTACCTGCACTTCCAAGCCACAAGCAGACAGCTTTTATAGAAGAATGCTGTGGGAAACCTTGCCAAAGGCTTTACTGAAGTCAAGCTACAACACATGCACAGCTCTTTCTTCATCCAATAAGTGGGTTACTTTATCATAGCAGGAGATCAGGTGAGTCAAACAGGACCTGCCCTTCATGAACCCATGCTGACTGTCCCTGATCACCTGGCTGTTGTGCAAGTACTGCATAATGGCACTCAGGATGATCTGCTCCATGAACTTCCCTGGTCCTGTGGTCCGACTAACAGTCCTGTAATTTCCTGGATCATCCTTCTGAGCCTTCTTATATATGGGGGTTACATTGGCAGTTTTCCATTCTTCTGGTATCTCTCCAGTTAGCCAGGACTGATAATAAATGGTGTAAAGTGGTTTGGTAAGCACCACCACCAGCTCTTTCAGCACTCTTGGGTGCATCCCATCCGGTGCCATAGATCTGTGCACATCCACGTGGTGCAGTAGGTCACTGACCATCTCCTTCTGGATTATGAGGGGATTGCTCTGCTCCTGGCCCCTGTCTCCTAGCCCAGGGAGTTGGATTCCCTTGATATAACTGTTCCTGATACAAAAGACGGAGGCAAAGATGTTATTAAGCACTTCTGCCATTTCCTTAACTTTTGTTACCGTGTTCCCTCCTACCTCTACCAGGTGATGGGGGCTCACCCTGGTCTTTTTTTCATTCTTAATATATGCATAAAAGCTTTTCATGTTATCCTTAACCATGCAGGCCAGATTAATTTCTAGCTGGGCTTTGGACTTCCTAATTCCCTCCCTGCACAGCCTCACAGAATTTTTGTAGTTTTCATGAGTGTTCTGATCCTTCTCCAGTGGTTGTAAAATCTCTTTTTTTCTTTGAGAGCCAGCCAAAGTTCCTTGTTCATCCAGGCTCGTCTTCTGTGTTGGTGACTTGCCCTACAGGTCCTGGGGATGGCCTGTTCCTGCACCTTCAAGACTTCCATTTTAAAGAGCATCCATCCTTCCTGGACTCCTTTATCCTTCAGAGCATTTTCCCAAGGGATCCTGGCCATCAGGATGCTGAAGAGGGTAAAGTTTGCCCTTTGAAAGTCTAGGGTACAGTCCTGCTACCCACCCTCCTGGCATCTCCAAGAATGGAGAATTCTATCAATTAATGATCCACTCATTTTCTCTATTTACTCTAATATTATCAGAGCTCACTTCATATATTGTTTTCATCCCAGCCACAATAATCAGCAGAGATATGAGCACAAGAAGTCTCTAAAACAAGAACTCCATCACTAAAAATGATCAAATATAGGCCTTAATCTACAGCACTTAGCAGGTTCCACAGCTGTAGGACACTTGCTTGAAGATCTTTGTCCTATTGCATGTAACTGTTTTCCTCCTAATTACACACAATTTGGACAGGTCCAGTATATATCTAGAACTTTTTTTACATATTGTTTCTCTTCATGACAGTGAGTTTTGCATTCAGGATTGGACAGATTGTGAGGGAAGGTCAAAACAATAATTGGAGTCACAATTTTCTCCACAGTTAGAGAAAAGGGAAAAAAACAGGCAGCTTTATATACACATCACTCCTCCCCCATATTAAAAAAACAACAACAATACATAAACTCAAGGGACCTGCATCTTTGAGCAAGAAACTCCTGCTAATGCCTTTATGCAGTTCCAAATCTTGTTCCCTACTCCTAAGTATATAGTAAGTTTCAAAATAATTTGAATCCACGTGTGTATTTTAGAAAAGATCTGTCATCCTTCACAATTTAATGATGTAAAAACACATTGCTACAGAAAGGGAGTGCTCAATTGGACACAAGGGATAGATCTGAAAATGCATCATTCAGTTACCTGTCTAGCTTGCCTAAAACATAGTGAATGATGGAGCATGGATTTATGGCAAATTGAAACAATTACGAAATCATGTCTTAGTCTTTGCTTTTGTTATAGCAGTCCCTGAGCTATACTACAACTTCACCTACATTGTTCTGTGATTTCCTTGGAAGTTTAGAAGTAGCTGGAATAGTATAAATTGGACTGGGGACAAAACTAGGCAGGAACACTGAGAAAGTACAAGGAATATAAAGCAGATAAGAAATTACATAAATAAAGAATACATCATGTTCTCCATTCTCAGTTATGTTACAGGAAGTTATGTTCAAAGAAATTCTTTAGGAGCAAAAATTCCAAGAAAAAAAGCTAACGGTGAAAATAAATTATCTGGCCTAAAGCAGATATGTTTTATTATTAATTTTACCATTTTTAGGTTGTCTGACCAACAGCTAATCAAAAGATGAATGTTAAATGTTGGAAACAAAGTAACCTAGTCAGTGAGGAACAGCAGCCACAGAATCTGCTGCTCTTAAAACCACTGAAGGAGGATGCCTCAGCCACAACTTCTGGTGGAAAACCTACCAAGTAGGTGGAAAACTTACAAAGATTTGGGAACATGATATTGGAGAAGAAAGGGAAGGATAAATGTAGATCATGAAGGAATGAGAATATGTAAATGGAAAAGAGACAGGATGAAAGGAAATGGCTGCCTGTAAACACTTGTTTAAATGAATCTATTTGTCTTAATTAATTTATTGCATATTCTTTTTAAATACTATAACTATTTTCTGTGTAAATGCAGTACTTATTCTGAGCCTGCATCTGTGCCAAGGCTAGCAAACTTGGATTCATAGAATCATTTAGGTTGGAGATGACCTTTAAGACCATAAAGGCCAACCACTAAACCATGTGTCCAAGCACCACATTTACACATCCTTTAAATAACTCCAGGGATGGTGACTCAATCACTTCCCCAGGCAGCCTGTTGCAATGCTTTACAACCCTTTCCATGAAGAATTTTTTCCTAATATCCAGCCTAACTGTCTAACTTCATGCTGGACTAGATGTCAAACAGCACAGGATGGGTGCCAGGCATTGGGGAGAGACCTAGAACATAGCTGAGGCAAGAAGGGAGCCTGACTGCCAGCAACAGAAGTGTCTCAGGCAAGTCCCTGGAGGGGCCCATAGGATGTGTGGGGCAGTGTGTGTAACCATTAGGAAACATCAGGCTGGTCTGGCTGGTAATTGGAGAGCTGCTTTTGCAGAGATTCGAGCCAGCCACTGCATAAGAGAGGCAAAGTCTGGCACAAATATTGTTTTGACTTAAAGTCCACACTGAGTGACCCACAAATGTGAGTGTGTCCATGGATGACAACATTCAGAGTGTGTGCACTAGCAAACTTCAGTCCAGATGAGCCAGAAAGGAGAAACTAGGCCATCAGTGTTGATCATGTGTAAATATGTTGCTTGTTGTTAGATGGGTGTTGTAAAAGAGCTGCTCTCTCCATCCTGTGAGTAGGGTCTATGCCTATGTGCCTGTTGGGAATATGTGCTCAACTTCACTACTGGCTGTACCTGGGACACTCTCATCAGTGAGAGTGAGACAGCATAATCCTTGATTCCATCAAGTTGTGGTCCAGAGCACTTTCCTGGTTCCTGAACTATACTGGATCCAAGAAGCTCTTATTTTCAATTTCAGAACTTTAAAAAATGTCTCAGTAATAGATGCAAAAAAATTTCATTAAAAAACTCATTTAATGTTTTTCTAGAATTAAGCAATTAAGCAATTAAGAAATGAACAACTTGTGTCATGTTAATTCTGAAATAAAATTAAGATTTACAAAGAAATTTTCTGCTGGATCCCAGTATCTAAATTCATGAATGTTGGCATCAAATGATAGAGACTTCTCAGATTTTTTGACATTAATGTCAGTGCTTCCAATTGTTAAATTTTATCTTTCTTCATTTTTTTTAAAGTAGTCATTGAAAATATTACAGTACAGACTTTTTCATGTTACTTAGCAATGTCCATGCTGAGAACTGAATTTACTGCTGAGAACTGCTTTATTGCTTTCCAAGTACCTGTACACTTTTGAACAGACTTTAGTAACTCTGTACTAAAATTACATGCAATAATTCTAGATTTCCTCTGTTCACAATATTTTTTATCAATATCACCTGACTTTGCTACTGTATTTTAGGAAGGAGGAACTGTTTGGATTTAGTTTCTACATTGCTTTAAAAAGCAATTTTTCTGCTTCTATTTAAAAACAAAACAAATATAACAGATTTTTAATGTTCTCTAGGCAACTCTATCACTACGAAAAGTTCTAGAGTGTGATTAAACAATAAGGAGCTATTCTTCTAGCTGCTATTGCTAAAATTACAGATATTGCTGCCTCTAATCTGAATAAAAATGTCCATTGTTAGACAGCAACTTCAAAAATGAAGTTGTATATAGGTTTTTCAACTCGTAAAGCAAAAGCACAAAAAAACTCAGACACACAAGAACCTTTATGATGGCCAATGAGGCTCCTGAAAGGAAAATCTGTGTCAAAACCCCCATTCACATTAAAAAGCTTTAAAGCCTTGAGTAGATATTCCTTGGAAAACACTAAAAAAATACACTGTTGTATATTTTTGAGATTTGTGAGTAAATCTCCATGTAAATTAACAGATTTGCTCAAATTCATTAGCAGTTTAAATCCAGTGCATATATAACACAACCGCAGCAGCTACAGACTGCTGAAAATTTAGGCAGGTCCTGGAAACAGAACTGAAGGGGTGGAGCTATCATTAAATTCAGACTCTTAATAGTACTGGCAGAACTATGGAAGCTTATTTTACTGATTCATTGGCTTACATCAGACACTTTCCCTTGGAAATGTTATGTCTCACTTGTTTCTTAAGAAAAGGGAAAATCAGATGAAAGAAAGCAATCCCTGTTAGAAAGCATCCAAGAAAGGTAAGACATGCTTCAGGAGGATTAATTAGCTTGTGTTTGTTCTAAGCAGAGCTGGCAGAATATGGCTCAGTGTTCATATGCACTGACTAGAAATAACAGGCATGTGTACTATGAAAGGTGACTAATGTATTACTTTTTCATCTGAATATGTTAATTCTGATATGACAGCTCAGCATGATAATGCCTAATAGCTTATATTGAATATTCACGTTATTAAAATATGTTGTCTTTCCACACACACAAAGACCTACTTCAGCATTTAACAAAAAGAATGCTGTCTTTCTGCGTGAGACGAAGGAACGGGTGTGAGAATTAATTGTGACAGCTATCTTGTAGAAGAAAGACAGTGTCACAAGAGCTGTCACACTTGTCCTTCACAGGCTAGCAGAGGTTGGAACATCTTGACTGAAACCTCTTATTTACAGAAAGCAAGTGAGTCACATTTTCTGTAGTTCTATTACTGTTCATTTCTTTTTGCATTTAAAAGCAATTTAACTTTTTATTAATAGTTTTACTAATACTGATGCTACAAAGAAGAAAATACAAGTGAATCAAAAAGCCCCCAAATCCATATTTTTGTCACACGCTAATTTTCACTCAGACTTGAAGAAGACTCCAAAGTACAAATCCAAAGAACTGGGTGACTGGCTGACAGTGATTACACTGACCTAAGCTTGGAGAAGAGTGATTGTTATACAGAGGAACAAGCTTACACTTTACATACTTTGTAACGGTCCTATTGTTGGTAAACAAAGGCCCAAAGTCATGAAGTTTTAAACTCCATGGTGGCACCTGTAAACCTAGGTCATGCAGTTTAAATCACAGAAAATGCATCCAGGTCAAGAGTCTACTCAACTTAGATTGGATACAATTGGCATGACAGTGTTATAATCCTGAACAAAGAAATAACAGGAAAAACTAAAGTCAGTATGACATTTTTAATTTCACTATACTTCCCAGTATTTATTATCCTTCACTAAGGTTCACGTTAAAACAGCCATGTGGCTCACTTCAGCTGTCTCATTCAAAGGAAAGAAAATGGCAGTGAGCTGTATAAATATTCCTCTAGGCACTCAGAGTCCAGTCCTGGTACTGCTGTGCTGCTTTCCTCATTCAAGAAAACATAAGAGTGTCTGTGTTATATGATATTTTATGATTTCTTAGTCCCTCCCATCAAAAGTTTTTCTATTTCACATGAAATATTCAAAGAGCACCAGGTTTGGAGAAAGAGTAAAATGACTTTTTATAGACAGTGGTCAGGGCACTGAATTAGAGGAAGTTGTTCTAAATGTTACATTTATACTAAGTCTTTATCACCAAGTTAAGATGCTACCACCCAAAAATTGCCCCACACAACAGGAACCATGATCTGTGATGATACTGCAGTACTCACATATCATGGATATCACCTCTAAAAACCCTCAAAACAATCTGGATGCTCTCTGTTTTCATCCTTCTTATTAGTTAACTGTAGAGAAAGTTGTCTGCATGCTGGACTATTGATATTAGGAAGCACACTCAATATCTTTTTATTTGGAGGTCCAAATTTTGGAGGTCCAATCTAATTTTGGACAAAGACACTAAAATACAGCATTGCTGTTTTTTTTTTAAAACAAGATAGTCTCACTCATAAAAATATTAAAAGAGAACTTATTGGCACAACAGACAAAACTGCAAAAAACATAATTTTCACCAGGCTAGTTGGTCACAATTATATAACGTCACAACTATGTAACTCAATAAGAAATAAGGTAAAGGATTTTTGTTACTGAAATCAGTACATTTCTAGCAGTTTCTGAAGTCTGAGCATAGTACTTAGTGATAATGGATTTGTTGTTGCAGTGCCTGTGCTAGAGACTAATCAGAATGACTTAAGTTTGATGGCTCCTTTATAGAACCTGCTGTATGTTCTGAAGTCCCTCTCTGTGTTCCCCCTGCCTTCACCCATCCCTGCTTTATCTTTATTCACAAGCAAAGCCTTACTGATGAAACTGAAGGGCCTCAATCTTTCATTTGTATCTATATTAAGTGAGACACTCTCACCAGGGGTAAGATTCCAGGCTGAAAATAATTTCCAAGTAGTGTTAGTGCAGATATTTCTGTCTTGGCAGACCTTTTAGGTATCTTAACTGTAAGCATACTTTCTGACTGCTAAACACCAACGACAATTGCTTTAGAATAAAATACAAATCCCTGAAAATGAAGGTAATGATTGTGTATCACTCTGTACTGTGGCATGGTGCAATGCAACGCAAATCCAACAAACATGTTCTCTTCCAGCAGCAACAGGACTGCTCACACACTGGCTGCACTATGTTAGATGCTCTGGTGACCTCAGATCAGAGTATCCTCAGCTGTGGAGCCCGATATTTTCTGATTGTTTTTTGCCTGATATTGTGTTCTGCTAAACTGTGTATTTAAGAGAGACTATGAACATGTTTGGATGAGATGATAGGAAATAAATGTTTTTATTTCTAAGTTTCCTTGTTAACTGAAATGCCTAAATAGGTTTGCAAAGTATAAACATACGCAACAAAAAGCCATTTTGTATTAGAGGAAAATATTTGGTGCGAAGAGTGTGTGGTAATGCAAAGAAATTTTTGAGACAGTATTTGATTCAATGCACAAAGAACATCTGCATGAGACTAATACTTCTTCAGCTGTCTACCTCAGGTATCACAGAGATCTTTCCTTTACATGCAGACTGTGGTTTTTTAATATTGATTGCATTACATTTTCCAGTGTATTATTTAGATAACCAGAACTCAGCTTCCTTGTATTCATCTAACAGTTACCAGGCCTGAGGCATTTGCACTCACTCTGTGAATTCATCTATACTTCAGGAAGATAGAGACACAGAAAATATGAGCTTAGAAGGACAATCAGTGTCCTCTATTTGCATTTGGGAAGGAACTCTCCCATGCAAAACTCCAAGAAAATATTCAAAATCAATATTAAAACAATAGCCTAAATACACAACTATAAGCCAAAAAGGATCTTTAAGACCAAATGTAATCATTAACATAAGATTTAACTCGGAATATTGTAATTTTCTAAAAAAGTAAAAAAAAAAATAAAAGGTATAGGCACAAAGAAGTAATTAGAATACAAAAGATGTCTGACCATTTAAGTTTCTGGACAAATGCCAATTTTAGCTGGAATTGGTGAAAGGTTAATGCTGATGGGCATTCGACTGTTTCTTTGAGGACTGCCAGCCCTCTCTGTCCTCGGCCTGTTTGCCCAAGGTTGGCAGAGGATGACAAGCACAAAAGAAGGCTCTGAAAGTCTGTAACCTCATTGTTTGTGCTACCACTCTGCCTCATCGTTTGTTGGAAGCGTTCCTACTCTTATTTAATGGCTGATATTATCACTTCAGAACAGACTGAGCTGGATGTTGCTGCAGTGCTGCTGAACGTTAAAGTCTATGAACAATAAACTCGGAGTGAAAGAGTGAGTGCCAATCTTTCTCACAATATTGAAATTAAATTCCACAGAGCTAGTAATTTTTGTACTAAAGTTTGGATGTGGGTTATTCTCACTTACCATTGAAAGGAAAATCATACAGCAAAACTTGTTCAAAGTTGTTCTATGTGTGACTTACTCTGTGGTGGCTACAGTCATTTATAACTGATGGAGACTGAGAGGGCAAAGTGTCAAAGTATTGAGACCAGCACGTAATGCAGTGACAGCCAGGTGTCCTAACTCGAGCTTAGATTTTGCTGGTTTTGCTGGCACTACAGGTCTCACTCTATAAATCTTGTAAGTCGTGTAAATATTTAACTACTTCTGCAAGTTTCTGTACCAGTTGCAGGTGGCCAGGTTGTTGGGGTGGGGACTGCAGGGGTGGTCCTTGTGAGGAATGGGGCTGGGGCTGCCCCATGCCAGACACATCTGGTTCCAGCTGGCCCCAACAGCCCCACTGCAGGGCACAGCTGAGCCCCTCAGCCATGGGTGGGCACCTTGGGGAAAGCCTGGGTCAGAAAGGGCAGAAAATGTTAGGCAGAGAGAGGAGGGGGGAATAAAAAGAGTGAGAAGCAGCAGAGGGAACACCAAGGTTGGAGGAGGAGGTACAAGAGGAGGTACTTCATGCTGGAGCAGAGGTTTGCACTGCATCCCATGGAGGACCCATGTCAGACCAGGGAAAAAGTGTGAAAGGGAAGGGGCAGCAGAGAGAAATGTTGAGGTACTGATCACCCTCCACCCCCACTTGTGCTGCCTGGGACCAAGTAGAGGACTTTGGAGTGATGTAGTGAAGCTGAGTTTGGGAGAGGGGGAAGGAATGGTGTGGCTTTAATGTTTTTGTGGTTTTGGGGTTTTTTGTTTGTTTCTTACTACCCAAATCTATTTCAATTGGCAGTAAATAAAATTAATTTTCCTGAAGTTGAGTATGCTTTGTCTATGACAGTAATTGGTAAGTGATCTCCCTGCCTTTATCTGAAACCACAAGTGCTCTCATCCTATTTTCTTCCCCAGTCCTTCTGAGGATGTTGAGTGAGTGAGCAGCTGGGTGGGTGTCTGGCCCACAGCCAAGGCCAACTCACCACATTTCATCTCTCAGGGTCAGTCAGGCCCAAAGCTTATCTTCTCTTTTTTTTTGCATTTTCAGAAGGGAGATTTTATTGATTTTAAACTGTAGTTATGTGCAGGTGTGTGTACACACATGCACAACCACATTTACTAAGTGCATTCTGTAAGGGAATCCAAAATGTACCTTTTTAGAAATAGAAATAGGAAAAACCCACACTGGGAAAAAAAACCCCTTCAAATTCAACCCCAGTTGGGATTAGGACAATAAAGCTTGATTTTTGTTACCACTGACACTGTAGTGTTAAAACTCAGATATTGATATTTGTTTGCTTGAGAATTTCAGACTTTTTCTTCTAGAATGAAAGTATTTACAGGTGTGCAATGGGAATGCTAACAAAACATAGCATAGGTGTCACTGTGGTTAAAGCAGCAAAACAGTATTTGGATTTTGACATGAAGGAAGAAATCTTAAGGAGAGGATAGGAGACAGATAAACCTACTGCCTCTCTTGTTAGCTGCCTCTCATCCTTCACCTTACAGAACGGTGTCCATGCTCCCGAAGGAAAGACAAGAGCTTCATCAACTATTGTCACAGCCTTCTTGCTGAAAGGCTTCTTAGCAGCATAACTTCTGCATTAGAGCAGATGAACTTATAGACATAAATAGCTCCTCTTCAAGCTGTTTAGGTTAGAACATGACACCTTGCAAGTCAACAGAAATGGCATAATTTGTCTCCATTTCTGAGGAGTATTCACAGTACATAAAAGACATTGGAAAACCAGCATTGAAAGTAGGTGTTAGATGTCATTCAAGTGGCACTACTCCTCTACTCTGACTTGGGATATTTGCTTAGCTCAGAAAAATATTTTTGTATTCCTCCTAAGCTACGCTATAAATAAAAACCTCAGTGTATGTCCCAGAACTTTCTGAGACCAACCAGTTGGCACCTCTTTTTCTTAGAATAAAAAGGCTTTGTCTTGATTTTTTTTTTAAATCATTGTCTCTTTAAACAGGAGTCCTCTGACTCAATCAGTTTACTCTTATGTCAACGAAAACCAGGAATCCAGTATGACATTACATGCTATTAAATAATAGCAATACCTCTAGGACCTCACTCCAAGGATTTAAAATACTTTAAAATACTGTTGAATTATATCTCAGATTATATCTCCTTATTGGAAAGACAGTTGAAATGTATATTACTTGTATTTTCTTACAAGCATGTCCTGGTTAGTTGCACATCTTACAAGGGAGAAATTATAAAATTTGTTTCCTCTGTTTCTTGCTTTAACTGCCAGGCCACGTTTCCTTACTGCTTTGCTGCATAGTGATGCAATTGTCTTTCCCATGTGCATGTTTTGCTTTTCAAAAAAAGATCTTTCTTTCACAGGAGCTTGTGGAAAGATGTAGAGATAGAGAAAAAGTGGGGATTAAGTGACAAGTAGACAGATAGTTTTACTCCAGATTACATGCCAGATTCAAACTGCATTCACTTTCTTACAAATGCTGAAATAATCTTGTTCTGGATGAAGCTATATGTTTGATCTATTTGAGAATAACTGAAAGGAGAGCAATACTTGTAAATTACGTTGTGACATGCTGAAAGATTTGCCCAAATCTTGAATTAAATGAGATTCTCACATTCAGCATATTACTGAGAACATTAATAGTATAATGTCACCAGGAAGTATAATGACACCTGGACCACTCAATGTTAAAATTTGAATTTTACTATGAGAATTTTATATTTCAAAACTCTCTAAACTGAGAAAAGAGTCTTATATAATACTTAAACAAATAAACAGTCCCCCAAATTCAAGCACTCATGAGTCCCCTCCCGTAAGCACAATAGGAAAATTTTTTGACGTAGAATGCAAACCTCTCAGGATCTATCTTCATGGGAGAGAAAGAATACCAGTGCAGGTCAGACAACCACTGTACTGGCATTTTCTGCTTTTCAGATAAATTAGGACATTTTCCACCACGTTAACATGGACAAAAGAATGTCCTCAGAAGATTAAGAATGCAAGTCTTTCTCATTTAACTGGTGCTCTGCAAAAGCAGAATTCCTTGGCAAAACCAGAACACATTGTTTAAAAGAAACCATTCACTAATGGATTACATTGCCTTGAATACCTACCAAAAGCTGTCCAGCAAAGCAGATAAACAAAATGAAGGAAAGCAAGAGAAATGCAGCCCCAAATGAAATTCCAAGAATAGATGTTCTACAAGAAAAGGAAAACATGTATTAATTTTTCTGATACAAAATCTGCCATGTGAAAGCTGCAACTTCCAAACATCAACACCATGGAAAAGCAATTCCAATCCTTATCAGAATGACAGGCCTTTTTCTTGCCTTTTTCTCACCTCAGAAACACTTGAATTTGCTTTACCTCTGACTTCACAAAACTATTACCATAAGAAGATAATACTTTCCATGTAAATAATCTAAATGACAGAGTGCATTAACAGCACCAATGTTTGGGTTTGGTTTTACTTTGGAAAGTCTGCATTAAAGAACTTTATTACTTTATTGCTAGGCTGATCATTTTATAATAATTCAAGGATCTAGTAGATGTACAAATTAAATTGTTGGTAGTGTCCATTTTGCACCACAGGTAGGAAAAGCAATATCATGGGACAATGACATCCAATTTTCAGTGTCTCACAGCTTGAACCTGACATGTATGTGATGCTGCAGTCTCTCAGGCAGCAAAGGCCCCTAACATAGAGTGACTGTTATTTCATGAATGGATAGGGATTCAGTGCCTCTAAAAACTCCATTTTGTATCAAATCTGACTGGCTGCCCCACAGATTCTGAGTTATTGGAGGATAGGTAGGAAAACTAAGCACCATGAAGAAAAGACAAAACAACAACAGACCTAAAATGGAAAAATTGTAATCTATACTCTTCCTGAAATCATTCTTACTCATCCTTACTCAGTGTTCTTAGCTCATCCTTTTCTTGTGTGTTATAAATAGGAAAGTCTAGCCAAAATAGCATCACTGGATACTCAGTAAACAGGAACAGTATGCAGAAACAAACTGGGCATGCGTTCATTCCCCAGATGTGGAAATCTCTTTATATGAATGTCAGAGTAGAGTGTAATTGCTCCACCAGGCACTATATGAGAGCTGGTTGGCATGGCTGCCTAGGGAAAGGTGCAGTGGGACCTAATTTTGTTTAATGAATGCCAAGAGGAGATCAGAAGCTCTGAACCTATGGAGTTGCTTAAGCAAGGGAACTAGATGCCATCACGAAGTCCCTCACCTGAGCATCTGCTATCAGTTTTAACCACAGATTGGATGATTTTACAGACTTTTAACATCTCTCTCTCAATTCCTTTGAGCACCAGCAAATATTTTATTAAACCTTATACAGTAGCAACACTGGCATGATGTTTTAGAAATAAGTTTTATATCCCTTGCTTTACCACAAAACTAAAATAAATGTTACATTTGAAATCACCTCCTCCATGAATGTATGGTTCCGAATTAAAACGCATTATTAACAGAAGTATGCTTCTGTTCTTTAGAGATGCCACATGAATTCAAATATACACATTTTAGAAACTATAATAGTAAAAAATTATGACTAGAGCTCCATGGATCAGTTTCCTTATATTACATACAAATGTTGGAAAACATTATGATCTGTTTTAACAACAGTATTATAGAAGCTATTTTCAGGAAAGAACAAAAAAGCATTAACTTCACAAATCAATTTGGTGCCATACTGCTGCCATTAAAAGCATTTTGGAAAGTAATTTATGAGCTTCCCTGCCAATCATTCAGAGAACCTCTTACATACTAAGTATTCATCAGAGGTTGGGTGACTATGAATAGGTGGTGATAAACAACTGGAAATTTGCAATATATATTAATCTGAAATAATGTTTCTTTTTGAGGTTATTTTAAAATCATTACTGCTTATGAATACATGTTCTCCAAGAATTTTTCATTGAGACTGAGACAGGAGGCTGTATATCAGAATATGTAAAACTACAGTGTCTACTTTTAGGAATTTAAAATCTGCTAAGAGATGAAAAAAAAAAGAATATAACTAACAGGCTTGGGTTTTATACACGCATAAACACTTTAAATCATACATGCCCCTCAGTAAGGTTCAAGTAACTACTCCTGCATCTCAAACTACTGACATTAATTTTCGGATATGAAGGATACAAAAAAGGAGCATGCAAACTTTAAGATACGATTCAATACAAGGATAGCCTTGTGAGTCACGTTGGGAGTGCATTCTTATAGAATAAGAAGTTAAGATGTTAGTTAGTGAAACCGGAGAGCAAGGGAAATTAACATGGCACAAGGACAGTTTATGTGTGGTACTTAATCACACGGGCAACAGGCAAAAAAAAAAAAGGTATTTGTAGCTGTTTTACATGATCAGTGGTGTTATGGAGGTGGCACAAGAAAAAGAGCTATGTAGCAAGGAGAACAAGATTCTGACTGTTAGGACAAGGAGAAAAGGACTCAGGATAAGGAAAAGTGGTATCTTAGAATCCAGATTTGAGTGGTGGATACAGGGGAGGAAAAATGTAAGATTTTTGCTCTACACAGCCCCTGGTTTTCTGGTAAAAGTAGGACTTCTCTTTCAGATAGGCTATGCCAACATAGTTGCTGTTCCTAAAAGGAAAGAAGTGGGTTGAAAATGCTATAATGGGAAGCAAAATGGTAAAAAGTAAGTGTCAACATAAACAAACCTTATTTGAGGCAATGACCATAAGAAAGCCATAAAATGCATTTATTTTTTTGTCACCGGAACACTGCAAAAGCAGTGTTGGTCATTACAGTAAACTAATCTCACATTTATTGTGTAGAGTCATCAAATCCATTGTGTGAGTCACCAAATGCATTGCACTGACTGACTGAGATTGGGCAAGAAAGTACTTATACGTGCTAAAGTCTTTTTGGTAACATTTTGACTGGAAAATAAAAGAAAATATTATGAAGATAAAGATACTGAAAAATGGAGAAAAGAATGTATTATTTCTTTTGTAATTTTTAAGAAAATGTATGACTTATGGCACAAGTCCCGTAATGGGACTCAGAGAATTTCTGAGGAAAGGTAATGAGCAAGATATGCTGTCATTTAAATGTCACAATAAAGTCCTGCTCCTTGTGATACATTTCACCTCAAGATACTGTTTATTTGATTAAATTTACGTTTTCTACTTTGTGTAAAGTTTATTATATAGCCATGGCATCAATTTATTGACACCAGGGAAAATTAAATCATTAATAAATTATTTCAACCTTGAAATAAATGTTTTGTGATTTTGGAGATATCATTTATTACTTGCAACTTGCTGGGTGTTAGTCACCAGCAAGTGTCTTCAAATCTATTTTAAAGCAGCAGGTGGTGTACCTGCACAGAAATCAATGATATTACACTGCTGCAAAACTGGATTAATGGATTAGTGAATCAATAAAACCCAGTGACAGACGTAGTTTATCTCCCTGTCTTCATTAGATCACAATTTAAAAATCCTGACAATTTTTGGAAAAAAACAACAAGAACAGGTAGAATTTTAGACGAAACTATGATTTATTTATTTTTATCTATTTATTATTATTACTGCTGGAAGGAAATAACATTGAAGCACTGGAGCATGTTCAATTCCAGTAAAGTTGCAGAACAGTTTAATGCCTTGCATTTCTGTCTTCCTTTTTTGCATCTCTTAAATTAATCCACAGACCTCTTGAAGCTGACTACTACGCATGTCGATAATACCTGATTTTACACACTTGCTTTTACAATTTATTATGCAGTCCTACAGAAGGACCAAAAGATAATTTACATATTGGTAATGAAAATGATGAAATCTTAGGCAACTTTTGCTCTGATATTAGAAAGAGATTATGTTAATACAAGCATATGCTTTTACAAGTTGGAGACCACTCTGCTTAGTTGAATGAAGCTCCCTAGGGTTCATTAATTTCAAGTACCTGCTATAGTTTAATGAGCTACACAATTGGTTTAAGAGACATAATAGCATACAGCAAAATCAACATCTTACTACATGCATTTTAGATGATAAACCTAGATACATTTTTATGACCGAATTCAAGACATAAACCCAGACTGATAAATCATACTGATGGAAGGAACTAGTTAAATCACAAACTACCTATGCTTGGTACATAACAAACCATGAATTTCACTGAATTAATTCCTGTACTAATGAAAATACAATATGATCTTGTATAATATATTCATTATGCAAAATTTAAAATAAAATTAGTCTTAAGTGTTAATTTCATATTTCACAACAGTGATGTCTAAAGTCAGACTGAACCACGTGGAGGTACTGCTGAGCCCTTGGATGAGTGTCCCGTTGCAGCTTGTGTCTCTGTGTTAGAAACTAGCTGGAAAACCCTTTGCAGAGAAAATGCTATAACATCTGAAGAGAAGCCCATAAAAGTTTATACGTGTTATAAAACAAATCTGTGGTGTGGAAAGTCAATTTATAGTGACCTAACAGTTCCTCTTGGCTTTTAATTTAAGTGTGTCTAAGTACTACAGCTCAAGGCCTATCAATCAACTAAGATTATTAATAATACCCCTGAAAGAGCTGCACAGGAGAAAAGACTAGGAGTGAAGAAATTATACACCACAGGGCGTATGGTGTTAGTTTTGGAAACCACTGCTATAAAACAAGGATCAACTTTTCACTATGTAAACAATCAACAGCAAAATTCCATTTTAAGAAGTCCAATAAAATATTTATTGGAACTGTCTTCCAGTTTTCTCAGGCTTTCTAGAACAAAGACATCTAGAAAGGTAGTTGATCTATGTGCACAAATATAAATTAGTTTATAATGTATAAGTCCTGATAAAAATATTTATTCCAGCAATAGATTATACTACTTTAAAATTAGTTTAAAGAGAGACATGTTATGAACAGTAATGCTTTGTTTCCACGCTGAATGGAGCAGTATTATCATAGTAAAATGTTAAATATATTTATTTATTCCCAGTTCTGCAATCTATTTTGTTCCACTTCAAATCCAATTGTAACACTTAGCTTACAAGCAGTTTTAGTTGCAGAAACTTACAGTTTGCGTTACTTTTTTTTTTTACATATCTGAATTTCATTCTTGTCATCATCACACATCTTTAAATACTAGGAGAAAACAAAAATGAATGTGTAATGGATAATAATGCTTGGCACCACACTATTGACAGTGTTTATAATTATGAACAAGCATAACTTTGAGAATGGGCTCAAATCTTCAGTATTCTCTGCTCAGTTTCATTTCCATGAATTGACCTCTGTAACTGGACAATTTAAAAAAATTTGCATTTTTATTCTTTACATTAGTGAGCAAATGTATATAGGAATGAGTACACATTAAAACCACTTACTTTGGCAATACCAGAATCTGCACAACAAAAATGCAGAAGAATATTAGGCAGGCACAAGTCACGTAATACTTAAATGCAGGCAGAGTAGTTGCTCTATACTAGAAGAAAAATAAAGCAGATGTTAAAAACATAAATTCCAATGCAGATAAAATATCACGCAACCGAAATTTCAGCTTAAAGATGCAAATATGTAAGTATAGGTAGTCTTTAGCAACATTAAATTCCCTATTGTTCAATGATTTCAATTCATTCACATAGGGCAAGGACCAGGCATAGTACTGACTCCTCTTAATTCTGAAGAAACAGCTTAAGTAGCCAATGTAAATGGTTTTCACTTGATCCTCCAAAGAACAGGACTATCCCAAATTCATCATAAAACGGTTAAGCTGGTTTTTTGTTGTTTTTTTTTAAAGAGCGAAAGAATTTTAATAATACTTTTAGGAATGGTAAACCATTTTTAACTGTTTCCAAATTTCTTATTCATTAATTCCTCAAAGTAATTTTCAATTAATTTTTAGTAAATACTGAACAGTCAGTAACAGTTATTACAAAACATAGTGAAGTGTAAACTATGCTACAGTGTCTCTAAAGATTCTATTTCCTACAGCATAGCTCATACTAATATTTACTGAGCCTGTATTATTACTTCAATTAAAATATTTTATTTCTATGTTAAAAGGCTTCAAATGTCCACTTACACAACTAAACACTTGATATTCTTAGAAGAGAGTAAATTTGATCTGTTTGGTTATGAAAAAAAAAATCTGTTTATGAATATCTAATTAACTTCTCTAGAGACATAAGAATTATGCCACAAGATATTTATCAGAGTTATTCTATTTCACATATATGGGTCTAGATTGAAAACAATTAGGTACTCATAAATAAATGACCAAAGTATTAGGCCTATTAGAGTTACTAACTATCAAAGTTTTTTCAAAACTTACAAGTTTAAGATTTGATTAACAAAATGTTTCAAAGAATATTATCACAAAGTGTTAAAACTGAAACTTCATAAACTGGGAAGTGCATGAGCTCTGCTTTCTAACTGCAAGCACACAGCTGTGTCTTTGTGCATAGTGGCAAGGTCTGTCCTTGAAACTGGTGCACCAAACTTTACATGAACATGCAGAAATTGAGTTCAGCAATCTATCAGATTTTCTCACTTTTGAATTGTATGAAACGTTAAAAGCACGTGTGATCACATACCTAGCTGAATTTCAAGGTACAAGTATTACTTCACTCAATGGGTACTTTTGCAGCAAGTTTTCTTCTTCTACCTATTGAATATATTTGGTATTTCTAAATGGTCTTGTTCAACTAGTTTGGACTTTGACTTGCTGTTAAAATCTCAGAAAATTCCAATCCCCTTGTAAATTAATTTCAGTGTTCCACACTTCTCCAGACATTTCCAAATAAAGTCAGGCAACTCACTCCTTAGGTTAAATCGTTATTGTGTTTTATTACCTTGCTGTACTTTCAGGTCCTAGAGGGCCTGAAAAGCTGCTGTTTAAATCAAAAGCAGGCTTCTTATTGAGTTCTTTAAAGTCAAGACTGGACTGGTGAGTCATCAAAAGTCAGTGAGGAAAGATATTAAAAAGCTGGATCCGAAAAGAACAATTATTTCTTTGCCATTCCATTTCATTTCATTCTATAGTCCAAAAGAGATCAGACTCCTACAGAGACCTTCTACACAGCTGAATAACTTAACTACCTGATTTTCTCCCAAGTCTCTCGATTCTCTGATTGCCAAAGTGCACATATGATGGTCTTCTCTCAAGTTCTCTTTCAGAATTTGTCAGTGCCAGCCACATTAAAACAAGAATGTGCTCTCAGGCACACCTTTGATCCACCTACTGTACCCTTTAAACACTATAGATGAGACAACACCAGGTGTAGCTTCTTCCCTCTTATGCCACCTCCTACGCAGCCTCAACAAGCCTTGAAACCTTTTTTACCCTAATTCATTGCCAAGGGTATACAACACGTGCCTTTGGCAGATGACCAGAAGAACACTATTCTGCTAAGCTGTGGAAGAATCTGAAAATGATTTCAGATGCTTTGAACTGAAAGATATATATATATAGGTATATATATATAAAATAATAAAATATGTATTTATGCATTTGACCACCACATGGGACCCAGGAGATACTTGCACCTATGCTGTACAATGTGAACACCATAAGGTAATACTTCCTCTACCCCCTTCTCATTGGGTTCAGTCAGCTGTGTTCAAACCTACCACTTACTTCCCTGAAGAATAAGTAGCATAACTGTTCATCTATCATCTGTCCTCTGCTCATGGGAAAGCAGAAAAAGGCAGCTCTCTAGTGTTCCTGGTGAAGCTTTGTGAGTATGTAGAAATACACTCAAGCTCTGCAAGGCCATAAAGCAAAGGCCTGACTTTCTAGGCTAGTGGTCATGACAGTCACCTAAAAGGGAACAATCATTCTGATCATTACTCCAAGGACTCTAGAAACAATATCATTTACTGCATTTGTACATACCTGTCTCAAACATGTTTTATCACACATAATGGTTAAAAGAATATCCAAGACAGATAGGTATTTTTTTCATATAAAACTTTGTAGTATTGGTTCCTTGGAATGACTGTATCTGGTGCATATGGAGAAAACTAATGAGTAGCTGATATCATTACAAGATTATCATTACTACAGGTGGAGTCTTTTAAGACATGGAAAAAATAAAAAAAATAACAACAGTGGAGATTGATAAATGCCTTTTGAGGAGGTACGTGGTGGACCTTTGGAATTCTTTGTTCCAGTTTAATCAAATTTTGACTACCAAACCTCCTCACATTTCTGAGAGCCCTTAAAAACTTCAAGAAATTCAAGTGAACTGCAAAGCCCTACAAACAGGAAAGCAATCTCAGACATCACATTAAAAATTTTTACTGTGTAAATGAGCTGAAATATTATTGTAAGGTTTGAGCACTTCTAACTTCAGGAGAGGTGCTGAGTCCATTGCTCTGTTTTACAAAAGGAAGGGATGCAAGCCCCCCTGCGAGTGAGGCAAAGAGTTGAAGAAGGAATCAAGAGAGTACCAGCAGTGAAAAAAACTTACTTCTTTTTCCAGAGTCTTATTATAGAAAAGAAGTGATATTCTTTGAATGTCTTCAGATTTAAGCCACTGCCTAGAACAGAAAATGAACATTATAATTATCATAAGAATAGTATATTTTTTTAATATTACTACTGAAGTGCAGCAAAATGAGAAAATAGCTTTGAAGAAAGCAAGTTCTTGTGTATTGCAATGTATATGGTGAATTGCACTGACAGTAAAAGTGGGAACTACAAATACCCTTTCCATTTTGACTTTCATTGCTAACATACACATATAACAAACACTCAGATGTATCATTTTTCCTGTATCTTGCTCCTAAGGACAACCAAGGGAAACATTTATGACACTGATATTCTACTCATGCCCAAAATACTGTAGCATATCCAGTGAACAGAAGAGAACCTGAGATAAAAACAATCCTTCACAAGGTATCTTTAAAAAGTGCCCTGTTACAATATATGAGTGGCAGGCAAAGTACACTTCACAAACTCCTATTCTAAACAAAAATGTAAAAACACTATTAAAAGAGGTGGAGTGATTTTGTCATTGAGCTGGTTTAGTCTCTTGACCATGACCCTGTACTCTAGAGGTAGATTTTGATCTTTTTACTGATTATAAAAACTTCTCCACTTAAAGAAGAGAAATCCAAAATAGAATAAGTACTTGAATTGAAATTACGAATCTATTTTAAAAGAAGTGAACCCTGACAAAAGCTTGACATAACTTTTACAAAATGAAATGTTCTAGTATGAAAGTCTACATTTATTTTAATGGATACTTGAAAATAATAAGAATATTTAAATTGCTTGCACTTCAAGGGGAATAAACAAATTTCAAAAAAATAATTTAATCTGACAGCCTCTGTGAAAAGGCAATATTCGAACTTGAACAATAATAGCAGGCCATGAGTTGGGGTTTTTTTGCAACCTTTCCAGCAATAACTTTAAATTAGATTCTAAGGTAGTAGTGTAGCTAATTCCTTCTAAGTACAGAGGAAAGTCTAAATGGACAGACAGCAATGCAAATAAGTAGAAGCAATGAACCACAGTGGAATATATGTGACATTAAGGTCCTGAGAGAACAGGAGGGGACAGTGTGGAATCCTAGCTATTAGCTTTGATTTGTGAAATCTAAAATATTTGTTTTCATGTCTGGGAGACTGTCCCTGTTCCTGTGCAATCAGTTTCATTATAAAAAGGGCTGACAAAATGTTAATTTCTAGGTATGCTTAATTCAAAAACATATTTCCCAGCTTGCTCTGCAATGGCTCACATCTGCATCACAGTTCACACTGCAAGAAGAAATGGATGTGGTGGTCTGCTGTACATACAGCATGATCTTCTTTGAGTCCAGCTATAACATGGAGAATGGGAGAAAACTTTGTTTGTGGAACATTTCTGATAAACTGTAAAAATTAAGTGCAAGTCTTTTTCCACTTAATTATGAAAATCAAACAAAAAAGTAACAGTAGTGCCATTTAGAGCAAATGCTGCCTCATATTCACATTACAAGCTCATGGTTTCAGGAGATTTTAGTTCTACTTTAAAGCTTAAAAAAAACCCATGGGTGCCAAGAGGTCTGAGATGAGGAAAACAGTTAAACACAGAAAAATTAAAGTGGTAAGTATAGAAGCGTGAGCACAAAATTCCATTCCTTTGGCACAGAGATAAGGGCTGAAAAATTCTGTCTGCAGCCTGGCTCCCTGATGAGCCTAGAAGTTACCCAGGTATCTGCAAGTATGCTGGGACATGCCTCCTGGGTGCTGTTTAAACAAACTTTAAGTTCTTTTGCCATTCAAGGAACAACACAGCCAGCCAGCTGACTTCTGCCTGTATCCACAGAGGAGTGTGGTTTGATAAGACATGTACTTATCGACAGTCCACAGCCAGGAATCATACACAGCATGTAGCACTCACCATAACTTAAAGAGATGAAAGAGAGTGAGTCTAACACAGTAACCTACTTAGTTCAGCTCCCTCTGTAGGAGTATATTTGGTTAGCAGATACTATCCATCCATCACACATCCTACAGCAGTCCCCTAACCACCACAGTTCAGGGTGGCATAGCTAGGGCTGTTCCATGTGCAGTACAAACACTTAGCAGCCAGGAATATTTTGTTCTAGGTATGGGGAAAACAGACATCTGGAGAAAGTATTCTGTTATACCGTGATGGCTAAAGCACTCAGCTGAGATTTAGAAGCTCTCTGGTCCTCACTCATTTTTTTATATTTGTATTTATGTATCTTTTAATGTAGTGCTCTAACAGAAGTACAAAGAATACACAGGTCATAACTCACGCAGCTTTGCAAGGAGCATCGCCAACTAAATCTACTACTCTAAATAGTACTATAAGGACAAGCAGGCTGCTGTTTAGATGCCACAGCTTCCTCTGCATTCCAGAAGAAGGAACTGAACCCAGATGCCCTGAGTCACCAACAGTGTGTGCACCTGGTGCTTGGCAGTTTTGTGACAAGACAGCTAAGGCAGCTTGAGAAGCAGGAGGAGTGCAGTGAGTAAGGGAGCCCACAGAAAGCACTACGCTGGTTTAAAAGCCTGATGTACCATTCCAATGTGTACTGCCCTCTTAAGACTATGTAAAAAGAGTGATTAATTTGTCTTGCACTAAGAAGATCCAGATTGGCATTCCCTTATCTTCCAGGAACTGGCTGTTAAAAAACCTGTGCATGAAATATTCTAGGACCCATATATTATGATCATTTTCTTGCAATCACTTGCTTTATTTCATAGAATGACACATTGCAAAGAACCATGATGTGGATGGAAAGGTCAGACTGTGCTGACAGCACAGAGTGGAGGAAACAATAGCTCTGTGCTTTTGAATTATTTTCATGAAATCTAATTTAAATGGTTGAAAGAACAGTGATTTTAATACCATGTTTTATGTGCAGCAATGTGATTTTAAAAATTTTCTTCATTTAGTCACAGACTTATTTGCTATACAATCCAAACTTACACTTAAAAAAATTAGAAATACCATTTTTCTCAGATTTTTCTTAAAAGTTTGCTTCTTGATTCACAAAAGCAAAAGATTTAGATTCATAACCACTCCATTAGATTAGTTTATAGCATATCCTTCATTTTACAATCAAAAACTTGAGGCACAAAAAACCTCACACAGTTATAAAGAAAACAAAAATACAATTATTTTTATGTTCTAAAGGTAGGAAAATTTTTACATATTTTTTTTTCTGAATGCTTGGCATTCACATAATTAAAATACTATTGAATTAACTGGCTGTTGGAGAATTGTGCTTTTGATAACTTATGCCCAGGTATAAAATTGAGTAATAGCATTTAAGTGATTTATTCAGCAAACCAATACAGGGATAGGTGGAATCTAGTTTTGAAAGTTGACATTCAGCATGTCCGATAAATAAAATAATTTCTAAGCTTTCCACGATTTCACATGTAATTAATAAAATGCACTAAATTTTTTTCAGAAACCTTTTTTATAACACAAACATCTTTTATCTCCAAGTTTCTCTCAATTGTGTGCACTGATTATGTAAGACAGGGATTCTTTGAGATAAAACAACATACAATATAATCATACTAATATCTGATTTTAATGCACTTATATAAATGCTTTAGTTTTGACATCAGACCATCGTTTTTTACTGCTTATCTGCTTTACTGCTTTACTGCTTTAAAGCGTATCTGAAGACACATAAAAACTGTGAAACTTTATATACTGTTTTAAGCAGGTCTAGTATAGTCAAAAGGCTTTGCCTATCAGATAATCTACCTTCTTTCACTGCATTCTTTGTATGATTTATAACTATGAACACTCTTTTCAATAAATCATAATTATAAAATATTCTCCTAAAGCCATGCACCTTTCAATAGGACTGATAAAATGCAAAAAAACCTAAACAAACAAACAAAAACAAACAAAAAACCCCATAAGCATTTAATAATTAGGTGGAATTCTCAGCTTATTAAGATTCTAAGTAACAGAAACAGAGGGGAAAATGTAGTAAATCACAACTTATCTACATTTTTGAAATATTATACCCTTATTTCATTAGATAAATATTTGAAACCTGAAAATTTATTTTGGGCAGATATTGATTTTTCTTGTCTTATCTATTCACCATCAAACAGAGAACATTATTAACACCTCCAGCTCTTCCTAGGACAGAAAAAATACATGCCAAGTTGCGTCCCCCAAGAATTTCAACCTGCCAGTTTAGCCTTCTCTATGAAATCAGTCAACCTGTTGAAAAATAAGAGTTATTAAACCACGATTTTAGGAAAAGTTTCTAATTCTGAGGTGATGTTTCTGTGACATCACTTCCCAAGATAACTATTTCTTGTGTCTCACTTCTCTGCTTAAAGATGGAATAATTCTGCAGAGTTACAGCTATAACTGCACAGACACAAATAGTTACAGAGCATAAAAATCCCTTTGAAAAAGGGACAAACCAGCACCTCTGTCCCACCATGATTCACAGGATAAATCTTATTCCATATAGTAGAAATTGTTAATGTACAGGCTGTCTTCACACTGCTGAGCTTTCTATGCCAGTATTAATGAAATCTTTACTGCTTTCAGATTTCTCTGTGCATGTAAGAGCAAGAAACAGTAAACAGCACTGTCTGTTGCAGATTCATGCTAATGTTAAAGGAAGAGACAAAAAAGGAAAAAACATACTTTTGAGCATTAATTCCATCAATGGCCTGGATCATCCTCTCATTCAGTTCCTCCTCAAACCTTCTTTTCTGTGATTTTGTTCTGAAATAAAAAATGTGGAAAGTTAATTTGGAAAATCATTACCTTGATAATAAAAGTTAACTCTAAACAATAGGTTGATAGATGGCATAAACTTATGAAACTGAAAATTTTTTAACATTTGTGCTGCAAATATGATTTCAGGCACAGTGAGCCTCATAAGAAGCTGTTAACAAAACAGCATAAGCTACAGAGTCTGACACACACACGCACACACAAATCTAGAATTTAGCTATAAGGAAGCATTTAAAAACAAACACAAGAAAACATTTTGCAAAAACATCAGATCAAGAAAGTTCAAGAAATTTTCCTTGCAGGAAAGGGAATACACTCCCCTTCATAAAACACCACTTTTTCTTGTAATTATTTTTTAAATCCTTTCCACAATTGCATGATGAGCAATAATGTACTAGTCCACACTATTAGAAATACCATGATAACTCTACTCTTCTTGGAAATGTTTTATTATCTTTAATAAGAAAACTGAGCACTAAGTCTGAAGTCAGTTTCAAACATATGTCATATTTATCTGTTTATAATTTGTAACACAACTGCAATGAAAAAAAAGGATCTTTTCTTTTCACTGAACTCATCATGATACCAACAGAGGATGATCAGAATGGGTTTGTCTTTTCTAGCATATGTTACTGCAAACGTCACCTATCCTTTGAGCAGTTGCACTCTCCTTTGCCATCCATGAAATTGTGTCTGCACCAGCTCAATCCAGGACATCCTTAAAAACCGATTATTTCAAATATTGACAGGCAATGTATCTGCCTTTTGAAAACTTTAATACAATGTTAATAACAGCATTTTGTAAGAAGACAAGAGTCAGATCTGAAATTTGACTCTTTTCTTACCACCATTTTCTTAAGCTACAAATTCAACACCATCAAAGGTAACAAAGATTTTCTTCAACATCAAATTATTGGATTATTTCCCCCAAACTGATACCCTGTTACAGGATTCAAATTCATACAGAAATTATACAAGTGTACTTACAGTAATTTTAAACAACCCAACTGATTTCATGCCTATTCTGAAACTGTTTACAACCTATATGAAAAAATCTGCCTGGGAGAAATAACTAGGCAGATAAGGATACATTACCTAATTACACTTAATCCTTCGGCAGACCCCTAACAAGGCAAGTTTATCGTGTAACTAGTTAAGATCTAAGACTGCCACAAACAGAAGCCTACAGTCAGACTTCAAAACCCACATTTTCATTTTCTAATAAACTAGTTTATCAAATTGCTCATTATCATTTCAGCTCTCTTCTGTGGGAAAGACTAACTAGCTTATCTAGGATCTTAATTATATGCCTCACTACAGACATTAAGACTTCCTTATGGCCTTCTAAAGACTCCTTCCATAATATGGTATTAAGATACATAGTAAAATTTTTACCTTTTGGATCTATTTTGGAGTGGAATTTAGAAACACAAAGTAAAAAAACACTTTAGACTTTTCAAGAATTGCATTATTTGCAAGTGCCACAGTCCAATGATGTTTCTTTTTACCGTCAGGCTGATAGAAATCCTTCTGGTATATCAAAATGTTCAGTTTTAAAACCAGAAACTGTTTCTACTAGTGTCATGCATATTCAGTCAAAAATTTTTCATCTTCTGGACTTTAACAATATTTTAGGTAAACACATAGCTCTCCAGTAACCTGTGATTTATTGAGGAAACATCTACCAGGCACAGAGATGGGAAGGAACAGATAGAATGACTTATCTGCATAATCAAAGACAATAAAACCACAAATAAATAGTTTTAAAGGATTATTATTTAAAAGGGTATTCTTTAAAATCTTTTTATGGTATTTGTGATGTTACTTCTATTTAGTGTTACTTATATGTAGTACCTGAAGTCTTATAAGGCTATTAAAATCAAAATTAACTATTCTAGGTTTCTGAGAGTCATAAGCTTGTTTTTCACACAGATACGTTTTCTTGAATTAAAAATTCTGTGTGTTTTTCAAGAAGTGCTCAAGTCAACTCTGTTTTTATTTCTCAGCATCTTCCCCTAGTCATTGAGGTACCAAACAGGAGAGTGAAAACTTAAAGCTATAGTGATTTTGTAAACTGAGTATCAGGAGCACTATAGGAAGACCCCAAGATATCTTTTGAATGCTTACTACTGCAAACATACTACACACTTTGAAAAAATAAACCACAAGTAAACCCAAAGCAATTAGCAAAATACATAAAATGTATCTTTTTTTAATATATTACTAGCTGTTGTAATACAAACTATTAACAACTATTTTCATCTTCCCTTTTCTTACCCTCTTTGTCTCCTCTCAATTTTCCCACATACAACATTCTTCCCACCGATAAAAGTAACTAGTTTGTTAGGAGAAACAAATAATAGACCATCAGAATACTAATTCAGAATAGCACTATTTATTAGCAGGACATGTATTTGCAATTCATAAGTTACATGTCTGCCAAATCTGTTTGCACAGCTCTTCTCTATGTAAAAGGTATCAGTTTTGGTGAGAAATGGTCCCCAGTATTTGAAAGCATGCCATATATACATATGAATGTAAATGAATGTATTTATATGAATAAGTTATTTTTTTTAGTTAATTTACCTCTCTCTGCAACGCTGAAAGTGATATTGTCCCATGGGAACATCCTGAAAAACAAAGGAGAAAGCCTGTGAACTATAAAAGACTTTGACAACATTAAGTTGCTTTAAAAACAGTGCTGAAAATAGTCAAGTAAGGAGAAGAGTTTCTAATACAATACTTTTAGCATTAGATTAAAACTGTCTGAAAGAAAAATCCAGCAGAGTGAAGATGGAGTGACCTGTAGACAAGCTCATCTATCATTATAAGCACTAAGTAACTACAAGAGTCTGAACCCAAGAATGCTTTGCTTTACTATGAAGTCACTGCTTCAAAATCACTGCTATTTTAATGTAGCCAAAATTCCTTCCAATTGCAGCAAAAAGCAATGCTAAACTTTTTTGAGGAAAACAGATCTGAGTGGCCAAATACAAGCACTGGCCATTATTTTTTAATCATAAGCAACAGCATCCTTGGCAGCCACATTTATTTTATGATTAATAGTGATGGTTGGGTACTTCCTGTAATGAACACATCATAATCCACATTCTGATGCATCATATTTATTGAACAAGATGAATTACATGGCTTAATCATATGTTCTCATATGGAACAACAAAAACTGACTGGAGAAGTTGAAATTAGAATATAGTTCTAATTCATTGTTAGAATTTATTTTTGCGTTTTGTAGAAGTAGAAGATAATATAACACACAAGCTTTGGACTTAGAGCAGTAAAATAATGTTAGAAAAATTAAAAATAAATCTTTTCTGTTCAGTGTAGGAGGTGTAACATTTCACTGATGCACTGTGAAACTCAAGCCATCAGCCATAGTTTTAGAGTACCTTCAAAAGGTAGATGTTACAGTCGGTATGGATTTCATTCCTAGAGAACTCTAGTAAAGTCCACTCTAAGTACTACAGGGATATTCAAACTTCACAACCATTTCTCCAGGTTTGGCCATGTTCCAAATGGAGAATGTGGCTAAATAGACAACAAAACTCAGGGAATGTATCAAAAATGTTCTTTCCCAAAGGGGGCACTAGGTCTTTCCATGAAGTGAACAGCAGCCACTCTACATGCTGTGACTGGGGCTTAAGCTCAGAGGGTCACATTGTTTATTCAGTAAGTACTGTGTCCTCCTTATAACTCAGAGATGCACTTCTAGCAAGACAGGGCTCTTTAGAATTCAATTGAAAGTTCACATGCCAATGGAAAAGCTCCCAGCAACCTCACTGTTTTTATGCTCTGCACAAACACGTGTATCCTCTTCTAGCAGATATAACCAGGTATTTAGCAGTGAGCACCTTTTTCCTTTCAAATATTGCTAAATTGTACGAAATGACATAAGTAGGCCCCTACTGTTGTGCTAATCTTGCCGTTTTCAGTGGTCATGCTGTCCCTGTGGTGCAAGTGTGCAAATGGCTTGGCTGCTCCCCAAGACTCCAGGTACCGGGTCATGCGGACAGATGCTCTCATTTTGGCTCCATCAAGAGTATGTCGAGGTCTAATGTGGTGCTGAGGGCTTCGCTTTTCTCCCTGGTTGACAGAGAATAAAAGGTTATATCAGCCTTGGGGTTTATTACCTTTTGAAGTAGTAATGCATCATCTGGTGTCACATATCTGCATGCTTAGGAATGAAGAGATGCTAAGAACCTGAAATTCTTAATGATACTGCTGGGAAATATCAGAGACTTATTTCTGAAGAGCGGGAAAGATTTGCAATGGAAATATTACATAACTGTAGGCATCAGTAATAGTTCTGATCAATATCTTATGGTAATGAATTATTCAATAAAGAACTATATCTGGCCACAGAAAAGTACTACTAACCTTAGGATTGATTACAAAGTAAGTCTTAACATTATGCTCTTTCAGATATGGGTCCCTCACATCTCCATCCCCATCTTCCACTTTGTATGCTCCATTCAAATGCGCCAAGGTGACTGAGGTGATGTGAACACGGCTGAAATTATATTTTAAAAGAATGACAGAATCACAAATACCAATAAAAAACATAATAGAAACCTGATCAACCCTTTTTACTAGCTTTTGGACACAATTTTTATATACTGATCACTTCATTTACAGTCCCTCTAATCACATTTTTAGAAGTTGTAATGGACGTTATCCTACAAGTTTTAATCGACAAAAAATACTCTATAAATTGCAGGAAATACTGCGTGCCTGTTATGTTGCTGGTTTTTTTAAAGACAGCACCAAGAATTAGTTCAGGCTTCTCCATGAAGTCTGATGGCTGAAGGCATGGTACTTATGTATTTCTCCATGGTCCAAAAATCCACATCTCCACAGGTTAACAGAGTAGCCTCTTACCCTGGCACTCCTCCAGCTTCCATGTGGTTTGCCAAGGTAACATCATGCGACCACACATCATACTGCCACTTCTGTAGACCAATAACACCACAAAGCACATTCCCAGAGTGCACTCCTACACGCATATTAATATCAACTCCAGTTGCATCTCTCACTTTCCTGCAGTGGAGAAGAAAAATCAGTGTTAACATTCATAATAGGGTGTTTGTTTTCTTTTAAATTACCAGACGAATTAGCAGTAACAATAGTGAAAACATTTCTTTCCAGCATTGTTCTGTTAGGATTCTTTTTATATATTACCTCTATATTCGCAACTATTTGCAGGAGATACTAATTTTCAAGTCCATGTTTGAAGTCCCTTCTTTTATACTAATTCAAAATTATTTGGGAGGGCTGAACTAAGCAGTCCTATGGTAGAATGTAGGGACTATTTTTTTCTACATGCAGTCTTTGGTAAGGTATGGCTTTCAGCACAGTGACAGTCCAACACAGATTTTGGAGATCTGGAACTACCTCTACGTACCCTTCTACCTGAAGCCCCTAATATCTACATTAGAGATGTTCTCAAATTTGGCTTCCATCAGATCCTAGCACTCTTTTGTGCCTTCTGTCTCACATGTTAGAGAAACTGCAGAAGATTTTAATCTAGAAGAGTTACTCTGGACCAAATTTAGCCTGAAATTTGAGTTTTCAAGGACTGTATATTTTTCATAGATGTGATTAACTTGCAGGTAGTTGTAGCAACTTTACTTCATGTAAGCAAGAGTTCAGGTCGTTAGGAAAGCAACTGCTTTGTTTATCTGAGCTTTATTCATCAATTATGCTGGACTAATGTATCAAAGACTCATCTTGTCCTGTCTCACACACTTTAATATATTTAACAAGCCATGACCACTTGGTTCCCTGCAACTCGACAGGTTGAAAAGCATAGTTCCTTTTTGGATCAGACCTGCAGGAATGAAATCATACCTAAACAAAAAAAAAATATATTTTTTTGTATTTTGCTTTCAAAGTGGTACAACCATCTCATCCAACAGATTCTTTCACCTTCTTCTGATACAGAGCTCATTTCACACTACCAAATAAAAGACAGCCTTTGAGAATCTGCAGCTGAGAAATCTGTAAATTAGAAAGTCACCAGACAAGGAGGTAGAGTTTGGGCTGACAGAAAACAGATCATACATTCATATGCAAACATATTTTGCCATAACAGATAAGCTCTGTCCTCAAAGCACCTAACTGTGGTGTCCTTCTGTCAATAACAGGTGGTACTGGCATATATGGCTTGATTAGGTGAGCATCCCACCCTTGGGCAAGAAGGCTGCAGGTAATAAGAAACATCGGATTTTTTCCAATACAGAGCAGAGAAGAAAAGTAATTAATCAATGGGACAACTAACATATTTTAATGGAAACAATCCATAGCATAGTGAGGCTGAATTGCTCAAAATGGAGCTACATATCATTAGCAAACAAGACTGAATAGGGCTTTGTACTACAGATCACCTGCTAATGAGGTAGAATTCCTCCTTTTTGCTTCAGAGTCAACTAGAACTGAAACCATATTCAGGTGGTAAAACCTATATAGAACTGTTAATCTAAACAACAGAGTGCTTTATTTTGATAACTTACATAAACATGCATTGACACACTTCCAATAGCAAGAGTATTACGACTTCTAGTTTCACAGGTCACAGAGGTATTTCAGGAGATGCTTCCACACTTAGATGAAGCAATCACAAAACAGTATATGGAGATGATTAATAATCAGTAAGTTTTGTTCACCTGCAGTATGTAACACTTGACATAATATATTTAAAGAATTTTAAAACATGGGGTACAGATTCCTCATTTCATACAGAGATGGAAACGGGCTGTGATAATCAAGCATCTGTTCAGGAGTGTATACATAATAAAATCAGATTAGAATTTGCTTTACAACTAAAAGATAATTTTCGACTCCTTAAGATTGTTCTTACCAAGAAGGATGTCATCATCCAGCACTAACATTGAACATACTTTACAGCAGCTTGAGTAGAAAGTTATTTCAAAGAAAATTGGGCAGTTCTTAAGTGTGTGGTACTGACAGATTGCTCTCCGAGCTTAAATAAAACATTGCATTGTGATGCCTAAAATTTTACTTTCAGTTCTTCCTGATGGGCAATTTATGTCTTGAACTCAGCATTGTTTTTCTGTCAGCCTGATTTTGAGGTCAACTCAAACAAAAAAAGGAGGAGGATTGAGAACTTAGGGACAGAAACTCTTTTACGTATTGCTCTAGTGAAGGGATGTCAGCTTTCCTAATACGTTAAAAAAGCAATTAGTTTAATTACAGTAATCTTTTATTATATCTAAGTGAAAAAAGAGAAAGGGTCTGGCAGTACCATGACTCTGAAAAAAGTAAAGCCTCGTAAGTGACATCTGTTGGGATATTTACCATCTTGTAAGCACCGAATCACAGAATAACTGATGTCAGAAGAGACCTCTGGAGATTCCCTGGTCCAGGTTCTGCTCAGAAGAGGACCACCTAGGGCAGGTTGCTTAGAGCTGTAGGCTGGAAAATTTGCAACATCCTCATGTGAGCTGTGCCTATGCTCAGTCACCCTCACAGTGACAAAAGTGTGTACTGATGTTAAAGGGAAACCTCATGTGTTTCGGTTTGTGCCCATCCCCTCTTGTCCAGTCACTGGACACCACCAAAAAAAGTCTGGCTCTGTCTTCTTTGCACTCTCCCTTCAGGTACTTAAATGCATCCATGAGATTTCCCCCCCTCAGCTTTCTCTTCTCCAAGTTGAACAGTCCCAGGTCTCTTAGCCTTTCCCCATATACAGAATGCTCCTGGTTTCCAGTAGAGTGACATGATGGACTGGCACAACCCAGCTCCTTAGAACATTTCTTTGCTGAGGCTGTAATCAAGATTACCATGCTGGACCTTGTAATGAAACACACCAATTACTGCACGTCTGAATGTTTCAACCAGCAGCACATTGACTGATAGAAAAGAGAACTTTTTTTGTTGAATGTTTAACAAAAAGTTCAGCACTTACTTAATGGCTTCACACATGTCCAGTCCCATTTTCACACAATTCTTGGCATGATTTTGAAGAGATATAGGTAGTCCAGAAACACAGTAATAGCAGTCACCTAGGATTTTAATTCTCATACATTCATTTTCCTGGAGGAAAAAGGAAGGTAAGATCACTGAATCACAGAATTGTCACAGTTGGAAAAGACCCCTAAGATCATCGCATCCAACTATCAACATTCCTTCCCCCCTAATAAAATAAATATCAATATTTGTATCACCATGATCACTTTCAGCTTGAATTACATAAACGAAGTGTTACTGTTAAAATGACTGCCCTAAATGATATTAGCAAAATCAATCTACTTAAGCTTCTTTCAGTAGAAAAGGATTTGACTTGCTAAAAAAGAAGTGAGAAATACTGTCAGAGAAATTTGTATGGATGATTCCTCCATCTGTTATGCCTTTAATAGGCAAAACCAGGAAGAAAGTAAACGGCAAACATATATATATATATATATATATATATGCATAGTGGTTCACACTTTAGTGTAAATAACTGAACTAAAGTATTATGAGCATTATGTACTCAATCTAAATAAAATCTTTTTGTTCTAAATCTGAAATCAAAATACCTGGCTTTCCAGATTTTTATCTTTGAAGATATACTGTGCAATTCTTCATGAAACTAGCAATCACAACCATATTTCTACCTTTTCTACTCTAAGGCAATATAAAGGTTTTCATTTTTTAAAATCAATACTGGACAGTAGTTTTTGAACTGGTAAATTACACACAAAATTTTTATCTGTTTTAGAGTTTCTGTTTTCACCTTTACACATAGTATAAAGTTTGATACAATTTTTATTAAAAGACATCTAAATAAACAGAAGGAAATATTTGCACTATATTTGAAACTTTTCTTGAGTCATCAAGAGGTTATGGTGAGTAATTGAAATTGCTTAATCAACACTGTCTCCCCTATCCTCCATTCTCTTAAATGCTTTTCCACAGATCAGAAAACTGACTGCATCAGTTTTCTATTTTGAGATTCTTAATCCTTGTGCCTATAAAAAATCCATTTAAATAAATGGTCACCTTCCATTCTGCTTTATAGAGCTCCATAAATTCTCTCTATTGGTCCTATTAGAGCTATCTTGGGTTTCCCAGATTGTCACACTCATAGAAAAACCAGTTCCACTGGGACCAGAGCCAGATTTTTTCTTCACACATTTCAAATCTAGTCTTCCTGCCAAAGCCTCAGAAGTGCTGTCTGAAGGTAGAAGAGTCCCCAGAAAGAATATTTTAAAGGCAAATTATTTATTTAAACTAACTGTAACAGCCCAGCAAAAACCCACCTTTGCAATCTGATCAAATTTGCCAAACAGCTCGTTCAGCATGTGCACCAGTTCCCCTGGTGAGCAGTCACTGGCCAGGCGAGTGAACCCCACAATGTCAGCATACAAGATGCTACAACAGAAATGAACAGAAACTTGGTCACTTTTTCCTTCTGCAGAACACAGATTTATCAATCAAGAGCAAAACCTGAAAGGAGGCATTCTGGATTTCACAGGTATGCCCCTATGCTAAATGGCCACTTCTAAATGTAGAGCAATAAATAGAACTATATTTATAGGCAAACCTATATTTACCTTTACAGGTGTTATGTATATATGTAATGTATACCTATTTTTACCTTCACAGGTATTACCTATACAGGAACACCTGTATATATATAGGTCCTTATAGGCATTCTATACCTGTATTTGCTACGGTATATTAAAAACATTTTTTCCCTGCTCACAAATCAGTGATATAATAATGGCAATTATTTCAATAAACATGTCTGGTATCAGAAATTCCTTGGTAGTTTTTCATTGTTGTAGATCTTTTCTATCTACATGTACCTGTCAATGATTTACAGCATCAAAGTCTTTCTTCACTTGTTAGTCAGGCTATCAAATTCCAGTTTGATTGATAAAATATTCAAAACATACACTATGTTTCTATCCACCAAGAAAACTTGACAAATTCATAGAATCAGTCAAGGAAAAGATACTTGTGCTTGCAAACGAAAATAAACTTTCTCAAGTCCTGTAATACTTGTTTTAAAAAATTAATTTCTAAGAATGCCATTCAAATTAACTTTTCCAATAAAAAAAATAAATAAACAAAACAAAACAAAATCAGCAGGTGAAAACACTGGTAAAGATTAAAAGATATTTTAAATAAGTATGAACTATTTTTCCAACTTCTAGAAATCACTAATTAATAAATAATTAAATTTGTCAACTGAATATTTAATCTCAGCTATTGTGTAAAATAAATACATGAAACAGATGAATCTGTTTACACTACACAAAACCTGAGAAATATGTCCAGTTAAGAAAATTACAGTCAGAATAATATAATTGGCAAAAATTATATTTTTGACTAGTACACATGAAAGTGAGCTGTGGTACTTCAACCTGAAAAAATCAAGAGATTCTGAAGAAAGCCTGTTGATTCATGGCTTTTTCTTAAAACCCTCTTTTTATTATCAGCTTTTTTTGCTCTTCTGGAGCATAGAATTATCAGCATTTGATCAAATTAATGGATATTAAATATTCAGATGTTCAAAAACGTATTAGAACAACTATTTCCTTAACTGCAAAATTGAAAGTGTTTGTTGATAAGAGTTGTTGGTATATTTTATCATAGTACAATACCTTACATTGGTGTGCCTCTTGACATACAAATTGTGGAAGTTATTGGTGTTTTCCAGCTGGCCTGCCTTGGGACCTTGTAACCTCTGAATGATCTCTGCTTTCATTTCCATGGCAATGTGAGCAGGCAGTAAGGAAAGCAGAAGACGCTCCTAAAATTTAAAAACACATGTCCATACTTCTTTAAGAGTGAAGTTAGCACAGAAGCAAGATTGTACAGAGCATATGCTATTGTCAACACCCTAAAACATTTCAGTGTGACTTGCACTCAGGCATTTTCCTGGTATGGCCTCCAAAATCAATTTGTTTGTTGCAGAACTTGACAGAGATACACACACATTTCCCAGTAATATCTAACTTCTTCAAGAAGAAGCTTAAGCTAAACTCATCATCAGAAGTTATGTGCAGTAATCTATTCAATATCTGAGTAGATGCAGGAAATACAGACAGGCAAGGAAAGAAACACCTTCAAGGACTGTTCAGAGGACTTCAGGGAAATGTTAGTCAATTCAGACAAGAGTAGGCTAAGTAATTTTTGTTTTTAAATGTATTTTAAACACATTGAAATACATTTTTAAAGCATTTTAAATGTTCGGCCACAGTTCTGGCAGTTGTTTGAGTGAAAGCAAAGAGATAAAACCAGGATACAGAACATACTGAAAACGTTGGTCTTTTCCTCCAGACTATTTTCATATTTACTTTCTCCTTACTTTAATATGAGATTTGACAATTTTTTAATTTTTTTTTTAAATATTAACTCAAAATGAAAATGAGTTTCTTTTTTTTTTTAAGTGCACATTTTCCCTTATATTATCTTGGTCTTACACTCATGGTCTTCTTGTGAAGCTCTCTTACAGCAGTACAATACAATTTTGCCTATTTTGCAAAAAAAAAACTAAACCAACAAGAGAATAGCTAGAACTCTGCAAATAAAACCTTCCTTCTTTGATTATACTTTGTCTCAAAATCAAACAAGAATCTCCCACTTTTGCATAACGAAGAGGCTAATGCTGGCCAAGCACAAAAACCAGAACCCTGAACCAGTGAGGAGGAGAAAGGCAGCCGAAAAACCCATGACAAAGCCATCAGAGAGAAACAGCAATAACCAGAAAAGACAACAATCTCACAATGTGCATGATCTGCAGGTGTTACTCATAGTGATGCACTCTCTTTGTTTCTCATTATGGTTTTGCAGAGTTTGCAATTCTATTCATGAGGGTACCAGAAGAAGTGTAACCATTAATCCAATGCTCTGCCTGGGATAATTATTCCTGTTCAGGTCTAATGACCTTGAGTAGAACATGGCAATAACAGGGCTATAGACTCTGATATTTGCAGCTACTGTGGTCATCTATCTCTGTAATGTATAATGAAGACTTCCCATTCCCCATAGTATTTATGTACCTGCAAGCATAACAGTAACTTTAATGACTTCCTACACACACTTCGTAAAAAAACGCTCTGTTTTGATGAATCAAGACAGAATTTTGCTTTGTTACTAAGTAAAATTGAACTTCTTTTTTTCTTTTTTTTTTTTTTTTTTGTTCACATTGGTGAGATCTAAACATAATTTTGATTCCTATATTTCTGAACTNCAGAAGAGACCTCTGGAGATTCCCTGGTCCAGGTTCTGCTCAGAAGAGGACCACCTAGGGCAGGTTGCTTAGAGCTGTAGGCTGGAAAATTTGCAACATCCTCATGTGAGCTGTGGTACTTCAACCTGAAAAAATCAAGAGTTTCTGAAGAAAGCCTGTTGATTCATGGCTTTTTCTTAAAACCCTCTTTTTATTATCAGCTTTTTTTGCTCTTCTGGAGCATAGAATTATCAACATTTGATCAAATTAATGGATATTAAATATTCAGATGTTCAAAAACGTATTAGAACAACTATTTCCTTAACTGCAAAATTGAAAGTGTTTGTTGATAAGAGTTGTTGGTATATTTTATCATAGTACAATACCTTACATTGGTGTGCCTCTTGACATACAAATTGTGGAAGTTATTGGTGTTTTCCAGCTGGCCTGCCTTGGGACCTTGTAACCTCTGAATGATCTCTGCTTTCATTTCCATGGCAATGTGAGCAGGCAGTAAGGAAAGCAGAAGACGCTCCTAAAATTTAAAAACACATGTCCATACTTCTTTAAGAGTGAAGTTAGCACAGAAGCAAGATTGTACAGAGCATATGCTATTGTCAACACCCTAAAACATTTCAGTGTGACTTGCACTCAGGCATTTTCCTGGTATGGCCTCCAAAATCAATTTGTTTGTTGCAGAACTTGACAGAGATACACACACATTTCCCAGTAATATCTAACTTCTTCAAGAAGAAGCTTAAGCTAAACTCATCATCAGAAGTTATGTGCAGTAATCTATTCAATATCCAAGTAGATGCAAGTAATACAGACAGGCAAGGAAAGAAAGACCTTCAAGGACTGTTCAGAGGACTTCAAGGAAATGTTAGTCAATTCAGACAAGAGTAGGCTAAGTAATTTTTTTTAAATGTATTTTAAACACATTGAAATACATTTTTAAAGCATTTTAAATGTCTGGTCATAGTTCTAGCAGTTGTTTGAGTGAAAGCAAAAAGATAAAACCAGGATACAGAACATACTGAAAACGTTGGACTTTTCCAGTTTTTTTTTTTTTTTTTTTTTTTTTTTTTTTTTTTTTTTTTCTTTTTTTTTAATATTAACTCAAAATGAAAATGAGTTTCTTTTTTTTTTTAAGTGCACATTTTCCCTTATATTATCTTGGTCTGACACTCATGGTCTTCTTGTGAAGCTCTCTTACAGCAGTACAATACAGTTTTGCCTGTTTTGCCTGTGACAGCTTTTCACTGGGTTCCTACTTCTCTGGAAAACTAAACCAACAAGAGAATAGCTAGAACTCTGCAAATAAAACCTTCCTTCTTTGATCACACTCTGCCTCAAAATCAAACAAGAATCTCCCACTTTTGCATAATGAAGAGGCTAATGCTGGCCAAGCACAAAAACCAGAACCCTGAACCAGTGAGGAGGAGGAAGGCAGCCGAAAAGCCCATGACAAAGTCATCAGAGAGAAACAGCAATAACCAGAAAAGACAACAATCTCACAATGTGCATGATCTGCAGGTGTTACTCATAGTGATGCACTCTCTTTGTTTCTCATTATGGTTTTGCAGAGTTTGCAATTCTATTCATGAGGGTACCAGAAGAAGTGTAACCATTAATCCAATGCTCTGCCTGGGATAATTATTCCTGTTCAGGTCTAATGACCTTGAGTAGAACATGGCAATAACAGGGCTATAGACTCTGATATTTGCAGCTACTGTGGTCATCTATCTCTGTAATGTATAATGAAGACTTCCCATTCCCCATAGTATTTATGTACCTGCAAGCATAACAGTAACTTTAATGACTTCCTACACACACTTCGTAAAAAAACGCTCTGTTTTGATGAATCAAGACAGAATTTTGCTTTGTTACTAAGTAAAATTGAACTTCTTTTTTTCTTTTTTTTTTTTGTTTGTTCACATTGGTGAGATCTAAACATAATTTTGATTCCTATATTTCTGAACTGGCCTTTGTTTTGCATGCTAAGATATATCACTTAAAGAGTAAGACAAGTTATGAAATAGATGTCCAAGGTGAAGAATATCTGTTGCTAGCCTGACTGAAGGAGGCAAGAATAAAAGATGTACTGTTTTCTTCCTGCAAGTAACACAGATGTGACACATTGTAATTGAGGAGGATATATACAGTTGACTTTTCATCAAAATGTCAATGTGGCTTTATTTCTGAGATGCAAGATTAATTTAGTACCTTTCAGCATTTTAGCAAGTATACATCCAAGAGGCTGATGTATTTTCATTTCTAATGTAGTTCACCGGTCCTTGGTGGAAGTATTTTGCTAACTTATAAAGAATGCCTGAAAAAAATGGATTTTTTTTTTCCCTAAACAAAGCTTACTCTTACAAATTGTTTTTTATCTAACAGACAGCTGCTCTTTTTTGATGTACAGGATAGGTCATCACTTGCTAATAATTACCATTAAATAGTTGAGAAACAGGTCAGTGCTATTAGCTCCAATTTTACAACACTGTGCTCCTGTTGTATCAGGGATAGTAAATACAAGCCAGCTCACTATCTTCCTATGACTCAGTTACAATTCCAGACATGCAGTGAGGCAGCCAATCAGCATCCAGGTTACTGCGTAAGTCTTTGAAGCCCAGAGAGGGTAGCAAAAGATTAAATAGAAAAGCAAAAGTTTTCAAGAAAGCAATAGAAAGAGTTTTCATAGGCAGCAGTGTAAAGTCAACTACAAGTTAAAGAATCATAAGAGGAAAGCAAAAACAGAATGGCCTAATTTTTTAAAGAACAACAGGAGAGACAGGACACTTCCCTTCCTTTTTCTCTCTAGGCAAGACCACTTAGCCATTCTGCTTAAATGTCCTAGTAAAGCTGTCACCACACCAGAACTTCCCTCCAGAGAGGTGTTTTGTTTCTCCATCTCTACTAGCCAAAAATACGGTTCCAAACAGAGATGTCTTTACAAAACTTTAGAAAACTGCAACTGCAACTTTGCACACTCCAAAATACGCCACCATGCCCAGCTCAGCTATACCTAAACACTTCAGTCATCTTCTCCATCATGCAGGCTGCAAATGCTCACATCTCAGTTCTGAGGTTACCACTTCTGTGATAATGTGTTATCAAGTCAAATGTTATATTTCACACAGCCAAATAATAAGCTGAATCTCATCTAGTTCCAAAGATCGTGGCTGTGCTGGTCAGCTAGCCAAATACAAAATGGTTACAAATGCATTTTTCTCTCTGTTTCTGCTAAAAGATATGCCAAGAATTTGAGATCACCTCTTTCTTTATGTTTGCCATCTCTGGTGGCTAACAAGAGCATAGTGGAACGATCAAAACCAATTACTAATCAGACTGTAGTGCCTGATGTTGTACACTGCAGTTTGTGGAGACTGGAACACCGTGAGGAGCATAGCAAATCATGACTGATGCTTATCATGGCTTTTTCTTCGAGAATACATTCTGTACTATTGTCTCAATAACACAGATAACTTACACATCAAAACCTAGATCAACAGGCATACAAGACACTGACTTTGAGGCAAAATACTTGTCTGTTTGTAGAAGCCATTCTCAGAGCTATAATCTCTAAGAAAAAAGCTGAAGAAATTCTGAATGCAGCATTTAAAAGTCTTGAGAATAATAATAACACTACCCCTTTTTGGTGAAATAGAAACTGCAGCGCTATGGCAGTAGTGAAAATCCTCTCACAAATGTCTTTCCCTAAAATATTACTAACATGACCTGACAGGCAGTACATGTATTTCATGCACACAAGACTACTTCCTGAGTGTTGATGTTCTCTGGGACTGTGCTTTCACTTCACACTCAGATCACTTATAGATGAGATCCTAAAGTCCTAGGGCTAAAAGACAGAGCACACAATCCATACTGAAGACAACATTATAGCATCTTTCAGTACCATTGGTTTAATTGCTCCTCTTAGAGGGTGTCCATCAGGATCCCAGAAGATGGCTAGCAAGAAACAATTCTCCCTGAATCCTCTATGGGTTTTTAGTTACATGTGTCAAATGAGTGTTCTTGAGTCCCTGCTCTCTAAAACTAACTCACACATGCACATTGATTTACTTGTCAAAATTTTCCCCAAATTGTACAGATTACCTTAGCAGTCATTGTCAGTTACTCATCACTCCCCTGAAGCCTGAAAAAAGATTTTTGTTTTGCTAGAGTAAAAGATCATAGGGCTGGGTGAGTTTTTGCAAGGTGACAACTGCATTTGCAATACTTTGCACAATGGAGGTTACACTGCTGCTATGCAGTATGCAAGCAAACTGTCCTCAAATGCTTGGTAAATTACACTTTCTTAAGTGCGTATTTCACAAATCAAACTTTTCTTGGCCTGTGGCAATAATGATTTATTTACTTGCTCGTTCCTGTTTTGTTAAGCAAAGTACCAGTTCTGATTTGCTCATTTGTAAAAGATGACATGACTATCAGCTCTTCTCTTTACAGACACATAAATAATTCTAAGAGTTTATAGATTTAAAGGCCAAATACTTTTCCATCTACTTTGATCTCTTGAATAATATAGACAACAGATGTCATAGTGGAGAGAAAGGGCAGTCTGATAGTGTTCATTATGTTAAAACAAGCCCATCACTTGAGTCTCAATGGGGAGAAACTATCCTCCAAGGCAATTCAGAGATTTAAATATGGAACTCCTGTAGAGGGTGAGTGTCTAGCTTGGTCTCATCTATGGAAGGACCTGTGGGTCCAAATTTTATTCTTACCGGAAGAAATGTCCACTTTTGTTGCTGAGATTCTTGTGTTGAAGAAGGCTGCAGAAAAACTACATATGTTTATATCGATGAAATGATATAGGGACATTTTTGTCCCTATAATCCCATACAGGATTTTTATTTTGCTGTTTTTGCTATAAACTTGTGGTTAGTAGGGCCTTTATGCCATAGTTGATATCTTTTCTGATGACAGAATGATGAACCCTCATCTGTTCATTAACAGCCCCCTAAAGGGCTCCCCATTGCTAGCAACATTTAAACATTCATCTATGCTTCTTGTTCTTTTTCCTGTGCAAAATGATTTTTTTTCCCAACTCCTCCACACACAGCAGCGTATGACTTTATATCTACATGATCCTGTAGGCTGACAACACCAGGACACAACATCAAAGCCAGAAAATCAATACACACAAGCAGAATTAGAGCATCAACCTCTCAGTCCTTGATGCTTCCTCTGCCTCAGGACAGGAAGTCCCTCATGGCATTGTTTTTGAAAGACAAGCCACAGGTGTCTGGGAGCACCATGAGACAGTTTATCCAGCCGGAAAGGGAACCCCGAGTAGGTGCTGCCAGGGGCAAGCATCCAGCCCCATGGACCTGGTGAGTGGAGAAGACCCAGGGTGGGCCTGGCCAAGGTTCCAAGTCACGAGCCCAGCTCATGGTAATGAGACACATCCACAGGGGAGCCAGGGGACTCTGCCAGGTCCAGGGTGAGGTTCAGAGATTTCAGGGAAGTCAGTCGCAGGTCAGGGACAAGGTACCAGGGATGGATCCAGGCGCTGGTGGCCAGGCACGGGCATGGTGGCAGTTTCAGAGTAGCTAAGGCCAGTCCAAATGGCAGAGCCACAGCTGAAAATCAGCTCTCACCAGAGAAGCTGGATGGGGATTTGCTCTCTGCAGTGCTCCCTGGGAGTGGCTGCCCTCCCTGCGCTGGCCCTTGGCTCCAACCAAGGAAGGGCCAATGATGTGGCCTTGAAATCGTTCTGCAATGGCAAAACATCAGTGGCATGACTTGCTTACTTAGAAAGAATTGTAAAAGCCACCCAGGCTTTTGGCAGAAATACATGTATTGGTTTTAAGGCTAAATGTGCACCATACTGCACCCTTAGAGTGCCCAGCTCACTTGCTGCTGAAGCAAATCTAGCTGGTCACCTTCATCTTGGAACAACACTAAAGCTACCTGGAAGCACTGCTTTGCTGCAATTTTGGCGTATGGGTCTGAAAGCTCATTTAAACTCACAGGCTCACCACATATTTGGCAAACACAAATTCTTACAAGGAGCTTAGGGGATGTTTAATGTTTTGCATAGATTACAGTTTGCATATGCAGGCCGTCGTTTAATATGTTGATGAGGAGAGTTTTATGTTATTTTTTCACTATGGTTTTCCACAAAACCATACACAGCTCTTTCTTCATGTGTTTTCCTTCTTCTAAATGATCTGCGGGACATGTCAGGGAAGTTATTCCAGTAGAGCTTGAAAGGTATCTGTGCCACCCTTTCTCCAAAGACAAAGGTTACTTGTTCAGCTGCCGAGTTTCAAGTCAAGATTCGTGGCTGAAAGCACCAAATACAAAGCAAAATCAAGGGCTTTTCTAAGCCACAGCACTGCACATAAACTAAAGGATCATGTCAGAGGCACCTTGACAGCATAGCTTCTCTGTGCTCTTCTAGTTAGCCTGAAACTGGTTGTTTTTTTGTCAGACTTTGCTCATGTTTTAGCTGTCTGCTTACAGCATACCAACTAAGCATAAAGAGATGGATTTTTTTCTGTATTTCACCGGTAATTTTCCTGTATTTTATCTCATACCATACAGATACCACACATTTGTGTGATCAAATCACAAACACTTCAAAGTGTGTCAGAGCATTCAGAAGCAGAGTAAGACAGCAATAAAAATAAATCAAAGCTCTCAGTCTCTGCTCTGGCTTAGTCAAGAGCAGAGGTAGGTAACTATAGGTTTAGCCCACATAAAAGCCTTTTTAAATGGAGAGAGCGAAGTTTATTCAAGTTAATTCAAGAAATTTATTTACTCCATATATAAATGAAAAGTGAACCTACAATAAAGATCTGTCCTACTTCTTCTGAAGCAGCAATGATAAATTTTAATGATGGAAGCAGTATATTTTAACACCTTTTTCTCTGAGAAGCAATAAGCATCACCATTCACTCAGCAGCTCACTTCCTAGCCTTAAAGACAGATGAAGATGACTCAACCTAGGTAGAAATCAAAGCACAGGCAGGTGTCTGGAGGGTGAATGCTGTTACTGTATTCATAAGCAGGCTGTTTTTTTCCTTGCAATGGTCTAAATAAAATGGAACCTGAATAATTTGCATTATATCTCTATTTTGGGAATGAAAGTTTCTCTTCTGCTTATTTGCATAATTTGTATCTTGTAGAAACCTCTTCGTTGTTCTTTAGTGATTATATTCACTAACTACCAACTACAGAAGGTTTTAAGTGAAATAATTTGCTGCAACTGGAAAACTCTGAAGAGTTTTGAAAACCAGTTCTCTTTATTTGGAGGAACTTGGTCAGAAAAAAACAATAACATACGGTATGGCAGATACACCATAATCTATTAAGGAGCACTTATTATTAGGTCTAACTTCACAAAACAAAATTTAGCACAAATCATATAGCAAGGGTTAAAGCTTTCAGAATTACTTTGCTTTTATTTTTGAAAACTCCTAAACGCTATTTTCCATGTTACCCTATGTACAATTTCCAGTGTTTTCCATGTTAGGTTTAGGCATATAAGGATGCAGATAGAAATTCAATCTTAATCCACAGAAAGGTTTGCGGTGGTAACTACCAGACTTTCAAGTTCATTGTCACCTAGTGAAAGCAGATACCAAGAGGTCAAGCGCCAAGTTTGTCTGTGCAATGCAGAGAGAAAATCAGAATCCTAAAACTATGACAAAGAAAAATTAGAGCTGAATGGGGAGGCCGCTTAAATAGGAAACCCCCAGAAAAAGTTTGATTCTGTATGCAGAGCTGCCAGGTGGTTAGCTCCACTCTGCAAGAAGGCACCTTATTTTGCTCAGGAGTCTGTTGTGGGCAAAGCAGTCTAGAGTCAGGGAATTTTAATTGAATTATTTATTGCAAACAAAAATAAGCCTCTCATTGCTGATGTCAGTTTTGAAAAAAATAAAAAAATAAAAAAATATGCACTGAGAAATCTATCCTTCACACTTCCCAATCCCCATTTTCCTTATATTTTTTTATGAATTATACTCAGTCCGTCAAAATGCCTGTGATGAGAGAGGTGGTGTAGGTGATATATATGATTTTCTGCCACTCTGCTTAACCACTTCTGCTGCTCTATGCTTAGTGGTTTCTGCTGCCCTCCTCCACATTGTCCTGCCCCCAGCCTGGAATGCTGATGGGATGCAGAACCTTTAGGTGTGTCCCTGCTCCAAAGCAGGTTGCCCATACGTCACAAAGTGTAGGCATTCTCTTTTGATGCAGTGTCTCCCATATCCAGCAGATTGTTTCCATCTTCCCAAGAGCTGCCTGTTTTTTTCTGAACCCTGTTTAGGCAGGGGCACTGTAGGCCTCTGATTAGATTACATTTTGATGTTCCATGTGTAAGCTTTTGTACACAAAGCATTTTTTTCCATGGTTGTTTTCATGTGCCCCAACATAGGCTAGAGGCCATTTTTATGTCTTAGCAGGAGATCCAGGAGTCAGGCAATTCAGTCAATGTTCAAAACATTCCTCTGCCACAAGAGACCTCATCTCTCTTTCTGTCCCAAAGGAAAAATGCTTATCAGTAAGTATGAAGTTATTTTGGATGTAGAGCTCTAGCACTCATTCTTTCAGGTGAAGCTAATCCACCCCAAAATGAAACAATTTAGCAACCACTGAGGCATGCACTAGATTTCCCTTCTCAGCAACACTCCAGGTGAATTATCTAATCCCCAGGCTCCTGCACAAGGGCTTCTGTGCTCACCCTTTCACTCTCATAGGAAGCACAATCCAGGATTAGGGACTGGTCCAGACTCCTGCTATCTATAAGACTCACATCTTGAGGGGGTTATATAACTCTAATTCTTACCAACTGCATGTTTTATTTCTTTTGCTTCAGCATCGCAGTGATGCTAGCACATTGGTACACATGAATATGAATTAAATATTCTATAAAAACAAATGCCGAAGCTGCAGTTAATTGATTTTGACAGCATTATTTTTAATGGTAAGTATGACATGGATGAATTAAGTCTATTCTATGAGTACCACACTTAAATAGATTCCAAGTTTCTGATAAATTTGAAATGGTGTGTGACTTCTTTACCGAAAAACCTTTTCTATAGTTTCCAGCATACACCCTAACTATACCTCATGCCTTTATTTAATTTGATGAATTCTGAAACTCCACATTTTAAATATGGATTAACACATCTATCCATCACAAAAAACATGTTGATGTTGAGGACTGTGTTGCTGTTCCAGGAGATAAACTAGAAGGTAATTTTGAAGACACCGCCTTTTCTGACTATATATAACAGGTGATGAAATATCACCATGTCATTCATGTCCTCATCTTCTGCATTCTTCAGAAGCAGCACATTGGAAGGGTGACTCCCTTGATGTACTGTTGCCATTCAAGCGGTGCAGAAACCCAACAGCTTTGTAATACAGTACTACTATGTTTCTGATGCCAGTGCAGAAGAAGGGAGTAAAGAAACAAAATATGGCCCGGAAGGAATTGGAAGTCATGCTTCTTCAGTGTATTACAGGAGACAGAAAGGAAAACTGTCTATAGCAGCTATCCAGATTATCTTTTTTTTTTTTTTTTTTTTTTTTTTTTTTTTTTTTTTTTTTTTTTTATGGTCAACAAGAAATCATGAGGCTGTAACAAAAGCTGGGGCAGAAGCTACACTGCAAAATGGAGCAGTATAGTTGTTATTTTCAAACACTAGCCAGAAATATTTTTATAAAAAAGGAAAACACCTGCTGTTATTTTGAAATTAACAATTGGCCCTACCCTCAATATCCATGTTATTTCATAAACAAACATATCTGGTTACAGTAAAGCAAGAAGAAAACCCCAGCAAACCTGCACCTGATGAATTCCAGTAAAATTACTCTTTCAGTACTCTTTTCATCTTCTATAAATGTACATAAACTACCATCTGTATACTTGCATACTCAGGCTTTATTTTATACATGAATAGAGATCTAAAAATATCTTGCATAACAAATCAAGTTTATTTACAGATTTACTTTGAGTAGCATAAAGCTCACTGTAAAAGCTGACAAATCACCACACTACGGTGTACGATGCAACGCTAAAGCACTTTCATGAATAATACTCCCTAGATTGGTGGAACATTTTCCAACAACAAATTATTGCTTCTGAGACTTGGGTTTTATATTTGTTCAGCAACTTCCACTATAATCTTTGCTTTTTGGAGCAATGCAGAAAGCAATCAGAGCATAAAAGAAAATTCAAGAGACATAAGTGGGGTATTTTTGTTAATACATTAAAAAATATTCTTGACAACTGATCAAATAAAAATATTTGATCATGCAAAGAAATTTTTCCTGTCCCATGACTGCTTACTTCCTTCAAGACCCTTTTGTGAGGGAGCTTGCCTTCCAGAAATCCAACCCAACCCATACCAGGTGAATCATTCTCACTCACAGGAGCTCTGAAATCTTCAGGGAATTCTTAGGTTTTTTTCTCTACAAAAACTGTCTTGACTCTTCTTCCATACCTCACCCTCACCCAAACGTTCACTGATCTTACATTGCACTTCCACTAATAGTTCTAAAACAGAAAAAGGGTTTCTAAGAGTGTAGTCCTCTTGTCTCTCTTGGAGCTCTGCCAAAACTGGCACCAGAGTTTCCTCCCTTCTCTCCTGAAATGTAAGCACAACTCCTGGCGTGAGACTCTGCACAAGAAGTAGCAGCAGCTTTCAGAAGTTTCATTTCTAATTTTCTTTAGATCCCTCTGCTGAATACGCAGATATGAGGATTTATTACTGCTTATTTTATTTAGTCTGTCTATTCCTTGACCTCTCCTCCTCACACTTCACCTTGAGATAAATGCTGTTATGAGCAATCCATCAATGTAGGAAACTCCTTTTTTTCCACAATGAATGCAGAAACATTAAAAAAAAAATTCAATAGATCTTCTATGGGGAATCAAATGGCATAGTTCCTTCATATCAACTTTCTCTTGAAAAGACAAATCCGTTCATTACTGCACAGTTAAAAAACTACATTGTTTCTTTCTGATTTTTGTTAAATTTACAGTAACATTTTTAATTTCAAGGCTAATTTAAATTGCCAAAAGATTTTTTTTCTTTATCCCCTTTCATCTAAGCAAAATTTCTGATGCCCTTGCAGTTATCTAAAATCATTCTATTACCAATTTGCATTCATGATAACAAGGTATTAAATATTAAGAATGAATTAAACTAATGCCCTTCCATTCCTTTCTTTTTTCCTTTTCTTTATTCTTGTGATTGAGAACAAATAGCTGGTTTAGAATCAACTAAATTAATACTTTCCTTTCAGTGGTGGAGGAGAAGTAGCTTTCTTATGATTGATTTTTAACATTTTAACATACTTCCAATATGACAAAGCGGGCAAGTTAGTCTAGTCCTTTAAAACTTTTACTATTTCTTTTTATATGCACTTACACTCTGTATCAGCAGCTACTTGAATTAATCTGCTATGACTTACAAGAGAGGGTAATTTAAGTGTGTTTAAGGCATGACTAGAAATACCTTTCTGAACAAGTCCCTAACTTTGTTCTATTTGTGATCTATAAAATTAAGTATTGTATACCATTTTACAAGTTTAAAGGGCACTGATATGACAAAACAGCTTAAATTTGTATTTTTTTAAACTTCTTAAAGCTGAAGAATTGTTTTAAAGCTGAGAATCTATATAATGAAATCAAAACGAAATCAAAACACAAATTACCAAAACACCTCAGCTCTACAGTGGAAAAGCTAAAATTTTCAGCATTTTCTGAATGAGGAAATCTTATGACCTGTCTGAGCATTGCCCTTCACAGAGGTATGGGGCACAAGACAGACGTGACATTGTCGCAATGGGGAGAGAATGACAACACTGCACCAGATACAGATTCCAGAAAGCAAGGGGTACAGTGGGGTTACAGCAGCCCTTGCAATGTGATTTGCTAATTGTGCATCTTTCTAAACAGTGCATCTTTCACTCAGGGTTAAATGATCTTGCATCCATTTTAACAGAGGCAGTGACTCAGAAGTAGCTGTCTCTGCACTCACCCTGCAGCTGACGCCAGAGTATTCCCAATGCCAGATGTACCTCACAAAATAAAAATCTCTTTAGAAGGCAATTTTTATTTTTTTTTTTTTTACCATGTGGGGCTTTCAGACTGAGAAACTGATTCATTTATTAAGGCTGGGCTAAGCACTTGACCAACTCAAGCACATGTTTCCATGGAATCAAAATCTTTAATCGTGTCATGTCATGTCATATCAGTGATTACTTCTTAAAAATGTGTCTTATTACCTACCCATATTAACAGTTTGAAATGCCAGCATCATTTGAGATAAACCTCTGTACTGGAGAACTGTAAGTAACTTTGTGTATTTCAGAAATAATAAACTTGACTTGTCATCTAATGTGAGATTTTTCAGTTACACTGTCCACTGCTTCCTCCTTGGTGAGGTGGTGTCTCATAGCAGACAAAGGACTAGTTGTTCTGATATTTTTAGGGAAAAGAATTTAATTTATGGAAGAAAGTTTCAGGTATTATGTCTGGAAAGGAAGGAAAGCAGTGAGTCACTCCTAAAAGGTGACAGTGGTAAGTAGAGTCTATGCTTATGCTTAGGAATAGACGAGTTTTGGCAATGGTTTTCCCTTTGAACGCAGCAGCAATGCAGCTTTTCTCTAACTGCAAGAAATGAGATACACTGGACAAAGACAGTAACTGAACGATTGTATCAAATTTTACTGAGTGTTAAAGAAACCAAACCTGCTTGAAAATTTCTGTTTCATGGTAAACCTTTTAATGAATTCAGCTCTCAGGAGAGAAGGTGGAAGAACGCCCTTTGAAGAAGGGATATGAGGACAAAGAGGTTATTCAAGCTGAGAGGAGGAGGATGCAGGAATGAGTATAAGAAGATAGTTGTGAGGTGCCTAGACAGCTACTTTCATGGACTAAATGGCTCTCCCTTCCTATGCACAGCAAAGGTACCCAGGCCATACCAGCGACAGCCTTTCCACACCAGGAAATGAAGCCTGCTCTGTGTGCACATTATGACTTTTTCCACTTTCCCCCCACACCACAGCTGTTTATTATGATGTAAAGAAAGATTTCTGTATGCCTTAAAGGCATTTTCAGTAAGGATTAAATATGTTAGCATATTTTAAAACCTGAGAAGTACCACCAAACTAGACCAACTCATGATCAACTCGAAGCTTTCTGATCTTTTATAATGCTGTCAGGATCAGTAATTTTCAAGGCACCTGGTGATACCTGCAGAGGACAAAAGTCTTTTGGTGCATGCTCTTTGGGCTTTCTTGGTTTTAAGTGATGTCCATGAAGAGGACCACATTTTAATGATATTTAGGTTGTCATTGAACCTAACGATATTTAGGTTAAAAGGATATTTCATGTCTTGGAAACTTCCAATCTATTTTCAGTAGTGGCACATAAAGTGGCCAATCCTCCAGCTCCCTCTGTCTCTTACAAGTTCACCCTGTCTCTCATGGCTGTCCACTGTCCACAGTTTTTCTAGCTGTCCTGCCTCATTGCTTTTGTAAGATCCCAAAAGGGATAAAGTCCTTATATTTTTCCATAACATTGGATTTTTTTATCTTGTCACTGAGACTCTGAACACTTTTACTCCTACTAGTATGGAAAACAATAGCATGCTTTTTCTGAAAATCACTGTGGATCATCACTATGACTAACAGACAGTTATCACATGACTTCCACATTTTTATCATAATCTAGAAAAGACAATTTCTTCATCAAAATGGATGGCTATATTCATAGCATACCCTTTTCATTTTTTTTTTTTTTTTTTTTTTTTTTTTTTTTTTTTTTTTTTTTTTTTTTTTTTTTTTTACTACAGCCCTGGCAATAGATCATAAATTTTGAAGATCTTACAACCTCCTTCATATTAAGGCATCCCAAACCTGAGATTCTACTTATCTGTCATCAGAATTTCCTGAGATTCACCTACTACATTCCAGACATATTATACTATGATGCTGCCATTTCCTTTTTTCTGAAGTGCATTTACATTCATACTGTTCACACCTGTCAACAAATTCACCTTCAGCCAGCGATATCTTTAAAATGCTAATGTAGTCTATGTTATGTAACAACATACTTATGTCTTTCACAGGCTGGATAATAATTTTAACTGAATGAAAAAATTTAGGAAGAAACTGTGGTGCAATGATTTGTGTAAGTTAGAGGCCATCTATTTATAGCATGACATAGCTATTTAATGACAGTCTGTTGGCATAATTGAGAATCCTTGCACAGAGCTTGGACAAAAACACAACAACAATATAATTGCATTTTCTATGCAAAAATTAATGAGACTTCAGCTAACAGCAATATGTTATTCATATGCTACTGATTCTAAATTGGGTTATGACATTCCATTTGTTCCTCAAACGCATTGAAGATGCATGCATTAATTTACAAGAACTCTAGAAAATGCATATGGAGAAGAAAAATTAGCTCTACAGTTTACCCAAAATTAGAAAAATGGAGGAAAACTTATCACAGGACATCCACAAGATAACCAATCAACTCTCAATAGAAAGAGATACCTTAACACAGTAACAAAAAATTACATCTGCAAGAAAGATTTAACATTAAAAAATAGCATTAAAAAAAAAGCCTGTGATTTAAAAGAAAATTTTATAAGAGTAATGAAAAACCCAGACATCCTTGGACATACTTGCAGAATACTTGGATGTCACAGTAACAGTCCAAGGCACATTAATCCTTCCATCTTCTATTTTTATAACTCCCACAACAAGATGAACATTTTTCCTTATGGTACCAGAAAGCAAATGTTCATTCTTAATGTATGATGACCATGCAAGGATGTATTTTGAAATAGCCTGAAAGAACATATTAAAATGAAGGAAGACTACCGGTGCAATTATTTTTTGGAAATACAGAAAGAAAATTGAGTTGTTATTAATTTAAAATTCCATTCTTCACAAACAGATTTTTTCCAGCAATCTCTACATTGTAAAAGCAGAGACAAGGAGTCACTCATCTGAAGTAAACCTCTTTCCTGTCATTATGCTTTTAAAGAGTGTTGTCAGTGTGGATATTATTACAGCTGCACATAATCCGTGTGAGCACTAGGCATTTTTTTTAATTAATGAAAAGAAAAAAAAATGTAACCCCAGTTTTTAGAGCATATCAGCCCTTGGCTGTTTGAAGGTTCCCTTCAGTGCTGTAAAGGGCATTCTTAAAGGTACCTGTGACAGACTGACTCACGCACAAGATCAGATGTGACCTATGAAGAAAAAGAAATCTAACACAGCCAAGTTATATATTTATTTTCCTTCAATATTCTCACATTTGAAAGACTGCAGTAGCCAGTCCAGCTTGGAGTCAGAAAGGAAGGCAGGTGTCAGGATCTACTCTAGCTAGCACATTGCTAAAGGGTCACATATGTGACTGGAGAAAGGCAGTCTTCCAAAGCTAACATTCTTTCCAAACACAAGAAATAGAGAAGACCATAAAAGAAAAATGCTCTGCTGAAGCAACTTGTTATAATTTTGATTTTTGTTATAAGGGAGTTTAACTGGAAAGAAGTGGAAAGCTAATATGCACTACAGAAAAGCAGACAAAAAAATAGGTAAATTCCTTCATTCCTACCATCAAGAGGAAGTCTGGTAAGATGTGAAACTATTAATTCTGGGCTATGAATCAAGGAAGTTGATATCAATTAATATTGCAGTATATTTTTTTAGAGTGGTGACAAAATGAACAGGGACAATTATTCATAATAACTAGGAGAAAGAAGGACTTTGCAAAGCTGTAGAAAGGTCTAAAAAACATGGATTCCATGGTTTCAGAGGACATAGAACACAGACTACCCACCAGGTGTCACCAAGAGCTCCCATCCAGTGTCCCCCACCACTGCCAACCAATATGGTTCCCACTTTTCTTCTCTGAGGCCTGTGTCTGCATTGGGTGTGGGTGGGAGGATTTTGCTGGGAGAGGAGCTGCAGAGGGTGGGAGGATTTTGCTGGGAGAGGAGCTGCAGAGGTGGCCTCTGTGAGAAGAGGTCAGTGGCTCTGCCACCCACCCACCCACCCAGTGCAGAACAGAGCTGAGCCCATCAGCAAAGCTGAGGGTGTGTCTGGGAAAAAGTGTAAGGAAAGGGCAGGAAATGCTGGACAGGGAGAGGAGAAGGGAAGAAAAGGCGTGAGACTCAGCAGAGGGAACACCAAAGTCAGAGGGAACACCAAAGTCAGAGGAGGAGCTTCATGCTGGAGCAGAGGAAAACCATGAGAAGGAAGGAGCAGTGGTAGCGGAGTAGCTGCCATGCTGCTTGAGTGGAGGTAGAGGAGTTGGGAGTGAAGAGGAGCCTGGGAAAGGTGGGAGGAAAAGTGTGGCTGTAGTATCGACTGGTTTTGCTTCTCACTACATGAAGCTATTTTTCTGGCAAGAGACTAAGTTCTACTAAATTAATTAAGAGATTTGTTTTCCCAAAGTTGAGTCTGTTTTGCTCACGCTGGCAACTGGAAAAGGATTTATCTGTCTTTATCTTGACCCATGAGGTTTCTCATCTTTTATTTTTCCTGTTTTCTCCCCTTTTCCTGCTGGGGTTGGGGAGGAGTGAGTGAGGGCTGGGTGGGGGGTATTTGGCTGTGGGCTGTGGCTTACCCACCACAATATTACACTGCTTTCTAAATAGTAAAGGAATCTTTCAGTCCAGTGCTGCAAAAATCTTTGTGCTTGTCAGTGAGCATTAAAACCTAAAAATTAATTATGCTGTGTAAAGTCATCAATAGAGTCATTTTCAATTATATGCTAAAAGCAGAAAATCTAAAAATACTATAGAGATGCTATAGGTACTGTCTTACTGCTTAAGTAATCATATTTGATGACTTAGAATGAGAAAGCTGATAACGAGAAAGCAGGTCCAAAGGAGGGCAACCAGGCTGATGAAGGGACTCGAGCACAGATCCTATGAGGAGAGGCTGAGGGAGCTGGGGCTGTTCAGCCTGGAGAAGAGGAGGCTCAGGGGAGACCTCATCACTCTCTACAACTCCTGAAAGGAGGGTGTAGCCGGGGGGAAGTTGGTCTCTTTTCCCAGGCAACTATCAGCAAGACAAGAGGACATGGTCTTAAGTTGTGCCGGGGGAGGTTTAGGTTGGATATTAGAAAGAATTTCTTTACAGAGAGGGTGATCAGACATTGGAATGGGCTGCCCAGGGAAGTAGTGGATTCTCTGTCCCTGGAGATATTTAAGAAGAGACTGGATGTGGCACTCAGTGCCATGGTCTGGTAACCGCAGCGGTAGTGGATCAAGGGTTGGACTTGATGATCTCAGAGGTCCCTTCCAACCCAGCCAGTTCTATGATTCTATGATTCTAACTGCTGGATATGAAAAATCCAATGACACTTGCAAGGAAGAATACATTTTAAAACAGACACAGTAGTCTGGACTTTAGGCTGTTTGAGAGTGACTTCAGTGGGCATCACATAAAACTGTGAAGGCAATGACTAAAAAAAATGAAAGAAATTTTTTTTTCAGGCCATATGCAGTTCAGCTGAAAAAATATGCCAATGGGCTTGTGAATGTAAAAAATTATCAACTTACTCAAAAAAAGAGCAGAAAAATTCACAGGTGGAAATTTCTCAAGCACTTTTAAATGAAAAAAGAGAAATTCTGGTTCATTAAGTAACTCAGCCACAGGTATCTTTGTGCTCAGATTATTAGGAAAGCATCACTATATGCATAAGGTTATCTTTATCACAGGTATAAGCTACTGGCTAGCAAGAAATATTGGGTTATTCAGTTATTTCCTTTGGCTCAGAGTCTCTGTTTGCATGATTTTTATTTCTAGAAATCTCTTTTTTTCTGCTTTTAACAAATTTTATCTCTTGCTTTATTTAGAATATTTTAAATAAATGTATTTGTCCTCTGAGCCTCTCATATGGTGGTTTAAATAGTCTCCATGTGTCCTTCCTGCCTTTTCAGATTTCTAGTTATTTCCTAAATGCATTTTCAGTTTCCTGATTTTTGTGTAGTTGTCTTTTTTTTTTTTTTTTTTAAGGTAACATTTTTGTCTTTGGTGGTTTTTTTTCCCCTTTTCGCCATAAAAGGATGCTCACATTTAATGTCTAGCACCAAATCAAGGTTTACTTTCCTTATGGGATTTCTCTGAAAAGCTTAGTTAAAGAACTGAGAAGGAAGTTAATAAGCTTATGTTTGCACACCTATTTATGCTATATCATAACCCATAACAGACCATGGCCCATGACATTGACCCAGAGCAGTTCTGCTGTTCTTGCATTAGCTGTAGGCAAAGATACTCTCCCTGAGTAGTTTCTTGGCCTCAGTTGGAGGCTGAGAATATAGAGTAGTTGGGACTTGACTTCAGCTTTTACATTTTACTGCTTTCAAAAGACTTTATCCTTCTTTGCACAGACAATCAGGCAGGAGAGGGAGGTGAGAAGCAAGCAGGTTGTTGTACTTTTTTGAGTTTTTACCTGAAAGGTCACTGATAGTTATCTAAAAAAAAACAGAAGTGAGGCTAAGGAAGGTGAATAAAGGTTGAATTAAAACTGGAGGAGGCCGGAAAGAACTTATTATCAGCTCTGGTAAGGGTTTAGAAGCAGTGTCAGATTTCAGGGCAATAAGGAAATACAGAGAGAAGAAGTACAAGGGAAGGTGTTTACTTTCACCATTACAGCATTTTATAAAGGTTAAGATGTCAAATTTTCTTTCAGCTACAATCACACAAAAACCTTCATTTCAACCTGAGCTACCTCAAGTACTAAAGCAGCTGTAATTTTTTGTTTTCTTTACCATATTCAGATTATTATTTTTTTTTTAAATGAGAGGACATTTGTTGAAGACAAGGACAACTGTTCTTGTGATAATTTAGGTTTATACAAACATGACTTAGTGTTATTCAACATTCTGGTTTTAAAATTAGCACAGTACCACAGATTTAATTGGCTTACAATCCAATTTTCCAGCAGATTTTTAAATGCAATTTACTGAGAAACATATTTTTATGTTGAGCACTGTAAGTAGCATGCCTGAGGCATTGCAGGTTTCCTTAAAACTGTTTGATAATCTGGAAGAATAAATAAATGTACACAATCCATGTGAACACTTGCCTCCATGTCCACATTCTTTGAGAGCTGTCATACAGAGTGATGCTTGGGTACATGAGTACCCAAAGCATGTGATGTTGGATATACACCTTTTAGCTGTAACAACTGCAGTATCAGCATCCTCATATCCTCCTCTTCCCCCCTCCACCCTCCATACAACCTGAGTACATTCTTAGTCTGAAAGACTCTCTGTATAAAAGAAAAAAATATAACAAAACATAACACGTGGCTCTGAGAATTAACAAGGTGAACATCTTTCAAGGCAGCACAGTTCACAAAAACTCTACTTACTAGTAAGTGGTTTTTCTTTCTTGTTTCCAGAAAGCATCCACACACATGATTCTAACCAATAGCTTGAAGACAAAAGGTCTGCCTGGTGACCTACAGTAAAAGGCTGTTATATTCCTAAAAATGTCTTTGAATACAAAATGCTGAATCCAATGGCCACCCCAAAGGGAAGGAAAGGATTTTTCTGTGTAAAGGAAAACCCAAGAGATCTTTCTGAGAAATCACACTGTATTTAAGAAGACAAGGACATTTCAATACCCACTACAAAGTGTTGCCTCTGCTAAAAATGAATGCCATCCATAAAATAAAACCCACCAAGAACCTAACACCAGCTGAACGACCTGTGACCTCCCCAGGTTAGTGCAGACTCATCAAAGGTAGAGGGGAGCCATTTGTGACTGAAATTTGTCAAGGCCAAAAGTAGTTCCCAGTGTTGCAGGAACACACATGCAGACAAGATCCTAGAAGGATTTAAATTTGACATCTACCACTAGGTATGCACTTTTGGTTGAAAGCTCCTAGGAGCAGTATAGTTTTTGGAGTTATCTTTTTTTTCCTAGAAGTTTCCTTACAGTCTGAAGCCTTTCAGATTCATTGAAATACTAATAGAAGATAAGGTTGAGGGAAGAGGAAACAAAGAGAATGTTGAAAAAAGGAGAAAAATAATTGACTGTCAACGTGTCAGGCCACTGACATGGATATGAACTTCCAGAAAAATGTCCCAATTTAGCCAGATTACTGAGAAGACTTTAAAGCAGTGAACACACCTCTCCTCACAATAGAGTAAAGAGGAAGACTACAGTGGCACACAGGATTAAGGAAGACAGGTGGACTCTTCAGTGGATTAAAAACTGGCTGGAGGGTTGGGCTCAAAGAGTTGTGATAAGCGGAGTTAAATCCAGCTGGCAGCTGGCCACAAGAGGTCAGGACTGGGGCCAGTTATGTTTAATATTTTAATTAATTATATAGACAGTGGGATTGAGTGCACTTCAACAAGTTTGCAGATGACACTAAACTGACTGGGAGCGTTGATCTGCTTGAGGGCTCTGCAGAGAGATCTGTGAAGGTTGGGTCAATGGGCTGAGGTCAGTGGTATGAGGCTTAACAGGGCCAAGTCCCAGGTTCAGCACGTGGGTCACAAAAACCCCAAGCAATGCTACAGGCTCAGGAAGAGTGGCTGGGAAGCAGCCCAGTGGACAAGGATCTGTGAGTACTGGTGGATGGATGGCTGAACATGAGCCAGCAGTGTGCCCAGGTGGTCAAGAAGACCAAGGGCATCCTGGCCTGTATCAAAAACAGTGTGCCCAGCAGGAGTAGTGAAGGGATCGTGGCCCTGTACTCGGCCCTGGTGAGGCCGCAGCTTGAATATTTTCAGTTCTGGGTGCCACAGTATAAGAAAGACATTGAAGTGCTGGAGCATGTCCAGAGAAGAGCTTTGGGGCTTATGAAGGATTTTCTGGGTATGTCATTCAAGGAGTGACTGAGGGAACTGGAGTTGTTTAGTCTGAAGAAGAGAAGGTTAAGGGGAGATCTTACTGCTCTCTACAACTACATGAAGGTAGTTGGCTGGTGTTGATCTCTTCTCCCAAGTAACTAGTGACAGGATGAGAGGAAATGTGTTTAAGTTGTGCCAGAGGAGGTTTAGGTTAGATATTAGGAAAAATTTCTTCACTGAAAGAGTGGTGAGGCATTGGAATGGGCTGCCTAGGGAGGTGGTAGAGTCGCCATCCCTGGAGGTGTTCAGGAAGCATTTAGATGTGGCACTTCAGGGTATGGTTCAGTGGTAGTGGTAGTTGGATTATGGTTGGACTCAAAGATTTTGAAGGACTTTTCCAACCTTTTCTATGATTAGTATGTCCCCAGCCTTAGGTTCTTTAGCATACATGCACTGCCAATATGAGCGTTCATACAGACAATCACTGGAAGAACAAAAAATATTTAGAAGTGACATAAAAAATAACAGGATTGTTAACAATGTTAGAAAAACACAGAACTATTTGCTATACAGAGCAAAAATACAGAATGTATGTACAATATTCAAAGGAAATTAATTCAGAATCAAACCAGCTATTCATAATATGGAAGCCTGTATGTTTGAAAGCAATAATTTTGGAAAGAATATAGAGTTCATGGTATTTAACCCAGTAACCAGGATCTGCCAGTATGATGCTGCTGCTAACAAGGCCAATGTGACCTATAGACTTGTAAAAAGACTTCCTTATGGACCTTTACCTCTTTATAGAAAATTCCCTAAAAGCATTAATGACAACAAATATGCTTGCTATTAAAATGATATAAGAGGTCACGAGCTGGTTCAGTAAAAGGGCATAAGAATGATCTGATGCCTGGAAAATGCTCATTATAGAGAACCCTTTAGGGTGTTTAAGCTATTTACAATATTATAATGATGTTTATTATATGACTCAGCAATTCTGTGTGTAAAAGAAATTAAGATTGGAAGAGGCCACTAGGTTATCAAAATCTACATGTATTTTCTGTAATCCATACTTGCAGAGAAATATTTTTAATGTAGGGACATGAAAAAGATGCAATAAAGATAGTAAAGGCAACAGCATCTATCTAAACTTAAAGAATTTTTAACTTGAAATAAAATAGCAATTTAAAACTGAGACAATTAATTATGGCAATAATTAAAATTGAAAACTTTGGCCTCACTGTCAAAAGACATTCTCTTTTTAAAGCAATGACAGTTTAGATAATAATTTTAGCTTTTGTAGTGTGGCTGACAAAATTGCAGGTGGCATGACAAAAATTAACGTTTGCCTGCCAGCGGCATATTTCATCAGAATTATCAGGATAGCTGTGAAAACATGGCAATTAGTATTTGCTTAAACTACCCATTTTCCCTTAAAACAAAGCAGCATGACTCATTGGTTTATCTGAGGAAGCTAGATGTAATAAATTACATCTATCTACACACAGAGAAGCAGCTGAAATCTCATCTACTTCACTGCAAATGACCTTTTCTCTCTACGAAGTCCTGAGGTAGGAAAAAACATTATTATGTGCAAGAACTTCAGTCTCTATTGACCTGTGCAGCAGATACTTGGACAAGGTATTTTCTAAGTCATTCATTGTGAAATAGTGGACAATATGAGTGTCTTTATGTAGGTAACTACACTTCCAGTAATGGTATCTCTCCCCCTAACAAGGAAATACACAGTCCCTGGATTGAAAGGCCCAGTTTGTAACATTTCAAAACATGACAAGACTTATTTCTATATAAGGGATCTCTCATGGCTCCTAAAAACAATTAAGAGAGAGAAATTCAGAAAACAGACTAAGATAAGGGGCCTTCTGTCACTAGTGTTCCTCTACAAATTTCAAGATCAGTACTCAGATCCTTGAAAAAGCACTGCAATGGCAGCATCCCACACTTAATGTACCTCTGGAGTTTTTCAGAGAGGTAAACGGGAATGCTGCAGAAGAAGAGGGCTCACCAACCACCCCTCTTCAAGACTCCATCTCTCCAGGGCAGAAGCTTCTCATCAACTTTTGAAACTGTGAAGTATTAAGGAAGAATAACTCCAGGACCTGAGACGCTACATATTACATGATCTATTTACAGGCAAGGAACCACAAAATTTTTTTTTACATTACAAAGCCGCTGGTGCACAAGGCATATAGAAAGCCTCTGTACCTCCCATCTCTACCCTTGTTATTGCTTTTTGGTCTGGAGGTCTTGGTCATAACATAAAAGTAAACCACAGTAACTGACTTGCATCATAAATGTCTTGAGTAGCCACTCTGTGGTGTTGTACAAAGAAGTTCCACAGTCACCTTTTGAGGCTCAGAAGTTACAGGGAGCAGGAGATCATTTTGTCAGTAGCTATTACATTTATTGGCTAGTCTATTGCCTCAGACCTTTTTTCAAAAAACACCACAGTGTCTTTAGCATTATGAAAGCATCAGTTGAATCAACAAACAGCATGAAAAGAAATCAAGAGGAAAAAAAGGCAATTGCCACCACACAAACTGAAAAAAGCCTAATGAATTTATTGAAGTGTTTGCAGCACTGAAAAAGAAGGTCTAAGAATTACATCCAATTGGATGTGGGGAAAAAAAAGGAAACATGGAAACCCCTGGGATATATTTTTATGGTATATCCAAAGAAACCAAAAATAAGTACATTCACTTCAATGCTTTCTAGGTGCCTCTAACTTACAATATCATCTTCTTTGCACAAATGACAGACACTTCCTCAATAATACTGCAACGAAATACTTTTTATTACCAAATATAGTATAAATAAAACGTGCGTAGTACCTCTGCCTTAAAGATAATACTAAACTCCACTTTTTTCTTGTTTTCCTTGTGAATAATAAAAACTAGCATGAAATAGGTAACATTGAGATGCCTCTAAATACAAGGCTGTCATAAGAGCTTATGTAGTTATACATTTTTATGAAAAATGTAATAAAGCAAGGGTGTATGTGGAACAGTGATTTTTGAATGAAATCTTTTAAAAACAGTCTTCAAGATTATATTGGGAGACCAAGAATAGAGAAGTATACAACTGAAAGTATTCTACTTTAAGCTATCCTCCCTAGGTCCTATTCTGCTAAATGAGGTTTCCTACTTTGTTGTATCATGCTAATGCATAGTTTCATACATATTTTACCTCTTTCACACATAGCATTATACTATAAACACCACTGATGTTCATTAAGAACATTAGAGAATAGAATAGAAATAACAGTTCTAAACAGCTCCTGTATGAGAAGGATAATTGAGACTGAAAAAGCAAAAAGGTATCAAATTGTATGGTCTACCTTCACCAGTAAATAACTGATGTATGATGTAAACTTACTAGTTTATTATCCAGATGGAATTTATCAGTGAAAACAAGACATAGTTTGAAACATAGCTGGACTATCAAACATTAGAGCCCAAAGCAGGTGCTTAGATACACATTTTTGACCCTTAACAAGTGACCTACTTTGTGTAAACATTCTACACTAAATGTTTCTGTATCTGGAAGATTTTTCTACAACACTGTTAATTTTAAATCTTCCAATATGTACGCATTTCCTTTTTAAAAATGGCTTTACTGTGATGTGACTGATCATGAAAACAAGAAAGAAGCAATTCTAAAACGTAGAATCAACAGAAGTACTTTTAAGCCTCCAGGTAGAAACCAGGAACCCTTTTAGCTGTTTCTTAAAGCCAAAGATCTAGATTTTCATCAAAATTTTGAAAATGAATTTCACACTCTTAAATACATATCAGAAAATACTCTTCTCATTAAAATATCATCATGCTCAAAGAATCCATTTCAACTTCTTCAGTGACAGGGCAACCTGAATGTAATGAAGTGACAACAGGTATCTATGTAATTTTTTAATGGCTCAGCTTTTTATAGCAAACATACTATTTTATGTATATGATACATATAATCTAGCAAAAATACTATTATTCTCATCAATAAGTCATAAACAAGTGGCTACATTATTTCTGGTGTTACTTTCCTGTAAACAAGGGGTCAGTATGAGAAACTTGAAAGAAATTCTGTAGTACCCGCTAGGATATTTTGTTGATATAAAAACATTAATTTGCCATTATGGGATATATTTCACTTAACTTTTCATTTCTCCCTATCTGAAAACACAGTATTAATGTATTTCACAGCACACTACGAAAGACATTAAAGAAAACTATAGACTCACTGAAAGATTCAGGTTGGAAGGGAACTCTGAAAATCAATACTCCAATATCTTGTTTCAAACAGGGTTAACTCCAAAACTACACGAAGTCACTCAGGGCCTCTGTAGCCCAGAAGATAGATTTTTACCATAACACCACAAACTCTGTATTTAACACAGGATCTCCAGATTTCTCTGAGCTTCCCTCGGCCCAGTTTTTAGTTGTGGCAGCAATTGCCTGGATGTCATCTGCCCCTTGGCTCCTCTGTGTTGGCCTCGTGCTGGGAGCACCCAGGGTGGGAGCTGCCACCACTGCGTAGTCACTGTGGGACAAAGAGCCCCTATGGGGTAACAGGGCTAGGGAAGGGCTCCCAGATTTTGCCTGAGAAGGAGGGAGAAGGACACAGGCTGTGATAGGAAAGCTTATTAATATGGCACTTAGTGGAAAAAAAAATGAGGAGGAAAGGAGTCCAAACCACCAGTATTTACTTTCTCCTGATGGAGAACTTGGGACACTGGCTGTGACATTCCTGCTTTCTGCTCTAGTAACCTCAAAGTCATTCACCTAAGGACCCAGAGGAACATGTAAAGCCTAACACTCAAAATGCTCTTTGTGGACAAACCTGGTAACACACACACATATACATATAAATCAAATCATCTATTGTTAATTTGTATTTATTGTCCTGTATGTTTAGAAATCGTTCTTCATTCTCCCTAAAAAATCCTTTTATTGAGATCTGCGTTTCTGACCAGTGGTGAACTACCCATAGACCTGAGGTCTCCAGTGCCAACTGGTGTCCCATCTCTAATCATCACATGCCTGTATTCCTCTGCTCTGTATTCTGTGTCTCTGTTTCATAAGGCTTCTGCAGTGTTTCCAGGTCTGTATTTTTCCACATAATGTTATAGTGGTAAACATCTCATTCTGCACAGAATAATTGTCCATCAGTATTATCTATATAATAACTGTGGTTGCACCATGCCATAAGCAAAGCAAAATTAGTTATAACCACTTTGTCATTAGAAAAAATTGTGCTACAGCTAAAACAAGTAAAATCAAATCTCCAGGAAAGTAAACAAAAATTCAGACAGCCTCAGCCATGAGATCTTGCAAACTCAGTACAGAGTACGTGGCAATGGCATTACTGCACTGCAGGGCTATATGGTCACGGAAGACAAAGGATTATACCAGAGAAGAAGGGGAGACACCAGAAGATTTTCTGCATAACAGTTTTAGCTGTATTTATGATTTTCTATGTTGATTAGATAATGTGTACTGTTACTGTCATTATTATTGTAACTGAAATACTACAGTAGATTGTTAAGACTTTAATTAGCTAACAATAGCTTCTGAGCTCTGTATTTATAGTGTTCTTGCTTTTGCCCACAAAAAGCATTGAAGCAACTTGTCCAGTTGAGTCTTGAAAATCTCCACACATGCAGATTCCACCTCCTCTCCAGATAGTATTTCCCAGTGCCAAACCCCTCTCTTGGGGAAGAATTATTCACCACTGCCAGCCAGAATTTACCCTGGCACAACTCCTGCTTATTGACTCTGAACCTTTCACTGCGTGCTTGAAAAAAATCTGACCACATCTTCTCTGTGAACTCCTCCAGGCAGAAGGCAGCCACTAGATGTCCATCTCAAGCCTTTTCTTCTGTAGGATAAACATTCTGAGTTCCCTGAGTTTCATCGTTTGTCATGAGCTCCAGTCCCCCAATTATCCCTGTCCCCCATTGGTGGACTCTCTCTGGTTTCTGTTTGCATAATCTATCCACCTTCCGCATGGTCTACCATGCAGGACTTGGCACTTTAATTCTTCCTCAGAACAGGCTTTAATTCTGGTAATGACATAGAATCATTAAGGTTGGAAAACATCTCTAAGACTGTCAAGTCCAACAGTCAACCCAACACCACCAACCAACTAAACCATGTCCTCAAGTACTATGTCCCCATGTTTTTTGAATACCTCCAGGGATGGTGACTCTACCACTTCCCTGGGCAACCTGTTCCAATGTCTGACCACTTCTTCAGTAAAGAAATTATTCCTAATATCTAATCTGAACCTCTTCTGGCACAGCTTGAGTCCAGTTCCTCTCATTCTATCACCAGTTACTTGGGAGAAGAGACCAACCTCCACCTCACTACAGCCTCCTACCCTGTAGTTAAAGAGAGGGATAAGGTCTCCCCTGAGCCTCCTCCAGACTAAATAATCCCAATTCCCTCAGCTGCTCATCATAAGACTTGTGCTCCAGACCCTTCACCAGCTTGGTTGCTCTTCTATGTAGATTAATGGAAAGTATTGGCACTTCATCCATGTGTGTGTGTACAAACACACCTGTAATAGAAAATGGATTCTAAATTTTAAAACTCCAAAAGTAGTTTTATTTCTTCCTGCTTACAGGCCTTGAAGTTATGTAGGAAAAAAAGAAAAAGAAAAAAAGGAAAATGAGGAAACCCTTAGAAAAACTATTCTATGTTCATGAAAATATTGGTAGCTTACATTTTTAAGTGCATTAATTTACCTTACAGGAATCCACATTTTAATAGATTGGTTCCAAATAATATATTTCAAGTTTCTGCTCTTTACTAACAGAAATGTATGAGGCTTGTCTGCTTAAGATGATTTCAAAAACAATTTTGAAACATTTCAGTTCCTGTAATGAATGGTATTGCTTCACTGTGTTTCAGTGAAAAAATTAAAATCCCACTCAATGAGGTTTGAAACCTCATTCATTTTCATCTTCTACCTGAGTGTTGTTTCTAAAACCATCATTATACCACCTCCTTTTCAAAGACAGCATTTTAGAGAACCCACTGAACATCAACACCTTACAAACACCTCCCTGTGATACTGTGAGAATTTCTCAGAGTATATTCCTATGTCTCTTGAACCAAAGCACCAGAAGAGAGAGAGGAGCAATTATGCTAACTGCTTGTCATCCTGAAGATCTTGCACTCAGATTTAGTGATTCATTACCCCTACAAACTGTCAGCCAGGCTGTATCAGTGAGACAAACAATGTTATGCGAGGCTATTTTAAATATATCTTGGAATAAGGTTGCAAATTAATAGAGTCGGAATGGTTTCTCTTTTATATACCCTGGCAAGATAGAAAAGCTGTGTGAGAAATACAAAAGGGGACACTCAAAATACCAGCTTTTACTATGTGAGTTTAAAAGTCAATCTCACAACAAAGTGCATTGATGGAAATAAAATCCAGAGTGCTCAGTCTTATCCAATGCAGACCTAAAAAACCACAATTCATAAAGGTGGGGGTTGTAATACGTAAGAATATCTACACAACTATGCCTTCAGACAAACACACATTAGACAGTGCAAACCCAAGCCAAGCCTAAGCATGACCCCAACGTGATAAATCATTCGAAATTGTACAGGCATTGACTGACCAACCTCACCTGAGCCTCCACCCTCAGCCTCTGCCCAGGGGCCAGGAGCCCCATTTCAGCTCAGCCCCTGACAGAACTTTCTGTAGGAGCTGGCTGTTGACCCTGTTGATTCTGGCTCCTGGATGGACTTCCCAGCTTCCCCTTGGACCTGCCTAGCAATTGTTGGACCTTACCCTGAGCTGTGGCGACCTTCTGCCTTGATCTCAAGCCTGCCTCGCCACCACAAACTTGGCTGCTGTTCTGGACTCTTCCTCATCTCTGGCTGCCACCAACCAGGTTTGCCCAGCCCACCCGATGCTGTGGGACAGTCCCTAGACGGGGAATCCTCTGCCCTGCTGGGAGGTGTTATCAACCCCTGGCTTCCACTCCATATGGGAACAGCAACCTTTTGTTGCATCCTAACAGAAATACACCGTGGTAACAGTACAATGTGTCCAACTTGTACCTCGGTATATATAAACACATCTCTGTTTCATACTGGTGTACATTTGTAAAAAAAATTAATTTGCTTTTTCTCTTAAGTTCTTCATCACTGTTATAGAGTGTTAATTCAATATACCTATCTATTGATACAATCAAAATGGTACTCTGTGTGTGAACCTATTCAAAGGCACATAAAGAAAAAACAACTGAAAAACAAGAGTTGGCTACATTTGTATGAGCCTACTCTCAAACAAAATAAGAGGAAATACATGGAATAATTTGGGACATAAATTGTACAACTTTCAAAAACAATTATAAAAGACACGATGTCCATGATCTGGACAAATCTGAAAATTTGCCCTAAGCATGTAGAAGCACATTCTATGCTCTGCACTTGTACCTTGTGTCACTTGTACCTTGTGTCACTTCTCACTGAAGTAAATTAGATTTTTCTTGTTAAAGAGATGTAGAATCAAGGGTCATGCTGCAAGCTCTCACAGGCTAATCAAGGTTTTGATCAAATTCAATGTTTTTCAAAATGCATCTGCTCCTACTGTTTCAATGTATCCCAGTCCTCTAAAATAGCCAGCAACATGATTGACTTGCTCCTTGAGTACTAACAATGGGGACAATCTTCTGTATCTTCTCAGCAGAACAAGCAGTATTAAAAGACAGACTAAAAGCACATCCACTTCTAAACTAAAGTTTGCAAACAAAAAACTGTTTGCAAAACAGTATGTTAACACTGAGGAATAAAAAAAAAATTAGTTTACCAAATTCTCATTTACTTTTTCACATTTGAATACTTAGTATTTATAAATGTGATGATAAGGATGTACATCTCTTTGTCTTTTTGGTGGGAGAAACTGTGACACAAGATAAAGGACATGTTATGGGGCTGAGAGGATAAAGGCTAAAGAAATCTATATAAGATCTGATGAGCTAATGGTTCAACAGAGGTCAAAAGGATCATTAATATTCATAGAATACTTCACTTCTGTTTCATGAGACATTGTTCCATCTGTTATTAATTCAGACCTGCAATACACTACTTAGAGTGTGTAGCTGTCTTAAGTAATTTTAGATTTGTATCTCTATCAAAACATAAATATGACAACACATGGTTTTATATATATAACAAATCCTGTACAATGTCTTTTGTTATTCTGTAACAATACAATTTGTCAATGAAATACAGCTGTTGCTGCTTTCCATCTTGCTGGGCTCCAGTATATTAGAAACATAACTCCTACAGACTACAAAGAGGAAGCAGTTGGTACAGATATTTTTCTCCACTGTCAGGTTCCCAGGCATTTTTGCAAGATCTTCAGAAGTGCCAAGAAAACAAAACTATTTACTTATGTCTTTCCACAGAAATGACTAGTGTTTAGTAAATAATACACATTTCCAGAAACTACCAGCTAGCACTATGTCTGTTCTAACTACTGACTTCTACAAGCAGAACCCTTATTGCTTTGAGTTCACCTACTGACTGTGTCCAGTAACACACTCTGCTGATTCTGGCAGATACATTTCCTATGACTGTTGGGAAAAGCAAACAATATTTAAAAACCTGGGCTCTTAAAGCTGTGTTCAGGAGGCGAAGAGCTCAGCTTTCTCCTGAACAAGGCGGAGCTTGATGCCAGCTATGAATTATTCTGTTTGATTATAGTCTAAATTACATCCTTCTGGCAGCTGAGGCCTAAACACAGGGAACAGTGTTAGTCACCTTTCCACAAAGCCACCATGATCCTTAAAGCCATCACATCAGCCCCATAGCATTGTAGACTGCTCATTCTGGAGTAGTACTGCTCCCAGATACTTGTAATTGGTTACTTACTACTCACAAACTGTCTCACTGGAACTAATTTTGAAATACTCTTACCCACATTCTCAATAGGTAGTAAATTGATAGTAAATTGCATTGCACAATGCAAATAGTGAAAAAGTGAAAAAATAGTGAAAAGCCTATTATATTCACCGCACACAGCTCATGGAGGCAGAGGTAGAAACTTACAAATTATGACTTCTTATACACCACCTCTTCTGCACTAGTGCCTTATACAGCTTTTGCACCTAATTGTCGAAGTTTCAAAGACTTTACTATAAGTAAAGACTATTTTGTAGCATCTTCAGCCAGTACGCAAGCCAGGTGCCCAGAAGAATGAGGCCAGTCCTCTGAACACACATAACCTAATAAAGTACTGGAGTGGCCTCTCCATTTGCTTTTTCTGCAACAAAAAAAATGTTGGTGATGGATTTTGAAAACTTTCATTTAAAACGGCAGCAGGTGTTTGTGAGACAGACATGAAAGTTAAGGTCAGCTGGGACATACAAGATGTACATCTCCATGCACTTTTTGTGACAACAGAAATGTGTCAGTGAAGGCCCTATTCTTTGACCCTTAACAGTTCATAGAAGTTTGAGTCTGGTGACCTTGGAAGAAAAATACACTCATCTTCTTTACTACATGATGAACTAATTTGTATTTAAATTCCCTTAAATGAAGCACCTATCTGTCAGGATGATAGGCACTGTACAGACCTTGCAGAGAAAAAGAACTATATAAAGCAATCAGAGAAGCTTTTTATTCAGCTGCTACAATAAATGACAGATAGTCTTATTATTCAATTCCCTGAGCTCCTCTTAACATACCTGACCTCTAGAACTGTATTGCATGATTCAGTATTGCAGTTCCAAATAAGCAGTGCAGTAATATCTTCTTGCAGTGATTTTGCAGTATTGGTCCTGAGCACAAAGAACTGACAATTCCCAAAGCACACATGTACATCTCACAGCTCATCCAATGAGGTCAGCAAAAGAGCGTACACACTATATAGCATTTTGGCATAAAATATTTTCATAAAACGAATGAAAGAAAACACATACTTGACAACACAAACAACTGTAACACCTTATATTCAGGTGGAAATCATGCACAACCCTGTGGAAAAGACTGAATATTTTGTTAAGAATCTTTCAATATTTTGGTAAGTGGGTTTGCATGAACAAACCATATTATTTAGTGACGAACAGGAGGAGAGTGTGAAAACAGCCAAACAGAACCAGGCATGGGTGTGAATTTACCTGTTGCCTCTTCTCAAATTCCAGCTTGATACGGGATTTGATGCAGTTGCATGTGTCCTGATACGTCTGCTGCAGTGCAAGTTCCATGAGGTGTTTGTGGTATGCTCCTGCCAAGTTTCCACAGATAAAAATTATTACATTTGCCAGTATCTAGGGGGGTAAAAAAAAAAAAAAAAGTGTCAGGGAATTCATATAATTAACATATAATCCTAACGTAAGCTGAAAGATTGCTATGTTTTGCTTCAATTTGATTTCTAGCAAAGGTTCTAGCAATTTCCAAAAGCCTTCACAATTAGTGTAAAAATCCAAAGCAGTAATACCATTTTCACTTATTATTGAATAAGAATGATAATGGACAAGTCTACATATTCATTGAGTTATACTTCTTTTACTGAAATATAAATTAGACTCATGTTACACATCCACTGCTGAGCATTAATTCTAGGGGATCATGATCTACTCATGTAAAACAATAGATATGGCTCCTAATAACAACATTAGAAGCCACTTTATTGCCATGCTCTTTTGGCAAGACATTTTGTGCAGTGCCATAAGATTAAAGGGTGAAAAGATTCACCTACACCAACAGCCTGGCCTGCATTTGTCTCATCGTTTGCCTAAATCACAAAACTTAATCTACAAAATTTAGGGTCCCACCTAGAGCATCAGTCACTCAGTACACACAACAAAACATGAACATGAGAAACCAATTTGCCTGAAGAATCCAATTTTACTTACTGTCTGGAAGATTTTGGAGAAAGTAAAGAGAGGAGAGAGGCAAGTCTTTGCTGTGCTTGAATGTTGAGAACAACATTATACTGTGTGGTGATACCAACACTTTCACCTGTCCACAGCTTACTGCTGCAAAATGAGACCCATTTACCCATCCTAGCTCACTCAGAGCAGAAGAAACACAGTCACAAAACCAATTCTTAATCCAATAAAAAAGATAATATTAAAAGGGAACTGAAACTGAGATACAGTTGCAATCTGATCTGAGTGGGTCTCTATCTGCACCATATAGCCTGGATTACAAGTATTACATGATGTCATAGTGCTCATGGTCTGGAAGGAAAGGAGGAAGAAAGGATGCTAAAATTCCATTAATTCTCCTCAGTTAATCTAATCATGAGGTTTATAATAGCTTTCTCCAGCGATCATTCTTGGTTGGTATTGGTGTACCTAAGTACCAGACAATCCTTTGGGGGCTGCTAGAAGTGAAAAAACAAGAGATGAGAAAAAAAGTCAGACAGTAAGCTTCAGTGTTCAGAGAAAAGAGATAAATTGTCCTATTAACAGAAATCAAGCTCCTTGAAGACTATATTTTACTCATAAAAAACCCCAAAGTTTTAATGCTCCTTTTACAAAGGCACTACTTAAAATGAGAGTTTTAAAGAAATGCTTTTATGTTCCTCATAAATTATGATATTTTTTCTGGCAATACCTGTTCTTCCATCAGTGACCTGTCTGACATCCTATCTCTCATGGCTCCACAAATTCAAAAGGAGGAACTCCACACCTTTGCCACACGTTTGTTTTCGATTTGATAAAACATTCTTTCTTTTTTTTTTTCCCTAAAACTTTAAGATCATGCCATTGTAACCAGTAAAGAACTCAGAGCTACATTTAAGTTCTTAAAATTTTCTGAAATACATAAAGGTAAAAAAAAGGAGAAAAATCTACATTTTTCATGTTTTCCAGAGAATCTCCTTTATGAAGGAGAGGCGTTAAGAAATAGTACAAATGAAACATTCAACAGTCCATAATTTAAAAACATTAAGACATGGTGGCATACAGAAAAATGTTTCAACTCTAAATATTTTTATACTTCTTTGTAAATCACAACTGCTTGATTCTGCTTTGATGTGAATAACATCCCAGTCCTCTTAGCAGACACGGCTTAGGGAACAAAGATCTTCTGTGAGAGATTACATTGCAGGGGTAGGATGTTAAAACTGGCAATCATTGCTGCTTCATGAACTGAAATTATGAAATGAGAACAAATGCCTGAAAATATCACTGGGCATAGAAAGTTTGCAGCTATACAGTGGAAAGTTTTAGCAATAAAGTGAACACTGATTTGAACTGAAATCAGCAATGTGATAATCCCTAAAGACAGATCATTGTTGAAAAGTCCCATACAAACTTACTGAAGTTACTATTTAAAGCAAAACTTCAGGAATATAAGCAATCAAAATTAAAGAGTACACTGTGATTGGTATATGGAGGAATAAATTATGAGTAACATCTTCACAGCCGTAGAAAAACAGATTACAGTTTTATGACTGAACTAACTGAAGTGAAAAATTAGGTGGAAACGAGTGACTGACAGGCAAGGAAGCTAATTAACCAGGCTTTTCAGAGTCTCAGTGGGGTAATTCAGTTGTGTGCTACCTTCCAATACCTGAATTAAGCTATTCAAAAACAACTCAGATACCTTAGCCTTTGCCATACTGAGTGTAGATATAACAGGTTAAGTGTGTAAGTAAATATATAGATAGAAACTGTTTTCAAAACTTCATTAATTCTAGCACAAAGTTCATTCAGAAATGTGTCACTAGAGTATTAAATTAGAAAAAAAAATCCATGAAATTGATTAACTGCTTTCTAACTCAAACCAACAGCTTTTTTTAGTGTATATAGCCTGGCTTAAGTGAATATTTCTGTTTTGGTCATTGAAGAGTTATTGAGTGAAAGAAACATACAGTGTTCAATGGAAAATGCAGTTAAAGTTACTAAACAAATTAAACAACATATATACTTCTAGCTGAGTATCTTCTGATTTTTCTTATGAACTTTGGACCAGTTTCAACATACAAGATGGAGACAAGCTCCATCCCAGGTTTGCTCTAAAGTCTCATAGGCATTCTCCTAGAAAGAATAGGTTCAGAGTTTTCCCCAGTCCAAAAAAATTAACTGGCATTCCCACTTTCCAAGCAAGTATTCTAGTTGGTATACAATTGTACAGAAAGGTCCTTCTGTTCAGGCACCTGCTCTGAGAAGAACTCATACTGAAGTGAATCCTACCCAGACCAAAGCACTTGGAATTAAATCCTGAGTCACAATAGTCTTCTACCTTGTTATGTCTCTAGGCTAGGACTCTGCAGCCCTTTCTCTTTTCCTCTCTTTTTTGTCTTCCCACTCCTGCTTCCCTTCATCCCAGATGAATGTTGGGTAGAAACAGCAGATGTGGTGGATCTTCTGGTAAGAAACTCTGCATCTTACTGCAAGAGGTCTGACCAACCGTGCAGATAAAAACGTAGCCAAGAATCTCTGTAAGGGAATTAAGAAACAACGGGAGAGACTAGATAATAGGGCTTAGGGCTTCTTCCAAGGAGGACATGTCTGAGCTGTGAAAAACAGTGTAAGTGACAATGGTGACTCAACAGCAGTAAGACCAGGGTGACTTCAAATACAGTGTTGCATGAAACTCGTAAAACTCTAGCAAGGTCCAACTCAAATCAAGCACATGTGGAAACCCTGAGTCTCACAACAGAAGTTCTAACCTCTTTGTATAGTCAGTGCAGGGGAAGTTCAGCTCTTGGGCCATCTGTATCCTTTAGATATATCCATAAAGTGCACACTGTGCTGCAGTTCCTGCTTAATAAACTAATAGATTCAATGTATACAGAAGATGATATGAGTCAAAAAATAATGCAAGGAGCACCAAGGAAGTACCTCTAGGTACTCCAAGTACCAGCTTGTACCTCTAATCACTTCAGGAACATTTTTGTGTCTGATTGTTCTTCCATTTCTTTTGACCTACACAAAACTGTATGCACGTCCAGGCAACGGGGCATTTCTAAATTTTATTTTTATATTCAAGCACATGGATTTTTCAGTATCAGCAAATATAAAGCAATCTGATGTCCAATGGTTAACAACAAAAATAGACTACATTTAGAAGCAAACGAAGACAAAGTTAAGGAGCTATGACTAATTAGTCAAGAGAGTACAGAAGTTCACCCAGTTGCTAAAAAAAAGTAGTTTATTATACAGATTACACAGTAATGGTGCAACACCCTAGTTCAAGTGATGAAAGCTGCCTACACAAATATATGCATACAAGGAAGTACTATGCTATATAAAAATAACAGAATTATCATATAGGCTGCTGATTCAGAACTGAGCCATAAATAACTTGTTAAATATCTTAGGAACTGTTATTCAAATACTTAATATAAAAATCAGAGTTCTCTGCAAGTTCTCCTATGTGAAAGCCTCCAGTCTGAGTTATTTTGTTGCATTTCTTAGATATTTTACAGATCCTTACTTCAATCCTTGCATTAAGAAAATTTTTAACAAACGCCTCACCAACCTAAACAATTAATAGCTTTTTTAACTTAGATTCCACTTTTCTCCTGGCTAAGAAAGATGAGGAAATGGAACTTCAGGGGTGAGCAAGAAAAGCTGTGATTTATAACGTTTGCATGGAAAATAAATTAACAAAAAAAGAATTCTTGTGTTACTGCCAAGATGCAAATTCTTTAGCTCTGCAAAGGTGAATACTCTCTTTCCCCATCTGATCTTTCATTTAATGGTTTGTGGTGTGACTAGGCAAGCTAGGAAACAAGCCTGTGCTTCTTTGGAGACTGCACAGTTTTAGATTCCAACCAAATTCAGCTAAAAAGAACAACACTGGGTACAGTTATAAGAAAGTGAAAAGCAGCATTTGACAAGGAAATATTTAGCCACCATGTGAATTAGTAATTCACATTGTCACCATGCAATATGCTAGATACCATTATTTCAGAACATGTACAAAAGGTTCTCCAGCAACATTCTTGCCCCGTGGAGCTCTGGCCAGTGACATGATGTTGACCTATTTTCTTTCTGTCCTGGTTTGGGCTCTGCAAAGCCTCTCTACCCTCAGGCAGATCAACACTCCCACCCACAATCTCAAATATTTTTCTGAAAGTTAAGCAAGCAGAGAAACAAATTGCAATTTTGCAAGAAATTACCTAATTAAAAAAACAAAACATACAAACAAAACCCCCTTTAAAACCTTAGATTTACCTGGAAGAGCAATAACAACAACAACAACAAAAGTGAATTATTTGTTATTCCATAAAACAGCAAACTGTTTCATCTATTCAGTGCTAAAATAAACTTATTAAAAAGTCCCTTTCTGGAATGGGAATTTTTTGTCATTATAAGACAGGAGATTGTAACTCTGTCCTCTAATCCATATGAGTAATTCTCTGCAGCTTTTGCAATCAGAGAATTGCGGGCACCAGCAGGATATGCTTTTTCTGTAGTATTTATATTATTTGATGTGATTTTATTTTTATCATTATTACAGATTGAAGTTTCTTATAGCTCCAGGCTGTTCTGTGGAATGACTGGATTTATTTTATTCAGCTCTGCGTATACACAGAGCCTACCTGTATGTCACTGTAGATTATAACAGACCATAAACTATAGGCTCTTGAATCAAAACCAGGAAAAATACACTAAAAACAAGAATCAGAGTTACGGTCCCTTTAGATCACTTCTGTGTAATACAAGTAATCGATATAATTTACTCTAATTAATGACTCTTCAAAATTTGAATAAAAAAAATTTTTTTTGCCAGAGGGGAACTCATTCTCTCCTCATTCAAAAGGAACCAGCCAGACACTCCACTCTCCTTCCTGCCTGCAGAGTTCTTTTGTGCTCACTTGAGCCTCTGGGATAATTTTATTCTCTAACTACAAAACCTGTTCAAATATATCTGAAAATACAATTAAAAGAAACAAACAAACAAACAAAATTCAAACCTATTCAGATATTTATTTAGGTAAAACTAACACTAACTTTGAGTTTGGCTTGAATTTTGGAAGCAGAATCTGAAAAATTTATATCCATCTTAAATAGACTGAGATTCATTTTTAGGTCCTAGGTCTGATATAGGGATGAGTACAAGTCTGCTATTTAAAAGAAAAGGGAAAAAAACCACAAAAAACAAAGGAAAAAAACAAAACAAACAACAACAACAACAAAAAACCCAACCCAAACCCAACCCAAACAAACCAACCAAAAAAACCACCCCAAAATTAGTACCTTCTACACCACTATTGTTATTCTCCCTTTTCCTTGAAGCGCTCGGAGGACTTTGAGCAACCTGCTCTAGTGGGAGGTGTCCCTGCCCATGTAGGGGTGCTGGAACTAGATGTTCTTTAAGGTCCCTTCCAACCCAAACCATGCTGTGATTCTATGATTCTCTACTCCTACAGCTTCAGCTTTCATCTCATGAAGGCAGTGAATTTACAGACCTACAGTTTCTCTGACCCTTTTTAGAACTGTGTTTTTGAACTTTATTTTTGCATTTGCTACCTTACTGTCTTCAGGAACCAAGGTCTATTTCAGAGCAGTCTATAAGTGCCCTGCTTCCCCCATCCCTCTGAGAAGGATTTTAATGTAGAAATTTCTTTAGTTTCTTCTTCCCCTAATAGGGAGAGATACAGAAATTGTTTCTCTATAATGGCCTTGTTGTCCCTAAGTATTTTTATAATATAAATGTCAAATGGCCTTATAGGCTTTCTATAAGTCCTTTTGTTATTCAAGACTGAACATGCAAATAAGGGGAGACTGCTTTGGTTCACTGCCATGGCTTTAGATGGTATCCAATATAAATTATATACTTCTAGATATATTTTCTCCAAACTCCTATCTGAGCTGGACAAAGGCATTTTGCAACACTTTAAAAAATATTTGCACAGATGAAATGTTTTCTCTTTGGCTGATTAACCAGTGGAACTGGTTAAAGATTCTAAAACTGCTGATAAAGTATGCCAGATCACTGTTAATTAGCAGAATGACTTTTTCTAGCAGTAAAAATTGCAACTACAACAGGCATAAGACACAAGGTGAAAATAAGCTTTTTTTATATTTGGATTACTGTGCCTCTAAGATAAATGTTATTTTAACTGAATTACAATTTCAAACTGTTTATGCTTATGTAATACTGAAAGTAAAAAACAAATAAAATTCTGTATTATCATTTTCTGACAGATTTTTTATTGTTTATATTTTACTTCATGCCTTCCTGGCTTCAAAATATTCTTTAGAGGTTTTTGCTTTAGGGATGAAACAACAAAATCTTTACACTATACAAGCTCGAGGTTTTAGGTTGTTGATGTATGAAGAAAAAATTAAGTTCTGATAGTAAACATGAAAAAGTCTTCAAAAAATTCAAGTCTTAAAAAATACATTAATAATTTTTAATGTTGTGAACATGAAGACAAATACATGTCCACTAAACTGGCCACAATGTCATTTCCATGATAACCTTTTCTGTGATTACCTACAGCTCTCTGCCATGTTAGCAGATACTGCACTGAGCACATCTCTTATAGATTGGGTTACAGTTTGTATGATATATGTCTATGTACCTTAGAAGAGACAAGATGTTAGTCTATTATAGAAATACATCACGATGCTCTGTAAAAACTGATGGGCTTTCCTACATACAGAGTTAACAGTAACAGGAAGGAAAGAATATTCCAATTTATATTGACTGCAGTCATATTGTTATTATATTTATTAATTTCTGACTTCATTCCTAAATTTGACTGAAATAATATTGAAATGCTATGGAAAAAGTAGAAATAGTCACATGAAAATACAATCTATTTTTACAAAATCTGAGGTACCAGAAAAAAATTCTCTACATGCATGTAGCAACAAAACCAATTTCTAGATTGTTTTTCACTTCCCTCCTATATTTACAAGAGAGACTTGTTTTGAATGTAGAATGCTCTAAGCTAATGGAAAAATTACATCACAGGTGCTCCTAAGCAGCAATATGGACAATGAAAAAAGTGCATTTGATGTGTGGATTTTTTACTGTTTGAAATGTTTGCACTTTTTATTCTCCACCAGAAAAATAATCCCGTACAAAACCCAGGATTATTTATTTAAAATCCACCAGTTTCAGTTGTTAAAACAAGCTGTCTTTTACAGCCAAGTTAGTTTCAGCCTACAGCCTACAATTTATTAGTACGGCATGGATTCAGGAATACATCATGAAGGTAGAAATTAATACTACACTAAACAAGACTTGGGGCGGTACCTCAGACACCACCTCTTTGCAACCAGAGAAGAGGTCTGCAGCATCCACATGTTGCAAAGTAATGTGCTGCCTCAGGGAAGCAGTTCTCAGCAACAGCCCCAATGGCATGTTTAGTTTGGTTTTCAGTTATATAAGTATATATTTTTTAAAAAAGTTTCTCAACTCCATAAAGCCACGTATATGTTAATTTTTCTTTCCCTATTTTTCTTCACTTAGTATTTATCTCATATGGCATGTTTAAGACTGTTAGTAGAACAACCATGAAGGCAATCAGAGGGCTGGAGCACCTCCCCTGTGGAGACAGGTTGAGAGAGTCGGGGTTGTTCTGCCTGGAGAAGAGAAGGTTCTGCAGAGACTTTATAGCAGCCTTCCAGTACCTGAGGGTCCTACAAGAAAGCTGGGGAGGAACTTTTCATAAGGATGTGTAGTTACAGGACAAGGGGGACTGGTTTTAGGTTAAGAAGGAATTCTTTACCATGAGGGTAGAGAAACACTGGACCAGGTCGCCCAGGGAAGTTCTAGTTGCCCTCTCCCTGGAGGTGTTCAAGGCCAGGTTGGGTGGTAATTTGTGAACCTGGTCAAGTGGGATGTGACCCTGCCCATGGCAGGAGTGCTGGAGCTGAACAATCTTTAAGATCCCTTCCAACCCAAAACATTTGATTGTAGCTGGACGAACTTTTTGAAGAGCGCAGAGCTCTGAGAGAAGTAGAGGTAGAGCAGTGGATGATCTCGGTCAGTCCTGGTGTTCTGAACCAGACCAGCCTCTTCTGCTCCTAGCCCAGGAATGAGCTGAGCATGTGCCTTAAGCACCATCTTTTATTGGCCCCCTAATGCTGCTCATTTGCAGCTGGGGCCAGCCCTGACCGGGCACAGGTGGGCTGAGCACAAGCTCGTGCTCACTGCCTGGCAATTGGTGGATTGCTGGCACCTGTTTCCTACATTTGATGATTCTATGAATTTAAGTGTATGGACACTAGCCATGCTCACCAGTTGGGATGGAGAACAGTTCCTGATGTTTTTCACTCTCCAGTTAAATATATTCATGTGTCCTCAGCTCTTTACAAAGGATGCTCATTATCTCTACTTTGAATATCCCAGTCTGATGAGAAAACTCTGTTGCCTCATTATCCACCACCTTCTGCCCAAAAAGGTTTTCAATCTACTCTCCTCTTTGAGAAAGATACAAAATCAAAGCAAGGAATCAGCAGTACACCCATGGCTCTGTAAGAGCACAGAAACTGACGCTTTCCTTCCTCACTCCCATTAAAAATGCTTGTTAGACATTTCTACAAGCTGAAGGATGCAGGAGAACATCACAGGCTAACCTAAGCTCTTCCATCTTATTCCAGCACAGGCTTATCATTGCACAGAACTTCTCTCCAAGCAGCTTTCTGAGACAGTCTGGAAACAAACACAGCTTAGATTTCCATGCACAAAATTGAAGAGCTTAGTATTTAGTATTAGAGCTTAGTATTTAGGAAGTGAAGTCATTGAAGGGTAGTACTGTGCATTATGCATTCCCAGATTCTAAGAAAAATTGACATGCATTCTCCCTTTTTCTCCCTTCACATAAATTTGATGAAGATGCTTCAAGACTGTCTATTGTCCAAACAACAGGCTATATAGCAAATAGCTATGGGCACAGGAGAGTGTTAACAAATGACCAGAAGGTTTTACTATGTAAAATTCAGAAATAATCTCTGAATTGCAAGTTAGATGGGTAACACCAGCAGGTCTGGTTTTTTCAGAAGCACAATGACAGGTTTGGCCCCTGTCATCAGGATTTCTTTCAGTAAAAACATGAGAAAGAAGATGATCAGCAGCTTACAGGAAATCTCTTCAAATGCTGGCCCCAAGTTAGCATGAGGGGAGTCTCACATATCGGTCACATCCCAACGCTTTATTGTTTCAAATGGCAGAAGGGGTGCAAAATGAGTAATTGCTTAAAGTACCATAAGAGGACTGCTGTGAGTAAGGAACTGCTTACTTTGGTCAAGGCTTAAAAATTCCTGGGTTTTGTTAGTGCTTCTTAATTCAGCTACTTTGCTTAGACTTTTTCAGTTGGTTGCTCTGGGGTTCCTTATATTTTCTGTTGTGTATACATTTGAAATGGTGACTTTCTTTTTGTCTTCCTACATATTTTCTTCATCTTCCTCCATCTTCACTTGTCCACTACTGTAGTACAAGAAAGATCTTTTTGCTTGCACTGTTTGGGTAGTGTAGATAACGTTTGTGGAGGCAACACAGAAGTGGACAGTGAATTGCTTCAAAGTGGTCCTTTACGAGGCACTCTTCAAATTCATGCTTGACAGAAAATAAACACTTGTTATTCGTTTTGTTCATTTTCATGGCACTGCTTCATAGGGTGACAAAGAAAACAGTTGTGTACCCTTTTTTCAGTGTTTTGCAGAATGTCAAGCGTTGTCTCTGTGGCTGAGGGCAGATGTATCCTCACAGCAATTACATACATATGTAGGTGTTTCTGTACTGTGCTCAACACACTTACTGCCTACCAATTAACAGAAAAAATGTTTGCAGAGAACACACTAGGGCAGAGCACACTAACTGTAAAAGCACTGCTACAGACCTTCAGAGATTATTTCCCTTTCAAAAGTATTTTTTTCCTCCAACAACATTTGAACATCCTTTCTTTCATCCCGTTCTGGTTTGGGAAGCTACAGACTTTCAGAAAATATGAAAATGTCTTCTAGTGTCTGACTTTATCATAAAGAGAGAAGAAAATATAATTAAAGTGCTCTCATTATTACCACAGAAAAGAAATCTCATTATTTCTGAGAGAATGTCTTACCTGCAACACCACTACATAAATTAGCAATGTTACAGCAGGGATGAATGTGGTTCTCTCTTGATAATGGTGCTTTTTCCAAAAGCAAACTGCCATTTCCACATCAAAAACTGTCTTTTGATGTAGATTCTGTCCACATTTGCATACTGCATAATCCAGATCAATAGAGTTGTATTAGTCTTTCCTAAATCAGAATGCCTGGAGATGTTCTCAAAGGCAAAAGATCCAGCATACTTTTTTTCTCATTAGGTTGTTACAGCTCCACTTAAAAGTCCAGTTCAAGGACACAGTGGGATGCAATCACAACAGATGAGCTTGCTGATATCACTACAAGGCCATTATCAAATGCCTTTGAAAACTCAGTCATGATAAACCCTAACATCCCTTGTCAGCCTCACCAGGGGCTTCTATCTATATCCACAGGCCTAGGACCTCTACCTGTAGCTCCTGCCCAACCTTTGTCAGAGGAATGCAGCTGTGCCAAACCACAGACCCCTTTGTTCTGTGGACTGACTCGACCTCAGCCCAGCAATTGCCAGACATGACTGACTTCCTGCCTCAATCCCCTGACTTTCTCCTCACCACGATTTTGCCTTATGATCCTAACTCTTGGTCAAACCTAGCTACTATCTCTGGGCTTGCCTTGCCCAGGTGCTGTGGAACTGGGATCTGAGCAGTGAGGCTCCAGCCTTGCTACCTTGTCCCTTATCTTCTCCCTTTAAAAGTGCTCAGACCTTCCTAAGCAGACCACCACGGAACCTCTGAAGAAAGCCATGAGTCAGCATGACAAGGACAAATGATTCAGGTTATCCATAAGAAAAAAGCTGTATGATCTTTGAATCATACGAGCTGAAGCTTCTGTTTGCACCGGTGTTCTCAGCATGGTCTTCAATCATTGCTGTCATATGCGCTTTCACAAACAAGTTCTATGTGTGCATGAAGTTGTACAATAAATTATTTCACTGTAATAAAATATAAACATAAATATTAGCTTCGGTACAAGAAAAATACAGTTTTCCTTACATGTCTGTATGTTGGTAAAAATTCCAAAGTTTGCACGCTGTCACATGAAGCACTACCAAGCATAAGATCATGTTCTAAACTGCACAGATGATACAAGATTGGGAACTTCAGCAAACTACTTTTGGCCAACATCAGTGCTTACTCCTAGGAAAGTTGAATTTTGTACCTTCAGACTTACTTCTGTAGAAAGGCCAAATTACAAAATGTCTTGAAATAACGTATTTTTTTAAAAGGCATTACTAGTACGGACATAAAATCTTTCACTAGTTCCCATGTAACTACAGTAACATTCTATATTTACAAACAATAGCATTAAACTATACATAAATTAATTACTTATATTTAAATATACATGTATGATATATATAGTTACTATATGTAAATTATAAATATACTATATATATAGTGTATAAAATATACTATATATAATTTGGGAAAAGAAATAACCTACTTAAAATTGGAAAAGACAAAATTCTGAAAATACCAAAAAAATAATGTACCTATCTAGTCCCAAGTATTTTTTAATGATTGAACAGTCAGTACCACTTTGAAGAAACCCTAAAATCCTAAGAAGCAAATCACATATGATATACTAATTTATGAATAACTGTTGCTTTATCTTGATCAAAACACATTCTACTTAAACAGCAGGATTGTTTAATTAGTTTGGTAAAAGCCAAAACAAAGCATCTCATTAGCAACCAATGAGCTGCTAAGACAGAAATCACATAGCTGCACATCCTGCAACTGAGGAGCACAACTGACAGCTGAGGGACACTGTGTTACAAACCGTACTAGGTAACTTTTATAGGTGAATCTGTACAGAAAATGTCTAACTACAAAAAAAAAAAAAAAAAAAAAAAAAAAAAAAAAAAAAAAAAAAAAAAAAAAATAATTCAGCAACCAAGGACACAAAACTCAGCAGTAAAGCAGTGGTTATTTATCACTGCCAGCACACGACAGCATGAAGTGCCCAAGCAACTCTTCCTAAATTACATCATGTGCCCCAGAGCAGGTAACTCTGAAATCCATTACTGCAGCAAATCTCAGCCCAGAAATTGCCAGGTATAACTGACTGATTTCAGGTTTGAATCACAGGCTGCTCTCAATGCTGGACAGCAAAACTGTGCTGAGCAACAAGAGAAAACCAAAAGTGGCTTCTGTATTTTTACCCCCAAAAAGCGATCTGACAGAATACATTCAATCATTCTGTGCTGAGTATGCCAGGAGTGTATCAGACTTACAGGATACAAAGTTAAATGTTTTTTTCTTGGGATTTCCTATATTTCAAGATCAAAAGGATTTCTTATAGAGTAAGGAAAAATGACACAAAAGAATACAAACTTACTTTTGTTTGGTTTTTCACTGTAATGCCTGAAAGCTTATAATTTTTAAAGTGTTTATCTCCAGAACATTCTTGGAGGTAAAAAAAAATCTAAGTTTTGCCTTCTAATTGGAGGTGGAAATGAGATAGCAAAAGTGCATTTGAAGTTAATGTAGACAACCTGCGGTCACTTTGCAGTGCAGGTCACATGAACTCAGTGTTACCTTCTCACCCTACAAAAATAAGACTTATGAGAGTAAGCCTGGTGTAAAATTCTCTTCGTTTACACATAGTATCAGAGCTGTGGTAGTATACTATATTAAGTACTTCTATGTTTTTCTGCCTTTACAATTAATCCAGGCATTCAATTGGTAAAAAATGGGATGTTGAGTGTGTTTTAAAGGGAGCTACTATGCCAGCTGGGTTCCAAGAGCAATTTTAGCTGCAGATTAAAGACAAGGAAATTACATTATCCCATGTTTGTCATGGGTACCAACCTATTAAGTATCAGAAGAGAGGGAATGCAACATTGATCTATTGAGATTTTAAAAATAGCCAAAACTAGATGAAAAAGACATAGTAAGTTTCTACATGCTTTTAAAATACCTAAGGTTTACGCACTTTTTCAACATTTCTTGCCAATGAAAAATTGCTATATGTGTTCATTAAATAATTAAATGAATGGAGCTTAAAATAAGGTGGGGTTTTTGTTGGTTTTTTTTTAAGCAAATGACACAACAATCAAAGAGTAATCAAACAAAGAGCTTGGCAAGAATTAAACTAGCAAAAAATAAAACCAGACTTAGAACAGTTCATTAATATGTTTAATGACAATGCATTAAAAGGAAATTAAAATGTATTCTAAAAGCATCTCAAAAAAGATCTAGCTGGGTTTAATGAACTTTTATTCAGAAGTCAATTCTTTCATAAGTTCTTTGTATGACTGCCTGCAAGCATACTGCAGGCAGTATTATCTTGATATTTAAATGATCCTCTACTAGACTTTTGACATTAATTTAATATTCAATACAGAGCTTATCACAAGCAACATGCCTATAGTCAGTTTGAAAATGCTTTGTGGATAAATCCAAACAACCACTGGCAGTCAATTCAAACAAAAAATAAAAATAAAAATAATCCAACTCCCAAATCAACACACTACAATTTCACATGGTTATAAAAACATCTAAAAATAAAAAATCTTAACAGAGCAGTTGGAAGTCTATTGGAAGTTTCTGTTACGGATGAAAGAAATTATTTTTCTCCCACCACAATGACAGACTAGTATCAGATAGTTAATTAAGGACTGAATCACAAACAGAATACAAAGATTAGTACAACTAAGTATACAGAACAAAGACAGTGAAACAGTTGTTAAAATTATCGAGATATTATCTCACGGTGGAAGAAAATCTAAGAAATTTTAAAATACTGATTTTTTGCATTCACTACATTAACTTCTATGTTACTCATACTTGGAAGAAATATTGAAAGCAAATAAATTGCCGTAGAGACTCAGATTGAAACATGATGCTGACCAAGGTGGTTATAAAAACACCGAGACTGTCACAGAGATTTTTAAGAAAATGCCTTAGAGTTCTAGACATGGCTATAAGATGAATCCTGGGTTCTAAACATCTCCCAGAAGTAATATTTTGTAGAACGTAAATCATTTTTATGCTTTCCACATTTGATATTGTCAGCTTTTTTTTAATAGCTGGATGTTAAAAATAGAAAAAATGTTATATCCAACCCACCACCAAACAACCTTTTTTCTCCATGGCTCCTTATTTTTCAAAGAAAATTAATGACCCTACATCCAGGACAGGAAAAATAGAACAAAATTAGACAACTTCAGAGCTGTCAGCCACCTTGCCCTGCATCAGGTGACGAGGTGTAGTGTTGCCTGCTGGCTGGCAGGGTGAGGCAGCTGGGGATGGAGATGCCCAACGGGGACGGTGCCCTTTCCTCCCCTGAAACAAGACAGTTACTTTCCCACTCTCTTCCTGTGAGCCCCAGGCAGGCTGCCCCAATCCCTTGCCAGAGTGGCTCCTCAGGCAGGCTGCACAAAATAGAATGTTATAGAGGAACTGCAAGGGATAAAAAAAGACAAAAGGGATAATAGGTGGCAAATCACAAAGTTTTGTGTTCTGCATTTTAGATGAGATATTCCTGTTATTGCTGTTAGGAACAAATTAAATACTCCAGGTTTGCTTGTCATCTAACATGTTTACAGTAGTTACAGGAACTTCCACCATATAAAGGGGAAATGTTTCCATAACTGAGGAAATTTAAATTGCTTTTGAATAAAGATGTTTTGGAAACAAGTTAACTGCATGTCCTTTAGCTAGTATATGCTGTGCTCAGTCACTTGTTTTTTGAGCAGGCACTGCAGCAGCAGACTATCGAAATAGCATGTGCTGTTACCTGATAAATGGTGATTTGCTCTTTAATTAAGGTCAGCATGACCTAGATCATAGCAAACATCTACAAGCCTCGATTCTGACAGGAAAATCCATTCACAAGATAGAGTCATTTCCTCTATTTTAAAAGAAACAAATCAACTTGGATTTTGAAGGAAAGGTATAGTTGCATCAATGTAGATACAGAAAGGTTCTTTTGAAGTTCCCTGACAGAAAGGGAGAAAAAGATTTAGCTTTTCTTCTTTCTGTGCTGCTTCAAAGATTGTCAAGGACAATCCCCATCAATACTTGTAGCATGGGGGTGACTCAGGAGCTTTTATGAGAACTGTGAGTTGAGGAATATAATATTGATCTAAGCAAAACATGCAGGTGGCTACCTAAGATTAGTTCTTACTCTTTTTAATCATTTATCTAAGTCTGTGCAAAGGCCCAATAGTCTCTTTTTGTGTCAGTCCTCAGATCAAAAGGCCCACTCAGAACCCCGACCAGCTGGTCATGTGTACATCTATATGTACTAGCTCCTAAAACTTTACAGTTCATTGCAAGGTGAGCAGGAAAGCCATGCCTAATTCAAATGGAAATCAAAGGACTTTATAAAATATTAATAAGTGGCTTTTAGGCACACAGATATATTTGAAAATCTGGTCATAGTTCATTTACACTGCGACAGCCTATTTGCACTTTGGTCACGTCTGGCAGCAAGCAGCTCAGGAGATTGTTTTATACCAACTCATCTCGTTTCCTTCTACCAGTCGCTTCCCCCTCCTTGTGTTTGCATGTATCTCATGAAGCATTTTCAGCCATCTGGAGTCCAGAGCCTTTGAGTAAGTCAGTAAAGCAATTCTCTTCTCAAAATAAAGGCCAGCGAGATGCAGCTCATGTAGCAGAAAAGACCCCACCTCTCCCAGGTTTTCTAAGACTACTAGTCGGGCTGCTTATCAATCAAGCCCAGGCTCAGTGACTAAAAGACAGATTTCCTAGGGTGTTTTATGTGAGAGCTCCATGTTTTCACAGCTGTGGCAAGAAGGCTACTGAACCACATGAAAGATCTTAAAGTAATACATAATAACAATATTCATCACATCTGTTGAGAGTAGACAAGAATACAGCTTGTAAGGTAGAAGGTGTGCCTGTCCACTCCACATCTGAGCTGCTGCTTTGCAATAATCTTCCACAAAATAAAATCGAATAGCAAGTATAAAATCTTATAGCATGTTACAAACATTATGCAGCATGTCCGGGGTCAAACCATAATAAAGGTTAATATTAAAATCAGCATGTAACTAATAAGGAAATGGAAGAAATTGAGGCATTTTGTAGGAAAATAACACTTCAAAGGATTCCAAATAAGTCAACAGGACTTCAAGAGAGAAAGCCAGAGATACAGGTCAGCTCTTCTGAATCTCAAAGCAATGTAGTGCAGCACTTCAGCACTTATCACTGCTCTGTCTTTAGGAAACACAGAATTTTAAAATACTATGTATAGTATACAGTTTGGGATTTACATTTTTTTTTGTCCAGCTCAACTAGCTTCTTAAAAAGTTGAAGATAATTAAATTCTATTGCATTTCTTTTACTTTAATTCTCCCCAACACCATAAGGAAAGAGGAAAGCAAAACCACCCAAAAAAAGATCAGGTAAAGCTGTCTGCCACGATAGAGTATTAATCATATTTGCTGTTCTTTTTCCAAAAAGCTTACTTACATAAATTTAAGAGTGCAAGAGACTTTCCAATTACTACAAACATCTAGAGTTTTAAAGATAAATTATTACTTATTTATAAATTATTATTTTTCCATATACACTAGGGATTAGCACTGTCCTTTCTGTCTGTTATCTCCCCCAACCTAAAATGCTGCAAATTGCAGAAAATTGAATAATATTCTCAAACTATGTAGGAGATTTATACACTACTTGCTAAGCCTATCCAACCCCTCCAGGTAGTGTGACTCTCAGAGGCAACGCTGCGTCCATCATGTGGGCCATGTTTTAACCTATGAGTAATTGAACCTGATGGTTTGTTGCTCACCTCAAGGCAAAGTGCATGAAGCTAAAAAGCAAATATGATGTATGGAAAGAAGACTTCTATGCTTGTGTTCAGACTTCTAAAAAGGTCATGAAATATTCAGGTGTGCTTAATTCCATCTGGACTCACTGAACTACAATGGGAGGTCCTTACACACAAACCTCACCAAAAAACCTCCCTAACCACAGGTGAAACACAATAGTATAATCCAGAGACTTTGTTTTACTACTAAAATTAGATGCATAGGAAGAGGGAAAAACATATATTTATCAGAATATGTTATTATGTATGAATATGATTTTGCATGTTACACATATACACACATACGCACACATTACACACACATCCACTGATACTGTCAAGATCTCATATAACTGCTAAATTGTTGAATACCATAGAACATACTACTAATTTTACCCAAAACCCCAGGTGAACTGTCTGGTTCCATAATATGAACATATCTGCAAGGCTGAGTTAAAATAGATATATATGAGGTTCAAGACACACAAGCTGAAGTTTTAATTTGTTAAGTGTCTTGGAAGTTTTTAGGGCAAGACTCTAATATCTGAAACATAACACACCTTTGAGACAGTGCTTATAGCTCTTTTGTGAACTTAATTTGTCAGATGAGCCACAATATCCATGATGCATGCTGAAAATTCTCCTATCAGCAGCTACACAACTATCATTTTCTTATTTTGGCATCCAGATAATGAGACAGTAACTGATACCCTGCAAGTTTTCTTCATATTTTTAATTCATGCCCATTTATATGTTTTTTGGCAGATACATCTCTGTTGGGATTTTTTAAAAAAGGAATACAGTTATCTTAGAAAAAACAGAAATATCAAATTATTCTTCCTAGTCTACGAAGGAATCTTTGCCTGCTCCTAAGCACAGATTTTCATTTCCCATATCCCAAGTAATACAACTATAGAAGCATATATTTTTTTAAAAGAGTCAGGTTCACAATGCTTAAATTGGCATTACTCAAGTAATAATAATTTAACAATAATAAAACTACTAATAATTAATAACTATAGCAATAAAACATCAACCAATAAGCAACAGCCTTGCCGAATCAATCCTAATTGCTCAGGTTTTAGTACAATGCTACATTATCACTGTAATTCTTTTACCTTTTAGAATTATTTTTAGTAAAAGTAGACCTTAAGATGTTAACTTCGACATGAAAAATGAACACATTTATCTTATTTCACATTAGTAAATGCGTAACAATTCTTTTGAACTTCCTTCACAAACCACAAAATTATTGGCATTTTATTAAGCAAGATATTCAAAGTCTTCACCTCAAAATTGCATCCATTAGGTCAAAGATTTCTCATTTGCCTCACTAGTTCCTTTTCAGCTAATTTGTCCTTGCCTTGAGGATCAGGCTCATAATTTTTTTCTCTTTATTCAGGGTCATCAGAATTTACAATGACCTACTTCCTGACTAAACAAGTATGATATGAAGTATCAATGGTTTTTCTGTCTTAAAGATTGTGCTTCTATATTGTCTAAGGAAAAAGTCCTTTCAGATCAGAGAAAAGCAATAAGGAACATCAGAGGTACAGAATGGCTTCTAAAAAAGGAAAGATAAATAATTTCCAACTCTTCAGTCTGGGGAAGAGATGACAGGGGTGATGTGACAGGTTTATAAAATCATAAATGGCCTGAAGAGTGTGAACTGAGATCAACTGTTCAGCCTTTTTCAGTGTAAGAATCTGGGGGACTTCAGTAGATGACAGGTTTGAAAAAAAGCAACAGATGGTTCTTACAATTCAGTTAAGCTGCTGAACTCTTTGTCTCAAGATGCTTTTAAGCAAGATGCAGTATACTGACAGGTATAAAAAAAAAACAATCCCCAAACTAAAATTTTAAAAAGGCACAGATCAGAAAAAGAAGGAAGAAACAGCTCTGCAAGAAATAGGAAATAAGAAACAAACAGAGGTGTGAGGGAAGTAGAAAGAAGAAATAAATAATGGGAGGAAGCTTTCAGCAGTTTGAAAGGAGAACTTTAAATTCAGAAGAGTAAAATAAAATGGCAGATTTCTGACTTTTGCTAGTTTATAGTAAATATGAAATAAAGTGTGCCACCTTCAGATCTATCATCGTGAAGTCCTATCTTTTAAGAAGGGAGGTTTTATTTTTCTTTCTATAGTGCAAAAAAAGCCAATTTAACTTCACACAATTCAACCGCGGAAGAGCATCTCAGATGCAGAGGAGCATCACCCTGAAACAGCTGAGTGCAAAAGCAAACAAATCACAGATTTTCCAGCTCTTGCTTTACCTCTTAGCTCCTCAGTTCTCTAAGACACTCCATTAAGCCTCACACCAAATTTTCCAAACTGAGCCTCTATCTTCCTAGAAGTGCTTTCACAAACAGGCAATACCACTTTCTAATGAGAATGGAAGGAATTGTGTCAGAGATTTTGGAAATAGATGGAAAGAACATCTATTACTGTAGATTCCTTTGCAGAAGCTTTATTGGTTCAACTTGTTTCTAAAAACTTCTAACAACCTTTCTGGCTTGACTGTAACACTCTGGGCTCAACTCTACTCTTTATCCTTACATTCCTTTCAGTGCCCATGAAAAGAAGCTTGAAAAGTACTTCTCTGCACCCCAAGGACTGCCTGCAGCATTCCTCCCCTGTCAGGTATGATATCAGCGCAGTAATTAGGGAGCAGCATTTTCATGCTTATCTGGTACTATTGTGGCTGCTGGGAAGTCTGACAAATGATGAGCAAATGCATAGTGAAAAAATATATTACTTTAGCATGCAGTATATGTCTGCAGCTCCAAGAAGGAGATTCAGAAACTTAGCCTTTCTCACAATTAACACAGCTAATGGTTTCAGGATTTAGCATATCCTGCATGTCAACACAGAGGGAAGGGATGACCAGCAAAGGAACTGTTTCCATATTATATGAGTATAACTTCTTCAAGTAGTGTTGAAGAGCAGAATGCCTTCTCTGGAGATTTTTGCAGATGTAAAAGCACCACAACCATGCTAATAAAAGAAATAAATGCACAAAGTTTTCAAGGAGAAGTATATGATTTCATTTACTTAACACACATGCTTATAGCAATTTATTTAGGCAGAAAACAATTCTGTGACCTTGTTTTTTATAAGAGTGACCAAAAGAGAGTGCAAGACATCTAAATTGTTATTTTTAAAATATATTAAAGTTAAATCTTCATCAATATGATCAAAACAACCACTTCCTACACCAAAGCCATAATGCCATTTAAAATATAGAGAATCCTATTTGAAAATATATATATGGGGGTTGCTGAATGTGGTCATCTGAGAGAGGGAAAGCTGCTGTTCCTCCACATCTCCACATCCATCCAATTGTGAAGTGCAGGGGCACACATACGTAAAATGCATATATACATCTACCCAGAACCAGCCATGCAGAGCAACGCATATCACAAGCACAGCAGTAGGGCAAACACAAACTGCACCAACATCCTGATCCTGCTCCCCTCTTTGGATGATGAGGACCAAAGCTATTTAGTACAGAATACATATGTATATATATTACTTATCCTTCCAGTGACTGCCCATAGAAACCCAGTCTGTTCAGCAGCTGGGCCCTGGATCACCCACCCTCATGCACACACAGGTCTCTCTACGATCCAGGTTGGACACCCAGCTCCCTCCATAAGCTAAATCAAACATCCTTTTGGCTCTTTGGTACCTCACCCAGGCTTACAGGCTCATTTCCCACACACCAGCTAGTCTGGCCTGACCAGCAATCACACACACTGAGATACACACCCACAAACTACATATGCAGCACAGTGGCTCCAGCTGCCCCTGCTCTTGGGCCTCTCTAACCTGCAGCACCTTGCCTTTTAGCTGGTACACAGACCCCTCCAGTCTCTCCAGCTACTTCACCACAAACACCTGGGACCCCGGGAGCAATGATCCCTATTCCATGGTCTCCCCCTACACATAGGGGCAAGGGATTAGACCCAGCCAGCACGGGTTCAGGAAGGGCAGGTCCTGTCTGACCAACCTGATCTCCTTTTATGATCGGGTGACCCACCTGGTGGATGAGGGGAAGGCTGTGGATGTGGTCTGGGCATGGCCAGATAACTGTACTGACCAGCAGCCTGATGACACAAAATAAACCACTTTAGTTGCCTTATCACTCTATTTTTTCACACTAGTTCCTCCCCAAAACCACTATGATGCCTTTCTCCCTTCCATCACCCTTTGGTTCCTGCTCTAAAGAGCCTATAGTAAGTCTTGCACAGTCCAAGAAATGCTTTATCCCTGCATGCCATAATGAGATCCACAGCCTGCTGCCAGTGGCCCTCTACATCTGTAGGCTGAGCTGGGGAGCTATTCCTATTGACCCACCTGGCTGATGTTTGTTTCACCTAGACCTTGGAGCTAATGGCTGTCCTGTGACGGCCCAGTGAGGAGTTGTGTCCTATTTGCTCTGATCGAGTTACTGTGGCTCCTCTGCCATTGTTTCCCTGTTCCTTCTTATTTTTGCAGGTTGGCTTTTAGTTAACATAGACCTAACTGTCTATCCAGCTGATCCAAGCTGAGAAGATTCAGTGGAGTCTGGAAAGTACAGACACAGATATCAGCAGAAAGTTGTGGCAAGGAAAAATTCCAAAACTCTTGCAAATGCAGGGGCATGTTTTAGGGGTTTTTTTGGGGGGTTGGGGTTTTTTTTTGGTTTTGGTTTTGTTTTTCCAGAGAGAACCAGCTGGGAACAGCTGCCATGGTTTCTCATCCCACTAGTAGCATGAGGAGGGTTGGAGTCACTCCTGGAGCTGCTCCAGCATGGCCAAACACGGCTCTCCAGCACACCTTCTGCTCCTTAACTGTGGTCTCCTCCCACCACAGGAGAGAAAGCAGCAGAACTTTGCCTCTTGGCACACATCAGCACCATCCTTGGGCCCAAACTCTGCATCAAGCAAGTCAAATGCAGAGCTGGGTTTAACACTGGCTCTGCTGAGGAAGGGGGCATGGCAAAGTGGGATCTTTTTTTGCAGTCTACTATAACTTGGACAGGACTTTAAAGGTTACTATCAAAGGACTGTCAAGACAGGTAGGTCCAGGGAGAATTCAGAACATGCTTACAGAGGTTGCTGTTTGCTCCCCAGTGTCTCAAGGAGGCCAACTCTGCCTGTGTGCAAACCCAGGATTTAATTCAAGAATATTTTTAGCTAATACAGTTCAATAGAAGCTGAAATAACATAGCAGAGAGAAAATAGCTATAGAAAATGATTTAGGGGACTACGTGTGTAGCATGAGTAAGACTCTGAAGTCAATACCAGTAACAGCAGAAAAAGAATGATCTCTGAATTGAGTTCATCAGCGCAGCATCAATAAACTGAACTGAGGTGAGAAAGATAGCCAAAAAGCCAAGGAAAATATTCACTCTCTATACTGCTAGATAGGATTAAAAAAAAAAAAAGAAAAAAAAAATGTCAAAAAGGTGTCATCACTGACAGCTGAACAACAAATGAAGCAATAAGCAAAAGCTTAGAACAAATAATGCAGAGCATTGAGCATTACCAAAGGTGCCTTATTACCCACCTTCTAATTTTTCCACCTTCCACTTCTCTTGCTTATTAGTATTTATGCTTTTGCCATCATTTTTGCACACATAATTTCAATTATAATAATATTCTGTAATAAAATAATTGGTTTATATTAAACATATTGGGTTATTTAATAGTAATTTATAATAATGTTCATTTCTTCTTTTTTTCCTTGTTCTTTCTGCTCCATGTTCTTTTTTTCACATGATCACCTCTGCTCTTTTAAGACTTCCAAAGTGCTATTCTATGCTAATTTTACTAAAAAAAGAGTATGTGTGAGGAGTCCAAGACAAGCCCTAAGGGTCTTAACCAACCTGAATGGATTTGATGCTACAAAATCAATTAAAAGTGAGAAATGAGTGGACCTAAATAGCACGTTAGTGTGAAAGAAGTGAAATTGAAATACCACCACTTCATTGCCCAGTTAGGCTCAGAGGACACCGTCACTACAGCAACAGCCTCTCCTGGGAGTCAGACAGGGAACATGCCATCTCCTCTCCTGCCTGCTGGCCCGTGTGTGTTGGCTGGAGCAGGCACAGAGCCCAGGAGCATTTTTTGTTGTTGCTATGGAATGCTCTTCCCAGAGGCCAAATATTAATGACGCTTTCCACAGGCCAAGCAGTGGGTAAGCATCCAAAACATCTCTTTTGGAAAAAGAGAGCTTGTGTGTGTGCATATGCAAAGGACAACAACAGTCAGCCTCCAGCAAAACCCCAGCAGACCTCTGGCAGAAGATGAAACACCATCTCACCACCTCCATGCTAGAGGAAACAGCACATTGCTAGAGGAAACAAATTGCACACCTCCTATTTGCATCCAGAGTGTGAAGCTCTCTAACACAAACTGCTGCAAACCTCCTTGTATAATCCAAGCAGTTTCACTAGAATTATGTGTGTGAGTAAATGCTCAACAGGACACATTCTCTACTTGCCTGCAAAAACTCAATTACTGACCACCTATCAGTCTGTGCGTTTACAAGCAGCTGAATCTTCAGGAGAACTATACTGGTTTTCCATTGAAAAGTCTAAATTATTTGTCCCACTCAGAAACTAGAAGAGTCCATGCAGATAACCTTTGTAGCAAATATGCAGTGTAAAGTTTTTAGTATAGTCTTGTCTAAACTGAAAGCAGATAAACATGATTTAATTTGTACAACAAGTGAGAGGCATGGGAAAGACATGATTCCTTCTCAGGACCACTCAGAACTGATGCTACTCACCAGGTAGGGATATAACTTCAGAAGGGAAAGAATATGCTGTGTAAAAACTGAAGGAGCAATCCCTGGGAAGAATTAGGAGTTACTTCAGGGTTTGGGTTGCAGATGATGTCCTCCAGCCACGTCTCTGCTGGTAAACAAGACTGGAAGGCTCTTTTGAGCTCTGCGATCATCACTGCGTTATGGCTCTTATCTCTCTCACTACCCCCGTATTAATTGGGTCCAACCAACATTTTCCCAGAGCTTTGACAGATCCTAGGGGACACAACATGTCAGGAATTGTTCAGGGAAAGTTGACACCTGGGGAAGGGAGTTCAGGCAGGTGAACATGAGCTGTGCTCTGCCACCCAGCTCCAGGGCCAGAGAATGGCTCCCCTTCGATCAGCAGCATAGCTGTAAGCTAAGACAACAAAACAAAACAAAATCAAGTGGCAGAAGATTGTGTTACCTCCACTGCTTCTGGTCTCCACTTGTCTTTTGGGGGGAACATTAACTGATTCCATCACACACTTCCACAGTGCCTGCAACATTGGTTGGCACTTGGATGCTGTTGATGATAATTAAAAGCCAGACAGCTCTGAAGTCAGTGTTTTAATGAAACACACTGAGGACCAGTGTGTGGGAGAACTGGGCTGAGGAAAACATGGGCTAGCCAAGGACTCACGTAAATGAACACTGACAGAAATGCACAGGAGTGCTAATTCTGGAGGGTGGCTGGAAGAGAAATGACTTCTGCCTGAGCTCAGAGGACAAATAAAATGATCAAATTCTATTGTAGATATCTCCAAAGAGATGGGTGTTGAACCACTGCAGAAGTCAGTAATTTAGGGAGGGTGGCATGTCAGCTGGATTCTGATGCAATAAAATTGTTTGTGCTCTTGATCCTCCTTACTTTATATTGTACAAAAGTGGCTGACAAGATGGCGAAATGTATCCATATCTTGATAGTGAAAGGCCTTTTTCTTCTACTGAATTACTGAAAATAATGTGTAGGGATAGGTGATAACTCTACAAGTGCACAAAGCAACAAAGCATCATGCCTAGTGTGAGTATCTCACCCAGAATTTTATGCTTCAGCTACAATAAGAAGTAATTCACAATGAACTTGTCAAATAATACCAAGCTGTGAAACCACTATGTAACTTAAAAGGGTAAGCAATGGCTGTGAAAATGGAAAGAAAACAGCAGAAGTAACTCAATTGAAGAAATTAATGATTCTTTACTCTAGAAAAATTACCTGGAAGGACAGTATGACAAAAATTGTGAATTCATAGATTTAGCCATACACTGCTAAGTTATTTATGTGAATGTCATCCTTAAAAGGATGTGGAATACAACTCCCTTGTGGTGCATTTAGTTACTGCTCCAGCAGTGTTTTAGGGAAGAGGGAGGCAGAGCTGATACAACACGCCTCTTCTGTTCCAGTTTAGAAGCACTGGAATTTTCATACACTTGTTTAACTGGCTTATGTTCTGGAGGTATAGCAGCTTTAGGATTGAACATTCTAAATATAGCCTTTTTGTAATTTAATTTATATACAAAAGTGTCACGGCTTAGCAGTTTGGGCGGACCACAAACCAAAGGACACGATTACTCTCTATTCCTCACCCCCACGCACACAAGGGAAGATAAAAGGGGGAATAAAGACAGGAGACTTGATGTTGGAAATTGAAAACAATTGGAGACAGATTTACTAGCACAGGGGAAAGGCAACAACATAAGACATAAAGTAACAAAAAACACAGGTTCATGCAAACACAATTATACAACCCATCCTGGATGCTGTCAGTACCTGAGGGTCCCTTGTGGCAGGGCTGACTCAGGAGGGGGCTCCAGGGCTCTTCCTAGCACCCGATGGATGTGGGCTCGTGGGGAGCAGGTGGGGAGCTGGGGGTAAAGGAGCGCAGGGGAGCAGCGAGGGGACAGAAAGAGGAGGGGCTGCCTGAGCTTGGAGAGTATGGGCAGGAAATGGGAGGGAGTAGACCCCTCTGTGTTCTGCCCCTCTCAGAGTCTGAAAGCCCTCCTGCTTTAGTTCCTCATGTTTGAACGATTACAAAAACTACTATGGACTTGTTAATCAAATAAATCTATATTTTGGAAAGTTAAAACTGTTGAAAATTTGTCATTTTTTTGGATAAGAAATATCAGCTAAACTAGTATAAAAGTGATAAATATAAAGGTGAAATTCATTGATGACAAAAGTATTAACTTCAATGGAGTAGACACAAAAGGCAATCAGACCCTTTCAGTAAAGCTTAAGAATAAATGCTAACTGGAGATATTTTTTTTTTCAAAGGAGGTATTTATTACTTCTGTGGTTGATTTCCTACACATCTCACCAGAACCATTTTCTACGAATTTCTTAGGTGCTGATTTTGGACTGCAGGTAAGTGTTGCTTTTAAAAACCCGCATGGCTTCCTGCACACATGATTTCATTTCACCATGGTGTTGAAATTCTCAGCCATTGCAAATTTTCCACCATATTAAGTATTGCAGGTCTTCTCTTCACAGCCTTAAGGACTTTCTGGAAGATGTTCACATTCTCCATATTAATAAGCATAAAATCAGAACTAAAGAAATATGCTCAACATTAAAAAGTATGCCTACATATTGTGCTACACAGGACTTAGTATTCCTCCCTCAAACTGGTTTGCAGCTGCAGCATAACATGGTGAGACAGACTGATGCCAGGGTGGGGACAGCAAAGGGTAAAAGAGGCAAGGGATGGGACAGCAACAGTTGCTACTACAAGAAATTGCCTTCCTCCTTCAAGAGCAGCCACTTCCCTCAGCAGGGATAACAGCAACTTATTTCATTGAACTGTGCAGGAGAAAGCAAGAGTTGTTTAAGCTACATTATCTTCGTGAATAACCCCATCTCCTTCAAAATAAGGTATTCAAGGGAGAAGGATAAAGGCAACCCACGGCATCAGCTTTTATCCATTCAGACTAGTCAAATTCCTATGTGCTTCAGGCTTTCACTTTGTGGCTATTCAGCTTCAGGGGCTATACAATAATGGATATACTTAAAGACATGGTCTTTTTTTCCAGCCTGATTTTAATAAACATGATTTTTTCTTGTACTGCATGATAACAGCATAAGCCAACTCCTGTTCTATTTCTAAGCCCCAGAGTAGCACCGTGGGGCTTCTTCTATCAGCCAGTGAATACTGATACTCTTTATTTTGCTGTTTATTTTATTTTGCTGTTATGTCACTCTTCCATAAAATATTTTTTTGTAAATATCATCACCTATTAAAGATGTTCAGTTAACAGATGAATGTAAATCAGTGGTCTAAACAAAAGGTATGTGTCGGTATGTTCCATATTGATTAGAACATCTAAATGTGTATTACAGATGCCATAGCAAAATTGCCCATCTTTAAAAATCAGGTCACCATCAGATACTGTCTGTCACACATTTTTCTAGAAGCTGGTGAGATATAAAAGCATGAGAAGCACTATCAACTCTGGAACAGCTATGTAGATCTACGGAAATATTTCTAATATAGATATGGTCTGTTCTTTTAGAGATTTCCCTTAAGAATGAATTGCACATGTTAACACATTAAGCATGAATCTTGATGGAAATAGCCATGTAATTATTGTTAGGATAAATTATCAAAAGCTGTATACACACACAAACACACCCAGGGGAGCACAGAGAGAGAATGGTGAGGGGAAGCCTGAATAACACCTGGCTACTCCCAAGCCCATCACAGGAGCCATCAGCCCACCTGCACAAGCCCAGAGGGACACAGAGGCACAGAAAGGCAGGCAGGAACCCAAATTAAGGAGCCAGAGGAATGGACACCCTGCCCGGGCCTCTCTCCAGGCTGTCCTAGAGGAACGTCAGCCCCAGTGTCCAGGTGGGACAACCACCCCCATGGATCACCAGGAGCAGCTCTCCAAATCACCCCTTGGGCTAAGAGAGGCCACTGCCCAGTGGCTTGGGCACACGTGATGGATGTATTGAAATGTAAAACTTATTATGGGATGTTCAGAGCAGAAAACAAAGGTAGGGAAAGGGAGGAGTAGTGGTGGTTGGGGGAGGGACAACAAAATAAGGCATAATAGAGGGATAAGAAGATAAAAGGAATAAGTTGCATGTAAACAGGTTAGTTGTTGGTATGGTGGCCAGACAGAGGGTCTGTCTGACCAGTGCACTCTGTCCTTCTTCTCATTAATTCCATTTCTAACTCTGGAAGGGCTACCACATACTATCAAAATTACCTATACAACTTTGAAGAATGCCTGTAAAATTTAAGCTATCAAAATTTTCAAAGAATAGGTAGGGTCCCTTGGCAGACTGCATAAACAAGCCCCAAACAGAGGCATCTGGGCCACAGGCACCTATACACAGGAACTAAGTGGTTCTAGTAGCAATCAATTTAGAGAGCCAAACTAGTCTCAAGAAAGTTAGAGATTCAAATGAGCAGGAAGATTTGCCTGATTACTAAGCTACAAATCAATGGCAAAGGCCTATGAAGGAAGAAATGCAAACAAACCAACAGTGGGTCGAAATAGGGATCATAGTTTTATAAAAATAATAAATATGTATTTCTTAGTCACTACAGACCTTGAAACGAATTATACCAAAAGTTCATTAATCAAAAATCAAGCAGAAACCATGATCTAGAGGCACAGTAACACTAGTTAGTGCATATATATCAGCAGATCATAGAAGAATAAGGTAGCAGCTTCATCTTTTGTTGTCCATAGCATAGAGGATAAAATTCAAATTGCAATGGGAGACATCAGTCAAGCTATGGTAAGTGCACAAGAGCTTAAGGAGGTAGGCTTGGAATTTCCCAATTCAAACATTGTTGAAAACAGAAAAAAATTCATTTTAGCATTTGTTTTTGTCCACCAGGACAGAAAATTATCTTAGGATTTATCCAGGCTACCAGGAAAGAACTGATCACACAAGCAAAGATCAAGAACTACTTACATAAAAGTGTTACAAATTATTTCTTTTTGCTAATGTGCATTTTTGAACAGACTCCTGATGAAAATGTATATATATATATATTAACATGATGCTGCAAGTTACAATATTGTGCCTCTGAAACAGACCTCTTTTACAGTGCTGCAAGGATCTGCCAAAAATTCCATAGGTAAGGAACACTAGTTTAAAGGAAAAAAACCACAAAAACAAACAAACGAAACCCAGTTACTTTGTAGTGATTTAGCCAAGGTTTGGAAAACATTTAGCTACAGCTAATGAAACAAAGATTTTAAGACCAACAAAATTACTTCTTGAAAGATAAAAACAGCAACCCTTTTTTAAAGACTAAAACAAAATAAAAATATCCACACTCCTCATATACAATATAGGGGGAATTAAAATGGAAGCTTACAGGATTCTTAATGATTTTGGTTCACTCTTTTTAATAAATTAAGAAGAAAATTACCTCTAATGAGAGTATCAACCCATTACGAGATCAGAATGGTTGAGCAGTTACTAGAAGAGCAGGAATAGCAAGTATTTGATTAGAATCTGTTCTGGTTTGGGGAGAAAAACGTTATGTGTTTGTAGCAAGGGATGGCAGTGAAATACTTTCCATTCCAGCAATAACCAAAAGGGATGTTAAGATGCAAAAGTCTTCTGAGCCAAACCCCTTAACACTATATTTTGAGTCATTTTCTCTGGCTGCACTCCTAACCAGCAGGCTCCCAGGAGCAGACAGAACATCGCCTGTTGGGCAGTAGAACGCTCACCTGGAGGGACAGGGCAGAGGCATGGATTCCAGACCATGAACCTTGTAAGGGTTAGGAAGAAAAATTTCAACAGAAAAACCCCAAACTGTCCGTACACAGTTACTATTTCATAAACTGAGACTGAAACACAGGACTCTTTTTCATCCCCTTTGTCTCAGCTCCCATAGCTGTGCGTTAAACTTCCCACAGAGCTGCAGGGGCCACCAGCTGGGTATTTTCCGGTAGAGCCTGTGCCTCCATGCTAAGCACAGCAGCACACTAACCCCCTTTGCTCTGTAGACCTCCCCCACTGTTAGTATTTGGCACTGCTGAAGCTGCTCCTGGCACGGTGCTCTTAAGGTTAAGGTCCATCTTGAAAGAAAAATGTTGACAAAGCACAAATAAGGACTCAAAGAAGAACTGTGCAAGTGATTAAATGCTTAGCTGGTGCAAAAGTAGGCAACTCGTTTATTTTGCTGACAAAAAAGGTTATGAAGCGAATTCATGATGGTCTAGAACTACTCTCCTGTGAGAAACAGAAATTGGGTCTGTCAGTCTACTGGCCAAAAAATGAGTTGGATGACTAGGCTAGACAAATTCCTGTTAGGAAAGAGGAACGCAATTTTAATACTGACAGTCAACAACCACGGAAAAAATATGGAGGTTTGTGGAAGATCATCTCCATCATTGCCAATTTTTAAACAAAGGTGGATTCCCTTTCCTGAAAAGACATGCATACATCAAACAAAAAGTAGTTCATGTAATCAGCAGAGAGTGTTTTGAAGGATTTGTTATCCCAACAGGAGGTTTTTATCTCAGTATCCCTGACTGCAACCAACACTGGATAATCAAGAGCATGCTAAACCTTTCAGCTTTACTGAAGCCAGCTTTGGGTCTAAAACATTACAGAGGACAACAAAAGGAATGACAAAACCTGTAAGTTAGGATTTGCTGAACTCAAATTAAACAAATGCTTCTGAGCATCGATTTTTCTCTGCTGATATTCTGAAGGCTGATTAACTTCCAAAATGCTATGGGATGACAACCAGATTTACTGGAAGATGATGAAAAATTGGAGAGGGTCCAGCAGAGGGCTACAAAAAGTACTGCAGGATAGGAGAACTTGACATCAGAAGAAAGACTGAAAGAATGGGGTTTTTTCATCCGAGAGAACAAAGAGTTCAGAGAAGATTTAATCAAAATTTTCCAATATGTAGGAAATAGTTATAAAGGATATGCAGGTACTTTCTAGAGGATACTAGCTATATATATGGGATATATATGCTGTAATATGTGTGGTTTACCTACAGGTACTTTTGTTACACCACTGTCTTCTTGCTTCTACTGGTTCCCTATTTGTCCTCTAGAAAAAAACAATCGTGCCAGAAGGAAAATGCACTGTGCACTGCTAACACTGTCTTTTTATTTTCTGTTTTGTTGAGACAAATCAGTATTCCTGAAATCCAAATAGTATATTTTTGGCAAAGCTAAGTGTAGCTCCACAAGCCAGATTTACTTTTCCTAGTCATGAACAGGTTTTTTCCAAACTTTCTAATTTCAGCCTACTGGTAGTTCCACACCTTTAGTGACCAAGCTCTGCAAAGTACCTTCAGTCCAGGCCTCACCAATAGATATTATGCATATATACATATAATTATTATTATTTAATTGCTTTGTGTTGGTTTTTTGTGGGTTTTCTTTTTTTCACAAGAAAGGCCAATTCAACAGCATGGTCCTTTTATACAACTATACCCCAGCTTTTTGTTGTTGTTACAACACACTTATCCTATACCAGTTTGAAGTATATCATTGAGAAATGTTATTTCTCTTTTTAGTTTAATTGGTATCTTGAATCTCATCCTTTATTTGTGGTCTCATTTTTCAAAAGCAGGGAACACAAAACAAATGTTTTTTTGCTTACAATCCAAACTATAAACAATAGTAAACTAAAAGTGTACAGGGGGCAAATGAACTGTGATCATGGTATAAGGTCCCTTACACATTTTTAAGAATGCAGTGCACTGAATACTTCCAGTAACTGTCAAATTGTTAAGAATATTTAGTACATTTTTCAAAGAGAGACTATAAAATTAATAACATCATGGAAATTAAATAATCTTTAAAAATTTACAAATTTCTCAAGGATTTCCACACTTTCTGAATGAAACAGGAAATTACAGAAGAAATGAAAGACACTAATTGTACATCACAGCCCATGACTTCTTTGTTTTGACTTTGGAGTCATAATGTGTATAAAAATGCACCATTTTCTGAAAGTACTGTTTTAAATACACCACCTTTAATGGTTGAGAAATACAGTCTAGAAATACAGAAAAATAAATAAATTCTGCAAACAGAAACTTTAACCCAAAACACTTTTAGGAAAGGAGTGGCAAACATGAATACTGTTATAAAAATATATCTATGCCTACAATAAAATCCATAGGTTCATCTAAAACCAAGAATAGTATTCTCCCTGATTTATTCCACTACAGTTATCGATAACTTTATTACTGAATTATAAAAATAATGCATTGACTGTAGATGACCACAGTCTTTGCCTAAAATACAGCTCCACTTGGCAACCTCAAAAAAAAAAAAAAAAGACTAATTTAAATCAGCAAGAGAAAAGCAAATCCACTTATCTCACCATTTCAAATTTCTGTAAAGATCTGAATCCTAGAACATATTTTGTTGGTGAGACTTCAATCTCATATCCATACAACAGATCTGAAGACATGTCTTGAAATAAATTGAACAACTTGTATAATCATGGCAATTTAGAAGTTATCTTTTGAGGCACAATGTTTTTTAAAAATAAAAGATTTTTTTTTTAAATAAGGCTCAAGAAGAAAATTATTTGCTTCATTCTTCATGCTACTCACAATAAATAGCATGAAGAATAGTTTTTTTCTTGTTCTACTGGATTTTTGCAAAAATGTCATTTTAAGCTTCAGTGTAATTTTGATGCAAAAGTTAAAATAATTCAGTTTCCTTAAAATCACATATCTCAAAACCTTCATGTATCTGCTTTTCAAAATGAAATCTGAATTTTTCCTTAACAATACGAATGTCTATCAATGACAGCTGGGATCATCACAGTACTACAACAACAACTCTAGTATTTTACCATTTAAGAGATCTTCTGCAAAACAGTAAAGTAAGCCAACTCCTAATATTTGGATTTTTTAAAATTATTATTATTATTATTACTCTGCAGTACAGAGTTGAGCTACAAGCCAAGACTCAACTGCAAACACCGGTGAGTCCCCTAAATGTCATGGAGCCTGGAGTCTGCGAGTCCCCTTCAACCTATCCAAGAGGAGGCTGTAAAATTCCTATAAATTGCTGAGCAGACAAGCCCTATAGCAGACTCTGAGAGGGTCTTAACAACAGATCTTTAACCCAGCAGATCTCAGGGTATTCAAAGATACTATGAACATTTTGAGTCAACGGTAACATAATTACCTGGGAAAAATCCTTGCTCTTGAAAATTAGGCTTTAAGGAGGTGAGGAAAGGAGCAATTTGGTTTACACACCAGAGTGCTAATGCATCTCCCACAATATGGCTGCATCACATAATTTCTGAAGAAATATTAGTTTTCACATTGGTAAGTCCTGTAGATTCTACCACTTCAGTGTATGACTCAGCAAGACGCAACAGTACCGACACCCTCATTATTAAAAAGTGAATTAAGTCTGTAGCAATTCAGAAATAACTTCATACTCCCAAGCACCCACTGAGGCACTCCTGGCTCATTTACCAGGCTGTTCAGTGCACAGTTAATAACTAATTCCACAAAGCACCTACCTGCCAAACCAAGTGTTCCTTTACATCTGTACCTGACAGACAGACGCTCAGCACAATCGTATGAGACGCAGAGGTCAAGACGCTGGCAACTATAGCATCCCTCATGTTGAAGGGCAGCATGGTATACACCACAAAAATAATGAACAAGAAAAATGATACCTGCAAAAGACAGCAAAACAAAACAAGAAAAAAAAAAAAAAAGTTAAATTCAATTTGGAATAACATTTAAAAACTTGCATTAAATTTTGAATTGCCTGCAGAATAAAGTTACACATCAGTTTTTTAATTGAAACTTACTGCTAGCCCCTGAACTTTTGATTGATTGCTTTAGGAAGAAATTGATTTAGGAAGAATCCATTATAAAAAGCATTGGAAAATTCACATTATATTTGATTTTAAAGATAAAGTTTTGAGACACTACATAATGGTTTGAGAACTACACAATGCTTGAAACTTTACAAATTTAACTTCAAATTTACCTTTTCACATTTTATTAACACTCTTTTTACAGCTAATAGTGCAATTCTCATGGGACATGTGGTTTCTGATTGTGAACTGCATTGCAAAACAGTTTGCTAAAACCTTCCAAAGGGCCTAAATTTCAATGCAGAGAGATTTTCTTCATCCCGAATCACTAAAAATTCACAATTTAATGGAACGTGACGTTATGCAAAAAAGCCCAAGGTTATTCAAACATTTTGTTTTCATGAGATTATACTTCATGTGTATCTATGTGACATGTGTAAAATTCCATTAAAACACTAAAACATTTCATTAAAACATTTATTATGGAGAACATAATAAATGACAACTTCGAATAATCACAGCCCATAAGCAGAATTTAGTGTTAGCTTCTTTTAAAGAGTAACAGCATCCACACTGGCTTTATGGAACACTCTACAAATGCACAGCCCAACCCTTAGCAGCAAAAGGGATTCTTTCACTGTATACACAAAAGATTACACACTTGATGGTATGCATATGTTCCAAACTCCACCACAATCCTAAGAAAATGCAACTAGATTTGTGACACAGATTTTGCACACATAAGTAAGTAGGTAATTCCGAAAATGTGCCAGCTTGCGTATAAATATATTGGTACATAAGCCCTTCTATCAGTTTCTGTTGACTTACAAGCCTATTCACTTTCTAACAGCTGTATACACACACTATTTAATTCAGAAAGCACCCAAGCAGATATGAGCATTAGGAATTTGCTGCTCACTTCTCTTACTGTCAGTTTGCTTTCTTCACATCTGCATGTGATGATTCCACAGTCAAAACACTCAGAAACACTCAGTGTGTGTCTTTGAAGGCCTGGGATAAAGGCTGGGTTATTAAGAACTGGTCAGCCTAGCTTCCATTCCTGGAGCAATAACAAAATAATAAAACAATTGATAATCAAATTCTGAAAGTTAATATTAAAACAATCTTGTCTTCTGTCACAAGAGCATGTCTCAGGGTAGGGGTAAAACCTGAATAATGAGCTGGGCAGCAACATGGCGTGTAAAAGTTCCTCTAATATAGGCATAATGGAAGCCAGAGGCTAAATACCTTATCAGCATGTAAGACAAGCTGCCTAAGACATACTTCCAGTTTAAAAAAATGGTTTGAAGAAACAATCTTGTCTTCTGCCACAAGAGCATGTCTCAGGGTAGGGGTAAAACCTGAATAATGAGCGAGGCAGCAACATGGCGTGTAAAAGGTCCTCTAATACAGGCATAATGGAAGCCAGAGGCTAAATACCTTATCAGCATGTAAGACAAGCTGCCTAAGACATACTTCCAGTTTAAAAAAATGGTTTGAAGAAGAATCCTTGGCCCTAGTCTTGGAAGGAGGATTTCAGTTGCTTCCCATCCCAGTGACTTTTAATTAAAAAAAAAAAAAAAAAAAAAGGTTTGTTGTTTCCAAGTTCAGCTTTCTCATTGAGCAGGGAGAAGATGATATGTGTATATTTGTGAGAATTTTATTATTAGAAAATAAAAATTTATCCTTCTCTAATTCTTTTATTTCCAAAAAATTAAAACGTGCAGATTTTCTGTGCTTGAGTATGGTCTGACTTCTGACTTTATAGCCACACTAAGAGATCCACCCTACAAGTGAGACACATGCTAAGTACTTACTAAAACTCAGTTTTGGTTCAGTAATACGTAATGTAATATCTTATAAAACATAATATGAGATAATGTGTTGCTTTTCAACTTTGATATAAAACAGACTAGTAAGAAAATAAAAAAGATTTTCATATTTTGCAATGCTTTTATCAGATGCAAATTTCTTATAATGCTGTAAACAAGTATCCTTTCTTTAAGTTATACTACTTTCCTTGGTCTAAATAAATGGATAATTTCAACCTTTCACAACTAGAAAGAGAAAGTTTTTGGAAGTTTCAGTCACTTTCTGATACTACACATTCAGACCTCAAATTCTCCATTACTCAAAATCGAGCAGTCTCAACTGGACTGTAACTGCTTGATACCAAATTGACCTATCAATTCTTGTGCTTGCATCTTGAAATTTGGGTCTGAGAATGATGTTTCAAAGCTGGAGAGGCATCAGTCATTCTAAGACAGAAACTTACACTGAAAATGCATTTAGGAATCACTGCTGTCAATGCTTCTTGACTCTCGGCCACACTCCTTTTCTCTTATTTCCAGTAATGGTCTATTGAGCCAAGGAGTTGAGAGGCCCATTTATCACAGTGGTTCCTTTTTTCTTGTTTCACTGTGGCTCAGAATGCCTCTACCCTTCATCTTGATAGCAGACACATATAGTATGTGGGGCTCAGGTCCTTTCAACATATTTCACAATGTAGCTGTATTTAAGTTTGACCCCATAGAAAATGATACTTAAAGGCTTCTGAGTAGGGTGGCTCTTTGGGTAGAAAGAGGAGACAAGCTTTCTAGACCGTGTTACTGTCTGCAGAATGGGACACTGCAGAATGGCCCTTGACCCTTTTCATAATCTTTTTGTAAGAATTAGCAGAATAATGCTGATACAAACATTAAGAAGTAGTGACACCAAGCTCTGAAGGACCCTACTATCCTATTACAAGAGCTGCTGGAGTGCATCACTGCATGTCTACACTTGGTGTGTCCAGCTGTCACCAACACAGTATTAATTTACAGTGCACTGTTTTGGACTCTATTAAAGAGAAGCTTGTTGCAGTAACCACAAAGCCTGTCACTGTTCTGAAACTGTGTTGGAAGCAATCTTTGATGTGAGTCATCACTGGGACTGTCTAGTTGAAACACACTTTGTCCTAATCTGAATTTAGATGGCTTTAGGAATTTGATTCACAGGTACTTTTTTGATGAGCTTATGTTATCCATACATATACCCATGTCTGTAACATCTTATAGAGAACTATGTGGCTTTCCTACTTTGATTGAGGAATATCCAGGACTGTTACCAATCATTCTTGTCTGTCAGAGCAAACTCTTCTGCTCTGGGTATCTCTTGTCCCACACTTCAGCAGTGCCACATTTTCATCTACTATGTAAGCAGCTTCTTCCACTGGGATTTAAAGGACGATGATCTGCCACCCTGGGGCTGTCTAGATGGGTATGTAACAGATAATTTTTCTTCAGATTTTGTGCAGCTCCTTTCAGAAGGGCAACAAATGTTCTAATACAGATTGATGCAGTGTTGCCTTTAGAGAAACTTGGACACCAAATGTTACAATGACAGCATGGCATGAGATATCACTGATGATCACAACTACTCACAAACATTCATTCTTGTCACAGAACAAAACATAAAACTACAGGAAAGCATCTTTATGCATCTTGCAAATCGGAAATATTTTGACTGTACAGAATGGAGAAGTAGTTCCTTCTTTAAATCATGCCCAATCTGAGTATTTTCAATTATGGTATTTTTGTTCCAGCAAGCTGACATATATGTTGGCCACTTCAGCCTCTGACCTATCCTGGTGACTGTTCTCAGAATTCTTATCTCCTTAGTGTCACCAGTTTCTACACTGAGGGGCATTGCCTTAATTCTGAAGAGTATCTGGAATAGAAAATTTAACATATTTTACATGTTAAAATTGTCTTTTTTATAGATTATCACAGGTGATGTTGTCTTTTTTGAGATGTTGCCACTGAGAACTGTACAAAATGATGCAAATAATTCATTTTATACAAATTACATTCCAACAATGACACACAATTTCCCAGCTAGACTGCCTTTTAAAGACTGTGTTAAATGGTTAATTATAACTGGCTTGCCTTATGTAAAATTCACTCAACTTAATGTTATTCTGACCAGAATTTCTCCTTGAGGAGCAGGACATCTTGGCCCTGAAGCAGGCATGCAAATCTAAATGTGCTCTTTCTGTATGAGTTAGGGGACAAACAGAAGTAATGAGGCCACAGCTAATAAAATACGTGCAGTTTCTTAGAGAAAACTTACACACAAGTGTAAAGGCAGCTAAAAGCTTGGGAAAATAGTGCTGGTTTTTCACTGTGTAACCAGAAAAGACCCTGCTCCCATAATTAAACTGCTGGGTTACAAATGTTCACACTAAGCAGGCCAGCCCACTACAGGATCACTTTCAGAGATTTTTCAAGACCAGTTTCCCTTTATGGAATGAAGGAGTAAAAAATCATCACATAATTAAAGAATTTTCCCTTGGAAGTCAGTTGGCTTACAGCTTCTGATTTCAAATGTTGCCTACCTATGTTATCACACAAAAGAGGACACCCCAGTTTTCCTAAACAAGCAGGTTTCATAACAAAATTGGCATGACCTACTAATCTTACAAAATAGTTACAAACAATATATTCATGGTGTAATAAAATGCATGCACTAAGGTGACAGAAGGATATTTATACAAGCTGTAACTGCATGTTAAAAAATTGTGTAGGCAGAGTAAAGATTGCAAATATGTAAAGGTTCTTGCCATCCTACTTCTGAATTCCAGACCTCAAATCTTCAGACTCAGACTTCAAGAAGGCAGGAAATATCCAAAGAACAAAACAAGCTACCCACATAAACCAAAAACTACAATGAGTACTAAAACCAACTTCTGCTCTGAGACATCTATAAAAAGGCTGAAATTATGAAAGCATTGAATGAGGTGAAAGTGGAACTGCTGTTCCCTAAACCCTGCAGCACTAGAACAAAAGGGCACTAAAATTAACTAGTAGAAGATTGATTCAAAACAGATGAAAAGGAAGTAATTTTTTACCTAGCAGATAGTGACCTTCATGAGCTTGCTCACACAGGAGGTCATAATGTACCAGAAGGTTCAAGAAAAGATTAAACAAATTCATAGACAACTTGTTCATAACCCAATAATAAAAATAGGGCAGGGATGTACTCTCTGATAGCACTAACACAACAGCGGCAGAATATGAAGTGTGCTGCCTTTAATAGCAGCCTCGCTTGCCATTCCTAGAGACAAAATGATGTGCCTGACACTACAGGAAGTCTATTCAGTTTATTTAAGACTATTGAGATAAGAGTCAAATGTATTTTGAGGGAAGGGAAGGGGGAAGGGAGGGGGGAAG
>JAAWXA010000005.1:45380091-45455247 GCA_038090715.1 Florisuga fusca | reverse complement strand
GGGAGGGGGGAAGGGAAGAGGGAAGGGAAAGGGAAAGGGAAAGGGAAGGGAAACCATGTAGTTGGAAGGGATGGTCTCATAACTTGGAAGGGAAGGGAAAGTTCAACTTTCAGCAGCAACAGGATAAAATATACAGGAATGCAAGTTTCAATTCCTATAAATCAATGTTTCTTGAATGTCAGGTATATCATAAACCTCAAGAAGAAAATCAACAAGGAAGACTTTGCTTGTGATTTGCTCCATAAAATTATGTCCACAATAAATCATTACTTCATGCATTTTTACCAAACATAAACTTTTCTTTTCCAATAATTATTACAGAGTTAGTAAACAAGTCTGTAAATCATGCCTTGTTCTTTATCATGAAGAAGTCTCAAACTAATAATCCTTTTGTGCTGAGGTCTGGGTTTAAATGTCATCAGGAAACAAACAGACTCATCACAGACTCTGCCAAAAATTTAACCACAACCATTAGCAAAATAGGGTAGAATAAAAGCAAGTTGACTGCAGGAAAATGGATATTTTCAAAATAACTGTGCAATAAGGGACATCCAAATGTGCTGCTAAAGTCACAGGTTAATATGATAACAATATAAAAGACTCCAGAAAAAAAGAAGGAAAATTCACATTTGAAATAATCAAGATATAATCTGATTGCATGCTGTCTACTGGGATTGCTTTCTATGTCACCAAATCTTTTTTTACTGAATGGGCTCAATAAGGATAAAGGATCTAGAAGGAGTGACTCATGGACCATCAGCAGAGACCCAATGGTCCATAACAATTTTTGGTCCTGCTACAGAAAGAAGGACTGAGCTACCACCATCTCTACCAGCTTTTGAGATAATTCCTGAACTCACTTGGTAAAGAAAGAATTTGGTTCACTCTGTAAGGCCTGCTTGTTCTGTCCTTCTCTTCCTCACTTTATTCTTCTTTCCATCTTTTTTTTCAACCACAGGATAGCCTAAGTACCCTAAGATTTGTTCTAAGAAACTAAGAAAGATTTGTTCTGGTATGATGCTGATAGGTCCCTGCAAGCAGAAAGCAACTGCATGAGGCACTATAAAGCCCAAGAAGGGCATATGCTTGCAGTGATTGCAGTCTCTGTATTAAATGACAGTAAGCTATACCTTTGTTTTTTAAGTGATGAGACAAATGAAAGAAAAAATAAAATATTCATCTTTATTATTCTTCCCTCTTTTGTATTGCCCATGAACAGCAGTAATAATTCCTGACCATCACAGTTAGCATTCTCTAGGGACAGTGACAAAGGGATTAGAGCATGATGTTAAAATCATAAAACCATAATGCCAAAGCATTGTCTTCCCACGCCACCAAAAAAGTAAAATCAGACATATTTAACTCTGGCTAAGATTATGCTTCACTCCCTTCAGAACAATACCACACAATTGTAAAGAAAACTGCAATTAAATAAAAAAGTACTATGTCCATTTGTGGGAACCCAAACATAAGAAGGTGGACATGAACCTGTTGGAGTAAGTCCAGAGGGGGAGGACCACGAAGACAATCAGAGGGCTGGAGCATCTCTCCAATGAAGACAGACTGATAGAATTGTGATTTTTCAGCCTGGAGAAGAGAAGGCTCCAGGGAAACCTTACAGCTGCCATCCAGTACCTGAAAGGACCTACAGGAAAGCTGGGGAGGGACTTCTTACAAAAGCATGTAGTGACAGGTTGAGGGGCAATGGCTTTAAATTGGAAGAGGGAAAGTCTTTAGTGTGAAGGTGGTGAGATACTGTCATAGATTGCTCAGAGAAGTTGTAGATGCCCCATTGCTGGAAATGTTCAAGGCCAGGTTGGACAGGGCTCTGAGCAGCCTGGTCTGGTGGGAGGTATCCCTGACCATGGCAGGGGTTTGAACTAGAGAAATTTTATAAGGTCCCTTTAAAAGTGGAAAATTAAAAGAGATTCACATGATTATACAGTATCTGCAAACAGACTGAAGTGCAAAGCAATAAAATAAAAAATAATTTTACTTAGATTTTTAAGAAAAAAAAATCTTTTTTAAGAGTGTACTTTACAACACTGAAGCATTTGAGCCTCAATTTAAAGAGTCTGGTAAGAACATATATTGAAAAAAACTTCAAAGTTCCCCTAAAAATGAAGAAACATACACAGCTGTGAAAGAAGCATAAATTGCATAAAAGCCTAACCTAGAAAGAGTGTGAAAGTCAATGTTAAAATATACATGCTTGCATATACACAGGAAATAGGAGCAATGACAGCAATTAGTTTAAATGAGAATTGTAACAAGCTAGTAAAGGCAGAAGATTATACATTGCATTTCAGGAAGTCCAAGGAGGTTTTTCTGTATGTTAGGTAGGAAAGAAGTGGAACAGTGAATTTGATCAACTATAAAAAGATAATGTAAAACTGTTAATTAAAATAAAGGAAAAGTAGAACCATCAAATAAAATGCCTGTTCCCTTCTATAGGAAAAGTTTATAATACATTTATATTACTGTAAAAAAAATTTCAGTAGTTTTCTAAATATTAGAAATATTAACTCATGAGTTTATATAGCCACAAACACTAATGTTGAGACATTTTTTAACAGCAGATCCAATAAACTATGCTCTACTAACTTAAAAGTTCTGGATTATGTTAATTTTCAGTAAACTTCCAGACACTGGGATAGTTCCAGAGAATTAGAGGTAAATTGGATAGGTTAAAGATAAAAATAGGAAGTGAAAAAACAGCAAATAATGATCGAATTTTAAAATTAAGTGACTGTGTTGTACTCAGAGAATTTATTCAATGTCTTTTGAAATGTTTCATAAAGAGGAATGGAACAGTAGTGTGGAAAGATTTGATAGGTTTTTAATATTATTCAGAGTATTAAAAAGAATAGCACACCGGAAAAATTGCAGAAGTGCCTCACACTAGTATGAATGGGCCAGAAAATTGCAGATTAAATCCAATACAACAAATACAAAACAGAAAAAATGGGGAAAACAACTTTAACTGAACAATTAAAAAAGGAGGCTTCACCTTCATTACTGCAACCTCAGAAAAAGTCACAGGAGTCACTGTTAACAGCTCTTTGAAAAAACAAATTATAGCAGTGGTTGAAAAGGAAAATAAAAGGGCTGCAATCATTAGGGAAAGAAAGAGAATCAAGCACCACAACGACATTGTGTGAATCTATTGTGTGCACATTTCTTGAATAGCTTATACAGTTATTTTCTCCCCATCTCAAAAAAACCCAACAAAATCCCATGTCGATAACAACCCCTCTAAGTCTTCTCTTCTCTGAGCTGAACAGCTACAGCTCTCGACCTTTCTTCAAATGAAAGATGTTCCAGTTCCTCAGTCATCCTTGAGGCTCTTCACTGGACTTGTAAATCTATGTCTCTCTTGTACTGGGGACCCCAGGACTGGGCCCAGCACTCCAGATTTGGTGTCAGTAGTGGGGAAGGATCCCCTCAGCTTTCTGGCTTTGTTCTTCCTAATGTAGCCATGGGCTACATGTAGGGCTTAACTTCATGACCAAGTCAAGCAAAGAACCACCCAAAACCCTGAGGAAGCCTAAGCCCTGATAGACTTATGTCTTTTACATACTGACCCACGGGAACTTTGGAACCATTAGAGCAGCCTTAATAACACATTAAGAAGCACTGGAATTCTGTGTTTGTGGTTATCACAGAAAGTGAAGAAGGCAAAAAGAAGGATCAAGGTGAGAAGCAAAAATGTAGCACAGCTCAGCAAACTGCACCTCTGTGTGCTGTGGTGCACAAGTTTCAGAGAGCAACTAAGGTACTGTACTCAGTAACCCAGCAGCTTCCCAGGGAAGGAGGGTATGCCTCTTCCTGACCTTATCCTGAAAAAGCAGAAAAAGTCTGAGAAAAAATTAGAAAAAATTAGAACAGAGAAAAGCTTGAACAAAGGAAGCTTGGATTTCCTTTGCACAGATCAATAGCACCTAGATCAATGGTATCATTTAGCACCTCAAGACAAAATCTGCTGCAAAGGAAAGCCCTGGTAAATTGAAACGACTGAATAATATGACTCCAATTACAGAAACCTAGTAACCTGAATGGATGGTTTTTAGGAAATTGTTTTTTCTTAAGCATATATTTTCAGGCAAACCAGAGCAAAAACAGGAGAAATTGCCAAGGAAAGGAGCCTCTCAATTACTGCCATGAAACACTGACTGTGTACAGAGTGCTAACAATGAAAGGAAGGAGAAAGACTTTCTTTAGGAGAGCTGCCAAAATGGGACATAAAACTTTCTTGTAAAATTTTATTAATCATAGAAACAACATACCTAGAAGTATATGATGTGAGAAAACAAAACCATGTTAAGACAATCTAAACTTAGAAGGTGAAAACCAAGGAAAAATCCATAGAATTCAACTGTCATGAGGCTAAGAAAAACTTTCTAGCACTTACTCAAAACTCTTTCTTTACCCACTTGCAACACCTGCCTTTCCCAAAGGTTTCTAGATCATAGGCTAATACATTCCCAAAGACTTTAATACACAATGAAATTACTGCTTTAGTTGTTGCACAGCACTTTTGGGACAGCAGCCTTTTGTACTGCTCAGAGATTGCTATTTGCAACCTTGACTGTCATGCCCATGGGCCTGCACATGCCAACCCAGTGCTGCTGTAGTAGGTTCTCATAAGAAAGGTCTGCCACTGATGTGAGTGTCACCTCTCTTTCCCTTTTTTCTCTCTTCATCCTGGTCTTTGGTTTGCATTAGGGGACCCAATAACAAGCACCCTTATTAACAGCCAAGGAGAGTCCAGCAGCTGCCCCTTACATAAACTTGCTTCAGGTCAGCGCTAACAGCATCACATGAAGGAACAATCATCTGGGTATCTGAGCAGGTCCTGAAAAAACCCATATAATCCTAAAGGGAAAAGTATTACAGGGAGAACCACCCACTGCATTAGAGAGGACACTCAGGGAAGGATGCTTGTCTGAAGTGGTCCTGATACTTCTTCTCCCAGCTATCCACTGGACAGAGTTTTCCCCTTCCTTTTTTTTATTTTTTTTCTCTCTCTCTCTCTCTCTTTTCTACTTTGTTTCTTCCTTCACCACTAGAGTCAATGCATGCCAGCATCTACAAATCCTGTCAATAATTCTTTGTGCATGTGAACTCGTCCCAATATCCTTTACACAGCATTGTCCCCCTCTTCAACTTTGGAAAGCCACATAGTGATTTCCACAGTCACAAAGTGGTCACATTTTGGTGGTCACTGAGACTACCACCTTTACATTAGCGCTGAGGAGGAACAGTGCTAGCAAGAACCTAGATGCTGCTTCCAGAAATAAAGTACTGCTGTTGTGAAAGGGACAGGCCAGGTTTTCTTTGCCCTTTCACTCCAAAGAAACCTTTTGGCAAGACAAAAGGCACAGACGTGAGATGCAAAGTTTGAACATTAATGTAGGAGAGGACACCTGTAGGACAACAACAACAACAATAATAATAGTCATCATAGATATCATCTCTTTTCCACTTTTGATGTTAAAATGGTATGTATTTTACCCTTAGCACTCCCCCAGGCTAAACAGAAAGAGGGAGAGGGTATTCATACATGTATTTCCCACTGCCTTGTATTACAAAAAGACATTTTTAGGAACACTAATCCTCTGTTAGATTCATGGATACAGATTGAAGTAGTTCATTCTCTTATAGGGTTTTAATTCTAACTGCAATTCAAGAAAGTGATGTGGGTTAAATAATTTCATGGTGATTCTCAGAAGTTTGACCTCTTTGGATAACAAGGATAGGCCTTCACATGAGAAGGGCTGTCAGAAATTTGTCCTCTTTTACACAAAGACTGAAACAAGAAAGAAGATGAAACTGGAGAGAAATTACATGAAATCATTTTAAGACTTGAATGTAACCTGATAGCCAAGCAGATTCACCTTTAGCACAGGCACCCAAAACTTATCTCATTGCCTTTCTGTATACTGTTCAAGGTCAAATGTTTTTCTCAGTCAGTATTTACACAATGTTTTTGTCTCAAAATCCAAACCTTACTTTCAAAATGCAGTTGTGTTTGGTTATCCAAAGATTTTTATGGATTTCTTTTGGAATTGTGAGTATAGCAACGTAGAAATGATAATACACATAAGGTTTTTCTTATTGTGAAATTCTCAGATGAATTTCACACATACACACTTTCTTATGGAAATGAAAAAAGTAATCCTGGTAATAATTCTGGTTAGTATAAAAATAATTAATTAATTATTAAGTAATATTATGTTAATGTAGCATCTGTATTTGACAAAATATTATGTAAAATTTAAAGCAATTTTGAAATAGAGACCAGCAGTGCAGCATATCTTTAGGCCTGGCGATTTTAATAATGTTAATAATACTGATTTTAAATAAAGAGTTCTTCAGAGTCTAAATATTGTAATTATTTTATAATGTTTTATTGATTTAGTGAATAATGTAGGCCCAGATACTCATGGACTAGTGATATGATTTCATGTGCAACTCCTAATCGCAGCTATCTTCTAATTACAGGGATTGATTATGTAGGTATAGGAAGAGTGAAATGTAGTAGATTAAATTAATCCCAGTAGGATGAACATAAAGAGAAAATTATTCCACTCTGTTTTAACAAGCAGGGGGTTTCATGCATCACTGCATTGCAACTATTAAAAAAATTCAATAAGTAATTTACATGGTATTTCACAGAAGCTTCCAGTCATTACTTGCTGAAAAGATTGTGATATTTTATTTCACACCTTTTTCACTCCTTTCACACCACAAAGCTTTTCCTCCTCAAAAGCTTTCAGTGGAACAATTTGAGTGGAAGATTGGGTACCCAAAGGAAATAACACTGCACTCAGAACCCCTGAAAACTTGTCAGAAATTTCCAGGCATCAGAATAGCACCTTTTTATTGTGAAATGTGTCTAGACCATGGATATACCACACACAGCACAAAAAATTTCTCTGAATAAAGCAATGACATTTTTGGCAAGTTCCTCCACTTAATGCCATCATAGAGCAATTTAGATTGGAAGGGACCTCTTGAGGTCATCCAGTCAAACCTCATGTCTGGTTCCAAAGAAAGGCAAAACCCAGATTACTTCATATAATGGGCACAAATCTTGAATAAATTATTGTTGTCTATCAAACTATATGTGCTTTAATAGAGTGATGCATTAATTAAAGATTTAAACAGAGAAATAGAACATATAAACCTGAACTATTGCCTGTTCTTTAATATTTTTTTTCTTATATTAGGAAATGACATTTGTATTATCAATAATGATGTTCAATTTAGCAAGTGAGAGGAGCAAGGCAGCTCCCCCCAAATTAAAGGAATACTTTTCATCTCTTTTTTAACATGCCCAATCTTGAATCACTGTCAAAGTCAGAAGTCCGAATCCAGTCATATTCATAATCTTAGTAGCTATGACTGGGAGAAAATAACTGCCAAAATTAGAAAAGTCACAAAATGTTAAAAATAAATGGCCACATTCAGCCTAAATTATGTCACTTGAGAGAACAGAACATACATACACACACACAAAATAACTGCACATAAAAAGCTGCAAAATAAAGGTAAGAATTTCCAGAACTGGGAGTGCAGTGGCTAAATTGACACTCCAACATAAGCAAGAAATATAAATGTACGCTTCACAGTTATTACAACAATACAGATCTCTAATTTTTTTGATATGTCATTGTTCACATGCACAGAAATAAATGGAAAGACACAGAGAACCACATTAACAGATATGACTAAATGCTACCTCCTAATAAATGTTTCTGGATCATACTAGAAATATCAATGGAAACCATGCATGGTTTGTAGAAGAATACCTCCATAAGATAATGTTTTCAATACATTCCTGAGGAGACTGGCCAACTACTCTATGTCAAATCTAAAGTCACTGCTGACCTTATGAAGTGGTAACAAACAAACAAAAAAAATGTCATGCACTTCAGAAGCAGCTTCACACCACCTCTGTGAAAGCTGAAGTGAAAAAATCTAGTCTTGCAGTTAATTCAAAGGCCTGGCTGCTTGAATAAACCAGAGAAATTCTTAAATAAACCAGAGAAATAATCTGAAGTTTAAATTAAACATTGTTCCTGCATCACACATTACTTTCCCAGGTAGCATATGCAAAGGTCTAATGCTCCACCATCAACAACAAATCTTTGCAAATGTATATTACAGAAACTGCCTCATTCTTTCTTCCTGATTGGATTTGGCTGCCTGACCAGTGATACAGAGGAACCTTACAACCCCCAGCATAAAGAAAAATGGAAAGAAAAAAAAAAAAAAAAGAGGAAACTACTTGGCATAAACAGGATATATTTGGGCTTCTATCCAATAGTCTCTTGCTACTGCAGTGGCAGATTAAAAGTCAGACATAGAAAAGTAGCTGATTGTCACCATATCTGATCTGAATCAGTATGCCACAGGTATTAATTCCACTGAAATGACTGGATAAGCAAGACTGACGGGTTACAGCTATAACATACAACATAAAATTCAAAGACTGAAAAGACTCTCTATGGAGCATTAACACTGCCCTGACTGGTGAAGGAGAGTGTTTCACCTCACATTAGGCTGGCAGTTTGTAGGTGAATAATTTAACACAGCACAAGGTCTTTCAACAGGCCAGGAAAGGGGACTTAATAACTATCTCTGCCATCAGACAGGAGTGGCTGTATCCAGGCAAGAAAAGAGAAAAATATTATGATGATGTAAATCTGAACAGAACCACAGGTCAGATTGAGTGTAAAGAAAACGTACACATCCAGATCAGATTTCTGTTCCATTAATAAAAATGGAGAGATTGCGTAAGGAGAGGTTTCCTGTGCTAGAGAACATGATGCTCAGCTGTGTGATTAGATAGATGCTGCAAACCACCAGACAGAAGCAGAGAAGCTTTGGAGCTGGTCTAAGGATAACTAAACCTAAGTGTAAACAACCTTCACTTATTGTATCCTACTTCAAAAACATTTGCTGTCTTGTAGCTTTCTATTTTCCAATGTTGGAAATAAATCAGTTATTTTTCAATTATTTTATCCTGGACTGTGTTACAGGTGATGTGTAGGTAGTTCGTAAGTACTATCCCTGGTGAAGTGGTAATCCTCAATAATGAGATACGTAATCACGCTCTGAATGTTATGTACAGATCCAGAAACTGTAAAAATAAGTTGCATGCTAGACAAAATGCTTGAAAACTGGGTCAGCAAGTGTTTGTATGGAAGATATGTCTTCTGATGATCAGCAAAGATCAATGACTTCAGAAATACATGAACAATGGCTTTATCTCCAAGTGTTCCAGCAAGCTTAGAGCCCCTACGAAGATAATTCTGTTTATTTCATCCATTTCCTTTCCTTTCTCCATTTATGCTAAGGATGGTAAAGAAAGCAATATACCTTCACCAAAATGCCAAGTGGGTGACACACAGCAACTAATTCTGAAACACAGGATGTTCAGATCTGTTGATAGTTACATATCTCAAAATTCTACAGATGTTATTATCTTGTGGTGCAGGACAACTATGTCAGGAACATGATTTAGCAATCAGGAAGCTCTGAGGAGTCACAGACAGGCTCAACAAATATCATTAACCCTTGGTTCTTGAAATAAGCCAATGTATGCCAGTAAACCCTAACAGCATCTGAAAGAGCTATATCAGTACTCAGCATGAAGAGGAAACATATGGAAGAGAAAATTCTGTATCACAAAGCTTTGGAGTTCCCATACTCATTCTTCTAAATGTTCACAAAAGTACTTCTGAACTCCCATGACAACAGCTAATTATACACATTTTACAGACACTGTAATTATTTTGCCAATATGACAGGAGAAATCTGAAACCGAGCTCCACAGCTCCGAGTTGTAATTTTCTACACCTTGGGTAGGTACTAATGGACAAATCTCAGCATTATTTTTTACCTCATCCACCTCTGTGAGCAGCTTTTTCCTTAAGGAATAGATTAGTGAAAGTTTTAGCTACAAATGGAGAGAAGAATGAATTAAAGATGACAGCATTACATTTCAAAACAGATCACTACAGAAAGTGGGGCCTTCCGTGGCACCTTTTACAGTCATTGCTTCTCTAAAAAACAGCTCTCACAAGAGACAGCTAACCACATTTGCCTTTTTTCTCCAAGGTTAAAATTTCAACAGATAACAGTGTGTTCTGTAACACCTGAAATACTTTTATCTGCAAAGGTTCAAAAGCAGGGAAAAATAAAACCCATCTTAATTTCATAGGTTCATTTTTACATCTGGTAAGAGAAACAGCCCAGACAGGATCTGCTAATAGTACAATGTCCAGTGATATTACTAGAGACCTGTGTGTGGTTTTTGCTTAAGCTTTCATCCTGTAGATTCATGGCCTCAGGGATTAAATTTGCTGATTCATTTCACTCCTATCAATATTACTGAAATACATCATCTTTCCCTTGCTGTCATGTAAAATTATAGAAACAATGTACTTTTTTCTCAGTAAATTCCTTCCTCTTTATAAGTTTAAGGAAATTTTTTTCATGAGAATTTTTTTTTCTGTAAAGATACAAAAACTACGCCCTCTGGAGTTGGTGTATCTTTATCAAATACAAATAATTTAAAAAGACGCAAAAAAACAAAAAAAGAAAAGCAACATCCCACATAAAGGGAAAAAAATGGTGCCATTTTTCTGTTGCTGCTGTACTCTGACTGACAGATGTTTCCAGAGTACATAACGCATGAGAGTGGGGGGAGAAGGTACAATGGAATTCCCCTTCCATTATCATGCATGAAAGCCAAATCTCTCATGCCCCTTTAAACTCTATAGTCAAGCTGTTTTACAAGCTTGACTTATCACAAAATGATAGCCAGAAATTTTAGATGCCATATTTGCCACTGTTCACAAAATACTAATGCTTTTTATACCATAATTTACTCTTACACAAATGGCAAAATAGAAAATCTTGTTGAAAACAGAGTATGAGCTTAATTAAATTCTCACTTAGCTGGTTATACTGTTATATAGTAACAGGGGAGTTATTATTGATATAAACAGTATGAGACCACAATCCAGTTTGATAAATTAGGAACAGATTCAGTTTCAGCCAGTCAAACTAAAACTTCTAAACTTATTCATTCCTATTTTATTGACTTTGCATATTTTAGTATGCTCTTTCAAATAATTCTGGTAGCTACCTAAAAAAAATCTTGGAGAAATCATAAATAAGATGAAATTTAAGCTAGCAGAGGCATTAAGTCCCTAAAATTTCACAGTGCCAGAAAGTAGAGGAGTAGAGGTGAAAAAATTTAAGTGAAAATATTATCAGATGGGAAAAAAATTGTTATTTGTCTAAAATAATGAGAAATCACAGCATGCATTAGCTAGCATTGTAATCTTATCAAGAACGCATTTCTTTTGCAATACAGTGTGGGTTTTTTTCTTAAATCCACTTATCTTTCTCCCCTACTTTTACCCTTAGGCCCACAGACTTGTTCACATACTTAGGATTAGATACTGGAAAAAATTAAACAGTATATTGGTTTCTGCAGAACCAATCATTTTCAGTGTGCTTTATTTTCTATCATCTCTCCTCACACTTCTTCTCATTTCCGTTTGGAAATGCTTACTGAACCAAACATTCAAGGTTTGCCTAACCGAAACAATCACTGATGATCTGCCCAGAGACTGAGAAGGATCAGTACCATTTCTAATACAAAGCCTGACTGGCAGCCAATAGAGCTGGAAATGCTTCCAGCTCTCCACCTTGATCCAGGCAACTGCTGCAGTATTCGAGTAACTCACAAAGTCAATGTTTCATCTGTCTTGCAATATTCCACATGTTTTGCAGAAAAATATCTTAAAGTTATTTGATAGAGCTCTGCATATGTAATCACAGGTGGGAGGTTTAGATGGAGGAGAACTGGTAAGTTTTATATCTTTTAAGCAGCTACCTACAATGGGTTATCAGCATCTACTGTCACAGTTCAAAGGTTCAGTACATGCAGTCTTGCTAGCAATAGACACAGCTTCTGAGTACTAATTAATAATCAGGATCCTCCCTTTTGAAAGAGTGCTAAATATCTAATTTTAGCCTGAATACGATATCCGAGGTATAAAGAATTTCCTCTTCATTTTCAGTGTAAGAGTAGGAAGGAATATGCTATTCAGTGTAAAAACACTGCTCTCTATTCCCAAATGCCTGTTATTGTCATGAAAAAAATAATTACAGACACAGACAACATCCCAATTCTCCAAAGAAGCCAAGCACCCCTCTTCCCTGATGTTTCCCTTTGGCTATGATGACACCAAGTCTTTGCCATTTCCATTCACTAGTTTGTATTTTGAGGGAACTGAGGCTTTTGATGACTGACAGCAGCACATAGGGGGGTGCTAGAAACAGTGAACTCTGTCTTAAAAACAAAGAACAAACTGGGAGACTGAAGCCAAAAGGAGAAATAATTTGCAGAAAAGGGAAGAGGGAAGCTGGTAACTGCTAAATAACAGTAAAGTTACCAGATTTTGGTACAGTAAATGCAAAGAGAAACATATGTGCTTTCCATGGCAGCGCGCTAGACATAACCTCTCTAGGTTTATGATTTCTTCTTTCTAACTTTTTCTTGCGGGCAAAGCGGTCCCAATCGGTGAGATTTTACTTACTTCACTTCCAGCTAATGCCAGCTTCTGATTGATGGTTTGATTATTGGAGAACAAAAACACCACCAACAGCTAAGCCAGCATGGCCCTGGCATGGGCCACCCATAGCCACTGTCCCTTGGAGGTGTCCATGCCCCAGCACGGGTCAATCTCAGCTGCAGTGCCTGCAGAAGGCAGTGTCTGCCCAATTTGGGCAGAGTGCCTCCTTTCAGGAGGAAACCTCTATCCACATGTGCCTATATCTCCCTGCCTGCCTCTCCCCCTGACAGCAGCTGCCACTCCAGAGGTGGCTTCTGGTGGCACAGGATGGGTGGGTGCTCATACTGGTTTCAGAGCTGTCTGGACCACACTGCATCCAGCATAGGAGGGCAATCCACAGTCTACCTCTTGCCATGTATGTCCCCTACACTTAAAAAAAAAAAAAAAAAAAAAAAAAAAAAAAAAAAAAAAAAAAAAAAAAAAAAATTAAAAAAGAGTGTTCTGGCATCATTTATATATAATGGATTTCCTCTATAAATAATTTTTATTATATAAATAATATTTACAAGAGTATATAGCTCTGCTAATATTTGAATTTATTTCTAAGTAAGCCGGTTAAATGTTCTTGAGTGCTTTCCCACACAAACCTATCAGAGTTATACAGCTGTCAGCACTAAGTAGGAGAATTGTTTATCACATGAAAAAATGTGTCTTTTAAATATGCTACAACACAGATACCTCTGCATGCACTAAAAGACTGGAAAAGAAATTTAAACAGGACACAAAGTTTTTAATTAAGGCCAGAAATAGAAAACAAAGAGCGATAATAATTTCATTATGAGGCTAGGAAAGGCAGTAAATATTGCTATATATGTATAGCGCCACTGAATAAAATTAAAAAACAATAAAACCCAGAACTTTGGAATGTTCCACTTCTCCACTTTTGAGTAACAGGTAATGCAGAAAATGAAGGAGTGCTGGGCAGGTGGAAATCTGTGCACAAACTATGTCCCATGGAGGTTCAGGGGCTTTAGATGCACTTGTTCTCATTTTGTAACACAAAGCTCCTCCTGCTGGCTCATCTTGATCCCAGATAAGTAATTCCATATCTTAAAGCCTGTACTACAGATATACACAAAGCAGAAATATATACAAGTAGTACATCAATATTAAGTAAAGCTAAGCTAAGCTTTGCTAGGCAAAGCAAAGCATTAGCTGAATATATATTCCACAGTGGCAAAGCCACATGTCATTCCTGTAGGTCAGTAATGATGACAAGTGCCAACTAAAGCTGCAGAAATAAACTTAGAAGAAATCTCTGTCTTTCCAAGGTGAAATACCCTATCAATGTGACCTTGTATGTTCAGAAACTCTGAAATGAGCCATTGAAACAAGCAAAAGTCAAACTAACTTTCAATTTCTCCTTTTTATCTAAGTAAATAAGGAAATGAAATTCCAAATAAAAATTCCCTTGTTTACAAAACTAAGTCTGTTTGACTGCATACATAATAAGCTACAAAAATAATGTAAAAGTTTGATATTTTTTTTTAAATGGAATTGTTCCTTTTAAGGCTTCCCTCAGAGAAAATAAAATTACCTGCTTCAAGTACTTCTACCCAAATAAGTAGGTCCACTAATCTTGGAAATAAAACATTTCACACCCTCTGATGTGTCATTAATTCCATCCTCTGGGGAGGTTATGGAAAAATAATAATTAATGTACCACCAGAAAGTGGTCTCAGATTATAGGCCATTTCCTTAGCTACAAATTGATGTGTTAGTTATTTTCCTTTTATTAAATGTGTAAATCAATGGTCACCATTTTTAATGGAGATAGTAAATAGCTTTTTGAGTTGTACTGCCAACTTTAAATCTCGACCCATGCCTCCATTCAATATTATTCTTTTGAAATCCTAGCCTATGTGTCAAAGAAAAGCCTAGAGCATAGATTCTGCTTTTATTAAAATGATTTTTCTTTTAATTTTCCACTATGAGGGTCTAACTTTTTTTTCCAGAACTTTGCAATCACATAAGAGTTGTACTTTAATCTGTGTGGATTTTCACTTTATACTCTTAATACTTGGAGGAAAATTTGCTTTCATGTCTGAAGAATTACTGTAAGGCAGTAAAGTTGGAAAAGTAGCTAAAACTCCCTACGAACACAGTGGTAGGACACCACTTCAGCATTCTTTCCCTTACACCCTTCTCAATCTTTTTGTTATTTCTTTATTTGTTTATTTTTAGATTTGTGAAACAAGAATAAACAAATATACTGGTCTCAGAATGCCAGGTCACTCGGCACAATTAAAAGTACTTCCAGAGAAACTCCACAACATGATTTATTATCAGTTGCACATAAGAGGGTTTCTTTCCCATTCTCATTTAAATAATTTCCCAGTATTTTACTTCTTCAAAGGCTTAAGACAAGAGTCACAGAGTCCTTGCAGTCAGAAATTTGGCCTTGAATTGGCTGGTTTTACTGCTCAACAAAATCCAAATATCTTTTTCTCTTTCTTGTCTTTCTCCAGGAACCCATTCACTAATTGTTCCCAGATGAAAACAGGAACAGTGACAAGAAGACACTGCAACAGAATTTCCAGTCTATTTTGTCTTCTCTCTGACACATTTCTCTGCTCAAAAAGACTGGCAACCCTAAATAATACAGATGCACTGTTAAAACCTGTGGTTGGATTTTGTGACCCCCATCACACAAACTACAAGATAGGATGCCTTGGGAGATAAAGAGCCTTGAGAAGTAAACAGTGAAGGGGCAAGGAGGAGGGGAGCAAAAGGTTCTTGAGGGTCACCATTTGCCTTCTTGAACAGAGTCATCTTCACGTGAAAATCACAGCAGCAGCTTCCCAAACACTGCCAGTTCAGAGGAGTATTTACATTTCAACAGTATAAAACAGTATAAAACAACAGTATAAAACTCCCTCCCCTGAGCCCTCAGTTCCCTTTCATAGCATGCCCCTACAGTAATGTAAGTAAGGAAAGCTGGTAGACAGCCTCCCAAAAATGTCATCTTATGAGAGCAGCAAGAATATTATAGTGTCTGTATTACTGAAAGAAGACCCGGTTCTCACTGGAATTAAAAGGATCCTCTGGACAATCTGATTCTTTTCCTTATTTCCCCTAACTCCATGAATGCTTGCATTATTGATGCCAGAGCAGCTGCCTGCTACCACTGATAAGCAAGAAGAATCAAGTTTTGTAAGACAGATGACATGCTTTCTCAACATAATTATCAAGGTACTGCACTAGCCCCATGCTAAAACATGTGTCTGTTTCCTATACCAGTACAAATCCACTTCTGTAACACCAATTTTAACTCATGATGTGCATGTTAATGAAATATTACTATAGCTTTCACCAAAAAGAGTTAATGCAATGCAAAATTCTATCAATGTTTTCTTTTCAGATTGCTATCTTCCATGTCTGTCTTCCAAAAATAAGGAACTAAGATGCAGAATTTGGAGTTAGTCATTCTTCCAGAAAGCTCCCTATTCATCTCTGCCAAGAACAAATTCCTCCTGATTCAAACATTCCTCTTACTTCTACTCCTGAGATAATGCCTTACCTTCAGCTTATGACAATAAAGAAAAACTGTGCATTGATTTACTTATGAAGTCAAGACAAATCACTAACTACTGTGGAGTTTGGTTAAACACGCTGCATGCCACCATCATCTTTTTGGGATGCAATGCTATTTGTTTAGCACTAGTTTATGAAAGTTGGGAAAAGGATGGACAAGGCAATGGCAGAGTGCGGTTGACCAATCACAGAGTATGGAATAAAATAGGGCTTTTCATCTATTCAACTAACAATTTTCCTTGTGTGGCACTACAGCTGTTCTAGTATGCTTAGTAAGCCAGGCCTTCAAAAAAGACCTCTGGAAGAGAATGAAACTCGATTTCAAAGGGAAAATGGCCCAGTTGTAAGGGGTTTTTGGTGAGTGTATTCCTTATCAAAAGACCAGGTCCTTTTTGCACATCCTGATTACTTCCCAAACTGTCCTTTCCCAAGAGCATTACCAAAGTGTCCTTGCATCTTCAGGCTCAGCAATGTCACACAAATCTTTCTGCTGCCAAACCAAAGATAATTTTTATCATTTATTGCTGTACTGCTCCTCAAGCAGCCAGAAAAACACAAAAACAAGACAAAACAAAACAAACAAAAAATAAAACTAAACAAAGACCAAACAAACAAAATTGTCAGATTGGCTTTGCTTCAGACAGAAAGAGACTACTTTCCCCTGTTTGTGGTTTACTCACATGCAGATTACACCCTGCTTTGTCCTAATTCTCTTTCTGCAGTCACCAAGTCCTGTAATTTATTCTTTGAGGTGAAAGCTAGGATTGTCTGATGCTATATTCTGTAGCTGTTTTACTGAAATCCTAAAACAGAAAAATTAAAAATACATGCACTCTCTCTTCTTTCTAAATTTGCTTTTTACTCCCTTTATTTCTTTACCTTTAAAAAAATCCCACACTTTTTTTTCTACTGCCTTTCATCTTTCTCCCCAACACTGCAAATGTTTTGAAAAACATCAGGTTTTTTTCCACCTTCCAGTGTTGTTTTCTACTGAAGGAAAGCAGTATTTCCGACTTCTGAAAGTGACATCTCAGTTTACAACATTAACTCTGAAGACAGAGTTCAAGAAGACCACCTTCTTGAAGACAAACAGCTACTCAGTACACACAGTGTACCTCTGTATCAAAGCCACCATGCTGGGTGGAAAAGGTGTGCATCCAGAGCCTTTACACCCTACCTGGAAAAATAAATCCATGGCTCCTGGTATAGGACACTGCACCTCGCTCTTTCCCCATGTATCTGGACTTCCTTCCGAAGGAAATGGCATTGCAAAAAGAAGGCTACAAATCCAGGTCTCATCAACACATGCCATTCAGACAGGATTCAACCATGGGTATCAGGCTTACAAGGTGTCCCACACAGTAAATCAGATCCAGTCTCTTAGGCCTAAATGATATAAAGACTGGCTTGCTTACCCTGTCTCTCCGTCTTTCTCTGAAGCTACCTTCTTGCCAAGAAGACCAACAACAAAGACCCTTGAAGAAATAGTAGGGCAACATTGCAATGGCCAGTCATTTGTCTGAAACAGGGACAGTAGCCTCAAAAGAGCTTTGGACTGTCCTGTCCCAGTTTCATGGTCTCAGGGAAGGTTGGTTTTGATTCTCTGCATGGATCACAAACACCCTCAGGAGATTTCAACAAATAATACTTTACTCCAAACCCTGACCTCAAACAAGAGACAAAATTGGCAAAAATTGCAAAACAACAATCTCAGAACAACAACAATCTCTCCAGAACTTAAAACATTTCCCTCAGATTAACTATTAACAACAAATGAATGGATTGGCCAAAATTTATTGTGGTGTTATTTGTTTAAACTTATGGAGTTGTTACCTATGTGAGCCCAGAGTGAAGTTAAAGAGAAGTGGAAAAGAAAAGGAGGAACAGAGAGAGAGACAGTGTGCAAGGGAGTCTGTGTGTGTGTGTAAGAGAGAGAGAAAAGATATCACTACCCTGGGATACCACACTGGTGGTCTTATTGTTGTCCTGGTCTTTTCTGGTCTTAATCCTCAGGTGGTGGTCAGGAGTGAGACAAAGAACAAGAAAAGGAAAAAGCAGGAGTGAGAAAGTGGCATTGCGTTTGGCTTCTATTATAATTTTATGACCACTCCTCCGAAAGAGGGGTGGGGCATATGCAGTAAATTGGGTTGATAGGCTTGGGCATCTCACAGCCCCCTCCCTGCAGCTGCCCTGAATGTAACATTTTCAGTCACAGATGCACAAAAGATGGCTTCACTTCACCCCTCACCAAGGTCCACAGTAACAGGGAAGATTTTATAATTGCACAGGTGCAAGAAGCAGGCAGATTATACTTGCCTGGAGAAACAGAGGGAGGCACTACCTGAAGCAAATCCCAGCCCCTGTTCCACAAGTTCCCACCATAGCCTCTGCTTGAGGCATTAATTCATGAAGTGCTGGGTACTGGGATTCCACAACAACCCAAACTACATAATACTAGTAGTATGCCAGTAGACTTAAACTGTTGTAAAAATTAACCTCTTGGCTTCTCAAATATGAGACTAAAGAGTTCATGAAATTATTCAAACACAAGAGGGTCCAAGAGGCCACCCAGGAGGTGAAGGGTTTGAGGAAACGTACAGGGAGAAAGATGAAAGTTCACCTCTGATGCAGATGATCAAATGTAACATACCTGCAGTCAGAGACAACTTCAAGACCATTAGCCTTCAGGAGTGTACAAAGCCTTCTCAACCACCACTAAGTGTGCCAGAATAAGCTTTGGAAATAAAACCTCCTACCCATTCAAGACTCAGGAGAACTTATATTGGAGCAAAAATGGCTGCAAAAATTTTTTTAAATCCTCACCGTGTTATATGCTGTAGGCATCAAAAATGTACTGAACATTGAGGCAGTGGAGATTTTTCACCTAGTAATAGGAGTTATAAAAAACAGAGAATATCTTGTAGAACATTATTTTTAAGTACCCTGCAGACCATACAGAAAAAAATCACATCAACTTGCTTAGGTTTAATCATACAAACCTCCTACTTAAGTTCTTATCAGCTGTAGAAGCATCAGTTATAAACCAATCCTCTCCTAACATATGAGACATCTGTCCATCGAGAGTAACAATTTATTCCTCCCAAATCTGGGAAAAAAATTAACTCCGCACCCACTGAAAATATTAAAAACTCAACTTTCAAGACAATTCAACCAATGATAACCATCAGGTCAACACAGTACTGACACGTGCTATTCTTCTGCTTCCCTTCTACTAGTAATGCCAGTTGTGATCACATCATTTCTCAGTAGGGCTGATGCCATGCCCATGCAGCACTTGTTTTTCAATATTGACAAAAAACAGATGTCAAAAATCTGTGACACATATATCAGTTTTCTTCTAAGAAAAAAAAAAAGAAAAGGCAAATATCAGTTCTTTTCCTATTTCTCATTTGCATGATCAGGCAAAAAAAAGAAGCTTTACTGTTAAGTAACCCATATCATCTTAAGATGGCTTGTGCAACAGTATGGAAAACAAGATTTTCTCTTATCCCTTATGCTAGCCTGCAAACAAATCAACGAACAACTGATTTATATGTAAAATTTCACGAGGATATTTGCCCATTTTTGTTTTTTGAAAAACCCTAAACATAAGTAATTTTTAACTTTATTCAGGGATTAAAAACCATGCGGATTACCCATAAATTTGAAAAAGCTGAGACACAGCAGTAATAGCAGCATTTGTCCAGAAGACAAGCATATGCACGACATGTCAGCATATTAATAGTATGAGAGTTTGGGGGGAAAATTAGCAAATATAAATCATTCAAATAGAAATGAAATTATGTTACTCATTTAATCATAGTGAGCTGTAAAATAGGTTTCTCAGCAGTCCGGGTTGGTTTTGTTCCTCCCTCAGAATCCTGTAGATTTAAATCAATATATACTAGAAACAGTCAGTCTTATTCAGTAATATACCAAACACTAACATAGTTCTCTCTGTTTATTTTGCTGTCTGGACTGCAGCTGCCCATGGTGAATGAAAAGATGCCTGTGTCTCATGAAAGTCTGCTGTTGGTGTAACTTCTTTCACTGACCCTGTTTTCAAGACTATAATGACTTTCATTTCTAGTATAGTATCTTTCATCATGGTATTCACTCAACAAAGCTAGCTCAGTGTATCAGTCTAAACATATTTGGTGTCTGGCCATCAGTGCGCATAAAACATGAATTTAGACACAAGGTAAAATATCGACTTCAAAGTCAGTCATATTTCACATTGGTCTTTTGTTACAGAGGAATTCAGTTCTTAGTGATTTGGGGTTTGGGAGAGGCTACCATCTTGGGAGCAATTTCCTCTCTCAGTTTTACAGAAGAGAATATATAAATTCAGGTAAAGCAATGACACATAAAATTTCTCAAAGTGATTCAAGTTTCTGGATGAACAAAATCATTGTGGAAGTGCCCACAAACTCAATTTAAAAATAAACAAGTAGATAAATAAATAGATAGATAAATAAATAAATCAGCTTCATATTATGTCTTCAGTTCTTTCAGTTCTGTTTTCCTCTAAGAGCTGCTGCTTAAAATCAGTCAGAAATTTCAGACAGAATAATTGTTTAACCTTCAGACTTCTTGGCAATTTTTGCTTGCTTTCTCAGTGCACTTTTAAAGATAAAATGTGGCTCTTGAAGAAATTATTTCTTGGCAGTCCTGTTTTTCATTTCTGATCAAATTATCTGCAAGAAAACATCACCTGTCCTGACAAAATAGGAATCTCAAATGCCTCACATAATATAACGAATTTTTTGATTGGTTTGATTTAGTATTTTTTTATCAATAGGTAGAATAATTAAATAGATGTGAAGACAAAATTTATCATACATAGAACATGTTTCGTTATAATAAAGTGTATGTGTTGCTCACACAAACATAATTGCACTCTACAAGGCAACTACTGCAGAGGACAAGCCCAGGAACAGTCAAAGGAGAAAGCAACGGTACCTGGTCTGCATCCAATGTCCCATTTTCTGTCTGTCCTAAAATAAACACGTTTGTGTTGATTTGCCAGCATCTAATTTGAGATGATATTTGAGATGATCTTTAGAACCTATGTTTGACTTAGGAATTCTGATCAATTCTATGATGTCAGCAGGCAACATTTGCTTCAAAACTGTAAACCAAAAATGTCTCTTAAGATGTCATGAGAGTTTTCCAATAGCATCCATTAGCTAAAGGGCAATTGCAGAGCCTCAGCTTTTCACATCAGTGAATGCAACAGTGGCTATGATAAGGGGAACCAGGAAATTTTTCCCACTTCCTAAAGGGAGAATGCAGAGTGGAATTTACCACCAAGGCAAGAGAAAGAAGACTGAGAAATTTAACAATACCTGGCATTAGACAGAGGATATCTTTGGCTCTTTTTGACAGCTTTTCATATTCAGATAATTAGAGGCTATCCAGACGTTATCTGTCTATCTAAGTAGATAGATATATTGAAGTTGGAAATATGTGGTTGGCACTGACAGAGGCTGTAAGGAATTCAGACGATAAGATGGGAGGATTTAAATGTTAACCCTGCCAAACTCCCCGCAAACCCAGAACAAGGGCTCCCACAGAGTGAACAGCTCACATACACTCTCAGGTTCCTAGAACCACTGCCACTGTTGTCAGATGAAGCATTCAAAGAGGAAGACTTTAAAAACCCTAATCTAGAGCTTTAGAAACACTCTGATATAAATTACAAATATACACTCAAACTGGCATCTGGAACATCCGCCTCTCTCCTCCTGCATCAGACACGGCTGCTTCTGTAGAAATTTGGCCAATGTTATGTAAGGCAGCACAAACAACAATGACTTGCTGCTAAGTATTAGCTCTTCCATAGGGATAAATCAACTAACCAAACATAACTGAAAGACATGTGAAATATTATTCTAGTCTCCGTTACATTGATTTCACAGTAGCATAACTATTAGAATGTATCTTGATTGATATCTTTTACGCTATTTTGCTGATAGCTCCTGGATTGGATTTAGATTTGTTCAGTGAGGAAAATGAGAATTCAGAAGTAGTCAAATGAACATTTAGAAACACCAGAGCGGGGGACAGTGGGTGGAGGAAGATCTGAATATGTGTCTGCTTCATCCCATTTATCCTGCAGTGCTGGTGCATCTCTTTGAAGTGCTGGTATGGGGGAAGAAACTGCATTATCCAAATACCATTTATATAACAATTTTTTTCACATTTAAAGAAGACATTTCTCTCTGTTGTTACTTTAATTTGCTCATTGTAAGACTACCTCTAGCAAAGCAAGTATTATCTTCACAGCACTGAAAGAAAAACTGTATATTGTCTGGCAATTTATTATTTTGCTTCCATCTGAATCCCTTCTCCATCCTTGAGAGGAAAGAAATCTCTAGCTACTATTTACAGTTCCAAAACTCCAACCAAGTACAGATAGATAGATAGATATATTAATTATATATCTATGCCCAGGTTCTGGGGACTAACACAAAATAAGATGCTTATTCTCTGTTCCCCCATTTGCCAGTTTACATGCCTTGCTGCTGACAGAACTACGCTGCGGGTGAGCAACCAAACTTTTGATAACCTCATGCACACAGAACACGGATTTCTTTCTTATCTCTTTTCCTACACTAATTATTTCAGCCAGCTCCACAAACACATCTCTGTTACAACTGCAGAGGCTTTTCCAAGCTGAAAGAGCTGCAGAGCCAGGTCCGATCAGCAGACTGCCAGGCAAACAGTGGCAGCATCATTCACACCACATGACTGCCCAAGCTCCAAGAGCCCCACAGCATCCCTACTCAGCCTGCCTCATGCAGGCTTGGTACCTTCTTTGCCACTTCTGCCTTTGCCTAGGCTTGTCACCATGGATGCTCTCTTAAATCCACTCTTGACAGGAGTGCTCTCTCTTGCAGCATTACCTTGATCCACTTCAAAGTGGTACTTGGAGTTTTTACATCATTACTGAATTGCAATAAAACAGGATGGTGCCAATACATCTCTACGACAAGCAATTGATTCTGTTTTGCAAGGGTTCCCTGAAAAATCTGAGAAGTAAACACTTGTGATGGCCACAAATCCATAAATGCAATCTGATGTGGAATTTCCAGTACTTCCATCCAAACTACACCTTTTGTTGCAAATAGCTGAATTTATTGTCCTGTAGGTACAGCCTCAACTTTTGATACAGAAGAAAAAAAGTAGTTTTAGCCATAAAAACTGATTCTTTTAGAGAAACATTCAAAAGATGCCAGATAAACTAATTCACTTTTCCATGTTACCTCCAAAAAGGACACTATTCCAGGGGAGAAAGAAGATAATTTATATAAACTTCATATTCTGCAAGAGGTAAATTGATTCTTTCTCACATCAGAACACCTCAGGTAGGAAGCTGAGACACTAAGGACAGAATTCAAGAGTTCTTGGCTCCTGAGATCAAGACTTCTCAGTGTCCCTTACTGTTTTTCGTTAAAATAAAAATAAATAAAATATTTTTTAAATAATTACAATGGAACATGTGTTTTAGCTGGATATATTGTGTCTTGGAAAACCGGTGTAACAGGAGACAAACAAGCATTGCTGTTCATATATTTAATATGTCATTTTTTTATTCATCCAAAAGCCAACTATTGAAGGCTTCATCACAAATCTGAATGAAGATGGTAAAAGACAGTATCTGTATTTCATCTGAAACGTTAATGAGTCATTCTTGTCTTTTAGAGGACTGGGATAGAAGAGACTGCTCTTCAGTCTCATGGTTAAAAATAACTTTCCACTCATCATACACAATATCCCCTGTAATGATCCTAGCTTAGTATTACTTTCATGATGACCTATTAAACAAATGGAGACATGATGCATTCTTCCAAAAATCGTGAAAAGCCAGATATTTCAAATAAAAATAAGGACATGTAACACAAGACTGGCTATTGTATTACGTCTAAAAATAATATACTGAGATACAAAAAAAAAAAAATAAAAGGACAAAAAAGGTGTGTGAGATGCTGCAGAGAAAACTTTCAAACTATTGCCAGCTTTGAATGTTCAGAAGAGATACCGCCCCAGGGAAAATCTCTTACTTGGCTTCAGGCCCTGCTAACATTGGAATTGTTCCAGCATGTTCCTCAGCTGTTCTCCCTTCCCTGAGAGTAAGCTGAAAAGCTGTTACCCCCTGAGTGCAAAGAGGGTAGATCATATGTCACCTCCACTTGTATTCATGCAAGTGTCTACTCATAATCATGATAAAGCAGTTGCCCAAGTACAATGTTTTAATGTTAACATACTCTCAACTGGGCTTTTTCCATGGTAGTTTGTCAACATTAAAACTATGTAGATGTCAAAGTAGACAAAGGCAATGTATCATCTGGGAATTTCTAACTTTAGTAATTGAATTGCAACCTTTGTAACATTATTTTCTTGCTGCAAGAGGTTTAAAATGTAATGAAGAAGAACTCCAGAACAATCTTACAGAAGGCTGCTTTGTAGTTTTTAAGACACTTTTGCACTAGGGATGGAATAAAGCCTTTTGCTCAAAGGATGGCTGGACAGATTGGATCAGAGATGCTGTTCTGGGAATGATTCCACTCTGAATGCATCACTGGAATGAATCATTGTAACACACCATGTTTGCCCTGTTTTGGGGGTCCTGTAGAAAGAGACAGTCACTTCAGCTGTGTGTCCAGCTATAACTGAATTAACTCAAGCAACAGAGGCTTCACCAGTGTGCTAACTACAATATTATAATTGGGTTCATTTACTGTACCGACAATCACTGAAGTGATTCCCATACTTTCAGGTTCTGCTCACCATAAAATAATCAGGCAGGGAGGTAGGAAAGAAGCTCTCACAAATCAGAGGTGATTGTGTCTTAATACCGCATAATAATTCCTGATTTGCACTACAAAAGATTTTTTTGTGCATTCACAGAAATTACATACTTCAGTCATTAAGGACGTTGGGGGATTTTTTCATTCCCCACATTTTAAAAATATATCCTTTCTCCTCTAGTAGTAGAAAACTCTTTTTAGAAAAAAACTTTAGAGTTGTAAACCAACATATACAGAATCACAGAATCATCTGGTTTGGAAAGGACCTCTGAGATCATCAAGTCCAACCCTTGACCCTCTGCTGCCGTGGTTCCCAGACCATGGCACTGAGTGCCACATCCAGGCTCTTTTTAAAAACCTCCAGGGACAGAGAATCCACCACCTCCCTGTGCAGCCCATTCCAATGCCTGATCACCATCTCTGTATAGAATTTTTTCCTAATATCTAACCTAAACCTCCCCTGGCAGAGCTTAAGTCCATGCCCTCTTGTCTTACTGACAGCTGCCTGGGAGAACAGACCAACCCCCCCTGGCTACAGCCTCCTTTCAGGTAGTTGTAGAGAGTGATGAGGTCTCCCCTGAGCCTCCTCTTCTCCAGGCTGAACAGCCCCAGCTCCCTCAGCCTCTCCTCATAGGATCTGTGCTCGAGTCCCTTCACAGCCTCCTTGCTCTTCTCTGGACCTGCTCCAGGACCTCAATCTCCTTCCTGAACTGAGGGGCCCAGAACTGGACACAGTACTCGAGGTGTGGCCTCACCAGTGCTGAGTACAGGGGCAGAATCACCTCCTTGGACCTGCTGGCCACGCTGTTCCTGATACAGGCCAGGATGCCATTGGCCTTCTTGGCCACCTGGGCACACTGCTGGCTCATGTTCAGCTTCCTGTCAATCCAAACCCCCAGGTCCCTCTCTGTCTGGCTGCTCTCCAGCCACTCTGTGCCCAGCCTGGAGCTCCCCATGGGGTTGTTGTGGCCAAAGTGCAGGACCCGGCACTTGGCCGTGTTGAACCTCATCCCATTGGAATCAGCCCAACTCTCCAGTCTGTCCAGGTCCCTCTGCAGAGCCCTCCTGCCTTTCAGCTGATCCACACTCCCCCCCATATTAGCAAATTTGCTAATTGTGGACTCAATCCCCTCATCAAAATCATCAATGAAGATATTAAACAGAATTGGGCCCAGCACTGACCCCTGGGGGCACCACTTGGATGCAGCACCATTCAGCACCACTCTCTGGGGGCCTCCAGCAGTTCCTAACCCAGCACAGAGTGCCCCTGGCTGAGCCCTGGGCTGACAGCTTTTTCAGGAGAATGCTATGGGGTGTGCTGTAAGAGTGAGAGATTTGAGATTTCAGGGAAAAGGGGTGGCAGTCCAGAAGCAGAAGACATCTCTGGATAACAAGGACCTGGACTTCCATGGGCAGCTTGGCACCTTTTCCTGCTCAGGAAATAGTGTTACCCTGGTTTGTCACCCTACCAGCTGTCTAGTGCTGCCTCTTCCCTAATTTCTGTCTTTAGTTGTGAAAAATGTATGGCCCTAAATATTAATGCTCCATAAAATTAATTCAACACTAAAAATACTCCAGTATCTCTAGTGAGAAAAACAATGACACTAGTAAAGTGCAACTAGTTTGAGATCTGAAAAATAGGATCTTCAAGTAGTAATTTAAGACACCTTAGTAGAGAAATACTTTAATTGCATAGACATAGCTATGAGCCTTTTAATGTGCAGTTACAGTTTAGGTGATGGCTTCTTTTTGAGGATCTCAGATTATGACTGCTCAAGATGAAAGAGGGGTTAGAGTTTTAAACAGTGTTGGGAGACCATACAGCTAATCTATGGTTCAGTGATGATGATGATACATTTCCTGTTAAGAGGATGCTAATACTGAAAAGGCAACCACTAAAAACCATCATGTTGGGTTTGCATTATTTTGTTTAATGTCAACTATAACAAAATACATTATATATATGTATCTATATATATATATTTTAAAAGTCAACTGGGGAAAATCAAAAACTTCACTTTCATTACTGGAAAGTCACTGAAATCATCAAATTGTCAGCTTCATTTCATAACACAATATTTTTAGACATTGTTTTTTTTCACAGAAATTTATTTGCTTTAAAATATATTCTAAAATTGTGAAAAGTTTAATGAAGTAACTTCATGTTGCATGACTTCAACAACACACCTTGCCTAAAAAAGCATTACTTCCTTATGCATATTCCGCAGTAAAAATAATCTATTCAAAACATACACACCCTGTTGATAGCATTTTTTTTTTCCCAGACATCTGGGGAGTCATATTAGTATTAGTGTGCCAAGTGTTACATTGTATTTAAAAACACATAAGATAAATTTCAGTATGTAAAGTACTTCATGATGCAATTTCCTTAGCAGCAAGAAATATTCATGTAGCTGAATGACATAAAGACACATCAGCCTAACATACACAGTATTATTGACATTCTGTACCTCAAAATTGCTCCACTTTTTATAACTCCTGTAATATTTCTGCAGACTGTTGTTTGCCTTCCCATTTTTTATCCACTGCCACCGAGTATAAAAATAACAGGAGTTGAAAGTCTATTTCCTGTACACACAAAATGTGCACTGCTCCCTGCCTACTCAACCAAGGATTTTATTTACCATCAGGTTAAACTAATTTATCACTAACTAAGGAATATATTTCCTTTACAGTTTTACCTCAACACTTCTTCACCTTTCCTTTTGTCCCTCTAAGCTGCTACCCAGGAACCATTTATTTTTGCAGGACTGCATGACCAACTTTCCCAGCTCCCAGAAAGAAGGAAAACACAACACAGAGAAAGCTGTTTGCTAAAAAAACAAAAGGCACCACTTTCACACAAGCCATTACTTTGCCTGAATTCCCAGATCTTCAGAGTGCAGGAGTGCAGCTGCACAGCTTTCATCACATTTCTAGGTGGCTTCTTCCAAGTATGGAAACCCCAGGACCCGGAATCAACTCCCAGGGCTTGTGGCCTGTTTAACTTGCTTCCTCCATCCTCTTTAAAAACTTTACACAGTGACTCCAACATTTCTCCAGCCTCTGATACTCTGCATATGCACACTGAATGGCAGTCACCTGCCACAGGTGGCAGGTCTCATCTTCTGGAAATAGTGGGAGGTAGAAGCCAGACATGGAGGTGGTCAGCTTTCATCTGGACTTCAGTCTTCTCCCACTCCCACTGAGACTACATTGACCCTGAACAAAGGGATAAATCTGGCCTGGTAATCTCACTCTGTTTTGATAAAACTGGTTTAAAAAAACAAACAAAAAAAACCCCAACCCTCAGGTAAGGACTGTAACACAATTGCGAAAGTACGGAAAGCTGAAACCTGGTATGTTGTTCAGAAAATCCAATTTTCTTTATAAATCCCTGTGATATGTGGTTACTTAGCATGATAAGTAAGGGAGGATACAAACCCTACAATACCACAGGAGGCAAAGGTGTTTTATTCTGCATTTCTACATTACAAGAAATCACTAATCTGTGATTGTTACTGATAGCTAAATAATAGATTGCAGAAATTAGGGAAATGCTATAGATCCAGAAAGTTATTCCATTTCTAGCAAACTTCAGTAGCCACTGCATCTCCCTGCAATACTGTATAATGTTGTTTGCAGACTGTCCATAGGGCTTGCAAAAAAGTATTACTGAAAGGTGACAAAAACAAACAAGAAGAGAAAAGACAAGGAATTAAGGGGTATTAAAGTACAGATTCTTTTGCTAGTACCACTGGAGAAATACAACTTGCAACCATCTGCCTACATCACCAAGAAGCTTGAGGATCTTGTGCTCATCTAAAGCAAATCATGTGGAAGTATTGAAATAAGTCTGATTCACACGTTATAACATGCATTAACTGCACTTTTCTGCATGCAGGGCTTGGTTATTAATCAAGATTTCACTTTCCAGTCTTCATCTGACCAAAGAAACATGATCTTTCTGAATTCTTCTTGTGCAATCATTTAACAGAATTTAATACACATATTAATGTCATGCAGACAAAGTACTTTCCTTCCCTTGTCAATACAGTAGACCTGGCAGTTTATCTACATCAAACCTGACAGAGACTCAAAATCTGATACTCTTAAGTATGTTTCTAAATGCTTAGTAAATTCAGGTTTGAAGAAGAAAATAAAAAGCATTCATGTGTATCTAAGTCAGACTGTAATCTCTTCTATGTGAAAGTCATTTACAACACTCCATTGTGCCTATTTATATATGCATGTAAATAATATTTACACACTGACAGGAACTGTCGTTAGATAACACATGCAGTCATAATGGGTAATCAGAGCATGACATGAGAAAAAAAGACTCAAATATCTACCCCACTTAAGATCTTTTGGGTATTTTTTGGTTCTTTATGGAAAGCAGAAGTTTTCAGGCACATGTATGTTTAATAAGATTTATTTAGATTTTCACCTTCTTAATACAAGAGATTGATTAATCTATTTGCTTCATCACTGTAAATTATTTGGGAAAAAAACTGTTGATCAAAACTCTCATCAGCATAATAAAGAAAAATGTACACAATACTGTCACATAAGAAGTACATTCCTAGTTAGAATGAACTTTATCCCAAAAACAAACAAAAAATATTACAGCATCTGGAAGATAAAGCTACAATTTTTTGCTTATTCATATTACCAAAAATGAAGGGAAAAAAAATTAAAAAAAAAGTGCTTCCCACACAGCTTTTTTCTTTCCTTTTTTCAGAGAGGCAGAACTGCAGTTGTGGTCAAGGGCAACGTGACAGAACTCTTGAGCCCCCAGATACTTGAGCTTGCAGAACAATCACTGTCACTAATGACACTTGAAAACTGTTACTTACATAATCTCATCCATAATGAGTGAGGCAAAAAAATATTGTTATAAAGAATACAGCTGGCTGCAAGACAGAAAAATACAGTGATGAAAAAAACAATGTATTAAATTGAGGATGCCTTCATTAATAAGTGGGAGAGAAAGGTGGTAAATAGAGGGTGATGCAAACCTAGGAGGAAATGTATGAACAGAAGAGCTGAAAGAAAGGAATACAAAGCAATTGTGAAGTAAACAAAACAAACAGAAAATTGTCAAAAGCCATTCATACTACAAATGTGCAAACTGATAAATTACAGAAACCATCTCAGATTAGAGTACTGCAAGGGAGAAATCTAAAAAGCACAAATGTGGAAAGGGCTGTGAAGACTGTAAGATGCAAATTTCTTTGCAATGCCACATGAAGACATGAGACAGGAAGATTGCAGTTACTGTCTGTGTCATCACTCCACGTGCCCTCTTGAGCATGGTTCTTGAAAAACAAAGATACTTGCAAATCAGTCAGGTGTTACAGAAATCAGAACATTTAAGAAGAGATTCAGGTTTGCCAACTCAAGCAAAGATAATGGCCTGAAAAAGCATGATACAGAATTTATATTCATATGTAACTTAGCTAAAATAGTATGTACAATAGGCAAATAAGAAAAATGCAATCTAGAATACAAAATTATTACTATGTAGGTAAGTTCTAAACTGGTCAAAATAAATCTGCCAGAACTAAGAATTTAAGAATCTAAGAATTTAAGATACTACACAAATTTGACATTACTGATAAATGTGTTCTTTTACAACAAGTTTGTTTTAAGCTATAAAATCAATGTGAAGCTTTGTAGTAGTAACAGAAATGTATCTATCTTTCTCCTAACTGGCATGATACCACATGCTGCATTGCATGAAAACATGATTTCCTGTTTTTTAAGCCTTATGAATGGGTGTCTGTTGAGGAACAGGAGGTGGTGGGGTTTTTTCCCTCATGGTGGGGCTTTTCTCCCACTGTCACAGACACCAGAGCTGTGGTCAATTTGCTTGGCTTTTTGGTTTCTTGAAATGAAACCTCTGCTATTTCAGTGTGTTGGTTTTGCAGTGGGTTCTTTTGGTGGGGTTTTTACGTGGTTGTTTTTCTTTAAATACATCCCTGCCCCAAATCTTTCAAATCAGTGAAGCCCAGCCTGGGCTTTTGCTTACACTACTTAATGTTCAATATTCTCACCCTGCAAGTTCAGATGACCTGAGGTGTCTCCTAGTAACAACTACTGTGGTCAGATGAAGAAATTGTAGTCTGATCAATGCTTGTACTTAGCAGTAAAGCACCTTTTATTTTTGCAGAAGAAACACAGCTTTTAAAAGACACAGTTCTAAGTGCCTGTGGTAGTTATACCTGCCCAAGTCCCCCTGCCTTTCCTGTTCTTAGCCCTTCCATCATCAAAGTGTAAATCAGTCTCAAGAAAAAAAATCACACCAACACAAGTTTGAAAGTGCACCTGTTTTCTAGTTCTCAATAAATGCACCATTTATAATGCATGATTATTTATATAACATTTTAATTATGCATTATTCTTAAAAATCTGAACTTAAAAACATTTGAAAGCATACAACAACATGTCTATGATATTATATTTTTGCATTTAGGCTCTCTATAAAATTTATTCATACAGATCTTACAAATAATATTTTTTCATATGGATACATAAAACTTAAACATACATCTTCCACAACTTATATTGAGTGAGCCTTGCTATATCAAATGGATTTCTACCTCTTTATCCTTTATAAAACTTTTATAAAACTCTATAAACTTAGCACCTTGCTTGCCAACAAATTCCTAACTGAACCAACAGATCATATCACCTTCTTTGAAATATTAATGTAAGAAAAGCAATGGTTCCTAATATCTGCATAGCACTGTAGATTTGTCTACTGGCAAGTGAAACTGAAAGGTATTTCATAGCCAGCATATTACAAACTGCAAACACATGAGAGGAAACTCTGTTACCTGTTTCTAGATTAACAGAGAAATGATCCTGAGAATACAGGTACCAAGATTCATTTATTTAACACCACAGTCGTGCCTAAAACTTCACAAAAGCTACAGAAACAGAGAACACCCTCAAGCAAGTAAACTGAGGCCTCCTTACACAGCTTGTAGGAATCATTTTCACCATTTATTTTTTTCTTGGTTTAATAGCTCACAAGCTGAATTATTACACTACAAACCTGCACATGGAAACAGATTTGAGATAAGTGGTGAAAAATGACCAAAGGTCAGGATCTATGATGATACACCCCTCCATTGCCTAATTCAGAAAAATAAAATCATACAATATCACATCCATTTGCAGCTACGTAAAGATTATAGCTTCTCTGTGGCAGACAGGTAAGCAAAGTCAAAGAGCTCAAGGCAAGAGACTCATGCAGTGTCATGCCAAAACCTCCCCTCCTGGAAGTAGGATTGTTGTGTGAAAAACAATTCCAGTGATAGGAGAAGGCTCACCTGGTCATCCTAAACTATACTTGCTAAGGAGAAATACTGAATAGTTTCTTTGGTGGTTCTCTGGTAGCTCTGTCATGCAAGTAACTGCTAAATAATATGAACAATTAAATTATTAAATCTTTATTTCCTCCTATTAACAATTTATAAACACGTAAGAAGCCTTATGAATGGATTAAAATATTTATTTCCATTTGTCATCTGGGTGCTGTCATCAGCACCATCAAAACAATATGATGATATTTGAAATCAGCACAGTTTAGTCGCGGTACTCTTGAAACTACTAACAGTCTTACTGATACATACTGCCCATCAGTGAGAAAAATCTTGTCACATTCAGTTTTGCATATTTAACTGAGACTCACATTTTTACTGTACTTCAATAGAGCTACCTCAACATTTCCCTTAGCAACATTTATTCACAACTCGCACAGTAAATATCACACCGCATACAAAGTATGCAATAATCTTGATGAAATCTACAATCAGTTCAACTTTTATACTTAATTATATACCCTGAAATGGAAAAATCACTACAGACAATGGAGTAAAAAACCAAAAAAAACTATCAGGGGAACAAAGGTTTCATAAGCTTCTCCTGATAAAGGTGCAGGACATATCCAGTCTCATCTACTTTATGTAACATTAAACTTCTCCCATAAGTCTTAAAAGGAACGCTTGAAGAGATCAGAAATATAGCAAAATTATTATCTCCTGTTGTTATAATTTTTGAAGCTAATGGTCCAGAATGCCAGAAGGATAAAAGACACTTAAATAGCAAAAAGGCATGAAATTTTTTAGTTTATAAAATCTCTCTCTTCAGTTTTTAGATGAATTTCAGGCACAGGTCAAAGAAAATTGTCATTTAGACTAGTGCAGTAGTCCCCAGATGTAAGCAGCACATAGGAATAAAGAACTAAAATGATGCCCCTGGATCACTGAACTCCATGTCCCTGCTGATGAAGACAGTGAATAACTCTCAGCTAAGGACAGCATTCTCCAATTCATTATTTTAATCCCTATTATCCTGAGGATATGAGCCATTCCACAAACCCAGTGCCCTAATGGATAATGGATTTATTCCAATTTCTACTTTAATTTTTATTAATTGCTGGCTGATTTTGTGTGTGTGTGTGTATATGTGTCAGTAAACCCTTCTCTTCTGTAGCCTTTCCTCAGATCTGACTTTTGCAGCCACGGATTATCTGTAGATGGCGGTCACAACATTCTTAGTATTCTTCTCTTCTGCAAAACTATACCCAAGTCAAGATCTTCTCAATGTCCTCTCATTACTCCTGATGACCTCACTTGGCACTCTCCATATTTGTTCCATTTTCAGTTTATCCTTTCGAATGCAGCTTACCAAAAATGCATATAGTCATCCAGATGAGGTCTCATCTTTAGTTGGATATTTGCCACAGTAATGGTCTTTTCCGAACACATCTTCTAATGACCCAGTGACCAACTGATGTTTCTGTTCTTTAATTCTGCTTGTCCCTGCTAATTCTCTACTGATAATCTCTCAGTGCACAGCTGAAATTTCTGCTGCTAGTCCCCAAATGCAGGAACCTCACATTTCCTATTATTGAATTTCCTCTGGTTCCTATTACTGCAGTCCTCACAGTCATGCTTTTCTTCTCCATGAAATCCTGATCTTTGCCTATATTAGCAATCTTTTAACTGGCTCATCAACAAAGTCCTTTATAGTGGTGACATTCTGTCACCCCACCACTAGTAAAAAGAACTAACAAAGGCAAATATTTCCCAGAGAGCTCCCTGAGAATTTCAGCCAGCAGCTGAACTCTCTGAAGTCACACTAGCTGCCCTCTCCTGTCGTCTATATTTCCAGTTACTTTAATAATGCTTATTTCTTCTAGCAGTGCTTCTGGTCTTCCATTTGGCACTAAAACAGATTTATTCTGCTTCCCCTATTTAAAAAAGAAATAATTTCTCTTTCCACAAACAACTATAAAAACACATTGCCATGACATTCCAAATGTTAACAATGGTTCACTAGCTATGCTAGAAGGATATTCCAAGGCTCCACACACTATTTTATACATTCATCTATTATATTACTGATTTTAATGACTGGCAGGTCTCTAACAGCTTACTTTTTTCTAGTCTTCTGTACAGATATAACCATACCAGACTTTTGATAAACACATTTAAATGTCTTGCTATTAAGCCCGTGACTTCATTTATTTAAAAAATTAAGATTAAAATTCTGTTCTTCTTTGAATATAACTGCAAATGTGGCTTATATTTGTGAATTATGGTTTTTTTCCTTTCCTTCCACACCTACTCCTAAAGTACAGTATCATCTGCTGGGCAGTATCTTTCCTTTTCATACAAGCCTTTTTTTTCCTTGAGTCCTTTTTCAGGTGACTATTCACCTAGAGGGTATTGAACAATACTCCTACAAGGTTTAGCTCCTTCCTCAGGATACTCATTTCCAACAGTCAGATTAATCCTCAACTTGAAAAAATGTCAAATCTCCCCCACACTCCAGATCTGGAGCCAGCAGCAGAACTGACAGCAACTCATCCTTGCTTTCCTGCACTGCAGGGACTTCACAGACACTTGCCCTGCTCTTCTTCTCCAAACACCTAACTCCGTTTTCACTTTTTTCATGTGCCTTAAGGACACAACACGTTATTGATAATTTATGGCAGGGCTGACTTTAGATAAGGAAAGCAAGGTCCCAAGCAAGGTGCAGATATTTGACCCAGTGTAATTCTGCAGAAAGAAAGCTCTACCCTTTTCACAGACTCAATGCCTTGCTGCCTCGTATAGTACAATTACTACAACCACAGAAACTCTGTGCAGGGCATAACCCCTCACCACACAGTAAACTAATATCCTCAAGTGCCAAGAGAGTATCAAAAAAATGAGAATTATAAATACTAACACAGAAAATTTAAAAAAAAAAAAAAAAAAAAAAAAAGCCAAGCCCTTTAAATTCAGCTCAAAATGTAACATTGTCAAACATATTCTAAACACATCACTCTGTTGATGATTTTTTTTGGAAACCAGAAGTGTCAAATCCTGCTTGAAGTAATTACTGTACTGTAACTGAATATAGACAAGGAAGAACACATCTGGTGCCTGGGCTGTGCAAATGTATTTATAATTAAGTAGAATTGAATACCAAAATCCAGCAATGATAGAATTCATTAGACTAGTACAATGCTCTATAATTACTCTCTCTTTTTTTATACCATCCACTGTATGCTTTGAGAGCTGGTTTTACCCACTGATATCAATGTGCTATGACATATTTACATACACCTTGTATGAAAGGCTGAGGAAGTATTAGACATGTCAGAGGATGATGTGGAAAGGTGACTGTCACACAATAACTGCACTGTCAGCAGAACAAGCAAAACTAATTTAAATTCATTCCCTGGAATGTAACTCTACGGATTGTTACTGGATTTACATTTTGTAAGAATAGGTGCTTCTTTCTGCACTAGGGAAAAGTCCTAACTTAACAAAATCAATACATCACCCCTTTCTATCAGCACTAATTCCTCATCTTGCCTGCCTTGCATTACTGGCTCTCCACCAAACACACCATTAACTGAGTTCCATGCAGAACTTTCTAAGCATCACTCCTGGGTCTTTACTGAAACCATCTCCACACATTACTGCTCACACCTCAGGTTTGGCAAGAACTACCAGCAGGTAGCTTCCCTCCCTGAGCCTCCATATGATTTCCTTTGCTTTACTTCTTTCCTACTGTCCCTTGCCAATTGTCCTACAACTCCTACCAGACAGCCCAGCCTCTCTGCTGGTCTGTAACACTGTGTAATACCTGTAGGTCCTAAGTTCCCTAGGCCATCAGGAAAAACTATAGGCCTAGCACTGACTGGGCTAACTTCAGGTGTTCATCAGTTGGTAAGGCTGACAGTGAAAATATCTCTTTGATAGGTTTGTGATTTTGCCAGTGCTGCCCAGTGACAATAAAAGTCTCAGGCCCAGCAGGCAATTCCAGAGGCTGAATGAGGCTCACACACTGGTCCTAGGGACCAAGTAACCATCCACATCTGTGTTGCTTCCCCCCTTCCAGCAGCAGCCAGATACCTGCCTAATAATAGCTTTTTCTCCAAAGCTTTAGCTGCAGCCAAATGAGAGACAAGGAAATGCAGACAGACGAAAGCAGTCTGCAGGGACAGCAAAAAGCTAGCTGAAACCAATTATGATTTGCACTTATTTCATCAGCCCACAGGTTTCTAACAAAAAAACAATGGCCCTGACCAGCCACTTCATTTTCAGCTCTCTCCTGTTTGTGAAAGTTATTTGAGCTATGTGCCTGAAGGCTCAGGAAGAACTGCTCTGCGTTAAATATATATTGAATTCATAACCAAAATAGTCTCTCTGAAGTGGTATTTTTATTGTAAAGAAAAGATGTGAAAGTTAACACCTCAGGTTCCTTCAGACAACAGAGGAAAACTGCACTTAGCAGTTGTAAGCAGCCAAAAGGAACACAGAAATCATTAAGGACAAGTTTAAAGGATGGGTGTGGGGGGAGTTGTCTTTTAAAGGGAGAAGGCTTGGACACAAATGAGAGAGTAACATCTTCTGGGCACAAATGAGAGTAACATTTTCTTTCTATAAACCATGGTTTGCAGAAAATCTATCTTTCAATAGTTACCGGTACAATTAAGAAATGCCATATTCTTATCAAACTTATGATTCAAAAGACATGAAAGATATGAAAGATTTGATGAAAAGAATATTTTTGAACTCTGAACTCAGTACAAAAGTTAGGCTATAAGAAGAAAATTAAAATTGAAGTTGAAGAAAATTAAAATAAAACACTTATTTACTAAATAAATGTGCATGAACTGGCTCTTTTTATCTTTGTAACTTCCTAATTAGCTATGTTGACAAAGACATATTTGAAACAGAACAAATTTATTTTTTGCACTTTATTTTTTCTTGCATAAAGAGGCATAAAGGAACAACAAGAACACCCTAATAACCCAAGCAAAGTGGTTTTAAAATTCACAACATGCAAAACTTTAACAAAGAAGCTGTCAGTGATCACCGAGGAAAAAATTTTCAGATTTGCTTTCACATACAATATTAATTATAGGAGAGAACATTGATTATTGACCTACGTATTCTTGATGCAGAGCAATCAAAACACGAGCAGCACAGGAATATACAGCAGTATTTTACTGCTCATGGCTCTTTTAGCAACGTTCCAAAACATCAAACCTGTAATTAGTCTATTGTGTAAGGTGTCAATTTCCCAGGAAGATTCCTGTATTTCCACAGGTTTCTCTTAACTGACACTAGGCAGAATTATACCTACAAAATGATCACCAAAGCAGCACTGCTATTCAAAAGGGGGTAAGAAAACATGGTTTGGGGGAAAAGCAAAGGGTCCCACAGCAGAAACCACGAGACCCTCAAGTCCTAAGAGTGGCCAAGGGCCACCCCGGCACCAGCCTTCTCCCACAAGATGCCAAAGATGCCTGCAAGGTGGAATTAAAACCCATATCTGCATCCAGGTCGAGGCTTTCTGAAAAAGCTCTGCCTTCTCCGGGCTGGAGCCTGCACAGCTCTAGGCATGACAGCTGCTGCTGGCAGAGCAATCGGCAGAGTTCCCTCTCTGTTATCCTCCTCTCCGAGCATCACTTCCACGCAAAGCAAGGAGCAGACTGAAAACTCAGCGGATTTGTGCCCTGGCAACCTGCGGGAGGACAATGCCTTTCCCTGGAGCTCTGCAGCCCTTCCTGCCTCACATGGCTGGCTACGTCCCTTGGATGCTCTGGGAACGCCTACATTTTTCCTAAGAGGAAAGCAAGGCAGGTCAAACGACCTTCACAGGCTTCATACAACCCTGGGACTGAGGCGCCAGCATTAGAGCTCTTTTATGCCATGTGCTGTTAAAAATCATTACGGTATCTTTCAAGTAACAAAATTAAACTCGGTAGAATTTGCAATGAACAAATAATATGGCTAATTAAATATCTGTATCTGTATCATGACATCATGCAGCTGGCAATGAAAATAAATAAATTTTAAAAAGTAAAGCCATGTCAATCATCTAGACTTTGTTATCACAAGGATACAGGAATTCCCATGGTGAAACCTGTATCTAGAGAAAACTATTGCATGTTCTGATTTGCTATTTATTACATGTAACTGTGGCCTGGTTTGGTAGTTCCAAATACTTAAAAAAAACCAAAACTAAACAAACACACAAAACAAAACAGGAAGGTAGTTTCATAGCTAATTAATCCTTGAACCTTCCAAATAAATGAGAACATACAAGTCACCCATAAAGGTAAGGGCTCAAAAATTCATATTACCAACATATACCACTGATTTCAATAATTTGAATTAAAGATTTTAAAGGAACTACTTTCATATTTAAAGTTCAGGACTTGCATAAGTGTTTGCAAGATATGAATAACAAGTCAGAGAATTTGTTTCAACTTTATCTTTAAGATCTATGAGTTACCCCAAATCCCACACTGCCATTTATAGGTTATAATGAACTCATAGGATCAGCATAAAAGTTTCAGACTGCAAACTGATGTATTATAAGTTTTTTTCCATCCTTTGAAGTGTTTTACAATTATATCAGGAGTAGTCACATGGGGAGATGTTTGGGAAAAGGATATGGCAAACACACAAGAATTGATTAGGTGCAGTGTTGGATACTGCACATCATGTATTGATATTTCAATAGTGCTGCCATTAAAATGCAATTACATTTTTGCTTTGTCTTCATTACAAAATTTTAAAAATGTGAAGAGGTCTTCACTGCTTCTCTACTCATTTATTTCCACTGAAATGAAAGGAAACTCCCAGTGCTATTTTCTCTTGTGTTGCTAGAGAACATCTTGAAGACCACAGAAAGCCTACACTGAGAGCTCAACCATTTTAAGCTGAAGAAGATAGCATAAGTAGCCTTGAACATAACTCACATTCTTGGCACGTTAATTGGTCACTAGAATCAAACATTCGCTATACAAAGAAGTTGGTGACTGGAGTAAAATTTCATTATCTAAAGGAGTTTAAAAACATAAAACCAAAATGCTTCAAATATTTTCATATCATAAGTATGTGCATCTCTTTGGTATTTCTAAACCAGATACAGGGAGTCTTCAGCATGTAAGCAGTCACAGAAATGTTTTACACGATGACCCACAAAAATTAATGTGAATACTTTTGCACAGAATGGTTCTTGGACTTGAAGCCAATGAGGTAAAAATAGTAGTAATGACAGTCTTACCTGGTCCCATGGACAGATGATTCCTCCAAAACACATAAAAAGATATCCCATGGCAACAAGACATACCCAGACCACCAGAGAAAATACACGAAGAAGCTTCTTAAATACAGGTTCTACGCATACAAGGATAAATATAGCGAAAAAAATTGCTAGGGCCGTTGGAACAGTTATTAAAAATGCCACATGGTCTTCAATTTCCTGGAAACAGAAAAAAAAAAAAAGAAAGTTAAAAATCTATTGTACTTAAAGGTCAGGCAGCAATAACATACTCTAAACTGACTGGACATGGAGATCTAAGACAGACATAGTTAAATATCAGAAGTGAGATGAATAAAAACAGGATTTCTTTCACTGCAAGAAGCTGTTATTTAGAGTATTAACTTCATAACTGCAACTGCTGCATGATACTTCTGTTACTAAATTAAGAAATCAAAGCAGATTGAGGAAACAGTAAATCACACTACTGTAATGCACCAGGTCCTTGGGGCTGAGCAACTTAAGAGGCAAACCCCATCTGCAGAAGCAGCACTTGCCTTTCTTCTCCAAAATTCAGATCGCCCTGATTACTGTGGTTTGCAGGTGAAATTCATGCATCCCTATTGAAGACTACAGCTGTCAGAATGCCTCCCACATGAACTATGTGTACATAACTCAATAAAAGTCTTTTTGACAGTGATATTTGCCAGGTGTTATGCATTTTGCATCTTTTTAAAGCATTTATCAGGAAGCATGTGCTCTAGGTTACATATATACATATTCTTCTATCAATAGCTTACAACAAAATGTGCAAACAACACACAAAGCAAGGACTGGAATCTAACTTGAAGTGAGATTCAGAATAAGAAAATTTTTAATTTATATTGAGAACTACACTAATATCTTTAAATCATCTACTGATGGGTGCATTAGAGAAGAATAAATACTTGATTCTATATTCCTATATGCGTTCAAAAGTATCTCTTGTTGATGTAGAAGAGCACTACATCCATGTCTGGTCATAGGATCCTTACTCATTCTGGCAGCTGTTACCAATTTTAACAATTTGTAACAACCACGATTAAAAAAGCTGGCCCAAAAGGATACTGATGCAACAATATAAACTCTTTCAGTAACCACCCAACTTCATGCAGAGAAGCCTGGAATCCATTTACTCATGCTGAGTGAAATCTTGGGAACAATCTGAAAGTACCTATTTGACGATTTGTAAGACGTCTACGCACAAAGAAATAACATTTTCCCCCCTAGATTCGTAGCTGCTTCCCTAAGTGCCCTGATAATAATTGTTTATTGATGGCTTTTCAACTTACATCTCTTAGGTTTTACTTAAAAGCTTTTTGATGTGACTTTTTCTCCTTTCTTATGCCTCTAAGACTCGCTGTAGTTAGAGAAAAAAAAAATTACAAGCAAATCTGTAGATTTAGAAAAATTTACAAATGCTGTCATTTGTAAACAAACAAACATTTTGTTGTTGTTGCTTTGGCTTTGTGGTTTGTTTGTTTGTTTTTTCCTCCCTTTCAGATTCACTAAGTTTTGCAGCCTGCAATCTATGGGGACACTCACCATGAAGTTCCTTCCCCCTCCTCTCCTCCCACCTGAGGAGAGGCACCAGGCTCCTCTGACCACTCAGCCCCCTGCCCACTGCCAGCCCATCACCTCCCCACCTACACATACCCCAGCACAGGCCTGCCCTGAGCCAGTGTTGAAAAAAAAAAAAATTCAGAAATTTAGAATGGTGGGATTATTTTGTGTGAGATGTACTCTATATATTAAAGTTAAAACTGTAGTCAGAAAGACATGCAAGCTAGCACATAGCAAGAACAGCCTGAACTAACTAGGCCTTGAAGAAGGCAGTTAATCAAGAGTTTTTAAGGCTGTTTGGTGTAAATCAACAACTTGGTGGAGAAGACTCAAGGTCTATACGGATAATTGGACCTGAGGAATGCAGGAAGCGATAAAGAAGAACCAAAATCAAGAAGATTGACTGCTGAACCAGTCTCGGGCAGTTGGAGCTACAGAACTTCGGATATTGTGTCCTTTAGGTGAACTTAGATCATTATAATGAACTAAGAATCACAACCCCAGGTCAAAAAGACCCCTCACCCAGTGAAGAACCTTCCCCTAAGCATATATAGTAGTAGTAATGGTAAATTGGTAACCAATCATGGCAAAGAGGATGGATTTGGAAGCTTACTAACTTTACAGTTTTGTGTATAAATATGTCATGGAAAACCTCATTCAGCATGCTTGATTTATGGGAAGGCACCAAGCACCCAGCTTTGTACAAACCTGCAATAAATAACATCTCCTTCCCTAATGAAGTCTTTTTGTCTGTGTTTCAAGAGCTAATTTAGGAGGCACCAACATATACAACCACACTCCCAGCCTCAAACACTCATCCTCACATTTCAGGAGAGGAGGAGAGGATGAGCAGATCACTCCTCTGCAGAGCATCTGAGCTGGGGCTCCCTGCTGACCCTGACAGCTTCCAAGCATGGGGAAACACCATGATGAAAGTCCACATCTCACTGCACAGGCAGCAGATTATCCTTCACCCACAAAACCCTGCCTGACATGGGGCAGCTCATCTTTCAACTCTTATTCTTTCTTTCCAATTAAGCTTGCAGAGTTACACATTTGAGCAATTGTTATTTCAGGACTGGTCATCAGAATATAAACAGAAGAGTAGAGAAACTGTAACTTCTGATGCTAACTCTCAAGTGCAAACACAAATCTTCCAAATATTAAATACACACATTAAGGTTTTCAAGCACCTGGGTAAATATAGCAAAAACAAAATTGTGGGCATAAAGTTAGGACTAAAAGTGTCCACATGAGTACAGAGCCATATGAAGTAAGATGCATGCAATCTTACATGGTAAGAGAAAAAATATAAAACCTAACGAGCTACTGATTTGACTCTGAATTTTGTGATTCTGATCATTCTGAAATTAGTTTTAGTGAATTAATTTACTGATATCACAACCAGCATCAGCCCAGATAACACCAAAAGCATTTAAGTTCAGCCTCTGACTTTTGCACTTCCAGGTGGGATTGCCAAACTGTTGTTACAAGGTCAGAGGAAATAGTCCCTTCAATGGTGACAGGACTACACTCCACTCCTTGCACCATCTATCACACAGTCAAGTTTGCAGCACTGAAGGAACCCAAAAGTTCCTGGAAGGAGCCAAGACTCAGGAAAACCACAGATATAAATGATGGCAAACTGGTATTTCAATGATAATGATCATGCTGCAAATACATTAAGGAGAATATCCACATGCACTTCAACAACACATTTCAGTAAAAAAAAAACAAAACCAACCAAAAAACCCCAACAGAAGTATTGTGCTTTCTAGGACAATCTTGCCTCTTAACCAATCAACAAGATTTAGATTTCAGTTTAGAGCACATATATGGTCACATAGCTACATTTTTATATATATACACACTAAAATTAGATCAATCCCTCAACACGTTTTCTCCAAATTGACAGCTCTAATCAGTCAATTTCCTTTTTTAACTGTACACTGATCTCAGCACTTCTCCAAGCCATTTTTATCACTATATCTAAAATGTTATTTCTGCTTTTTCCCCTTCTCTGGTTGGCTATTGCAAGTTCTGAATTTTGTTTGGATATAAATATATGCAGGAAGGGGGGAAAAACAGACCACAATGGATCAGCTCCACAACCCAGTTAACTGAATGCAATCTCCTGGACTGCCATGGGACACCACCTCTCTAAGCAGACCACAAAACAACCCACTTCCAACGTCACAAGCTGCTTGCACGACACAGTGAGCTGGGTGAATTCTGAAGTGAAACTGAAATTTAAAGACAGAATAGTAAAACGATTATAAAATAAATTTTTTAAATGCAATAGAAAACAATCGCTACTACAACTTGAAACGTACCCAGAAAGCCTTGAGGTGTACAGGGGAATTTTTCACAAGCCTGTAAAGGCAACCAGGTAAACACAATCAGGTGTTGCCAGTTATGAGGAGGAAGGCGTGATCCCTTTTATTGGTCCCCCAGTTCTGCTGATGCGCAGTTGGGCCCAGCCCTAACTGGGCACAGGTGGGCTGAACAGGAGCTCACGCCTTCCTCCTCCTGACTGGCAACACCTGGTTGTGTTCACCTGGTTGCCTCTACACAAGCCTGCTTGTCAAATACACGTTAATGCCAGATCAACAAAAGTAGGCTGTGTGAGGCAGGGGTTTATTTTGAAAACTACTTTTAACATTATTTTCCTATGACTTTAGAGGAACTACACTTTAAAAAATTGTAACTTCCAGAGCAGGACATTTAAAACTTTAGCTTCCTGATCTATATTTTCAATCATCAGTGTGTTTAGCAGGTTACAAGATGATGGTTGCAAATCAAATTCTAACTCTTTTCCAAGGAAGTGGGGAAAAAAATTCCTAGAGCAATTTCCTTTTTTTTCTTTTCTTTTCTTTTCTTTTCTTTTCTTTTCTTTTCTTTTCTTTTCTTTTCTTTTCTTCTCTTCTCTTCTCTTCTCTTCTCTTCTCTTCTCTTCTCTTCTCTTCTCTTCTCTTCTCTTTCTTGTTTGTTTTGTTTTCTTGGGGTTATGTTGGGGTTTTTTTTGCTTGGTTTGGGTTTTTTTGTTGCTAGTCTCAGACACTAATATACACCAGAGGTAATAGAATTAACAGCATGACAATGTTGAACACAATGGTTACGGCTGGCAGCTCTGTCATCCTGAGCTCATCCTGTCATCTCATTGCTGCCTTTTAGTTACTGAAGAAACTAGTAAATCTACTATTAGAAACTTTTCCAACACCCAGAAATTCTTCAGAAATGTGTGGCAATCCTATCACCACTACAATCTGAAACATAACTCATCTTTCCAAAGCCCACAGCCTTCTCTCATTCTATGTCCTGTTCTTTCTCCAGATAATGCAGCACCCTCAGTTTAATTTTAAACAGCAAAGCTGCTGTAGAGCACTTCACTGTTTAATATAAAAGCATGCAGCTCAGTGAAGTATTACACAAAAATGAAAAACAAGCCTTTAAAATACCAGTTTTAGCATAAAATCTTTTAGCATGATGCTTCATTCTTATGGTAATTTTTCCTTTATTATTTTCATCCACTTTATTATTTTTCATCCACTGGAATAGTGGATCAAGGGTAGTGGATCAAGGGTTGGACTTGATGATCTCTGAGGTCCCTTCCAACCCAGACAATTCTATGATTCTATGAATTTGGCAGCAGTCTATATCCCTCCTGGGATATGAAAAACAACAAGGTTTGAATTAACTCAAACCATTTACCATATTAAGTTCCTACTAAAATCATTTTTTGTTAGGATCAATTAAATACTTTAGAAATGTAAATATAAAAACAAGTGATTAATGTTCTTTACATTAAAATTTTAAAACAGTTACATCTGAGTTAAAAAAAAAAAGTGTTACAGGGCTCATGGATTACTAACTTACTGAACTGTCTCTCAAAACAGGACAATATCTTCCTGACTGAGAGAATCTATAGCAAAAGTTACTCATTTCTCCAGTAAAGTCCTTTTCCATGACTTGAGAGAATCAGATTGATTTTGTGAAGATGTATCATCACCCTTTCCTTTGTGTAAGTGAGCTGCATTTCAGTACTCTAACACCTCAAAACACCTCACAGCCAAAAAGCTGCCAAAGTCATCTGGCTACTTGTGGCTATTACACTATGGCTTTATACTTTGGTGCATTTGTTTACAGTTGACTGCACTCTGTGCCATCTGCCAGACATCTGGAAAAATCTCCATTTTAGTAGGAGGTGCTGTGCCCTGCTTCTGGCAAAGTAGCTGTACAGCTTCACCTAGGACTTTGGAATTTAAGACATCAATTGATAAGGTTTCGCCCACCATCTCAGTTTTCTTTTGCATTAATTCCATCACTATTAGTTCATCCTCACTTTAAAAAATGGTGCAGTGTCTGTAAGGCCAGATGCTGCTTCCAAGACCACATGGTATCTTCTGGATCCACAATTTAAAAAAAACCTCTGCATTTCATGCCCACCATTTGTTGTTCATAATGCAAAGCTCTGCTTGTTTTTCTCACTTAGCTGCTTCATTGGAAGCTTTTTCAAGTGACTTTATTTTTAATCTTTTATTGATGTTTTGTGCAACATATTCAAGGATGCTAGGGAAAAATTAATTGTGCCTTTTAATCAAACTGTCCTGTGTCAATGAAACTTTTGATTTTCACTAAGGCCCTGTGTAACTGCATGCCCAGATTTTTTCCTTCTGATTCAGCATTTCCTGTTTGGCTTAGTAGATCAATGATAACGGCATCAGGCTTGAATCCAGTTGTTTCATGATGTCTGTTGTCTTGACAAATTCAGTTTTCTCTATTAATGAGTCTGATCTGCTGCCTACACTTGCTGTTAGCACACAGTGGTATTTGATTCCTTGTTAGTCCACAATCAGTCCAGCAATTTGCACATATTATACATCAGGTAATTCTGTCAGGCCTTAGAGATGTCAAGCTGCTGCATGATGTTCTATATAACCAACAAGAAGCAATTCCACATTCATGGAGAGATCCTATATCGTTCTGTATTTGTTAGTATATCGTGACATTATCAAAGCAACAAGACTTCATTCAAATCCTTCACCTGGAGCCTCAATTCAAACTCAAAAGTCATGACCAATATGCTCTGTAAAATCCTCCCTGAATGAGAAGTGTGGTGTGTTGCAACAGTGCAATAACTCTGCTGAAATCAACAGGAACTCTTCTTTGACTTTACAGGGTCTGTCCTAGTTAGCACATAGGACTAACAGCCATAACACCGTGACCAACCGTGCAGGTGTTGTGAACACCCTTTTGACCACATATGTGCTTCACTACAATCACTTTTTACCAGTGGATTCATTTCAGCGAGTTAAACTATACATATAGATGTCATTCATCTGCTCACTTACTCAGTAGAAAAGAATTGTATCCAGATTTTTCCATGTTTTCCTGATAGCTACAAGTGAACCTTGTTGTTGTAGTGTTGTTGTGATGATTATCGGGAACACAAACTCTGACATACCAGAGAATCTCTGCTTAATGCAAAAACATCAGAACTCACAGAGGGTTTGGAAAGGCTTCTTGGAAGTGCTGAGGAAGAGTTAAAGGCCACAGCTGCTGTTTAAATAACATAAAGAAGGTTAAAAGAAAAGTTCTGGCGGCAAATATTGGTTGCTAGTGAAGAAGCAGAGAACTACAGCAGCATTCCCAGAAATGCTCCCAGAAAGAGACAGGTTGCCAAGCAAAAAATCAATAAGCAGCTCAGAAGATTTATTTAAAAGGACATTCAAAGAAACAGGAAAATTTGGGGAATAGCAATGGAGCCTCTAGAAGGTAGTTGAGCTTAATCTAAATCAGAAAAGAGTCCGCTTCAAGTAATAGGAAAACATTCAAATAGAAGAGATTATAGAAACATATTACGTGGTAGAAGAGGAGCAGTAACGTCACAGACACCTACAATTCTCAACTAAAGGAAAGGACAGAAGTTGATTAAATGCAGGCAAGAAGGAAATGGCAAAGAAAAGCCAGAACAGACAGACTCTCTTTTTTAAAAATTTGCAGAGAAAGACCTGTGCCATAGTATACACTCTTTGATATAAACACTAAAAGCCTAAGAAGCTAGATGGAAGAACTAAAATGTCTGTTGTTAAAACAACTCAATTTACACAATAGTCTCACTGAAAAATTGGTGGACAAAAGACCATAATGAACACTAAATCAGCAGAAGAGCCTGAAAGCCATAGAGCTCATCAGGGACTGAAGAAAGGCTTGGTTTGACAATCTAGAAGAATAATCATATGTCCCTATGAACAAAAAAAAACAGACTGAAGAGGAAAGGCTAATCAACATAAATGACCTAGAGGACTGGTCATCCAACCAGGATGGAAACTGTTTGAGATTCTACGAAATGCAGAGATACAAAAGGCTGTCAAAGGAGAAAAGAAAGAAAAAAGAAAGTCCATCGAAGAAAAAAGGATACTTCAGTTACTCCCAGCTAGACTGGGTAAGGAACACAACAGCAGATGAAAGCTGAGACCACTGTCCATGTCTCATGCACAGATGAAAACCAAAATAAACTGCAAGGAAAAAAAACAGAAAAAACAACACCCATACAAAGAAAGATAAAACACTTAATCTGATCTCAAGAAGTGGAAAGAACCTGGTTCACAAAATGCTACACTTGAGGAGCTGCTTTACAGCAGACAAAGCTTGTCAAGCAAACAAATGAAAAATGAAACTCAAACACTAAAATGCAATGGGGGAGCTGAAAACTTGTACACTAAAATCCCTGACGATGGCCTGAAGACATTATAAAACTGAGGCACAGGCCAGAAGCTAATCACTTCCCAAAGATAACTTGAGAAAGACCAAAACACAACCAGAATGTATGAACAGCCAAGAGGTGAAGCTTCTAAAACTGACTTTAAAAACAAAAATAAAACTAAATGGGATAGTTAAAAGTATCATAAAATTTATCAGGTTTAATATAAAGACTCGACAAGAACAGAGCTTGTGAAATAATTTTTGAGAGTATAAAGATAAGTAGTATTTTCTTTTTGAAACTTAACCAGGAGTTGGTAGCCTGCTAAAGGACTTCTAAGTAAACAGTTGATGTGGGTATTAAAAAAAAAAAGAGTTAGACAACAGCAGACTGTAGCAGAACATGTTTGGGAATTTTTTGCATCTGCGTTCAGCACAGAATAATGGTCATTCCAGAATATTCTACACAGGGGGAACAGATCAGAAGATCTGCCTCAAATTGCAATAACACTATAAGGCATTACAAACAAAGGAAGAAAAATTAAAGGTAGAAACAACCACTGCAAGCAGATAGGGGTCACTACAAAAGGACCAATAGCACTCAAAGGAGAAAAAGCCAGAACTGTAGCAACATGTAACTTCCACCCAACAGTGGCCCAGTATCCAAAGAGAGGAATGTGATGTGACAACAGTCTCTCCTGGGATCCCTCTCAAAGACTAAGGGAAGTACCAGTAGATCTGGTATCTATCCTGGGAGAACTTGTTAAAAGCAAGGGTCCCAAAGTTCACACTTTTGACCACATATGTGCTTCACTACAATCACTTTTTAACAGTGGATTCATTTCAGCGAGTTAAACTATACATATAGATGTCATTCATCTGAGACGTAAGTCTATAGACGTAAGTCCCCAGATACATGGGTAGATGTTGTTCAGCATACCCACAAACAATTTTGGAAAAGAGGTGATTAGCAGTCTGACAAAGATGAGGGACAACTATGAAGAATTAGAAAAGGATTTCATAATAGCCACTACTGAGCAAGAAAATGGCAGATGAATTTCAGTGAAGCTGTGTGTAAAGTGATGCCACTCAGATAAAACAATCCTAAATCTATACACTTGAAAAAAGGTTCTTGCTTGACTATAAACAATTAGAATTGAAAAAATTGGTGTTTATCACAGGTAGATCCACGGAAGCAATATCTTGCTGCTCACTAGCAGTCAAAAAGCAACCCAAAATGCAGAACATAGGAAAATAATAACCGAGACAGAACATCATGATGCCACCTCAATGTATATCGAGCACCGCAAACAATTCTGTTCCTACCATCACCACCAATTTTAAATGAATACAAAAGAACTAGGAAAAATTTCAAGGAAGGTCAAAGCTGCAACACAATGGCTAGCTACTGATGGCTAGCTACAGTTTGTTTTGTTTGAAAACAAAAAAACCATTTGTTTTTTAAGGTTTTCCTCCTCTTTATGAACTGATTGCAACTGTTCCTTGATACAGATTATCTGATTTTTAAAGGCAGTGTCTACCTCAGACCAACAGGAAAAAACATTTGAGCCGCCTGAATGCAAATGTATATCCAGGGAACACCACAAGCCTGTGGACATTTCTACTGCACTGTATGCCATGGGATGGGTGGCAGATACCCACCTCTGTCAAAAACATAATTAGCAGAATCTGGGGATGTGTGCTTGTATTTTTAATATACGTAAATATAACCTGTGCAAACCCCATGCACCCAACCTAAACAGTGAGCAGCTCTTTCTATTTCTTTATAAATCCTCATATGTCACATTAGCAGTTTTATCTCTATTTTACATCAGTTTGTATCCTCTCATCTTCTTAATCAGATGGCTTATAAAATTTGTTGGTGAATACAACCATTTATTTAATAAACTGGAGTTCAGAGGGCTCACAGCAGGTCAGGGAGCATGAACCAAAGTGTCATGCCTTTTGGTCATCCAGCACCATCTCAGCCTGGCAATTATCATCTCTCAGGCTGGCAATTATCAGAAGTATCTCTTCTTTAAGACATTTAACAGCTTATGAAAAAGCAAGATGGTCCAATGCAGTTACTGGTGGCTAAAGCACTCAGCTGGTGCACTTATAAAATTGTCCTATTTGATGACACTAGCTGGCAGCCACAGAAGATAAACCATGTCCCAGAGAGCAATTGTAGTTAATTACACTCTTCTCCCTGAAGAAGAGGAGAAGAAGGCTGAGACAATGTGTAGCAAAGAGAGCAGAAGTTTGTACTTTGATGAAACTAATTATTTCAGACTCCAGAGCTAATTAGCACCTACTCATACCATTTAGATTATTTTTCATGTAAATGTAGGGATCAACATATCCTTCTTGTATGCTTTATTCTACATATTGTCGTTCTGAATTCCCCTCCAAAAATGTGGCTTAATAACTTAGTTTGGCTTGTTTATCAGATGTTGTCAAAATCCTTCCTCCTCTTATTATCAAAACATTCTTAAAAGAGCTCTCCAACTAATACAACCACTGTTTATGCAAAGTCCTAAGATGTGGATACACAAATTAAGTAAAATGCTCATGAAAAATGTATGCCTTGCAGTTAAATATATTCAAAATATGTCACTGTTGAAAGACCTTTGTCAGTTAAGCATTATGGATAAGACATTACTTCACAGAACACAGACACATTTTTTTCAGATTAGCTGCACTGTAACACATATTAAAAGTGAAATTACTGCCCTCCTCGTACTCATAAAGACCCACAGAAGTCAGAAATACTGAATTACTCATTTGATTCTTTGAGCTATTAAATGCTGACAGTAACATACTTTGGCCGTCACTTTGATATAAAAGCTAGAAGGTGGTTTTCCCTTACTGCTTTATTCCTGACATAATAACTTGAGAATCTGGCTGTAATCAAGAAAAAATGTGAGGATGAAACTTGCTTAAAAGTAAGAATCATAAAATTTGAACCAGGGAGCACATGAGTTTCAGCACATGAGGAAACAGTGCTTATTTTAAATGTCTGTTTAATGAAAAAAAAAGGTATGCTTGGGTTTCTCTCTCTACTGGGTATTTAAAAAATACATTTTGCAAGAATATTCCACAGATTTAACATCTCGGCATAATAAGGTAACATGAAAAATTGTTTTAATATTGAGAAGTCACTCCTGTCATTGTGTAATTACTTTAGAAGTTTTTCGGGATTTTTTACAATTACTTACTTAACAGTTGTTATTATCGCACAGAAGGTTCCTAAAGTTCTCAAGCAGGTGCTGAGCCAGGTTCAAAGACCACCTCTCAGGAGAATTAAGATGTCCAATTCTTCATCCTGAATTCAGTCTTCCTGGAAGAGTAGCTGGGGGAATCTAGTCTACAGAGGATTTCCCTGCAGGGCTGATCAAAGAACTAGCAAACTGGGGACGTGGATGGGGAAATCATGAAGAGAGGGATGGCAATCCTACTTGTCCAGTCAATGGGCAGGAACACTGTGCGTGCCGTAACACTTCTAAGAGAAGACTGGTTGCACTTGAAGCTATAAGGGTAGCACATCCAGGCCCTAGGACATCCTACCCCAGCTGCTCCCTAGAGCACATGATGAGCATACAACCAGAAGCCGTTGCTCCTGCGCTCTAGAGAACCTTTTCCAGGTTAGAGAAACTTCAGAACCATGGATGATGAATGAAGTGGATGCTGAGATGACAGTCCTGAGGACAAGGCTGAGAGGCCAATGGTCGTAGGTGCTGCTTTCTCTGCTTCTCCCCAACACAAACCTGGGATAGGTTCTCACTAGAAACCACAAGAGACTTTTATATCATAAATCCATATAGAAATAAGAAATCCATATAGAGATAAGAAATAAATAAAATAGTTCTATACAGGTCAAAGAAACAGACAACTGGTAGGATAAATGTAGGGACAGCCTCACACTCCCCTGCATAGATGGTGTAAAAGCCCCTTGAATTTTCAGGATCACTTAAATAAGAACCAGTTTTGGAGTCTGTGTATTCAAGACATAAAAATAAAAGATCTGGAGAATGTGTCGAGCTGCACTTATTTTGGGGTCCAGATGCCTAAAACCAGAATTTTAAGCAGTTCACATCTTGTCATCATCACACATTAATAAAGCTTGAGCTAACTAATTTCTTTCTGACATCTGCAGCAGCCCCTGTGGCAGCACTTAGCTTGTTAGGGATCACAGCTTGTCCACGACTGGGGTTGTAGGCATAGGATGAAACACTACAGGTGTTCAGCTGCACTTTGATCCCATGATGCTGGCATACCCAGCTGCCCAAGAGATTTGCAGATCACTTCTATCTGTGTTAAACGTCCATGCTGCCATCAGCTTGGAGTGATGCATGGTGTGGTCTGGGAGATTCCAGTGACTGCTACCATTAGAGCAAGGAGTTTTTTTATTCGGAGCATAAATACAGAGACTGTGATCACTGCTTAATGTCTTTAATCTAGGCTGCCTCTTGAAGGCTCAACCAAAGAAATCTATTCACCGTCTTTATGGGAAGTTTTAAGACGACCACAAATGGGTGATATATCTTTGTTCACAACAAAGAACTCGAAAACAATTTTAAAAAGAATTTAAGAAAGATAAGCAGACAGGTATTCACTGGTCCATGACAGATCCACTATAAAGTTGCCAATACACGATTTGTGAATCCACATAGCTGGCTTGATGCTGATAAAGACCATAGACAACTGCAGCCCAATCCATCATCTCTCTTATTTCTACTGCACCTCAGTAAAAACCAGTTCTCGTCAGTATTCTTTTGTTATTTTTTTGTGCGCTGCAGTAATGATTGGGAATTGCAGATCAACCATTTTGAGAAACAATTTGTGACATTAAATAAGCTTTCCATTGCCACAGTATCCAGAGATCTTTATTAAGATTACAGTTCAAGGTTAAGTATTTTTCCACCATTGTCATACTTATGGTTTTACCCAATTCTTATTCAGCAATTTGGTTAGAATCATAAAATCATACAATCATGGAATCTGCCAAATTGGAAGGGACCCATTAGGATCACAAAGTCCAATTCCTGTGCCTGTGTAGAGCACCCCAAGAATCCCTTCGTGTTCCTGAGAGCATCATCCAAATGCTGCTTGAACTCAGGCAGGCTTGGTGCTGTTCCACTGCTCAGCCACCTTCTGGGTGAAAAACTTTTTCCTAATATCTAACCTAAACTTCCTCCAGCACATCTTCCTACCATTCCTTCGGGTCCTTATCATCAGTCACCAAAGAGAAGAGGTCAGCTCTGCCCCTCTTCCTTCCCTAGTGAGGAAACAGTAAGCTGCAATGAGGTCTCCCCTCAGTCGCCTCTTCTCCAGGCTGAACAGACCAAGTGCCTTTAGCCACTCCTCATACAGCTTTCCCTCTAAACCCTCCACCAACCATGTTATCCAACATGAAGAATGAAACAAAGTTATGCAAATTGAGGTTGCCACTAGCATCTCATCATCTTGATGGCTCTCAGCTGCTAGGCTTGTTAGGGACCAGCAAATCAGACAATCCCTTAGCAGCACTACAAGTAACCACAGAGGCATTAGGAGCATCAGCAAATGAAACGAGAAAAGCCCCAGACTGATGTAGTACTGAGGAATGAAACCCCCTACAAGTCTAGGCAGTTCCTGCTTCAGACAGGAAGATGCAGCAACCTTTATGGGCCTGACTAAAGAGATAACACAGTTCATAGAAGTCATGCTCGGATGATCGAAGATAGTACTGGAAGGAGTATTTGGCATAGATGGTAATATTTTAAGACTGTATCAAATAGCCAGCAACTATAGCTGGAAGAATATATTGTAATATCACAGAGACCAGAAAAAAAAATTAGAAACACAGAATTTCCTCATGTAACATTTTAGTAGGGGACTTGAAAGCACAACTGTATGCTCAGTTACAACTGGAATTACGGAAAGAAAAGGCATTATAAATACACTAATATTTTTAATTCTTCCTCATCTTGGTAGTAGCAATAATCTAGCAGAATGAGCTTAAGAGGAGGTAGGATAGCTCCTGGGCACAAAAACCAGCATCAAGCATGCAAACAACCCTGTCTCTTCCTGTTTTCAGTTACTGAGGATTTTCCTACTTTGTTACCTTTGCTGTGACTTAGCTTTCTTTTGAGGGAACAGATATGCCGGAGAATCAAACAGTATAGCAGATGCTTTGGCCTACTTTTAGTCTTCAAAAATTCCAATGAACACTTCCAGACCTTGAGTATTCTTGGAGTTTTTGGAAAGACAGTTGGTGCTTTGAACCAAAAAAAAAGCTTTAAATTACACAGGGCTGATCTCAAAAGACTTCCTAAAATGGAGAAGGCAAGTGAACAATATGGCTGTATTATTCTATGAAAGTAGGTTATAACAGAGCATCTGATGAACAGGGATATAACATCACCACAATATCAGTGTGAAGACCCTTTGTTCTGGATGGATGAATTTTTCAGATCCAAGATACAAATGAGAACTTCACCTGAGGCATGCAGAAGGTGCCCTTATACAGACACCTAATCACTTAAGACACTGCAATGAAACTGATGGAACATGTCTTCCAAAGCTCCTTTTTCCACATGGACCTGAAGACTTTTCCTCTTCCATTTCAGGGATGAGATTCCAATCATGGAAGTCTGGGAGAGTTTGGCTGATGTCCATTTTTTACCAGAGGCAACAAAGATTTCTTTTAGACAGAGCAAGAGGAATTCGAGGGAGGGAGGATTTGCTGTCCTCCTGACCTGGAGTCCAAAGAAATGGCACATTTCTTTGGAATGTGATGATCCTTTTTTATTTGCACAATGACAGCTCCCATCAGCCAGGTTGGCAGCTAAAAAGTTGTCATACACTTCTTCAGAATGAGGCAGCTACCTCTGCTTCCATGCAGGATCAGGTGAAGGTAAATTCAGTCAGCCCGATGCCAGAAAACCAATCTCTGCAGAATGTACATCTGCCACATTGCAGGTACACCTCCCTAGTTAATTGTACTACCCCTTTAAGAGTGATTGCCTACTCTCACTTTTGCTATAGAAAGTATTTGGGCATATCAGTGATGTAGGAGCGCAGCCAACCTCTAACTTCTTGGATTTATGTGTCAGTAAAAAGGTTCAGGAATCATAACTGAGCCAACCAGCATGATCATGAACTTTTCAGGAACTTCACAGATGTGGTTGATGGGGATAGGTAATACCTCTAGTCCATGATCATTAGGCAACTAATCCAATGCTGTCTCATGATGCTTTAGAAGAGTGAAGGCATCAGAATGCCACATTGTAGAAGCATCTTTCACTCAACACATGTTCCACTTGGCCAACAAAACCAGCAAGAAGCATGCAGTTCCACATCAACAACACATTGAGAACCACATGTAGAGGCAATCAGGTGAACACATAGAATCATAGAATTAGCCAGGTTGGAAGGGATCTCAGAGATCATCAAGTCCAACCCTTGACCCACCGCTGCGATTGCTAGACTATGGCACTGAGTGCCACATTTTAAATATCTCCAGGGACAGAGAATCCACCACCTCACCGGGCAGCCCATTCCAATGCTTGATCACCCTCTCCATAAAGAAATTCTTTCTAATATCCAACCTAAACCTCCCCTGGCACAACTTAAGACTGTGTCCTCTTGTCTTGTTGAAAGTCGTCTGGGAAAAGAGACCAACACCCCCCTGGCTACACCCTCCTTTCAGGGAGTTGTAGAGAGTGATGAGGTCTCCCCTGAGCCTCCTCTTCTCCAGGCTGAACAGCCCCAGCTCTCTCAGCCTCTCTTCATAGGTTCTGTGCTTGAGTCCCTTCACCAGCTTGGTTGCCCTCCTTTGGACCTGCTCCAGCACCTCAATATCCTTCCTGAACTGAGGGGCCCAGAACTGGACACAGTACTCAAGGTGTAGCCTCACCAGGGCTAAGTACAGGGGAAGAATCTCTTCTTTGGACCTGCTGGCCACACTGTTCCTGATCACACAACCAGGTGTTGCCAGTTAGGAGGAGGAAGGCGTGAGCTCCTGTCAAGCCCACCTGTGCCCAGTTAGGGCTGGGCCCAACTGCGCATGAGCAGAACTGGGGGACCAATAAAAGGTGGGCTTTGAGAAGTGAGCAGGGGTCCTTCCTGATCAGCCTGAGGAAGAGGATATTTGATTCTGGAGCGTTAGCACCGAGATAGACTAACTGATTCTAAGGGCAACTTCCGGAGTGCTGTCCTTGCATCTTGGCAAGAACACCTACTGGACCTCAAAACACTGTAGTCCAGGAAAGGATTGTCTGCAGCAACCACATCTCAAGAGCTTTACACAATCACATGTAGCAGCGAGGATTCAGGAGACAGATGAGGGCATAGACAGATACCACAAAGTAGGCTTGCAGTCTTTGAGCAAGGGTCACAGGCCAGTCTAAAAGAAAATACATGTATATGTGGCAGCAGATTGGTGGACCTTGAGTTTTGGGAGAAGGGACAGAAAGAAGATCATAGAGTCATGGAATCATAGTAGCTGGAAAGGGTCTTCAAGACCAAGGAGTCCAAAAGTCAGCCCTACAACACCATAACCACTAAATCACCTCATGAAGCATTATGTCTACTAATTTTTTTAATACCCTCAGGGACAGTGACTCCCCCCCCACCCTGAACAATCAGTTCCAATGCTTCACCACTCTTTTGGTGAAGAAACTTTTCCTAATACCCAATCTGAACCTCCCCTGGTGTAACTTGAACCCCTTACCTCTTGCCCTATCGCTGGTAACTAGGGAGAGGAAGCCGACACTCACCTCACTACACCCTCCTTTCAGGTAGTTGTATAGAGCAATCAGGTCCCCCCTGAGCCTCCTCTTCTCCAGGCTGAACAGCCCCAGCTCCTTCAGCCTCATCTCATAAGACCTGTTCTCCAGACCTCTAATCAGACCAGCTGCCCTTCTCTTCACCCTCTCCTGCACCTCCATGTCCTTGACAGAGTTAAGTCTTCTCCCGCTTACATCAAATGTGCTGAAAGATTCTGATATCCCTGAACTGTAGTTTCTTATTGAAGCCTGTGTCTACAGGCTGGAAAATACATGGATAAAGGAAAATTATCTACCCCTGTCCCTTCCAATAAATTGCACCATTTGGGCATCATCCCTGTTTTCAGTCAGAGTTTGTTTGATGAAACAAAACATCACAACTGCAGATATTTCTGATACATTCACATTTTACATTATGATTTTCAAAACTGTATTAATTTTCCCTTACAAATTGCAGTTATAATAGATATTCCCTGATCAGAGACAAAACTGTTCTACATGCCACTAAAAATGGTAATATGTTTTTGATACTAGAAAGGGAGAGGGAGGTAAATAATGAGTTTGTCCAACGTACATTTTGAAAGAGCAAGACAACAGCCAGACAGAAAATGAAGCTGACCTCTGGTATTTCTAAGCACTGGAAGGCTTTCACAGGTTTGAGAAAATAATTTACTCTCTATTGATTAAAGCAGCAGCTAAACACCAATGACTGATCTCAGTTTGCCAGTTTTCAGCTCACACCAGGTACAGCAAAATACCGATGATACTTTGACACAGGAAATTCAAAAGTTGATACTGTCACTACCTTATTTAAAACTCCAAGCTTTGAATGGTAACTTTTCAAGCAGACTTTTAAGTTTTCTATCTAGTGTGTGAGAAGATGAAGTGCTTAATTCCAAAGGTTAAAATCACAGTATTTTTCTAAAACAAACAAAAGCAAAATCTCCCAAGAAACATCTCTCAGTAATGACGGTAGTACATTGGTTGAAAGAAAAGTAATCGGATTTCCAGGCACACTTTGTAAGTAATCTTGTTTAATGCAGTTTTGCAGCTGCTTTTGTAAATTTTTCATCTAAAATCAGGAAGCCTACAGCTCATATTCTGACAGGCTGAAATAGCTGACTAAGTGGTACACATCCCTATGTATTTGGCTGTGTTTGGGAACACTTAAGAATACACTGCAGGAAAAAAAATGGGCAATTCAGACATCACATTGACACTTTTAGCAACTGAATAAAAATTGAAATAGAAGGAAAGCCTCTCACTTCCACTGGCTTCACAGTTTTTTTAAGAAAGCCTAAAACATAAAAATGTTTCATGCTTCATGAATATCCATTTTTTTCTGAACAATGTCTGCTAACATTCCACATTCTAAGCTGTACTTTGAAGTACAAGTGAGACATATGAATCAAGTGTTACGGTGAGTCATTCTGGAGTTTTGTTTCCACAACAGGCTGAAGTAATTTTCAGTAAAGTCTTAAATACTTCATTCAAAATCTAAAAGAAACAACCATCATAAAGATTTCCTTTAACTTCAAATGCACAACACAGACCTACACAGAACTACCCCACTTCAATTCCACTGAGCCTCCTTGACAAAATTAAATCTTCTTTTGAAACAATCGCAAACATACTGGATGTACAAAATAAAGACAGGGATATTTATACTGCCTCCTGTGGTTCAGACACTCACAACTGCCATCAGGCACCAAAAAAATTACAAAGATTTCACAGCTATATAAAAAGAATATTCTTTATCCAGGTGCAGGAGAAACAGAGCTAAACTTCAGGAATATTTTAATCACAAATGCAACCAGTGCTAGACTATAATAAAGTGCTTTTAGGTGAAACTCTGGGCAGGGTTCCAAAGGATTTTGCCCAACATCCTGTGGCTACAAGTCTGTATAGGCAAGCTTTCTCTCTGCCTGAAGTTACTTTCATCCGTTGACTGGAAACTTGATGAGCCCCAGGATGAGCCCCACCTCTCTCTCCACTCACCCGTCCAGTTGCTAGCCACAGGAAGATAAAGCTCAGGAAAAAGGTTTTAGAAGCTTTTTTTTTTCCTCTTCCGGTATGTCTGGAATTCCAAATGCAGACTGAACTATAAAATTCATGCTTTCTGAAGTAGTAAGACCTGGCAAGATTCTGCCATCTCACAGTTTTGTTAAAGTAACTTTTAGCAGTCTTTCAATCTGAGCTCAGTGTTATGCCACTGTTGTTAGCGTGAACAATTTACCTCAAGAAACAGAATTATGAAAATGAGTATGTGCAACTTGTAAACAAGCTTTAGATCATAGCATGACCAAAAGGTATGAAATTTAGTGCTGAATACTGTCAAGCCCAAGTTCCATTGCTTTGACCGTAAGCAATTATTGTGCGTGTCTTCACACCTAAATAAGTCTTAGTATTTGATGGACTTCCATTTCTACCACTGGTCCCTTAAGCCCTGATGAACAAGCACCCAGGCTAACACACCAGAATGAAGTAAGGTGTTATATCTGTATTTTGTACACAAAGTTCCAAAAATTGAAACATTTAGGCATTAAACAACTGAAAAAGTCATCACCATTACTGGACTCTCAATAGCTCTTTTATAACTGTTCTGTATTTCATAGGAATGGCACTTCAAATAAAGGGCTCAAAAAGCAATTAATACAAATAGCAGAAGGAAATAAACCACCAATAAACTCCAAGTTTAGCTAATCCTGCAAGCAGTTCCTGCAGTTTTTAAAACAAAAGTTGAGTGATAACAAGCAAGAATGCGAAATCCACTGCCTGTTATGTGCAGTGCCTCTAGAAGAGAATCCATTAAATTACACTAACCTCCTCATCCTTGCTCTGAGAGATCACTACCTCTATCCACTAAATATTATGCTTTCCAGAAGGCCATTAGAAAATTTAAAACCAAAATAAAACAAAATATACAAAGTCCGAGACCCTTCAAATCCCAATTCTTTACTTCAAAAGTATACAGTCATGCGAACAGCCTGCCTCAGATCAGTAGCAGTAGGATCTCACAAAACTGTAAGGAGCAAGAATTTTACTGCCCTCTGCAGCTTTTCCTTTGCGTTCAACACAAGGGCAAAAACGCCACAGATCTCTGAGTGAGATCAACCGATACCGACTGTCATCTGCCGCTGTGACATATTTTTCCTCCCCAAGGCTTGAAGCCCTGCACTGGACGTGTGGAAAAGGTATCCGACCGACCAAACTTCACCTCCCTTCAAAAGGATGGCTGCGCTCCCCCAAAAGCTTTCTTAAGAAAATGGGTCAGACGCTAGAAAATGGTATAATGAAGGGGAGGAGGAGGAAAAAGGCAGTGAACGGTCCCTGCTTATTTGCCATGAAAAGGTTACTTGAAATACTGTTACGGGCTGCATTTTTGTGGGGCGATTTAAACCCTGCCACTAAAAGGCCCATACGGCTAAAGCTGCCAGTTGGAAGGGAGCAGAGCAAATGAATTAAGTGAATTAAACTCGATGCGCTTGTTGACTCAGTTTTCGCCCCATCAGCCGCGCTGCCGCTGTTGCAGCCTCGCCTCAAAACATCAGGCAGCAAAGTTTGGGCGTGGGGTCCCCCTGGGCTCCGCAGCCGCCGCCCGCCGTCTCCCGCTACCAACTTTCCTCCGGAGGAGCGGCAGCACCGGCTGTCCGTCCCGTCCCGTCCCTTCCCGCCCCGCCCGGCCCAGTTCGTTTCGGCAAGGGGTGCGGAGATGCCAGCCGGGCGGCGTGGGTCCCAGTACAGGAGGTGCTTCTCTTACCAGCCCGGAGGCGAAGAAGACGGCGAGCAAGGCCAGGCAGGCGCCCATCACGATGAGGAGCAGGAAAACGATGAGCGGGTGCTGCTGGCTCATGCAGTAGTAGGACTCGTAGAGCCAGTCCCGAGAGNAGCCCCGGCGCCGGGAGGTGCCCAAGGGGCAGGGCCACCTGCCGCCTCCTCCGCGGAGGCGTGCGGTGCTCCGCAGGTAACTGTTCCGCCGACGGCGGTGAGGGGCAGGTGGCTCGGGAGGCGCCTCGTGTGCGGACCCCCGGCCCTGCACGGCTCCCGGAGCGGCGCGCTGCCTCTTCCCGTGTGGGGGGCAGCACCTCCCGAAAGGAGAGAGGGATCCGTCCCGGAGTTTCTTTTCCATTACTTCCACGGACCGTCAGGTCTGCTCTGCTGGATACCTCTGCCAGAGGCCGAATCTCCTTTTCAAAAATCATACCTGAATTTTTTTGTCAAATACAGACGTTCAGGTTAGGAAAAGCAGCATAGCGTAGATTATCCACAGCTTCCCTTGCTCTGAAGGATTTAGTTATTCCTAACAAAGTAGGCACTTGAAACAAACAGGACATCTACCTTGATAAAGGTATTTACATGTGGCATTTAGCAGTTTTGTCAGCACATACATACAGTTCTTCCCTAGCACACTGCCTCACTAAATGCCCCTCCTCACAGGACAAATCCCCCTCTGCCTCACTCTCTAGCCTCTGCCTTCACTTTGTCACATCCTTTACCTCTTAGGGGATGCAGGATTGACTAAACTCTCCACAGAGAGGAAAACACCAAAGCAACATGGATGCTGCGGGGCCTAATGTCCCAAGTGTGGCTGCTGGTGACTGAAGTAATGCCAGGAGCAACGGGGACTTGGGAGTAATACAGTACTACAAAAGGTGAAAAACTAAGTCATCATAAGTGAGAGATAAGAGTAGAGTGCTAACCATCAGCTAGGTGGAAGACAGGTAACTAGGAAAATTCCACAGATGGAAACTGCCCCTGTAACACTTCGAATTAAGAGCCTTCTTTCTCTGCCACTGTTCACATTTTCATCCAGAAGAAGAGGTGCATCAGCCACCAGTGTGACAAAGCAGAGAAATCAATAGCACACATAGCTCAGAAGCCCTCTCCATACACTTGTATGTCCTGGATTCCTCAGGTTTGAATCAGGGATGAGACCTGAGCTTCCCTGGCCCCTGTTCCTCTCAGCTGGATGGAAAGAGGAAAAGCTCCCTGGCTTCCACTCGTCCTTCCCCTGAAATCTTTGCTAGGGCAGAAAAAAACAGATGAGGAAGAAGTGGAAAGTTACAACTGTGCCCACTGTTCTGGGAGAGAGGGTGAAAAACTCTCAGGAGCAGCAGTGGTAAGATTGAAGGATGAACACAAATCTATGTGGAGAGAACATTCTGGCAGAATTAATTGCTGGGAAGGAGTTAGTAGAGGTGGGTGTGAGAATTTTTGCAACATGAAAAGGCTTTACTTGCAGTCACTTAAAAATTGTGGAGTTGGCCACCTTCACTGTCACACACATATATATAGTGGGATAAGGAAAGGGATTTTTTTAAAAATCAAGAGACAAACCAGAATTACAATATAATGCTTCTTTTAAAAGCAGATTGCAATATTTTAGATTTGGAGGCATCTGAGTTTTGACATCTATAGGGTGGGAAGACCAATGCCACATATGTACTTATTTGCAATGTAAGAACAATCACATGATTCTGTATGGTATCACAGAAGTGTACAAGATGAGAACAGGCAAAATGAAGTATGTTCTCTGTTTTATATATACAGCAACCACCCCCCAAAAAGTACTTGAAACTTACCCAATATGTTACTACAGATGACAGTACTGGCTGTTTTTCTTTCCCCAGCTGATTCTGTTTTAATGACTTTCTACTGCTTTCTTCCCCTCTGGACCTGAACAGAAAAGGCCATTCCAAAGAGTTCACATGTCATTTATCTGTTATTTAAGAAACATCTTATGCCTGTAACAACTAGTGCTTCATTATATTAGTCTCATGCAATTTCTCAAGAAATAAAATTCCGATACCAGAGCAAAAACTTAATTAAACCACAAGTTTCCCAGTGGCACCTCATGCCTTTCCAGAATGATGAGTTCAGCATAACTCTCTCTCTGGAAAGAAGAGACATAACGTGCTTCAGCAGTTGAGCAAAAGAAAGTACCAAGTTCTGTTTCCATTTGACTTAATGTTTTCTTCCCCACCTGATGGATTCACCTCCTCCACTTTCCCTCTCCAAACTAGAAATCTGCGTCTTTCAATTAATTCTTCAAGCTCTACCTAGGAACATCCCACACCTTAATGTGTAGAACCTTCATCAGTCCATGAGCAGAGCTATAATTAGAGGCAAAGGTCCAGTGAAAAAAGCACCATTCCGTCATGTAAGTAATGGCTGCACAATTCTATTAAAACTGCACAGTACCTAAATCTGAATTTGACCTTCTAATTTGAGTAATTTGAGTACTCTCCTTCTTAACTAACATATTAACACTTCCTCCTGAAGCACTTATTTAAATTAATATTATTACAGTTAAATTAAAATTGGCATTGCTAAAGTTGAAATGCCATATGTTTTTAGAGACCAGTTTCCCCAGAAATGCTAAAATATACATCCTTACTTGGTTCAACTTGAACATTTGCTGTGCCTCAGGGAAAAGGAAGGCATTGTGAATTGTATAATCTGGATGTGAAAAGCAAAGGACTTCCAGAAAGAAAGGTCTCCATGTATTCCACCTTCTTTCTTGAAAAGGGATTAAAAAAACAAAACTAACTAGCACTTAGAAAGTCAGAAACTTTCTGCTGTGTACTCTTGAGACTCCAACAGCATCAAAGAATTTGTTCCTTGTGCATCTGGTGTCTAAGCATCTTCTGTACCCCACTGGAGAAGCAAGCCAAAACAGAACAAAAGGCTGAAGTCCACAGCTGCTCATCAAAACAACCATGTGCCAGAAGCACTATGCTTTCCAGTGGAAGGTTCAGTAACCTCTAGAACTTCTATCTGAACCACCTCCAGAGGTCCCTTCCAGCTTCAGCTGTTCTGATTCCACAATATAGCAGCTTATTACGAGTGCCAAGGGATCTGTGATAGGTCTTAGTGAAAGAGCTAAATAGGCACAGGATACTGGAGAAGCTCCTGTCCCCTGCATTCCTCTCTTTGCCATTGAGACTCAGTCAATCAATCACCCCTTTCTTTCACTTTCCTTTCCCTGTTTTCTCCTCCTGCACAGGTATTTTGGTCAGACGAGCTCTCAGCAGAGAGATAGGAGAGACACAGCCTTTGCTTTCAGCTATTCCACTCATTTCTAGGACACCCTTAGCCTAAATTGCACAGACGAGATTCTGAATCCCACAGTTCTGAAACATGGCAAGAATTCTAAAGAGCCATAGCAATTGTCCTGAGCAAAAAATATTCCAGTGGTGGTCAAATTCACCTCCTCAGCAGCTGACCTCCAAAGTTGCCCAGAACAACAAACCCATCACTATAGTCTTGACAGTGTACTGCCACTGCCCAGGTCCTTCAGGCTGCCTTATGCTGAGCAATAATTGCAGTGCAAGTTGACAATCCTGTGACATTACCTGTAGCTGCTGGGTGAACTGTGCTTCCAGGATCTGGCTGTGGCAGCATGGCCAAAGACAAGCTAATTAGCCCTGCCCAGTGCCACCCCTGGGAGACACCAACCCATGAGCCATCCGTGACATCAGTCCCACTCCATCCATCTGGCTAGTCCACAGCTGTAGGAGGGGGGAATCAATTTTGTGCAAAGGGTCTGACACTCCCTGAGACCTTGAAACCCATGGGCTGAGAAACAGTAGATTTACATAGGCAATTACTTAACAACATTAACTTCTCAATCAGGGATTCACAACTTTTTCTTATTGTTTAACAATGAAGAATGCTTATTTTTCCGATTTTTTTTCTGGATTCATTTTACTGAGTTCAGTTATCAGGACTTGCTCTTTCAAGCCCTGTAACTGCAGCTATGAGCTACAGTTGCTAATCAAAAAATGATGACAGAACTTCATACACAAATATATTTATTTCACACATCTGGAAACCGGTGAAATTAACTTCTGATTTAGATACAGACTTGCTTGAGGTGTTTAATGTTATTACTGCAGGTGCTAAATTACAGTCTGACTGATCTATAATTCCTTGTGTTCTTCTACTTTTCTTCATCTTCCTTTTTGAACCTAGTATCTAACTTTGTGCCTCACTCAGTCTCCATAAGCTTTTAAGGGTAATTATTAATAAGTTCTGAGGTTACTGAAGCAGCATCATTTTGGTACCATCTGTTATTAGCTGGGTAAACTATTCCCACAGTCTACTTTCTTTAAAAAGCATGGGATGAATAGAAGATTACCCAAAGGTGCACTAGTCTGCTGTCTGCTTTTCCAGTTTCAAGACATTAATCTCCAATTATATACTTACTCATCTTTCATACTGGGACAGTTACCACTCATGCAAACTGGTAGCATTACTTAGGGAACCATCTACTCTTCCAGAAAGCCTGGTTTCCAGTATGAGGTCTATGGAAGGTGGGAGAAAAGGAATTTAGCTCTTCAGAAATTTAAAACTACACAGACCATTTCATAAAATTCCAAATTAACTGCATAAAATTACTACAGTAGGCAGCTCAGGAAAGACCCATTCAATAAACAACTACAGTCAAAACAATTTTACAACATTAGAATGTGTAAAGAAAGGATGATGAATAACTTAGAACATAAAATAATGCCTTTATGTTGATCAATTGTACAGCTTCATCTTGACTCATATTACTCTACTTACTCTCTTAAAAATATTTCAGAACAAGAGACAGACTGTCTTGTGATCAAAATCATCAAGGAAGACTTTCCTACTTCCAGCAAGTGTGTAGGGCTGTTATCCACAGAAATGAAAATGTAAGAGGGGACACAGTAAATGCACATAATATAAAAATTTTAGAAAAGGCTCCTTGGAAACTTACGGTTTCTTTATCTTGTTTTTTAAGAAAAAAAAATAGACTGAAAATAAAAGTAATGAAATACAAAGTTGATAAATGGGATATGTTATTGCACACAGCCTGTATTTAATCTGTGGAACCCTGTTACAGGAGGCTTTTAAGAACAGAATTTATCAGGATGACAAAATGGATTTGGTCCTATATAGTTGTCAAAATAAGCCTCATAATTACTACTAATAAGATGAGTTGCAAAGAATATAGATTCTCTTGTTGCATGAGTAATGTCAGTGCAAGCCAGTAGGTACAGAGACAAAACAAAAATATGAAAGGCAGATTATATCACAATGCATCTTCCATTCTTGCCTCTTCCACTGAATCATAATGTGCCTTTTATTTCTTCCCCAGAGATGGGTTATTCGACTTCATTATTCTTTATTCTCATCCAGTTGCATCAAATTATGTTTTAATTGATAAAAATGGTACTGACTCCCTCAGTACAGGGCAAGAGCATTGATTCAAAGGCCACTGATTCAAACAATGCAATCTACATATTCACCTTGTGAAAAGGAAAGCATATTTTGTTTATAGACATTTTACTATGATATTTACTCCATCTGCATAATCCACTGTAAGTAAACCAGAATGCACCCAAAGCAAAACCATAACTCTGCAACCCTTCAAAATTATTGCAGTGATCAAATCTGATGCATGCCACTTACTGACAGGTTATTCAGGTTAAGCCATTCCACATAACAGAGACGTATAAATCTAAATGTAAAACAGCAGTTAAAATAAATAAATGAATACATACATACATGTAGCTACTTTTGTATCAAAGAAAACCATATTCATATTTATATAAAAAAACATTTTTGCAAAATCTGTCACTGTTCAAGTTTTTACCTCAGTCGGTGTTGAAGTTATTTTAAAGAAAGGTCTATGGTACAGTCTTCTAAAATTCAAGATATAATCCCAGTTCTTAAAATACTAAAAGCAAACAGAAGTCTATACATGTTCTGTCTAGAAGTTCTGTGAGACTTTTTGAAACCTCTGAGTTAATCAGAGAATAAGGTTTTGCAAGACAGAATTACCAGAATTTTTCCTAAAAGAAGCATTTCCTGCTCCTAATTTTATGATCTTCTTGGCCCCAAGAAAGTAATTCCAGGCTCATATTTTTATAATTATTGTTCTATTATTTATTTAATGGCTATCAATCATCATTTTGCATATACCAGGAAAAGAATACTCTAGGAAAGTCTTATCAAGAAGTTAATATTTAAATTGGGTTGGACTTAAGCATGAAGCTCCAGATTTGGATCTCAGTTAAATTTGTCCATAATTTTCCCACTTGCCAGAGTATATATTTCCCATTCCTGTGAAGGTCCTGCATTTCTTCCTCTTCACAAATTCAGCTTGTTCTGACAGATGAATGCCTCACACTCCCTTCAGAGGAAGAGCTGGCACCACTTGCTTGCAAACAGACTTCTGAGGTACTTAGTGACCTTAGTAAAAACATGTTACCACAGATGGCTTCCAGAATTACGTGAAGCAGTACGAGGTAATGGTTTCAGCTGCATATTTGATAAGAGCACCCAGATGACAGCAGAAAGTTGCAAGACTTGGTAATGTTCCAAGACCCACGTTTGGGGAGTTTTGCCAGGAGTAACGGAACCCAAGATTTTGTAGGAAGTATTATTTCCAGAATGAAGCAGAAGGGACTGAACTGCTACTGAGAACGAGAGGTCACTCTGGACATGAAATACAGTGATATTGGATGAGTACTAGACTGTGGTGCTGGGGCTTGTAGGTTAGACTCATTTTCTGAAGGGACGTTTTGGGTCTGTGTGCTGAGTCAGGTCCTGGCACAGTGTCCCACCTTAAAATTGTCCTTTTCCCTCCTGCTTCTGCCACTAAGGAATGGGGAGCTGTAGAGGAAATGTTGCTGGCAAATGCAGCCTTCTTTGCTTCACAAATGGGTTCTACTTCATGGTGGTAAATCTCTTCTAGAGAATGTGAGGATTACCTCATTTTGATGCTTTGGATAAAAGGAATTCATATTAATCAACAAGATATTCCAATTTCAGAAGTTCTCTTCAAACCAGCTGATTGATATACAGCTGTACTCTGATGATGTGTATTCTGATGATGGAACAAAAGATTATAAATGGCTGTTATAGCAGTCTATCAGATATTTGAGCACCTTCTTTGAGGTTTTGTGTAAAGTTTTTAATTTTTTAGATCAAAATCTCAAAAACTGGAGTACCAGAACTCTATTCATTTCACAGGGGCTTTCTGTCTCTTTAGAACTGAAGTGAAACTCACAGAAACACAAAACGCTGGAAGGACCTCTGAGGATCACCTAGTCCAACCACCTTGCTCAACACAAAGTCAGCTAGAGCAGATTGCTGAAGACCATGTTTTGAATACCTCCAGGGATGGAGATTCCACAGCTGCTCTGGGCAACCTGTTCCAACTGTTGGTTACCCTTACAGTAAGAAAGCTTTTCCTAAACAGAATTTTTTGTCTTGTCCTTTCTTGTCTTTTTGTCTTGTCACTCTTTCTTGTCCTTTTTTTGAGAAGCATTGAGGAGAGTCTGCGTTCATCTTCTCTCCTCCCTGCCCCCATCAGGTATTTATACACACTAATAAGATCCCTCTTGAACCTTTTCCGAGCTGAACAGTCTCAGCCTTTCCTCACAAGGGACTCCAATTGCTTCATCAAATCTGTGACCCTAGATTCGACTCACTGCAGTATGTCTATGTCTCTGCTGTACTAAGAAGCCCAGAAATGGACCCAGCACTCAGATGTGTCTCATCAATGCTGACAAGAGGGGAAGAATCATCTCGACCTGCTGGCACCGTTTGTCCTAACGCAGCCCAGTAAGCTGTCAGCCTTCTTTGCCACAAGGGACGCTGCTGTCATACAACCAACTTGCCCACCAGAACCACGTACACCCCACCCTGGTCCATTTCTACCAAGCTGCTTTCCAGGCAGCTCATGGAATCAGATAAGAGCTATGTGTTCATAAATCCTGTTGTACTCTCATGTATCCTTACTGATTGCTTTTATTATGATAGGATTAAAAATCGTTGTTTTGCTAAACCAAATATTTCCTATGGACTTTGATTTTCTTTTTTCTTTTACCTTCTGAGCCTTCATTTGGTATGTTTATGAAATGTCATATGTGTTTTACCTCAAATAGCTATGAAAGAATTTGGAAGAATTTCCAAGTTTCCAAAGTACTTTGTGATCTCTAGGAAAGAAACGTAGCACAAAAATACATTCTTTTCTACTTAAATAATGTTGAAACATTTTCCAAAAGTTTTTAAAGCAAGTGCTTAGCTTAACACTGTGTTTTTCTGTTCCTTGCCAGCATCTGAGCAGTACTAACATGTTGTTTTTCAAGATACACTTACTAATCAATTGGTAACTGATTTTGATGTTGTGCATATTTTTATTCAATGTACGAATCAATTAAAATTATTAAAGTTTCTTGTTTAAATAAAGAACCATTTAGCAATTACATGGCTGTACTGTTTTTTACAATATATTAAAATAAAGCGATCAATCTCATAGCCATAAGAAAACACCCAGTTAATGGGTTTTTTAGGTTAAAAACAAAATAATTTTGATCTTGCTTTTTATACCAATACTGACAGCTTTGACAGTGTCGGAGTAGTCTGGAAAGTTATCAGGATACAAAAAAATTAAAAGGAAAATAATTATAAGGTTACTTATAAATAATAAAATCAGGATAAAATCTTACGTTTAGAAAAAATATCCAATTATTAAGACAATTAAGAGAGTACCTTAAAGGGATCCTCCAGAGTGAGAAAGATTTAAAAAGAAAACGAAAACCAAGATCTGTGCATTTTCTAGGCAGGTGAAACCTTTCCAAAAGAATACAAGTGTAACTGTAAGTTTAAAAGCAAGTACAAATTTCAAAAGGCAATCAGAAATCCCAGGGGCAAAACATGAAGTGTTCATAATTGCCATGCTGAAACACTAAAAGCAAGAGGAAAAAAATCTATTTTAATCGTATCTAAATCATAAACCACTTTTTTTGGTCTATAAATTTGAAAATATTCAAAGGAACAGAGAATGATAACTCTCTCAGTTAAAAAAGACAAAACAAAGAAAACAAAACTTTGACAGTGATTCATATCTCATAGGCTATGAAATCCCATTTTCACTATTGAACTACAGTTTTGCATTTTAAACAGTACAGTATTTTACTGGATCTCTGAAAAACTGACCCTTTTAAAATTAAACATGGTCCATTTATTGACTGCTTGGGAAAAAAAAATCTAAAAAAGCTGCACAAGTATTTTGATTAAGAAAGGACACAGAAATACATTATGAGGTTGTAGGGAGACTGGTAGTTATTCTGTCTGCTATCAATACCTAATTAAGCCAGGGAACTGTTCTGCTATTCCCCCTGAAGCATCCATGAACATATCCCTTTCATTACCAAATTCACAGGTCTCGTAGCAAATAATTACTTGCACTGGATTTTTTTTTATAATGTTAATGATCTTTTGTGCTATAGAAAAAGGCATATGATACGGTATAACAGGAATCAGGACTTAAAAATATTATTCTTTCACAGATCCTATTTGGTGTTAGCCTCATTTATTTTATTAAGCTAATAAGGTTGAGTAGGGAGAACTGGAAAATCTTGTGTGTGTTTCATTTACATCAGTTTTCAAGTCTAAATCAAAATCTGTAGATTTTATATTAAATATAGATAGGAGAAAAATTGTCCTTTACTTAAATGAGATATTTTCTTATATTGTGTATAAGTAAGGTGTGGGATGCCTTGCTGAAGGATGGTGTGTGTGGTAAGTGTCTCAATGGTTCAAATAGCTACTTGAGAAAGCTGTGGGATGGCAGGGAAATCTGCGCATGGCTATTAGGTTAAAAAAAAAAAGTTCCCTTCAGAAAGTTCCTGAGCAGTTGTTTTTCAAAGCCACAAATCCGTGAAGGCTGAAAGAGGAATGAGGAGAGGATTCTCTACACATTTTGTTAATTTTTTATACACCTTCCTGCTTTAGCCCAGACAATCTGGTATTTTATTGTATTACTAATGACATTTCCTAGAATTAAGGTATTTGGATAAGTGATAGCACTGTTGTAACTGGACTTAAAATTAGTTGTTATTATATTTGATAAGACTGTTACAGCAGTCAACTAGCAGTAAAATCCACTTATGCATCTTCACATAACATCTGGTCTGTTATTTGTCACAAATTTCTGTGCATAATGGTAAGCATATACTGTTCAGGGACACTGCTGGAGATGTTTTCCCAGGATGGATGGATTAGCAATGACACTCAGAATGACCTTTATTAAGAAGAGAATTTGAGAGAGTTATCTCAATAGAATGCCCAAACTATTCCTCGATAACTATTTCAAAGTTTTCTCATCTTGGATAGCAGCAATTTCCACAATTTTTAATGCTCCCACTTTTATAATTTGAGTTTCTGGAGTGTTTCAGAAATCTCAGGGTAGTCATTGTGACTGGGAATAGAAAGCAGGTATCTTTTCAGCAAACAGATCAAGGGATGCAATTTGAGTTCTCACCCACTGTGTACTCATCCAAAACCCTTATTGCATAAAAGCAGTAGTTAAATTCAATACTACATAAGCATAATTCAAAAGTGAGCTGCAAAGCCATTCCCTTTCCCTCTTTTATTTTTCTTAAGAATTACCAGTAAATAAACTGGTGACTCAAAAAAACTCAGTCCTTTTCCATTGAAGGTGAAGCCAACCAGAAGCTGAAAAATATCTGACTAAAACTGACCAGATAAATTCTGGCCAGTGAAGAAGGGACTATGTTGCCCAAGAAAATTTTAAATGAGATATTCCTTTCATCTTTTTCCCTTCTGATTCCAGTATAGAAATGGCATGTGCACGGTTAAATCAAGTCTTTTTTCTCTAAAAGAGACAAACGTCTATAACAATGATAAAAAAGCACAAAAAATATTAGTCTTAGCATGATGCCAGCAACTTTTAAATGTGAGAAGCTAGTAAAGGCAAAACAATTTAAATTACATGATTGCTGATAGAAACCGTACTTTAAAAATAAGGTCATTCTTTTATTATTTTTGGGCCAGCTCCTGAGGCTGTCTAAATACTGATAAATCCAACTGAAGTAAGTCTCTTGGTCCTCAGACGTACTGAACTTCAACATCTTAATACAAACTGTTTCTGTGGGGATGCTCAGCATTCCTAGGAGTGTGACTTACAGAACTCCCCCAATCAAAAGAAAAATTACTCTATTTTGGCTTTAAGTTTTCTTTCAGCCACACCAATTTCCGTCTGTATGAACACTGCAAATGGACTTAAGCCACTTCTATAATAAGTATCACTGACTTTATAAACACTTAAAGTCCTCCTTGGCAAGCAGCTTTGCTCATTCAAATTACTGCAAAATACTGGAACATTTAACATGTGCCAATGATGCATAAGGCTATTCTGGGGAATATCCGAGAATATGTTCTTGGTGATTACAGCCATTTATTACAGGGTGAAAATCTAGAATTTCCAACGCAAGGGCATAACTTGAGAATTTTTTAACAGGTGGGATGATAGTTCAAAAGAGAATTGTGAAAAAGAGAACATTTGTGAGATGGAAATGCCATGTAAATTACAGGAACACAGAAATTAAAGTGGAAGAGGTAAGTAAAACCTTTCTTCTGTTTATGTCAAAATTCTTTAAACAGATTAATTAAAAATGCATAAAAGTTCCAAAGGAAGAGACATCACCATTTTGTAGATGGAAAAACAATAACATAAAGTGAGCAATATAGTCACTGCTTGATAACACTGAAAATCCTCACTCTCCCTCCTTGTCTGATAAGAACATGTTTTGGGAAAAGTATCTGTGACGTAAACACATAGCTGTGATAGATCATAGAGGATTTGCATTAAGTCACTCCCTCCCCAGAACATATTGATAATATTAAATATACTTCATCACTTAGCTAGTACTAGGAAATTTGCTAAATACCTATTAGCTTACTGAGCTCCTAAGTGAGCTTGGAACATATGACAATGCCAAAAAACTTGCTTTCACTAAGACTGCATGCTTTCTGATGTTGCAAACTAAGGTGAAGGATCAGTAGAAGAGAAGCTGTAAGAGTGAGTAAATGTGTAATTAATATGTGATATGGTGCCAATGGAAAAATGAATTAAGGTCTTCCTGTAACACAAAAAGCCTCTTTATTGTCAGAGGAAATCAGGCATGGGGAGGAAGGAAACCATAACAAGTATGATTGAGTTTGAAAGGTTTCAGACTCTTTGAATGTTGAAACTGACTCCTGGCTTTGCATGGGCACAAACTATACATAATATAAATGAAGTCTTCACCCTGAGAAGAAAACTTGATATGCCAGGATACGTGAGGATTGAAACCAGAGAGTTTAGCCCAGAACAAATATTTATCCTGACCAAAATCCATTTGGGTAAATATATTTTCCTGATAAGACAGTCATTCCTCATACAAAATATTCACTGCCATATTTGCCAGGGGTAACCTTTTCTTCTTCCCGCAGCTATAAATAGATGCATTTATTTTGTTTTATTACTGATATATTGCTCCACTTTGCTTAAGCAGGGGATATGATTATCATAACATTGTTACTGTCATTATAAGCAAGACAATTACATTAATATAATCACAAGGATGAAAAATCAAGTGCTGAAAATGCCTGAGCAAAGGCTGAAAACTTTAGCCATGCCTCCGGTCTTTATTTGTATCCCCAAGAAAACATGACCTACTGTAAAACAACGTTTCACTTTATTGAGCATAGCAAACCTTTATGTGAAGCATACGTTTTTCCTCATGTATTTACAGATTTGTGTCATCTACAAAGCAGGACATGTTTAAGAAAAGTTGGAAAGTAGCATAATAGAGAAGAAATAGCTAAGCTAAACTTAGAAGTTTAAAAGAGAAACTTCTTACACTTGGAGCATTTATTCTTCAAAAAAAAAAAAACAAACTACAAAAATGTATTATTTGAATAGGTTTCTAACCTGGTATGGAGAAAAACAAACTTGTGGACTAGTTGCCAGTAGTTACATAAGAAAATGGCATGCAAAAAAGTTTTGTAAAGTATCAGGAAAATAATAAAATTGGTATCAAATACACAGATGTGTGAATTACAGATCAAATGTCATATAGTCAACTGGACTGGGAAAGAGTAAAGCCTGAGATTTTCTTTTATTGTAAACACGTTGGCAGAAAGAGTAAATTAATTTTGCAACAAAGGCAGATTCACAAGTGTTGAGAGTTGCATATTTCATGGATCATATAGATAATGCAAAGGTTCTTACTGCAACTCCAAGAAAATGACAACAAATTTGAGTATTCTTAGAATCAGACAGCTCATCTCAGTGGAAATAAACACCACATTTTTTTGAAGAAGAATCATGATGTTTCTGGTAACAACTGTAGCTGGATCCCAAGACAAAGTGATGAAATTCTGGATTTGCCTCAGAATTCTGGAACTGTGTCATTTCAGGAAAGTGATTTTCCAGCTTCCCAAACTTGTCCTGAAAATATAGATTTTAATTTAATATTGGAGTACCTCTTGTTTACTGATGGCCCTGTTACTAAGAAAAGTAGAAAGCAATATCTTTATAATGTTTAAACAATCCCAGGAAAAGTTTTTTGCACACCTTTCTGGTCTGGAAGAAACACAAAGCAAGACCACTTTAACAGTGTTCCTGTCTTCCAGAACATCCGTCACACTCTCTTTCCACATCTGTCTCTGTATCAGAGACATAAGAACCCTAAAGAAAATCTTCAAAGTGTTGCATATTTTTCCAGGCTTTCTTTTAAGGGTTTAAGAGCAGGCAAACAGGTTAATCACAAGGTTCCTTCTGTGCTCCTGCTTTCCTTGTTTTCTGTTTGGTTACACCTTCTTGATTTTGTTGGATTTTCATTTTTCTACTTTCTTTGTTGGGGTGGTTTGTGTTGCTCTGGCTATACTATTTGTGTTACAAAATATATGCTTAAGGCCACAGAAAAAGAGACCAGGAAGTCTAATATTATTAACAGGTTTTTATACTTTTCCTGTTGAACAACCTTGATGAATTCTTTGAAAATGTATTTTTCCTTAGAAAGGGAAGGGAAGAGGGAAAGGGGAAGGGACAAAAGGAAGGAGAGAGGGGAATGGGAATGGGAATGGGAATGGGAATGGAAAAGGAAAAGGAAAAGGAAAAGGAAAAAGGAAAAGGAAAAAAAGGAAAAGGAAAAGGAAAAGGAAAAGGAAAAGGAAAAGGAAAAGGAAAAGGAAAAGGAAAAGGAAAAGGAAAAGGAAAAGGAAAAGGAAAAGGAAAAGGAAAGGGGAAGAGATGTGTATAAGAAAAAGGAAAAGGAAAAGGAAAAGGAAAAGGAAAAGGAAAAGGAAAAGGAAAAGGAAAAGGAAAAGGAAAAGGAAAAGGAAAAGGAAAAGGAAAAGGAAAAGGAAAAGGAAAAGGAAAAGGAAAAGGAAAAGGAAAAGGAAAAGGAAAAGGAAAAGGAAAAGGAAAAGGAAAAGGAAAAGGAAAAGGAAAAGGAAAAGGAAAAGGAAAAGGAAAAGGAAAAGGAAAAGGAAAAGGAAAAGGAAAAGGAAAAGGAAAAGGAAAAGGAAAAGGAAAAGGAAAAGGAAAAGGAAAAGGAAAAGGAAAAGGAAAAGGAAAAGGAAAAGGAAAAGGAAAAGGAAAAGGAAAAGGAAAAGGAAAAGGAAAAGGAAAAGGAAAAGGAAAAGGAAAAGGAAAAGGAAAAGGAAAAGGAAAAG
>JAAWXA010000005.1:45309063-45373495 GCA_038090715.1 Florisuga fusca | reverse complement strand
AAAAGGAAAAGGAAAAGGAAAAGGAAAAGGAAAAGGAAAAGGAAAAGGAAAAGGAAAAGGAAAAGGAAAAGGAAAAGGAAAAGGAAAGGGGAAGGGGAAGGTCTGTTGCTATCAGATGTCTATGGAAGTAAATGTAATTAAAAAGAAATTAAGAGTTCACTGTCCAGTAGAGAGGGAATAACTAGACAGAACAGATTCTTTTAAATCAGCTAGTCCTGATTCAGTTTTATCCTGGGCACTGGTTGATGATACCTGATATCTGTCTGAGACAGAGTAACAACCTTTTGAGAAAGAAGACAATTCATTAAAGTTTTTTATACCATCTCTAATGGGATTCTCAATTGCAAACTGGGGAAACCATCCATAGATTATGTTACTATAGAGTAGGTCCAGAGATCAGAAAATCTGCATCAAGAGAGCAGCTATTTCTGATTCAATGTCTGAATGGATGACGCAGTCTAGGAAGATGCTCTGCAAGTCTGTACAAAGTCTGATCCAGTATCATACTGTCATGCATGGTGTGGGGATGAGATAACAGAACAGATTTACTAAATCTACAAGTGAGATCAAGATGGAAAAGGACTCAAGCATACCTGAAGGGAAAATGAAATGTCGAAAGCTGGGGATATGCTATTAAAAACTAAGATTCTGTTGCATATGGTGAAACACATGGTGCTAGCTATAGGCAGGAGAAATCCATACAGAGAACAGAAAACAGCTGTTTTGCTACAGATGTGCAAAAAGGATCTGAAAATTGTTGCATAACAGTGATCATGGTATGTTCCCTCAAAAAGCTACATGTGCAGCTGGAGTTTATAACCAGAAATATAGTGTTTAATTCATTCTGAGTGATCCTGCTGCCCCACTTGACTCTGATAAGGCAGCAGCTACAGTACTATGTTCAGAGGCTGCTGTTCAAGGAGAAACTAGACCAGAGTAAAGAAAAATGAGAGTGAGTAGAAGACCAAAAAATCCTCAGGGCAGTTGAAGGAAAGAGAAAGATAAACCTCTGAAAAAGAAGGGAATGATTGGTTCCTATGGTAAACAAGGAGACAAGTAATGGATTGCAGGTTTAACAGGGAAGATTTTAGTGAATCTGCGTGATTTTTTAGTCTAGAAAATTTCTTACATCACTGGCAGAAGATAGAGGGCAGCTGATAGGATGTATCTAATAGTAAATTATCCTGTTCTGGGCAATGGGATGGACTAAATGACCTCTATACTCTTCTCTTCCAGTTCTGTGATGACTGCTGCAATGGTGTGAACATGAAATTCAAATTGCGAGTTCCAGACTATATGACTGGGTTTAATACCTGAGATCTTCAAAGCAGCTCTGAAATATGCAATGAATTAGCAAAACTATTTTGGGAAAAGCTTGGTTCCTCATCATCTTGATTTTCACAGACTACTAATCCTGCCTTCTGTAGACTTTAAAAATATTTCACCAGGTGGTGCTGTTACACATAACCTTCCAAGTCTCACCCTTTCACCTGGGCACACGGTAGTCTTGGGAAAACAAAGGTGAGTTATGGAAAGGTGTCTCCAGAGGAAGAATTGCTTCTAGGCTTTAATATAAGTGTAAGAGTTGTGGAAACAGGAATTGTATAGAAGGCTGCTTGGCAAACTTAATTCCAGGCTGCATAAATGATATGTATAAGTATGTATATGTATAAATATAAGTTGTGTATGTATATGTACATATATATGTGTGTGTGTATATCTATAGTGTACAAATACATCTGTTTTTCTGATTTTTCCTTCCTTCAGAGTCCTGCATATGACTTAACAGAAAGACCGTACAGCCTGAGCAGAACACTAGTGTCCATGATGTGCATATACAGCTATAACATATATATATATAGCTGTTTTGCAAATGCATTATGAGAAGCACAACTAATCTTAATTAATTTAGGGTCTGTTTTTATTGTACAACATAACAAAACAAGATTTCTGTATTACATGGGTAGAAAAGATAAACCTTATAATGACATTAAACCAAACAAACTTTGGGAGATTGTATAATTCTGTATTCTAAATAAAGAAAAAAAATTATATTGTCTTTTATACATTCTCTTTTATAAAATGAGAAAGTTAAAATGTATTAATACAATTAATCTTTTTACATTACATTAAAAATAACGTGTACATATAAATTTTCCTTAAAACTCTGAAAAAAATAAATCATAGAATCTATAAATGTAGGCTAGAAGAAAATTCTGATAGTTAACTAATCCAAGCATGCTCCTGACACAAGCAGGCTCAACCATATGGGGTTGCTCAGGGACTTGACCAGGTGAGTGGATGGAGATTACACAACCTCTGTGGTCATCTTCTTTGAGGTCTTAACAGACTAAATAAAATTATTTTCCTTGAATTTAATCAGGATTTCCTTGAAACTTAGGTCTATTGCCACCTGTGCAATTCTGGCTTTGCTTCCTTTATGCTATCCTGTTAAGAACTGTATGAAACCACTAAGAAATTCTCTTGGTTTCTCATCTTAAGGCTGAACAAACCCAGTTCTCTCAGTCTCTCCTAACACGTCAGGCACTCCAGCCTCTGGGTTTGACTGGCCTTGCTCCAGTATAGCAACACCATTAAGATGCAATTCATGCTGCTGCTGCTTGTTCCATCCCCATCTATCTCTGAAAAGAATCTGGCTCTGCTTTCTCTAAAGAGTCTCATTAGACAGTTCAAAACAATGTCTCTTCTGCGTTCTCTTCTCTTAAGGGCAAACACTCCCAATTCTCTCAACCTCTGCTCATAAGCCATCCCCTAAGAAGTTTGATGACCCTCCACTGGACCCACACCAGGATGATGTTGTTGTTTGAGGAGGCAAATACCAGTTTTATGGCAGTAATACAGTGGCCTCTGATGGCCAAGCCTAGGAGACACAGAAGGCATTACTTAGAACCCTGAGGAAGTCCAAGGAGCAGAACAAGAAGGGTGTGTCAAATATTGTGCCAAAGTCAAGGTAGAAGTAGTGTACTGCTATCCCCTTTCCACAGAGCCTGACTTTTTTATAATGAGCAGACAGGATCTCCCTCTGGCAAATCTATACTGGCTTTTTCCTATCACCTTCTTATCATAGTTATACCTGGATAGAGCTTCCAGGAATGTTTGCTACATAAATTTCTGCGACAAAGGTTAGGCTGGTAGATCTGTTGCTACTTGAGTTTGCCTTCTTGATCTTCTTGAAGGTGGGTGGGATATCTGTCTTTTTCTGCTCATTAGGAACTACCTTGAATTGCCATGACCCACCATGGATGATAGAGCATGGCCTGACAATGTCTATGGCCAGAATCCTCAACAACCACAAGGAAAGTCTATCTGATGCCATGGGTTTGTGTTTGCCAGACTGACTTAATTACTTCCTAATTGTCTTCCTGCACAATAAATAATGCTATATTCTCAGTGACTATTCCAGTATGCTCATTGACCTGTGAAGAAGGCAGCAGACTTTGCCAATGAAAACTGAGACATTAAAAAGGCAATGCCCTTTGTATGTTGATGTACATACAGAAATTCTTCTTGCTATTCTTTACATCCCTTATTAGTTTTAAGTACAAATGAGCTTTGGCTTTCCTAGCTCCAACAGTGGATGGTTAGGAAACATCTCTCTACTCCTCCTGGGTAGTCTATCCACACCTCTGCCTGGCACAGATTTCCTTTTGGAGACTAAGCTCAGTCAGGATGTTCATGTTCATGCTGACCTTCTGCCTGTGCATCAGAGAGGCCTGTTGTTCTTTGAGGAGGATATCCTTGAAGATCTACCTGGTGTCCTGGTTTCCTTTTCCCTTTAGAGAAGTTTTCCATGGAACTTTGCCAAGCAGGTCCCTGAACATGCTGAATTCAGACTCCTGGAAAGTCCATGGTTCTGAGGTTTTTGTTGTTTTGCTCATTTCTCACAGGACTTAAAATGCCAAAATCTCATTAGCCATGCAGACGAGGCTACCCTCAGCCTTAATCTGCTCTGGCAAATTCTTCTTTGTTTTTGAGTAACCAGTTATAAAGAGAATCTTCTCATTGGTTCATGTATCACTTGAGTTCTATGTTCTAACCTCTGCCTAAGATGGAGCTGTTTGGTTTTTTTTTTTTGAATTCCTTGTTAAAATCATATTAACCTTTAAATTACAGACAGTAAATAAACAGATAGCTCAATAAATACTCTGTTTCTCTGTTCAAGATTGAAATAAAGAGGATCATAGGATAATAGGATAATTGTGTTTGGAGAGGACCTGAAGAGGTGTTCTCCTTCAGGGTCAGAAGTTGCTTATCTCAAAACAGGGTGAATTATGAGGTCAGACTCAGTTGCTGAGGGCTAATTCTAATCTGACCTTGAACATTTCCAAGGATGGTGGCTGCACACAACTTCTTTAGGTGATCAGATCCAGTGTTTGACTGTTGTCATAGTGAAAAAGTTTTTTCTCATGTATTATCTGAACCTATCTTAGTTCAGCTTGTGCCTGTCATTTCTCATTGTTTCTCCTCCGTGAATATCTTGGCTCCATTTCCTTGATAACTTCCTCATGGGTACCAGCAGACTTCTCTTAATTTTTTCCAAGCCTTTTTCTTCTCCTAGATGAACAAGCCCTGCTCCCTTAGCCTCTGCTCATATGACATATGCTTCCTCTACAGTTGATACCAGCAATTTTACTGTTTTATGTCCATTTGCAGCATAATGTAACATCAGGATCAAATTCTCCTCACATGGCATTCAGGGAACCTTCAGAACCTACTTAAGAGGGTGGAAACCCCACTTTGGTAACAAATCACCTGGGATTCAGTCAGTGCACTGGTAAATGTGGCAATGACTAAAAAACCCTATGGAAACCTAAGCTGATGTTTTTAATCTTTGGAATGGAATGAAGAAAAAAAAAGGGGGGGGATGAGGTGTGGGTGGTAAGAAGGGTGGGGAGAGAAGACAAAGAAGCAGAATACCTTAGCAAGATTTTCAGGGATAAAGATTTAAGAACATTAGGGAAGACATCCTCATAAAATAGCAAATATAGTAAATTTTTTAAAGGTTTTGTGTCTTTTATAAATTCAAACTATGTAGACAGCTTCTCAGTTTCTTGAAGGTACAAGGTAGACCATTAAAGGCATCAAGTATCAGAGGTATCATCTCTCTGTAAAGAAAACTCCCGCTCACAGATAACTGTGCTGTACTGCCATCTGATGTATTTGTTAATTTCTGAATAGCTCTAACAATTCTAGATGTTTACAATATGGCCACAGAATAAATTTAGTGTTTTTTTTCTTCCACATCCATGTGTGCTTGTTCATTAATCCCTCTTTCCTCCTGGGAATTTTTTCCCCTACCATATCTAATTCTGTCAAAAGTAATATACCTGGTGGCATTATAACTTTCTGATGTTGTATTTTATGAAAATAAGGAAAGGTTATCCCATTCCTTTGGATACAGAGAACGTAGAGTAAGATAGAGAGTAATATATTTAAATGGGCATGGCTGTAGTTCATCACTGTAGTGACTGAAGTCTAGGAAATGGTTTAAAAATTCATTCTTCATAATATTGCTTAAGTGGGATATAAATAATACGGTTGTTAATTTATGTGAGCTGTATGACTAAGGACTTCTAAACTGTCTCCAGACATTTTTAGCAACACTAAGAATGAGTGGAACTCTTCCTGCAGGGATTAGGATTTTTTTTCTAATTCTCTAACGTTTGTGAATTGATTGACTGTTTTTGGTTGAATATGATCATGTCTTTTGCTTGAACTCTTGTATATTTACCTCTAAAGCATACAGACGTGTAATGAAAGAAGTATTCGGGGTTATGCAACATGCCAAGTTTATGCTCACACACAGAGCAGGCTGGAAGAACAACTGATGAGGTAGTGCAAATTGCCAAAGTTTCAAGGATTAAATAATTTGAATCAGTTAAGGATCAGTTGGTAGAGAGGAGAGAGAATATATCCTCACAGAAAATAGAAAGATCCTGAATTTTAGGGTTGAAGTGAAAGGGCTGTTGAGTATTTTGATCCTGTTTAGAGATGGAAGAAATACGTACAACATCTGTAGCCTGGAAATCCTGACCCAAACACAGCTGATGTTTTGGGGCAGACTTCTGTTATTAAGAAATGGAGGTAGTCTTTTATATGATGGTCAATGTCACCGGAAGAACCTAGAACCTGGGGGTTTTAGAAATGTTAATAATTATATTTTGACTGATTATTTGTCAGATGTTTGGCAAATGTTAAAGCAACTGTTGCAGTTTGGACGTTTGTTTGACCCCTGCCCCTCCAAGGAAGGGGAATTGGGAAAAGGAAAGGAGGCCTGTGGGCTGAAGTGAAAACCAGATTTATAGAATAAGAATAGTGAACTAATATTAATGCCAATGCTTATATAAGATACAAAGCTATATTCAGCTCCAGACAGGAGCCACAATCTGTGTGCTTCTAGCACTGAAGGCTGAAGACCCTACACTGCCAGCACAACAGTTCCAGCAAGAATTAGTCTGTGGCATCAAGAGGAGGAATGGGCCTCAGGCATGGGATGACTGCCAAGACAGATCAGAGAATCATAGAATATGCTGGTTTGGAAGGGACCCATCAGGATCATCAAGTCCAACTCCTGTCCCTGTGTAGGGGACCCCAGAATCACACCATGTGTCTGAAAGCATCATCCAAATGCTTCTTGCATTTTGGACCCTCTTGGGAAGACAGTCATGGCAGAGGCCCCAGATATCCCTGCAAAGTCCCCAGTTTATAGTGAGAGTGATGTTTATGGTATGGAATATTTTGTTTGGCCAGCTTGAGTCAGCTGCTCTGGCCTTTGTCCCTCTTTGCTCACTGCATCTGCATCACTGCCCTCAACCTTGGTCACGGTGGACACCTGCATAACAGACCATCAACTCTTTTGTTTACACAGACTTGGACTCTCCAGTTTCTCAAACCTCAAGTTCTCTGAACAGAAAGATGATTTCAGAATTCTGTCCCAGCAAGCAAGACAGTGGCCTAGATAGTGCTGCAGATCCAGCACCACATTCTCTTTGCACAGATTTACAGTTTGCCAGATCCTTAAGAAAGTTTCACAAAAACTGTTACTGCTTTTTGTAGACTTGCTTTTGCAGATTACTGTTAACCAGAATAAGTGGGGAACTCACAATCTTCCTTTGATATTAAACATACCATGGAACAGTAAGAGTAGATATGAACGATCTACTCCATTTCAAGCATTTGAGTAAGGCAAATGTCATATCTATAACTGAAAGCATTCTAAAAATATATAGCTCTTTACAGAGAGAATTGTATTAATGATAGCTCAGATCTACAGTTGTTAGAGAGAAGCATAGCATCAAAGGAATCCATTATGGCAATTCTCACTTAGTTTAGAGGTGGCTTTACCATAAGAGCTAGATCCAGCAACAAACATGTGAAAATATTATCCAGCTGAGTGACAGCAAATTTTTTGCAGACTTACAGGAAGATGCATTGTAACATATTGCCCTACAAAACCCCAAATTGCTCTGAATTTGTTGTACTAATTTTATTATCAAATTGCTTGTGAAAGACAGTCATGTATCAAACTGTGACAACTATCTTGTTTTTCCTTGACCTCTCTCGGTCCAAACTTTGACTGCAATTTCCAGAATCCAAATACTGAGTCATCACACTGCTTGTTTTTTCTTCATATTGGTTCAAGGTAGACATGATACTTTCCTGGGTAGGGTACACTGTAATTTTAATTCCTTCTGTTGATTACAGTACCTTTCCTAAATGCACTTTCTGAAAGAGGGAGAATTTGAGTCAGAATTTGAGAAGCTGGAGATTACCGAGCATCTGCTGGGCTTATAAATGCTCCAATTAAGAAGTATTACTTTGTTAGTGCCTAAAATAATGTTTTTTAATAGTTGCACATCCATTTCAGAAGTAATATTATTTACTCCTTTCAGAAATATAATATGAGCAAATTGGTGTAAAACAAATAAAAATCTAAAGTTATGAAAGAACAAAAACCCCAAAAGACAGCACAAATTCTCCTACATTACGCATGTAGTTGTCTTAATACTTATTTAAATACACAAAAGTACTATTTGAAAGTTCTTTTATTTTTTAGTTTTCTGGTATCCTTTCTCTGGGGAAATATGTAAAACATTTTGCTTTTAAATGGTCGATCACTTCAGAGTTCTTTAAATCAACAACATAAGTTAGTTTACTTAAGAAAAATTGAAAACTGCAGTTTAATAATTTTAAAATGTGGTCTCAATCTGCAGACATATATTCTTTTATTTATTCACATGAGTTACTTCACTTAAGTTATCAGCAATACTCACAACTATGTCACTAAGCATGCAAATGGAGAATGAACAGTATGATCTCTCCGAAACCCTTCAAGTTTTCTTCCCAAAGGTTTCAAATCTCTGACCCTTTTGGTATTCCCATTCAGCAGCTTGCTCCATAAGAAAGTATATAGAGGAGACAAATCTTTCCTGTTAAGAATTATATTATATTTTTAAATATATATTTTAGAAAAAGGGACAACATAAACATTTTTTATTACTATGTTTATCTTCAATTAGCAATACCTAGAGTTAGCTATCATTAACTCTAAATTATGAAAATTAATTGCTGAAATTAATTCTTAATACATCTTCATGGTGTTCCCTCTATAAAATAAAGAATTTTTTTTCTTTAGTTCAGTTGCAGCTGTTCTATAAACAGTGAAATAATATAAAGAACAAGTAACTAACTAATTAGGAAACACCAAGTATAAAATTATATTTCTACCTGATAGAAAGAGACTTTTTCTCCTACACCATGCCATCCATGGTCAAAGAATAAAAAAATATAATATTCCAGGTCCCACATAGAAAGCATTTTACTGAGAGAATACACGGTAGGTGTTACAAATCTCATCTCAATTTGACACTGTAGGAAGTCTCAAAGAGTTTATCAATATTCATTCCAAACAAATTTATTTTAATTTATCTTCATACCCTTTTGTATTTTACTCCTAGTGTGGCAATAATCAGCATGTATTCTGGACAGTCTGATTTTCATAGTAAGGCAAAGAGAATGCACATGTGCTTCTCTTGTCTGTGTTAAAGATGATGAAGCCTTGCCTCAGTGGCTCTGTTTGTTCTTAAGTATTATCAAAGACTGTTCAGTCTAGTGAGGCCAGGGTCACAGTTTCTGAAACTATGCACACGGAGTCAACTAATAGAGGAAGAATTCATTTCAGTGTGATACAGTCAACAGTCCAATGCCAGTGACAACAGCCTACTTCAGAATCCTGTTTTCAGAACTGAGGGGACATCATGGGAAATGCCTTTGGTCAAAAGGGGATGAAGCTGGGGGAGGTACAAGTGAAGATGGACTCACCAAAGTCTTGCTGATTCTGACAATACCCTTAAAGCAGGTCAATGCACATGTCAAGAATGACAAATTAACCTCAGACTCTATGTGTGACTAACCTGACATGTAACCAACTTCTGGAAAACCCTTTTATATTTACCAATTGATGCAAATTATACTAGAAAAAGCTAAGAGAATGGCTGAAAGCTCTTCAAATGATCATATATTTTTCTTTTTGTACCTGTTTCAGCTAGTTGATGAAGACTGTCACCTTCCTTTTAAGTATTCTTTCCTTAGAGCAGGGAAGTTGGTGGACAAAGTCAACAAAGGCAGAGGAACAGATGTCATCTACCTGGACCAGTGCAAATCATTAGACACTGTCCCTCACAATATTCTGATTTCTAAACTGGAACAATACAGATTCAATGGATGGACTACTCATTGGATAAAGAACTGGTTGGCTGGACAGACCCAAAGAGTTGTGATCAATGGCTTGGTGTCCAAATGGAGAGTGTTTTACAAGGCCAAGTGCAAGGTTCTTCACCTAGGCTGAGGCAATCACATGCAGGAATACAGGTTGGGAGGAAAAGGGGTTGAGAACAGCCCTGAGAAGAAGGACTTGGGCTTACGGTGGACCAGAAGCTTAAGATGAGACATCAATGTGTGCTCGCAGACCAGGAAGCCATCTGTGTCCTGGACTGAATTAAAAATAAAGAGGAATGGACAGCTGGTCAAGGGAGGTTATGGTTTCCCTCTACTCTTGTGAGACCCCACCTGGAGTATTGTGTCCAGTTCTGCATTCCACAATATGAGAACAGAGCTCCTTGAATGTGTCCAAAATAGAGCCACAAAAATGATCAGAGGGATGGGACACCTCCCCTATGAAGACAGACTGAGGAAGTTGGGGTTGTTCAGCCTAGAGAAGAGGAGGCTCCAAGGTGATCTTATAGAAACTTTCCAGTATCAGAAGGGGGCCTACAAGAAAGCTGGAGTAGGGGTTTTTGCCTGGGTGTGTAGCAAGAGGACAAGGGAAAATGTTTTAAAACCTGAAGAGGAGACATTTAGGTTAGATATTAGGAAAAAATTCTTTCCTGTGAGGGTGCTGAGACCCTGGCACAGGTTGCCTGAAGAAGTTGTGGATGTCCCTCCCTAAAAGTGTTCAAGGGCAGGTTGCATGGGACCTTGAGCAGCCTGGTCTGGTGGGAGTTGTTCCTGCCCATGGCAGGGAGGTTGGAGTTAGATGATCTTTGAGGTCCCTTCTAACTATTGTCTTTTGACGAAGTCCCAGCTTGTTCAACCTTATCATATCATGTAAGCTACACTTTAGCTTCTTTCTGAGCTTCTGTTGTTATTCAGCTTTCTTGAAAATAAAGATTTCCTAATAAGATATAGGACTCCATCTTTACTTTACTATATAGCAACTTTACTTTGTACTATATAGCAGAGTTATTTACAATGTCTGTTTATACTTCCTAGAGTGATTTTTATCTTTTTACAGTATCCTGACACTATTATGTCACAGTCATCTAATCATCCTCCATAGTCTCTTGTATGTTTTTCTGCATAACTGCTAGCGACCCACTTCCACGGATCCCATCAATCTTCATGCTGTTTATTATTATTGCATAGGATTATTTTTCACCTTCTGCTGAATTAAATTGTTTTCATATCTGTTCCTAAGTAATTTTTAATTATTTTTCCTTTCAAAACCATCACTGAAGTCAAAATAAGAAAAATTTCTAGCTTCTTCTCTGTCCAAATAGAGCATGAAATAGTGGACTTCTGCAGAGGAGAGTCTGATTAGATATTCAGGAAAGATTTCAACTGTTAAGAACAGCAGAAGAGTGGGATAGAGTGGGTGTGAAATCTTCATTGCTAAAGGTCTTTCAGATCAGGATCGACAGGCATCTGTCAGGAGTGACATAAGTATAAGTACAAAAGTACTTTACTCCAGTGATGGAATAGAGGAGGCTCCTTCCAATAATTCTCTGAGCATAGGAAATCAAGAATTGTTTTCAACTGTACAAGGCTACAGAGTAATTTTACCACAGAGCAAGTGAATGAAGACCTGATCAAAGAACAAAATCTACATTTTAATCACATATGTCTACATCAGGGCTTGAAAACTAATTCCTAAGGATTTCCAAGAAATCTTAGTCATCGGGTGTTTGGAAATGTACATGCATGTTGCAGAAGCAATTTGATGATAATAACAATGAAAATCAGACTGAAATTCTTGTAAATAACTATGCAGATATACAATGCATTCTTTTCTTTTTCTCATGGAATCTCACATGTCCAGAGATTCTTCCCTCTAAGCTCTGGAGCAAAGAAAGTATGGCACTGACCAAAGGAATACTGGATGAAAATTCATAAAGCTTTGGGGAAGCATGTTTATTGCAAAACTGCACCTTTCTCTAGCAACTACTGTAAGTACTATACTCAAATCTGAAACTGTAGGTACAAAATGAAACCTTTTATATCTTAAAAACTCTATTCAAAGGTAGTTTCCTTTTCCTTAAAAACATTTGACTCCCAAACACATGGTTGAGATCAGACAGAAGAATTGCATGTAGTGTTGCTATAGAGAAGCCAAACTGCAGGACTATAAAACTAGTCTGAGAATAGATTAACACACAGAGGGATACAAGTTTTTAAAACACACCTAACAGTTTTGAAATTAGTTTCTCCTCAGGTTACTGGAGATCCCAGGGGAAACTGCCCTAGGTATATTTAAATCCTTAGGCCATTTTTCTAATAGCAGTGTAATGTTGTTGCATAATGTACATTACAAATACCTGCACATTTATATGAGCAATTTAGTATAGAAGCCAAGCATGCTGAAGTTCTAGTTCTGAAGTTAAACTCTAAGAGAGCTTGAATGCTGCTTCTTCCAATTGAAGATAGTATTTGGAAGCTGTGCCCCAAAAGCTACTCTTTTCCACTAAAGGGAGTGCTGCCATACATGTGATCTGCTGTGGCAAGTCTCAGGGACCACTATTAAGCTGAACTGTACAAATGTTTTTATGTACTAGCAACAACAACAAAATATCATGCTTCTCTTTCCCTATTTCCATAACATTTCATAACATTTACATAACATTTTCATTTCCCTATTTTCCGTATTTTCATAACATACGGTTATGAATGTACCTTAATGCAAGCTAAGCATTCAGTCACAAGTTAAACCTGGTTGTTCCTGCAGCCTGTATGCAAGGCATACTGAATAAGTGCCCTGGTTTTTGTTTACCATTTTGGGTATGTAGCTATACAGCTGAGTTATCAGAGAGACTGTTCAAACATTATTTTTTTAAATTTTTTTCTATTTCTAGATAAAAATAGAATAGCATCATGTGCATCATAGTAACAAGACTACATATAGAGAGAATGTCTGATTCTTAATGTACTTTATTATGCAGTTAGCAAATTGTTCGAAGGAGAAGAGAAAATATGAGCTGTGTCATTCTCTCTTTCCCAAAGCTTGAGTTCTTGTTTTGCTTTCTGTCTCATCTAGAACTGATGTTTGACGAACTGAACTCAAGTGTCACAAGGAGCAGTGAACATGTTCCCTTTCCTACCACAACACTCTGGAAAAGGAGAAGTGAAACATTCCAGAACTGGCGAATCACAACAGTAAAAGCACATAATCTGCAAATCACAGGAAAGGTGGTGAATAAATTTGGGAATACTCTTGAGATTTTACTCCTGTGGATGTTTTCATCCATTTATCTCTTCTAGCTTGGACAGAATCACACCGTTCCCTAAGCTTTCCACATGTATATTCAAGATGTATTCAAGACTAAGAAAGAGTCAACAATTAAATGGGTTTGGATGATCTCAAACAGATGCACAATTAAGACTCCCATTGTTTTCACAAGGAGTTCTGGGAACACATGCTGTCCATCTCCCAAATATTACTAACATTTTGCAGAAAAATGCTGAAGCCATGGGAAACTCTTGCTACTGACACTGACTCCAATAGACAGTTTGTGTGACATATGGGTGGCTGAAAAACTGGTGCTTGTTTAAGCTGAATACCCCAAGGGAAAGTTGTGAAGTGAGGACGAAACATATAGGAATGGAAAGCAATATAAAAAAAGTGTGCAGCCTTCAAGTCTGAATAAACTCATTGCACCTATAGATCTCTTCCAATGTACTGCTGAGTTACAAATTCCCAACTCCTTGTTGCCTCGTTTCCAAGTCCTGGCAGCTCTAGGAAGGCACTCCCAGGTGAGGACAATCTCCACAGGCTCTCCTCAGCCAGCCACCCCTTCCTGATGATACACAGACCAAGTGCTCTCAAATAAAACAGATACAGTTGTCACAACCTAAAACACACATCTCCTGTGGGACATAAATTTTCTCTGTGAAATGCACAACAACAGCTGATAAAGTGCATACAAGATAATTGCTGACTGGAGTTTTCTATTATATGTTTCAAATGCTCACACAACTGCTCTGAGAGAAATATATCTAGCTTTTGCTCCTCTTCTTTTGAGACATAATAAAATCTTTTCATGGTTTAACAGCCTTTTTCTTATGTTTTGCTGTCTTTTCAATGCTGGTGCCCCTTCATTCATGCAAAAGCAGCCTGAGTTTCACATTAGTCTTTTTTACAGTCTGGCTCTCCCTTTGAAATTTTCAGATCTCTGTGGAAAATGTAACTAAAATTTTGTAATAAGTTGTCAATCTCTCCCTCTAACTTTTATTTTTCCAGAGGATGTCTTTACTGCTTCCCTGTCTAATCATTCACCGTTTGGGCTTAGTGGCCATTGTGCTGGGAACATTTAAAATAACTGTAGGCAGCTGCATTTTGTATCTTATAATTTGTCTCAGGTTTCTTTTTAAAAGTGCTGCAGGTATTTATCATACCACTCTGGCTCAGGCTGCTCTGAGTCATGTTCCACCACTGGCAGTTCAGTCTTCATCCTAGCCAGCAGTCTCCCAGGCTGGCACTCCAGATCATTAATAAAAACATATGAAAGAATAACTATGTATGAAATACTATTGACAAGGATATAAGTAAAGCTGTGTTAATAATAGTAATAGTTAATAATAATAATAATAAAGAACATCAGAGCTGTGACATATTTTTAAAAGTCACAATCATTATATTACGGTTAGAATACAAACTTATAACTAATATAATAATGTGAATAGTAAAGATCACATTCATTACATAAGCAATTAAATGGTGATGTAAGCAGCATGAGCTAATGCTTATGACAAGAATATCACTTACAATATTTCCTGAGTTTGTTGTGATGATTGTCCATTGTTAAATATTTTTTGAGTCCATGTTTTAAATCTTAATGTGTTCTGTTAAAGCTGCTGCAGCCATGAAGCCTATGTATTTTGTATACACTTCTGTATACATCATTCTGCTTTCTAGTGTTCCACCCACTGACAGGCCAATCTTTTTTTCAAAAAACTGTGAGGGACACTTACTGATCATAGCCAACAAGATGGGCTTATATAAATTTCCCTGTCCACCCAAGATGAGGGATCTGAAACTCCAGAACTGCCTTCATTAAGGTGCAGAAATTGTTCTGAAATAGCTTATACAGCAGGTTTTTTTCATCTTTCCAGGAGGGTTTTTTTTAATCTTTTTTTTAAACAGACAACACTACATGGAATTTAGTACTTTTCTCTCTGCACCTTTTTCTTAGTTGTTAAAAGATTTATCATACCCAGCCTTAGGTCTATGTAAGACCTAAGAATATGATTTTGCTATATTTCTCTTTCCATGTTATCCTGCCAATTTAGTTAAGATTATCCACCAAGTACTACCTTATATTGTATAACAAAATGATGAAACTTCATGAAATACATGTGTACTAGCAGGCTACTATGTGATAAAATCTTAAAAAATCCCACAGGTACCTACACTTTAATTGCCAGCTCTCACTGCCAAATAACCCCATCAGCACTAACCCCATGGTGGTCAGCACACCAAACGTCTGTAAGACACGATAGTCCTCATGTTTTTCCAAGCTAGAGAAACAAGCTAGAGAATTGTGTGACTTCAACTGAAAAAGGTTGAGCTCAGGAAAGAAAAAGGAAGGATAAATTAGAAAGCAGGGAAGTAGTTTGCCCAACAAATCAATTAAAACAAGTTTTCACTCATTCAAAACCTTACCACTTTGTGGATGCTGCAGTAATTAATTGTCTTTACTAACTACATCTCATTCTCCCAGAAACCATTAAGACATTCTGAGCCCATACCTGGAGTTTTCCATTAAGGGATATGTTAATAAGATCAAGGGCATAGTTGTCTCAATTATTTTAGCAAAAATTCTCATTTTGAAAAGAAATGGATCTGGGTTAAATGACTGTATTTCTCTTCAACCATCCTGTATTTATCCACCACCACAGGTTTTTCTCCCTCTTGTCTAAACTCTCAAGATCCAAGTCATATCAGGCAGGTTCAGAATTTAGACATACCCTTTGCTGTTGTCTGCATCAGCTTTTTCATGTTTGGTTTTGGTTTTTTTATAATTAGAAACTCAAGAATTTTGTATTTTCTTTTTTTTAATTTACTTTCTTTTGTGACTTACAAATGTCAAGACATGCTTTCTCTTCTCTTTCTCCAGCAAATTTTATGTCTTAAAGATCCTCCTAAGTAACAATTAGAGATTTAAATATTACAGTCAACTAATCTGGAATTCTGTGGCCTCTTCAGAAGCCTATCTCATTGTTTTGGGTACAGACTGTCCAGACGATAGGATCCTCAAAGTCCTCAGTTTGTTCCTTTTTTTCCTCTCAAAGTAGACCTCTACTTTCATATATCTTAAGGCACAGCAAACTCTAGCTTCTAGCTATGTTCATCAACAGGACTCATTCATAACATGAAGTTTGCTAAAACTTTGTGTGTATACTTTAGATTTGAAGAAAATAGCAAGGAAAGATCATTGGCAGCATCAGAATTTGGATAAATGTTCTTAGGTGTCACAATAAGCTCTTTTTACACTACAGATTAAAGGAGAATTCATAGACTTCGAAAATTCTACTTTCCATCATGAACTATCATTTAGGTCTTGGTGGACTACCCCACCCACCCTATTACATTAAATGTCCATCTGGGGAGGCATTAAATTACTACCTTTGAATCAGACAAAATTCAGACAATCATCAGTTTGATAAAACTCAGCAATAAAACCCAAGAAACACTCTAGTTTACTTACCTTATAATCACCAATATTGGAAGTTAACTTGAATCTTCATAAGAACCAGGGGGGTAGGGGGGTTGGGCAGGGGAAAGAAAAAAAAACATGTTTATTCAGGAGTGCTGATGGAACCTGCTGCTACTGCACACAGATATTCCATCCCATGTGTGAGACCCCTGGAGCAGTACAGTGCTAAGCACTGATGTTCTTACAAAAGTCCTAGGAAAACAGTCAGAATCTGCTGAAGCATTGCAGGGGAAAAGAAGCTGAGAGATACCATGGAGAAGACCAGAAGTATCCCAGTATCATTAAAGATGTCCATTGGGTAGAGGAATCAGAAAGAAGCATGATGTTGATTTACTCAAGCTTACTTCACTTAGAAGCGAAGGCAAATTTTGAAGCCATTGATACAGATATTTATCTTCCTTGTCATGCTTTCATATTTAGTTGTACATGTAAGAGAAATCTACACAGCAACACCAATTTTTTTGCCATTGGCTGATAGCATAACTCCAGAAAAGTTTTAACCAAGGCTGATAGTAGAATAGTATGAAACCTAATGTTGAGTCAGAGACCAGTTTACTGTAACAGAAGCAGATAAGAAAAAAGTACTACCCACATGAAGGTTCTTCATCTTCAAAATTATTCCCCTTCTTCTGCTACCTTTTTTAAAAGAATCTTGTAAATGTTTACTAATTTTATTGAGGAAAACATGATGACATAATTGAGTCTAGACAGATACTTACTAGAGGCTCTCCAACAGAGTTAACATACCCACTCAATTACAGATGAATCTACCTAAAAACATATGGGCTGGGAGCTAAAAGAAGATGAATGGCAAAAACATACAAGGTTATAAAATGTAAATTACAGTTCCATAAGGAAAGCTAAAACTACAATTAGCATAAGAGACAACACAAACACAAACAAAAAGAGCAGAGTAGGGTTCTAATTAAGAGGAGAAAGAGCAGTATAATCACAGACTAAGATCCATCTGTTTCAGCCTCTGGTTTGCTCTGGAGTCTTTTTAATTAAATATTTATAATATACCTTCCTTTTTCTTTTTTTTTTTTTTTTTTTTTTTCTAATTAAATAATAATCATCTTGTCAGTCCTAAGTTGAAAGGTCATTTATCTAAGAACCTTTCTCCAGATTCACTCCTTTCATCCCAAGTCTATTATTTGAAATAGCTCTTCTTTCCATGACAGCATATACTGAAAGAGAAAACTGACAGAAAGTGCAAAATTTCAAGCTGTTCCAGTATACTAGACATTATATAATTTCAAGACTAAAGAAGCTTGGAAAAATGGGCTTTTGTAGTTAATATATCTCCACACTATTTCTTTAAGCAACGCAAATTAATGCTTAATATTCTAAAATTCATGTTCTTGCTGCCTAATATGACATCAATGTGGAATATTTAAAATTATGTGAAATTTTAAGTGTATCAGATGTGAAAACACAGCTGTGTTTTCACATCTGATACATAGTTAAACTTCACAACAAACTAATTCTCTTTTGCAAGTACAGAAAATTGTGTCTTTTTTCTTTCATTTTTGAGATGCTCTGTATCATTTCTACAATCTGTGAATATTCGATGGCAAATTCCTAAGGAATTAAATTCTAAAAATTTACTTTAAACCTATCTGCTCCATTTAATGGCATATAAGTAGAGTTTGGATTTTATGATATTGTCAAATTGGTCTGTTGCAGAAGCCTGGTGGAAAAATATTTATTTAGTATGCATAAATACCACACATTTCATGTTTGAAAGAGACACAATACAGAAATAGTCTACCTCATATTTCCTAATGGACTTTATGTAGATGATGTTTCAAGGAATTTTGCTATGAGATGATGAAGAAACTGACGAGGAAACATATTACAGGAAGATGGTCTTTGTGACATGGTGCAAATACAGAACATTCAGGTACAGCGAAGAGTTAAATACCCAATCTTTCTAAAAAACTTTTAGTTTCTTGTCCCTCTTCATTAATTTTTGACGTTGGCCATTTGACTGTGACAATATTAAAATCTGATAGTAAATATCTGTTAACCTCTGTAAATACACTTTGTTCAAACAGGGATTTCATTTTTTCAAGTATCACTAATTCTTTTTTTTTCCCTTTCCTTTCTCTTCCTTTCCCCTTCCCACTGAATTTCAGAAGTGCTTTTAGGTGCATTTTTCCAGGCCCCTCAGAAAGATAGTTGGGAAAACTTTTTAGGAACAGGTCTTTATACACCTATATCCCTTCTCAAAGTAGTTCAGATGTGAACAGCTTCTGTCTGGATGCTATACAGACCTAATAGGATTGACTGTGTTTGATTTAGTACCCCAGCCCAGAGCAATACCTACAGAGTGATTTTTGATAACACACAGAGCAAGCACAGGACTGCTTGCAGACTGCTTGCACAGTCCTTAGCTTGCCAGTAGGATAGCAGCAAGATGCTGCTGATGCTGCTGTCAGGAAGTTGTGAGTTCATGGGCTGTAGCTGGAATCAGTGCTGGAAACAGAACTTGGTGCCCATAGAAGTACTAATTCTTTATTAATTACTTAAAACTATATTAAAACTGAAATAAACCACCTCCACATAAGTAGAGGTGCTATGTTTAAAAGCCTCAGGCCTTTTGTCACTATCTGATTGTTTCCTGAGCAGGAATAATTTCTCTGTCATCTCTCTGGCAAATTAAAAAAAAAAAAAAAATCAAAAAAAAAATCAAGCAAGCTGCTCTTTGAGATTTGTTTCCTCTGTATCAATCAGCACCCTTTTTTCTTGCATGTCAAACCAGTGCCCAGGAGCAACCTGACCTCACACAGTGTGGTTAAGATAGACTTTTAAGCAACTTGACAGAAAGAAATGGGTAATACAGACATTCCTTTGCAAACATATGAGATGTGGAATTCAAAATGCCAAAGCATCTTAACATTAATTTTTGATTCTAACTGCTTTTCATGACTCATTCAGTTGGTGAGTGAGCAACAAGAATGTACCAGAAAAGGAAAATAGGAACAGCTTATTTAAATTAAAACGGATGGCTCATCAAAGAATAAGCTTCCTCGGGCTTCCCTCAACAAATTCTGAGTTATACTCAACTGAAGTAGTTGTGATAACATCAGTCATGACAAGCATTGGTCTAATTCATTATTATTGTGGAGCCTTGACCTTGTCTGGCTGCCAGACCTTCTCTCTTTCTCCCCCTCTCCAAGAGCACACTGGAGAAAATAAGATGGAAAAGCTCTTGGGCTGAGAGAAAGACAGGGCAATCTCTGACCATTTACTGTCACAGGCAAAGAAGACTGGACTTGGACCTTAACCAAATATAATTTATTGCCAAATAAAAATAGAGTAGGATGGTGAGAAACGAAGACAGAACTAAAACATCCTTCCCTCAGCCTACTTCCCTGCCTCAGCTTCAACCCTTCACTCTCAGCTCCTCATCTCTTCTCTGCCAGCAGCGCAGGTGATGGGGAATGGGGGGCTGTGGCCAGCCCATAACAGATCCTCTCTGCCACTCCTGCCTCCTCACACTTTTCCCTTCCTTAGCATGAGCTCTCCACAGGCTGCAGGAAAAAAAACAACCTGCCTTTCCAAAGTCTTTCACCAAACTGTCCTCTGTGTTTAAGTTTAAACTTTAAATACTGTATCAGACTATACTTACTTGCGGTGCAAATACTCAATAAAATGAGTAATGCAGTTATAAGGATAAAACAAATAAAGATGGCTGATGAGGCTCAATACCTTTACAGAAAGCTTCTCATACCCAGCATGGTTTGTGCACGTTGGTGATGTGTCTTCTGGTAGCAGAACTCACCTGTGCTTTCATTGGTGCACACTGCTTGGTCTGGTGTCAGGACTGATCTGTGCAAAGCTGGGGATGCCATTGCATCACTAGGATTCAGGGCCTGAAACAAAACATAAGCCTGAACTTTCAGAACCCGACTTTCTTCTCTACATGTTTGTTTAATGGCTCTTAAAATGAACAAGTATTCTCTGACGACTGAGGTGCAGTACTTGGATGAAACATCTGTACTGAACTGACTCATGCTCAGTTTATACTTAATTTTTGGGTGTTAAACTGACACTCTTAAACATGGTAGAATTGCTATACTGTGTTCCACTGGGTTTCAGATTGATACTCAAATGTAAATTTTTTTAGTATTTGGCTGTCGAAGCCTTCTTTTCTCTATCCCTCACATTATTCATCACCACAAGTCTTTTTACATGCATCCTTTTCCTTATTCAGAGTTTTTCTTACTCCTCTTATTTACTCACTGGAGATTCTTGCAGCTCTTCTAAAACAGCTTACGTGCCACAGTAGCAAGATTTTTATACTTCTCTGTTTGTAAAGTGCTTTTATTGTCCCTTTCTTTTTAATCAGAATGACTAACATGTTATCACTACCTAACATGGAGATGACAGGGACTCTGGCTGATGAAATTTCCAGCTGTAAATGTACCCAGTGGAACTGTGATTCTACAGAATTTATATTTTTTTTCCTGTTTTCTTTTTTTTTTTTTAATTAAACACTGCACGTCTCTATGTGTATTACCTGAGGACAGGCTTTTTTAATACAGAACTAAGTACAGGGCTTTGATCTCCAACCTCAAGTTCAGTTTGCCTGTTGGTTTCATTTTCAGGTGGGCAAGCACCAGCAGGTATCTTTTCAGCTCTGTGGTGCAAGAAAAGTAATGTCCAAACTGAACATCTCTCTGTATTAACTCAATTACTTAATGATATGCACTACTAGGACAACACCATGTTCCTGGAGTCCCCTTACATCCCAAGAACACAACTACAATGATGCATATCTTAGCAGTTTCTCTTCACATGCAGTGTCATTTAAGCACCCTCTCAAATCTGCAGGAAAAGGAATATTTCTAACTGCTCCATTCCCACTCCACAACGTGGGCATTTTTTCATCTACACTGGTGTGTGAGTCCATTTTGTTGTGTGGCCTGACACATTCTGAAACCTCTTCTTCTATTTGTCTTATCAGAAAATACCCTTTTTCTTTTACTTTTGAGGGGGGGTTGGTTTGTTTGCTTTCGCTTGTTTTTTTGTTTTTCTCTTAGACAGGATGATAAAAATAAGGGTCTGTGTTCTTGAGATAGTGAGAGAAAATTGTCATATGTCTCAGCCTTCCTTTTCAACAAAGCATAAGATAATTATTGTAAATTTATGTGAACGGATTTATTAATAATTATTTATTTAAATTTGGTTGTTTGAAATTTATTAATTTTAAGTGTATAAGTGGATTGGATCACTTTGTTCAATTATCTAAAGATCTCATTCTAAATAACAGAAACAGTCATTTGCCTTCTACTTCTTCTTTATCTTGCTGTACATTATATTCATCACTGCTGCCTGGATATCTTCCTCTATTTTTATTATCCACTCCAATATGTTTATGACATCTGGTCTCTAGTAGTTTCCTCAAATTAGCTTCTCTACCTCCTTGTAAATGCTCATTTGATCTCCCACAGGGCATAGATGACTCAGCTGAAAAAGGTGGAAGATAAGAGATTGTATTCCACTCTACTCAAAGGATGGAATATGGAATAGTGATGACAAGGGTGGTGGTTTGCATTGTCACCTCTCTACAGGTGGTCTCACTCCTGTTTCCTCTGTGGGCATGCAGAGTTGAAGAGATCAAGTGACAGACTTGCTGAACTATTTCAGCCCTCATTCTGTCTGTTTATTTGGTCTGCTCAATGAAGTATAGGAATGCAAGAGTTTAAGGGCAAGTGCTACCTTTCAGTACAAAATACCCAGACTTTACATACTCCAAAGAGCATGTACCCTGGACAGAAGATGGGGAAATTAATAAATGCATATCATTTATTATGTCTTTAATGAACAATAATCTCTACAGTCTTATTTATTTTTTTAAATTGACATGTTGGAAATATCAATTTTAACCTGATTATTAAATCCCCGTGTTTGTAAGTACGCATCAAAAGAAGTTTTCTGCATTCATCCTCCAGGTACTCTGGAACTGAAAGAAGCTGGACAGAATCCTTGAAAGGAAGCAACACTTCCTATTCTCCTCCCTGAGTTTCAAAACAGTAGGGCTTTGTTCCATAGGCAAATCTTGACAGCACAAATGACTCCTCAGTGTTAACTAGGGTTGCTGAGAACATGAGAACAATTGTATCAGGTCAGAGCAGACATCCGTCTGCAGCATCCTGTCCGGCTGTGGCCTCAGCGGATGCTTGCAAAGTGTATGGTAACAGAGCAAACATGAAATGATGCTCTGAACATCTGGTGATTTGTGGGTCAAAGATTTTTATCGTCGAAGAAAGTAGCTTAGAAGTCTTTTTTGAGTTTTTGCCTCCCTTTTTTTATCCCTTGCTTGTTTGTGAATACCTCTGAGCTTACAAACTCCACAGCCTATTGGCAAGTATTTCTACAACTCAGTCACATGTTATGTCATAAACCTTCTCTTTCTTTTGAACCTGTCGTTACCATATTTATTTGGTGGTGTCTAGGTCATTCGCAACTTGGATGCTTGTTCCACACCAGTTATCTCCTTTCCAAGCTGAAGAGTCCTAGCATTTTCATAGAATCATAGAATCATAGAATTGGCTGGGTTAGAAAGGACCTCAGAGATCATCAAGTCCAACCCTTGATCCACTACTGCTGTGTTTACTAGACCATGGCACTGAGTGCCACATCCAGTCTCTTTTTAAATATCTCCAGGGACAGAGAATCCACTACTTCCTGGGGCAGCCCATTCCATTGCCTGATCACCCTCTCCGTAAAGAAATTCTTTCTAATATCCAACCTAAACCTCCCCTGCCACAACTTAAGACTGTGTCCTCTTGTCTTGCTGAGAGGTGCCTGGGAAAAGAGACCAACCCCCCCCTGGCTACACCCTCCTTTCAGGGAGATGTAGAGAGTGATGAGGTCTCCCCTGAGCCTCCTCTTCTCCAGGCTGAACAGCCCCAGCTCCCTCAGCCTCTCCTCATAGGATCTGTGCTCGAGTCCCTTCACCAGCCTGGTTGCCCTCCTTTGGACCTGCTCCAGCACCTCAATATCCTTCCTGAACTGAGGGGCCCAGAACTGGACACAGTACTCGAGGTGTGGTCTCACCAGCACTGAGTATAGGGGAAGAATCACCTCCTTGGTCACATCCTGATACAGGCCAGGATGCCATTGGCCTTCTTGGCCACCTGGGCACACTCCTGGATCATGTTCACCTTCTTGTCGATCCAGAGTCCCAGGTCCCTCTGCCTGGCTGCTCTCCAGCCACTCTGTGCCCAGCCTGGAGCTCCCCATGGGGTTGTTGTGGCCAAAGTGCAGGACCCGGCACTTGGCCGTGTTGAACCTCATCCCGTTGGAATCAGCCCAACTCTCCAGTCTGTCCAGGTCCCTCTGCAGAGCCCTCCTGCCTTCCAGCTGATCCACACTCCCCCCAGCTTAGTGTCATCTGCAAATTTGCTGATGATGGACTCAATCCCCTCACCTAAATCATCAATAAAGATATTAAACAGAACTGGGCCCAACACTGATCCCTGGGGGACACCACTAGTGACCGGCCGCCAACTGGATCAGCACCATTCAGCACCACTCTCTGGGTCCGGCCCTCCAGCCAGTTCCTAACCCAGCACAGGGTGCTCCTGTCCAAGCTGTGGGCTGACAGCTTTTTCAGGAGAATGCTGTGGGAGACGGTGTCAAAGGCCTTGCTGAAGTCCAGGTAGACCACATCCACAACCTTCCACTCATCCACCAGGCGGGTCACCTGATCATAAAAGGAGATCAGGTTGGTCAGACAGGACCTGCCCTTCCTAAACCCGTGCTGGCTGGGTCTGATCCCTTGCCCATCCCGTAGGTGCTGTGTGATTGCACTGAGGATGATCTGCTCCATAACCCTGCCAGGCACTGAGGTCAGGCTGACGGGCCTGTAGTTTCCCGGGTCCTCCTTCCGGCCCTTTTTGTGGATTGGCGTGACATTTGCCAACTTCCAATCATCTGGGATGTCCCCAGTGAGCCAGGACTGTTGGTAGATGATAGAAAGAGACTTGGCGAGCTCTTCTGCCAGCTCCCTCATCACCCTTGGGTGGATCCCATCCGGTCCCATAGACTTGTGGGGATCCAAGCAGCTCATTAGGTCACTGACTGTGTCCTTCAGGGTTATAGGGGGGCTGTTTAGATTCTTGTAACCTTCTATAAGCTCCAGAAGCCAGCTGTCCTCAGGATAACCTGTCTTACTGTTGAAAACTGAGGTCAAGAAGGTCAAGAAGGTGTTAAATACCTCAGCCTTTTCTTCATCTTTGACAACTATATCCCCGCCCATGGCCAGTAAGTTGTTTCTTGTATAGAAGCTATTCCAAGCCATTGACCACCTGTATAATCCAGTTCTACTTAATTTTTTTGAGATGAGCAGAATGGCTTTAATCTTTCAGCACCAAGAAATGTAGACTAATACAGAAATGCACCAATCCTAATGCAAATCCCAATCCTGACTTCGCAGCTTAAACAAGGTGCTCTCATCACTGAGGAGCAGCAACAGTGGGATTCCACAGAGCAAGGTGAGCCAGAAGCTGAGGGTGACAGGAAGGCAGACAGGGATAGTCACCTCACAAATCCATTATGCACATTTAAAATACTAGATTCCATTTTATTTTTTCTATCTCAAAAAACACAATAATTGTCACTTGTAAGTTCTTTTTATAAAACATTCTTGAATTGTTCTGTATGTGCTCCAAATGAAGTAGAAAGGTTTGGCTACATTACTTCATGATTTTCTTTGTTTGTCTGTTTTGAATTTTCTTTCTTCTCTCTCGCTTCCCAAATGAAATACATTTCCACTCCAGGCTGTGATTCACATTATTCTGGTTAAAATATATACAGGAAAAAATGATATATTATTTGGAAGAACAGAATGTAGCAGACCATCTAACAGCTTCAAAACTGGGAAAACTGTCTGAAGTATATTGTGAGGAAAGCATGAAATACTTCTTAAAAACAAACAAGTGAAGCGATGTGAATATTCTTTTCAGATACTTAGATTTCTTATCCCTAAAAACCTTAAATAGCTATTCTCAGGAAAAATACTATGAACTTAATTAAGATTTATAATTTTAAACCAGAAAATTACAATGTATGCATGGATATGCATATGATGTTTGAGGTGATCAAGACATTGGATGCCTCTGGATCTGTGTGGTTATATAAATATTCATGGACTTTGTGAACAAGATGAAAGATTAGATCTTTTACCTTGATCCATCAGGTCATCTTAAAAAGGAATTTAGGTTTGCTTCAAAACCATGCTCATACAATAGTGATGGTGTGGACCAGATCTCACAATTACCTGCATTTCTTTGTGGCTCTTCAGCTGTGAACCTATGTCACCACTACTGTCACTTAGCATTAGTTGCTAAAACAAGAACTTTGTGAAAAGTTATCCTCAGGTCATAAAAAAGACCTTGTTGTAGAAAAAACTACAGAAAGCAATTTTTCTGTCTGCATCACTTTTGAGATAGCAACAGTCAGAATAAATGAAAAAGGATGCCAAGCCATAAAAACTGCTGGACTGAAGGAACATCCAACAATGCAACTTACCAGCTACATGTGCAGCTTCAGGAAATTACTCACTACTGGCAGCAACAAAAATTCCAAGGGATGGCTAAGGCCAGAGTACAAAATTGGATATGCTTTATTTTTTTTATATATAAGACCTTCCTTTAAAAAAATTAATACATTGAAAATAAAATAAACCAAAATATTGCCCCATGGTACATTCAGTTGATTGAAACAGACAGGTAATATCAGTTTTCATGGAATATCTTTCATAGAATAATAAACCAAAATGGTTTTTTTAGCTGGTACTGCAAATTCACCATTTCTATTTGTAACACAGATAGAAGATAAAACACTTTAACAGTCAGATTTTCCATTTTCTCTTAGTCACTTTTGAGAAAATCCTCAACAGGGACTGAAGATATGGCCCAAAGATAATTTTGAGCCTATATTTTTCTCTCAGTCCTGAGCACCCATTCCTATGACATTTCCAGAACTGTAAGATTTTTATTTATAATTGTTCTTTCCCTAATATACTTAAAACTATCCAATTTTTAACAACTGCAGCAAAAAAAGACCTTTGTGTTTTCTTGTTAATATTTTATTTTCCAAGATTTAATTACAGACTCATCTTCCAAAACCTGGGGAATAGGAACAAAATTTTTAAAACCCACACCCCCCTGCAAAATCTGATATTCTCAGGCCATCATGTAACTCAGACATTAAGAAAAGTACCAGATTTTATAAGGTTGACAGTAAACACATGAAAACATTTTAAATATTTGATCTCAGAGGTCAGGTAAGGAAGCATCAATATGCGAATTTTTAATGGTAAATTAATTACAATATTTTCATTTTTAAATCTAGCACCACATGGAGCGTAATACACAAAGAAAGATAATCCTTGTGTATTATTTTCTTAGTTGTTCCTCTTTTTTCCATTAAGAGGAAAACTTAGTCTTAAAACTACTTTGACCATTCTGACTTTAAGGTGTGATTGTTTGTATCTTAGTAAAACTACATATAAAATGTAAAACAGTATTTACAGACCAGGCATGCCATGGTCATTGGTCAAAATGAAGCTTGTATTTTATTGGGAAATACACATTGCTAACAGGAGGGGGAGGGGAAAGAAACCTACAACAAAGTGAAGTATTTTAGCATATATTTGTTTTGGAGCCATATATAAGTATATGCTATAATGAAAAAGCTTATGACTTCCAGTGTGTTTACCAGTCTTGCTAGCCCATGATGCATTCATTGTGCCAACAGTGTGTATTTGCTCAGGAAAGATTAGTTCCTGTCTGCATCTGAGTATTTTACCAGCAACAGAAGTGATGTAGACAACCATGTCTTGGAAGGCTCGGGTCTGCTGAAGTGCCAGTCTATCCTCTTTTCTAGCCAGTATTCTCACATTCAAACCAAATGCAACCAAAGCACTTGTTTCTGTTCAGTAAATGCTCATCTTACTCTCTCTTCTGCTATTTATTTCTATTTCTGTCATTTCAAGGCCCTGTTTTAGAGGCTGATGCATTGTTGTTTTTATGGTGCAGGAGAGCAGAGAAGTGCTTCTGCGCAGCTTCACCTTCCCTCCACTCTCACTCCCAGATAATTTCTTCCATGACTTTAGAAAAACTGTATACTCCTTTTGCTAAATTAAACTCTCTATAGCCTTTAATTAAGCTTTCAGTGCTTTTGTTAATAGCTGTTCTTATTTGGGTGTAACTTATAATGATAAAAGCTACCCTGTAAAAATATGCTGCTTTCAAGGATGAAATGTCACCATCTAATCTTTTCTCCTTCATTTATTTTTGTCTTCCCTTTACTGGAATGTATCTTATCAGCTTGCCTTGTCAGAAGAAATAAACTCTTTCTAAAACCTAATTCTCCTCTTCTGAATACTAATGACCTGGCACTGAAGAGAGGATCTACACAGAGCCACATCTGTGTTTTGCTTCCATTAGAGCTGAATAAGAAAACATACAGTTCAAATCTGATGTATTTTTCACATGAAAAATAGAAGTGATAAATAGCCTCAGTTAGACATGAAAGAAGGTCTTGTGAGAGTGTTAAATTCTGCATTTGATATGTAGTTATTGTTTCTGGAGCTGTTTCATCTCAGTCCACTTAAAACAGATTGGATACAATTACTTTTGCTATACTGAGAACTATTTAATAATAATAAAAATGCTTTACACAATAATGTGGCAGATTTCCAAGCTCTTTCTTTCTCTAATTTTCACACAAACACTTGTGGTTGGGCTAATTGTGAATCTGATGAGTCTAGAATGAAACTTGAACCCTTTTGCTTCTGGACTATTCAAGTACTTTTGTATCTGAAATTCTGATCATTCTATTGTTCAGCACATCTATTGGTAATATCCAGTTAATTCTCACACAGCTGTGTTAGATCACCAAACCTAACAAATGCTACCTGCACCAAAAAAATACATTTTGTTTGCTAAAATTAAGATGTGATTTTTAAAAACTACCTCTTCTTTCTACTCTTTTCTCAAGAAGAGTTATGAAAATTAAGAAAGTAATGCATTGTGATTAATAAGTTTTATATTTTATCTTATGATTCTTTATTTTATCAATTATGGAAATGTAACTTTGTCTGGCATGGAAGGTAATAAACAACTGCTTACAGCAATGAAAACAAAGTGTTTTTTTAAGCAGGCACTCTTTGTGAATGACAGAAAAAAAAAAAAGATACACAACATTTTAATGAAATCTATGCCTGGGGCCTCAGTAAAAGCTACTTCGTTCACCCAGCATATACAGAAAAATTCTGCACTAATGTACCTAAATACAAACCAAACCTAAACCTAGATGTAGGCCAAAGGGGTCAATATTTAATCACCATTTGACATTACTAATGGCAGAAATCTTGTCATTGGTCTTCCAGTCCTACTCCAAAATGCCTACACAGAGTGAACCATCCATCTCCTTGTGAACAGTTGAGTTTGTATTTCAGGAAAACAAAGAAAATGGGTGTAGCAGATGTGACTAGAACCAGCTAAGATTTTCTGCTGAAATAATTTACTGATTCAGCAAGCTGTTTGTACCAAGTGCAGTTCATCCCAGCACATTTTTTAAGTCCTAATTTTCCATCAGAAATCTCACAGCTGAAAGTTTCATTTCAGCTCAAGTTGATGTTTACTGGAATGCTTTCTTGATTGCCTTATTTTGTGCTGTATTCCTACCTTCTGATCTCTCCCTGGGGTCAGGCCAGGTCAGTCCACCCAGGACTGAAGATTTCCAGAGCATCAAAGGACTGGTGGAGTTTTTGGTGCACAATGAGCATTGTGGCCTAGCCCCAGTATCTGACACATTTGGAATCTCTATTTAAATCCCTTTATCACCTGCCTCCTCAAGGGTAACATGCTACCAGGGACGACAAAGATAAAGATTAAAATTAACATAGCATGATTCTAAACATTTCAGGTCATTTCACTGACCCAAGAAGAAGTAGTAAAAACTGAAGAGTTTTTGAAAAGCTCTGAAATGAAGTTGTTGATACTTCTTGCCTTACCCTTTTCAGAAATTCCTTTATCAAAAGGGAGAGTAAATAAGTACCTGGTTCTTTAAATTTCCCCCCAGAATTTTTTTTGTATTTGTGTAAGAATCTAATCTGAAAGGCTGTCTTCCAAACATTTTTTCTTCCTAGAGCACGTTACCGGTGCTGCTGTAGAGAGCAGCACATCATCCCTTCAAGAATACGGGAATATCTGAGTGGGGGTGAAGGTAGAGCTGGCAATCTCCTGGGAATGATGCTGTCATTCAGTCCACCTCTGGCATCCGGTCTGGAAGGAGAAAGAGTAAGGAGAATCTCAGCAAATGTTGGGAAAACAGATATAGACACCAGTGAGGATAATTTGCATAAGGTGGGGACAAAATAAAATTAGTTGCACAAAATTTGGGGAATCAGGAAAATGTGATAGCTGCCCACATAAGCAGAACTGTTCTAGTAGGATCAAGGACATTTCATGCTTTAGAAACTTAATAGTCTTTCCAAGAGGAAAATTATTTCTGTACATAAAAGGATTAAAATTAAACAAATCCACAGTTTATATATCTCTATGGGTTTGTTGTTTTTTTTTCTTTATTTCAGAGAAAACTTAAAATTTCTAGAGTACTGGTTGAGGATTTTTTTTCTTTTGTAAAGTTTTGTTGTTGCATTTTAAACTTGATCTCTAGGGCTGAGCTATCCCATCTGGAAACAACACCTACAAATAGATTATGTCTTACCTGGAACAACAGAAAATTTAAGAGCCCTTTATTCTGCCAGAAAAGTGGATTTAACTAGGTATTTCATAAGGGGAGTGGACTGATAAGATAAACGTACAGCAAGCCTGCTGGGACCCCAAAGGGCCTTACATCTCATGCTAATTTTTACACTTTGTGATTCCAATGCCTAGCCAAAAAAAAAAAAAAAAAAAAAAAAAAAAAAAAAAAAAAGTAAGAACATTTCTATCCAATATGAAAGAGAAATCAGAAAATAAGACTCTATTCTTATTGTAAGTTTCCACTTGCACCTGTACTGACTACTACAATCTACTTTGTTCAAACACCAATGGTTGTTTTGAAATACAAGCCTGAAAATTTGCCTGATCCCAAAAAGTACCTCTAGCATATATATATATATATATATATATAAAAATCTCTTTTTTTTTCCTCTATGTAATAAAAGCATTACTACTTTGAGGGGAAAAAAATAAAGGATAAAAGAGAGATTTTATTTATTTGCATTATCTTCACATATCCACAAACTCCAATATTAGCATATCCAAAAGACAAAAAGTCTGCAGATAAAACACCATTGTTACTATAAAGATAGCATGTCTATAGATCTGGCAGCCAGTACAGGTCATATTCCAGGGCTCTTAATGTTTTTTCAGCACCACATAGGAATCTCAGTGGAGGAAATCTTATGGCTTGACCGTCCCTACAGTGCTATTAAGATAACTGTCTGCTTAGATATTTCCCCTGGTTTGGGGCCCTCAAGGATCAAAACAAAACAAAACAAAAGGCAGTTGCATAATATATCAAACCACTGTTTTGATTAATTCAAGAACTAAAGCATAGTAAGGAAACTTGTGTCCTGGCTTCAAAATGAAACCCCTCTTTTTCCCTGAAGCAGAATGGAACAGTCTGCCCAGGGAGGTGGTAGAGTTGTTCAAAAGACAGGTACATGAGGCACTACAGTGGATGGTTTAGTGGTTAAGGGTTGTAGGGCAGATGGTTGCACTTGTTGATCTTAGAGGTCTCTTCCAACCTTGATGATTCGATGATCCTATTATTCTAAGAAGTTCACATTCAGATATGATTTGTACAGATTAAAGAAAAGGGGAGAAAATTGTTATCTGGCACTTTTTGCATTTGCCAGTGTGCAGAAACAGAAGCAACCTCCTATGGCTGCAGAGAGGAACTGATGCCAGCAAGACTCCCAATCTCATTGCTTTTTGCAGCAAAGAAACTGGCAGCAATGCTCTGTTACTGCTGTGATGCACAAGTGGCAGACATGGCCTGCTGTACACTTTTACTTAGATGCTGGGCTTCAGAATTGCTTTCTAGTGGTTGTTTTTTAACAAATGATGTTTCTCTTGAGAATCCAAGCTGTAAAGAAGGGAAGTATGAAACCACCGCAGTCTCCATGAGGGTGGCAACAGTATTAGTTGGGATGCAAAACTAACACTTCCTCTCAGCACTTCTAAAACCAAACAGAATAAATGCAGCACCCAGCCCCTCAGGCAGATTTTTTTCTAGTTCCCAGAGCACACAGTTACTCCATGTTATCTTCATCCTACAGCTACAAAGCAAACCCAGCAAAGATCCTCTCCCACACGCTCATACATCCCACACCTGTAGCACTTCATGATACCAGCCACCTACCAATCTACTCCCCATATGTCTCCTCAGTTTTCCAAGGAAGGCAGCTACCAGCTTTCCTGCTCCACTCACATGGGCATGCTCTGAATCCTACCATAGCACTGCACTTGCAGGTTGAGTTAATTAAAAGCCAACATTTGGCATAGAATTATATCAATCTGCAGCATGCCTCAATGAGTTTGAGATAGTATCCCATGGGGAGCCACACAAAACTTGGTAGCCCTGTTAAAAACAGATGGTAACATTGCATTCCAAAGGATCTTAAAGAAAAGCTCACAACATGGGAATGGGATTTCAATCTCTACAAATGCTGTAGGCTAAGATTTCACCCTAAAATTGTCAGCTATTAAAAATTTAAAAAAGCCTTGCTGAATCAGATAGCTGAAGTTCTGCTCACAGCTTTTCCTGAGGCCATTGTGGAGCAACATTTCTCTCAGCTTTCCATAGTCCTTATATCTTTGGTACTCCTTGCCCTTCGGCTTCTCTTCAGCTTCTGTGACCAGGTTGGGTAGAAAGAAGCAAGGTGCTTTCTACCATTGCATCTGCCTCTAAGTCTGATGTTTAGAGACACTTTGTGGGCTTACAAATTGAGGTGTGGGTTTATTGCTCTTTCCAAGTGTTGTCTTGGGATGACAAGACCTTAAATGTCCTACTCATGGTGCTGTTGATGTTGTTGCTGCTGAAGTTACCCCTCTTGTCAGGTTTGGAGAAAAGTCTGCATATGGATTGGAGCAAGAAAGGAAAAAGGGAAGAAGATATTAACTGAGCAAGGAGATGGATTATTCATGCTTTTGACAGATTTTGGAGCTGGCCCAAAGTGTTGTCAATTGACAGTGGTAAATAGCCAAAAAATAAAAAATTGGGGTTTTTTAAGGTTGTGTCAGCAGTATCAGTCACAGCAGTATCCAAAAATCTTGAAATGAATACAGCATATTTGTCTGATGATGTTCAAACAGAATATATTTAAAGGGGCTATACAAAAAGGGAATGTTTCTAAGTGTTTATCTGTTTTTTCTTAATTGCTTCTTTTTCTTCTTAAAAATGCCTAGGTTGATGATACTATGAGGCTTTTTGGCATGCTTATGTTTAATTTTCAGGAAGAATAAAGATTTGTTATGATATGCAACATACATCTGTTATGCTACAAGGCATTATGAAGAGACATGGCAGGGGGTATTAACCGGTGGTAGCTTTGCAACCGATGTCAAACACACCCTTTTCACCTCCCTAAAATAAGGAAAGGTTTTTTAAAAATACAACCCCCTCAAAAAAACCTCAAAACAAGTGCTGGAAAATATAAGCATCCATGAGGCACTTGAACAATTGCTGTCAAATACCCAATAACAAGGGTCCTGATAAACTAATGTGGAGGTCTGCCTTAGAGACTAACACTGAAAGTAACGGAGAACAGTAAATATTAGGGCCACAATTTTTTGGGAAGGTTATGAAGCCTATCCTTTTAACTTCTAAGTAAAACCAGCACATTGTGCCAGTTCAGATTCGGATTTCTTGTGTTTACTGTTGTAAAAGGGACAAATAATAGTGATAATCTTGAACATTTAAGGAAACGTTATTCCTCTGTTGTTTTTCCAGGTCTTGGAGAAGTATGGAGAATAACAGTACAGATAGAATGGGGATTACATTAACACATAATACATGCTAAGAAAAACCTGCAAAGAACAGGAGTTTAAATATTAATTTAACATATTTTGTGAAAAGTTTTCCAAAAATTCAGTTTGAATTAATTTAATTTCTTAAGGATGTTTCTTTTTAAATTTTTTTTTTCTTTTTTTTTTTCCTGTTTGGTGACCCATTGTACTAACAATACCATATGACTATTCTCCAATTTTAGCACTTTCCTTCCACTTACATTTTCAAAGGTGAGAATGTAATCCAAAATCCTAATTTTTTTTTTAATGATAACCTTACAACTAGTCTCTTAATTGGATTTCAAAATAGTTTTACTGCATTTCCTTCAATACTTATTTTCTCCCTATCTTTCCATTAATCCTCTAATTCATTATAGATTTTTCAGTGAGTAAATTCTTTTTACTTCTTAATTTGAAGATGGATTAGGCAAAATCCTACAGTCAATAATGGAAGGCCTCATCCTCAAAAATATTTCTTGCCTGTTACTACTTACACAGTGAACAAACTTCTTACATAGTTGGGGTTTTTTTTAGAAAGTTTTATAAGCTGACACAGAAGAACTGAAGAACATCCAGTGAGGTGACTTGCTCCTAACTGTACACCATAGTAATTTCTGCAGCCCTTAGTACCAACATACAGTACAGAAATCTGTTATTAGAATTTTCTCTCTTTTTGCTTGCAGCTATATTAATAGACTTGAGTGCTTCCCTCTCTTTTCCTCCTCTTTTATTATTTTACTTTGTGCCTGGGGACCAGTCATACATAGTTAACAGGGCACAGAGCTGAGGCTGTAGCTGAGCTAGAAAGTGTCATGGGGTCCCTGGAAGCAGGAATTAGTCTACAAACAGTTGTGAAGTGTCCTGAAGCTCTGACTGTGCTAAAATCTGTGCTAAACAAGATGATTTACCATGTGATGTCCAGGACAACATTTAAACAGAGGACCATTGTCAAATTCACAAGAAACATCTTTGTGCTCCTTGGAGAATGGCCAAGATAATATATATAATATTTATTTGATATACTATGTCAATAATAATAATGATAATAACAACAATATTTCTACTGCCTATTTGCTCAAATTATTTTAAAAGGCTTTTGCAAACAATAATTCTGGCTTAAAAAACCTCTTATGGATATTGCCTTCCATTCATCACTGAGGAAGTGTAAAACATTTAGAAGAATTTATTTATTTATTTATTTTCCTCATTTTAGAATTGAGTGAAAACAAATTTTTATTTTAAATGAGTGGCAGAAAGATGTGTACTATGAGTGGACCAAACCGTATGGAAACTAAGGATAATACTGTTTATCTGAGATGATACGATTTAAACAAGCTGATACTTGGATTATAAACATAAAGTCTAATAAGACTGCTAATAAGCTAGATAGTTGTACACATGATTAGATAGATAAAAAATAATTAATGATATATTTTTTTCATTAGAATATGTCATTGTAGTGTGGCATATAGCTTGTAACCAAATAATTTTAAAATATTTGAACTGCATGTGCCACATTGTCCCAAGACAAAATCAAAGCTCTGTCTTTTCTAAAGCAAATCACTGAAGGGAAGTGTTCCAGGGACTGTCTTGGTCAGAGCAGTAACACACAGTGACATTCTTCACTGCTGTAGAAAATCAGTACAATTTCATTATCCTGTCTTCCTGCAGGGCAGCTTGATGCACTTACATTAAAGTCTCTGTCTGTTACCTGTTTCTTAAAATGTTTGCTGTTTATGTCTTCAGGGTTTTACTCTAATTTTAGCAACAAAGAACCCTCTGGCTTTTTTAAACAATTCATTTTAGAATTGGCTTACGGTATATTTATATATATAAATATACATATATATATCTTATATTTAAAAACCAAACCCTGAGATAAAAATGTGGTTTTGTTTAATAACTTACACAAAGTGATGCAAATGCTATAACATCTTTATTTTTTCTCTCTGTTTGTTGCAATTGTAGAGAAAAAACTTTGTTTTTTGTTCTGTTGTTGGTTTTGATGTTTTGTTAAGGCCATCATGAGATGAACATTTCATGAAGGGTGGTAATGAAAGCACACCAGTAACCCTGACTTGCAATAATGTAAACTGAGACAGGAAGCTAAAATGAGAAGCTATGTGGGAGGCTGGAGGAAGGACAAGGCTCCCTAAACTGTTTCTGCAGATAAGAGAAACAGTCTCAAACTAATCTTCTGTATCATTAGCACTGTAGAACCTCATACCACAAAAGAATAATAATTATTCTTCATGGGTAGTAGAGATGTGCTAAGAGGAAAAATACATTTTTTTCCATGTATACAACCATATAATTTAGTAACCCATTTTTACAAGTTCTTCAATATGTCTTTGCTCCTAAAGTATTTTAGCTAGATCTCTTTAAAAAAACAAAACAAAAAAACCCCACCTTCTTCTAACTTCTGTTTGTGTGTGTCATGCTTATTGCTCACATCAATGTCAACTTGAAAGCAATGGGGATTAGCGTTTTCTCTAGCAAGTGTATTTTATAGGATACAGCAGTGCAAAGTTCCACAGGCAGTTATGTGTTAGAGTTCACTACTTAACAAGAAAGGCCACTTTTCAAAGTAAAATGTAGATCAATTTTCATGCTTTTCCACTCTGGGCAGCTGATAACTTCACCACTTAGGAGACCTGAAAGCATTTTATTTTCGTAAGAGTTGCCCAAGGTCTCAAATTCCTTCACCTTACACAAAATATAATAGTAGCAATGATAGCCACCCAGGCTGGGCTCAAACGAGTTTCTTAACTATATTTTAGATGTTACAGAACTTGTGGTGTTTTGCAGCAAATGGATGGGGAGTGTGGCTGTAATGTTTTTTATGTGCACTCTTATCATGAGACTTAAGGCTGCTTTTCAGCTAACTAGTGAACAGCTGTAAAAGTCAGTAAGTCTCCTTCTTCATGGAAAAGAAACTAGTAATACAGAGTCTACTTGTTTCCTAAGCATAACTTGTTCTGTTTACACACATAGTATTAGTAAATGCTTTCTCCAGCTATTTCCTATATTCCTCGGGAAACTGTATCCTATGTGCTGCAGAGTACATGGAGATCTAATTATCATGCTAAATAATCAAATATAGCTGTACAAAGGTTGCCTGTATGCAGATTGATGCTTGTGATGAGCTTTTTTCTGCCTGAAGGTTTTGCTTGAGATGAAGGGAACCATGATCCTCTTTCTTTAGGGTTGATGAATTTTCAGGAATAATTCACTTGATCAAGTGCAGTGTGTGACGCAATAATTCCGTGTTGTGATTCATCTAAAATATACCAAGCAAGATGTGATTCTTGGTGCTCTGACAGACCACATGTCAAGTTGAAGTCTTCTTTTATTTGTTACCACCTTGGAGTGTTTTGAGTTCAAAAGCAAGGTGTGTTATGACATCATCCTCAGCAAACTCTTCGGGATAGAAAAATGACTTTGCTATCCTCTGGTTATGAAAGTGTTTTCTAATTCAGCATCTTTTTCTCATAACAAGTTTCCCTTTGTAAAGCATTATAAATACCATTTACAGAAGCATAAAAGGGGTGTGGTGAGATTATTTGGATATGATGACTTTTATATGCTTTGTGGGAAGTCAGTGAGCTCAATCACTCTCTCAATAAGCCTCAAAGACCTTAAGGCATCCTATGGTGTAAACAGGGGAAGAAGATTTCTGTCTCAGGGGAAATGAACTGCAGCTACATGCAGGCATCTTCTCTGGGGAATGTGCAGAGTGACAGAAGAATTACAGCTTGTACAATCATGGTGCAGTCTGAAACCTCTTCTTTTGTCTTTGCATGTTTGTTTTATAATACCAATTTTTATTTCCTTTTATTCCTCCTTCTTTTATTAATCTTGAGCTTGGTAGTTCTTTTGTCCGTGTAATATTTTAAAAACATTTATTTAATCCATTAAGCAAGACTTAATTTAAGAAGAATCAGAATAATAGAATGGGTGGGGTTGGAAGGGATCTTAAAGATCATCTAGTTTCAAGTCTCCTGCATGGGAAGGGACACCTCCCACTAGACCAGGCTGGTCAATGTTCCATCCAACCTGGCCTTAAACACTTTGATTATAAAAAGCTGCAAGTTTTTTCTTCCTCTTACAGACAGACCTGAAAGTGTCCATCATCATTTATTCCGATATCTCCTAATGTGAAACTTTGTTACTACTGGTTAAGTGGGGTGTCAAAGAAGTTACCCATCACGGTAGCTTTGTGCAGCCCTCCAGCTCTTCCTGATGTGACCTGAGGATATTAGGTTGCTCTGCTGGGGTTACAGGCTTGGTCCATGAGCCATTATGAAGATGCAAGCTTTACACTAGGCAGTTTTTCTATCTTTGCTGCTAGGTCTCTCTATAAGAGCAAATCAGACAACATTCCCTGCTCTCAGCACTGTCAGATGTGCTGTGTGTAGTAGAGTACTATGTAGATTGCGCTACTAAGTTCCTTGGTCAAACCATGATATCCAGAGGCAAGCATCCTCAGTATTGTTCTTGTTATATTTATCACTTTGGTCTTGAGAAATTGCTGACTATGTCAACACTCAAAGTAATTTTATATAAAAAGTGAGACAAACTGAAAAAAAAAAATTAAAAAAGAAAAAATTTAAAGTGGGTTTGTTCTCATACAATGTTTAGGGCAATATTGATGCCCAAGGGAAAGTATATTTTGATTTGTAACAAACTGAATAAGAAAGCCAGCAGTCATTGCTCAGTGCCTTAACCAAATCCACCCTTTACTCTTCCTGTGACAAAGCATATCCTTGTAAATTAGAACTTGAGTATTCTTCTATGTTAAAAACTTTATCAGGAACACGTCCAGCAACATATGAGTATAGTTTTGCTGCTAGTGTAAGGAACTAAATATGTTTCAAGTTCTAAAAGGGAAAATATTCACTATATCATATTACAGCTTCTTAATTTGTGTCAGTTGGAACAACAAACCAGAATATCTACAGCTAATCTTTGTGTGAGTTCCGTAGTATTCCTGAAAGCTCTGCATGATTTGACAAGCCTGCCAACATGCTCCAGTTCTGTCGGAAAGAAAAAGTTTCTCTTTGGATTTCACATTTCAGATAGCTTAGGTGGACTGGATCTAGAATTAGATACTTACTAAGATGTAGTAAGTATCTCCTATTATTTAAATGTCAGTAAAGTTCCTGGAGAGTCTTGATACTCAGCGAAAAGTATGAAAAGCTCAAAACCACAACAAAACCAAAAAAAAATCACCAAAGGAAGCAAACCAAAATGAATTTAAACCTAGTTACTATAGAAATCCCTCCAAGGGCCTTCTAATTATCTTATAACAGACAGGATTATTATCTTTTAAAATTTAGGTTTAAACCAACATAATTGCAGAAGATTGACTGTACAGGTTTCTATTCAGATACTGTAAGTTGAACTAACAGAAACACTAACAAGTTTGGAGCAAAAATAATGTTTCAGATGATGAAAGGTCTTCTGTATTTTTCCAGAAAAGTGCTGTAGGTTGTTCTAGCCCACTATGACAACATTTACTTGGGCCATTTACTTTCATAAACAGCAATGAGTCTTAAACAGAAACTGAATTGAAATACAGTTAGGAAAGGGTATTTTTCATTTACAACTACATTTAAAAATATTTCAGCTAGATTTGCACTTGATTCAACTGCTGCTCAGGGTTAGAATACCATTTCTGTACTTTACCAATCAGCTCTGTTTGTTATTTTAACAAGCGTAAATCTGGCACATTCATTCTCTCTTCATAAAGCACAAATCTTAAAATCTGCTCTGAGTGAGCCTTTTAAGGTTTTCCAGTGGAAGTGCCTTTGCACTTTGAGGTGTCATAATGTCAAATCTTGAAAAAAAGAGGGACAAAGCTTTGCTTATGGCTCTTAACATTACTCCAATGACACCTCTTGTTTACTCACACTCCTCTGGGGGTCTCTTGGGAGCAATATGATGCAGTTGTGCAGCAATTTCACTAGGTGCTAATTCCACTACTTTGTTGACTCAAAACATGAGTAGCTTTGGACAGTTTCAAATTACTTATTATGTCATGATTGTATCCCAATCCTGATTCTAGAATATACACAATGACTGGTTTTAATTTTTACAGTTCATATGATGTGCAGTTGTCTTGCATTTCCAAGATGTTAGTGAGTAAAATGGTGTATACTCTTATTCACCACAGCTTGAAATCCAATGAAAGTTCGAATCTGTGAAAAACACAAGCAAAAGAAAAGACAGATGGAAAATTGACCTACAAAGCATTGGGGATGAAAAATATTGATATCAGTCTTGAAATAAAGCTTCATTTTATGCTTGCTTAGGCCCATATCTTCCCAGTGGATGGCAAACATGACAGAACAAAAAGTTAAAATATTTTGGGATTTCACATGAAGTTTTATGGGATGTTAGGGGAGGAAAAAAAGGTGGGAAACAAGAGACATTCAGCTGATTTGGGAAGAAACATGTGTGGGAAAATGGAGCGGCAGGGGGATTAAAAATGTCTTGCCAAGCATAGGTAGTTTGCTGGTCAGCCTGTCTTTCTGACAACACCCTCCACTTGACCAGCACAGTTTGTCTTGCCTTACTACAAACCTTTCTAACTCTCTCCATGTGTCCATGATGCCACTGACCAGAGTGAGTGGAGGTGTGCCCATGAGCCTGTGATATTTAGCCAAGGACAAAGCATCTGGGGGGGTCTGGGAGCAAAAGATGACAGTGTCCCTGATGGTAGCTCTGATTGCTACAGTGAAGCAACTCCAGTGAGCACTGATTCCTTCCTGGACCTGCAGATCACATCTTCTTTAAGGTGAGGCCAAGATGATGCTCATGAATCTCCCCTCTCGCATTTCATTAACGTTTAAAAAGGTCCTAAAAATGCTAGAAGACAAGATACTGCAGTAACAAAGGGTTACCACAAAAGTCATAATAATCATAATCAATGAAACCTAAATAATCATAAACGTTGAATCACTATTATTACAGAGAAATATTACAGATAAACCCAGTTCCCACAGAGAATTAAGCTGCAGGTCCTTGATTATTTTTAAATAAGTTTTTTTCCCAAATGTAGGCACATCTAGGGGAGATATGGCAAAATTGTTTTGGTTTGGGTTTTTTTTTGCTGCTACCTGACTTGTCTAACTCTGTTCTGTCACTTTCTATCCCACACTCATCAGAAAATGACAGATTTTTTCACAGGCATACACAGGCCAAGAAAAACAACAGCCACTATAACAAGGGAAGAGAGAAGATTTATAACTTTACTCCAAAGGTATTATTTAAGAGATTTTTCTTCCTCCCATGAAACAAATTTGTCGAGGGACAATATGAACCTGTACACAATGTCAAAACCCAAACAATTATTCAAATGTATAAACTTGATACATCTCTGAATAGAATGGTAATTTAATATTTTCTTTGTTCACTACTGAAATATAAAATTCACCTAGTCCAACCATTCTCTATATTTTTTTTCTGTCATTCTAAAATCACTCATAAAGATATGTCTGGTTTTGCAAGGCTGGATAAAACATGGAGGATCATTTAGATTTTAAATAAGAAATGGCATGAAAAAGCTCCAGTGGTTTTGCTAGCAAAAAAGCAAGGACAAATACTAGTACTACAAATATGAATATGTACTGTACTGTTTAGTTCCATCTGATCTCTCTTATAGACACAGTGAATATCCACAGCTGCTAGTTAAAGACATTGAATTCATTGAATTCATTGGACCTTAACTTAATGAATAAAGGCTACTTATTTAATTATTTAAGGATATTAAAGAAATTATTAAATTCTCCTTCACAAAGACAGCATGCCTAGCAGAAATTGGAAGGAAGGAAGAATGAAAGATCCTTGACAGCTTTTTGTTCTTGCACCCGTGCTCACATTTACATGCTCTGGGCTGTGGAAATCCTAAGCAGTTTTTTATGACATAATTTGAACAAATGATATCAACTAAACCTGTTTTTCTTTTCTTTCCCCATAGAAACTAAAAAATCATCTTTGCTTCAAATCTAGCAAGCTAATACAGTATAATTGTCTATGTATCCTGAAGTTTTCTATGACAATAATCTGAAACTACAAATGAATGTAGATATCTGTCTGGAGCCTTTCTATGATGATCAATGGATGCTGGTATCTGAAATAAAAGCATCACACCCTATTTTCAGAATCAGTCTTCATTTCTGTGTCTTCCTTTGATCTTTTCTAGATAAAAAGTCCTGCACTTTTCATCCTGGTAATGATTTTCTAGCCACTGCCTCTAAAGTTGTAAAATTTCACAAACATGGGAGTTTTAGTTTCTGCTAGTTGGATCTAGTTCCTAACCAGAATTTCAATGCATCAGAAAATAATCTTAATTCAGTAAAAGTAAATAGTTTTATATTCATTAGGAGATTTCAGATAAAAGGATTTTGTCAATGACAGATATTTTTCAAAAGCTGTAATCTGTCTAAATTATACGATTTTCTAAGTTATATGAAAAATAGCTTTGGGGTGCTGAACTACTCATTACTAATTCTATACAGAAGCATATCACAAACAATACTTACTTCTTATTAATTATCACAGAAAACCTTGATGATTTCTAGAAATGTATCTGCCAGTGTTATGGATCTAGTAAAAATAATACAGAACATTCTGAACTAGAAACACAAAAATCCCAAGATGATGGAATTCATCTCTCTGGAAGTGCAGCATATGTTAAGTTACACTTGAGTCAACAAAATTGGCATTTCTGAAAAGAGAAATGAAGCTGATTCCTAACATGTATCAACAAGGTTTCATATACCTTTAGAGCATGTAAGTATTTTCATAACCTGATTTTCAATGTTAAAACTATTTCAATGTCAGAACTATTTTAAAAAAAATAGTATGGCAAAGATGATTTTCAGCATTACCGAGTATGTGTTTGTGTGCAATCAACATGTACGGCACAAGTGACTCTTTCTTGACTGTATTGGGTTTCTGTGGCAAGGCTTTGGTACTGTGTGGGGTCTGGACAGGTGGTTTAGCCTGGAGAAAATGAAGCTGAGGAAGTTGTAGTGGGGTGGATGTCAGTCTCTTCTCCAAAGCAACAAATGATAGAAGAAAAAGGAATGGCCTTAATCTGTGCCAGGGGAGGTTCAGACTGGATACTAGGAAAAAATTATTCACTGAAAGGGTTGTCAGGCACTGCAACAGGCAGCCCAGGAAAGTGGTGGAGTCACCATCTCTGGAGGTATTTAGAAGATGTGTAGATGTGGTGCTTAGGGACATGGTTTAGTGGTGAACTTGGCGGTGCTGGGTTAACAGTTGGACTATATGTTCTCAAGGGTTTATTCCAACCTAAATTATTCTGATTCTCTAAGAAGATTCCAGAAGCTTCCCCAAGTCTGAGAGAGCCAATGGCAGCCAGCTCCAAGATAGACCACTGCTGGGCAAGGGTGAGCTCATCAGCAATGGTGGTAGTGCCTCTGGGATAACATAGGTAAGAAGTGGGGGAAAAAGACCTGAGCAGCAATATGTAGCTTGAGAGAAGGTTTGAGAATCCATGAGAGAAACAACTCTGCAGACACCAAGGTCAGTGCAGAAGGAGGGGCAGGAGTTGCTCCAGGTTCTGGAACAGAGATTCCCCTCCAACCTGTGTTGAAGACCATGGTGTGAGTCAGGCTGCCCCCCTGCAGCCCACGTTGGTCACAGTGGAGCAGACATCCACTGGAGCCCATGGAGGACCCCACACCAGAGCAGGTCGATGCCCAAAGGAAGATGTGAGCCCATGGGAAGCCCACGCTGGAGCAGTGTCCTGGCAGAACTTATGATGCCATAGGTGACCACACTGGGGCAGCCTGTTCCTGAAGGACTGCACCCTTTGGAAGGGCCCCATGCTGGAACAGATTGTGAAAAATTGCAGCCCATGAGAAGGACCCATGCTGCAGAAGTTCATGAAGTACTGTCTCCTGTGGGGGGGTCCTCACACTGAAGAAGGGGAAGAGTGTGATAATTTCTTTCCCTGAGGAGGAAGGAGTGCCACAGACAACATGAGTTGAGTGTCCCTAAAAAACAAGTCACCAGAGTCACTGGCTCTGAAGAGCCTGTAGATACGGTCCAAGGCAAATTAAAATCATTATTTTTTAATTATTTATGTTTAAACTTCTGGAGTAGCCACAGATTTAAGACTTCATAAATTTAAGACTGAACTTTCTAAGAAGAGAGATCCTCTTCTTTCTCATGTTAGCAAGCTCCTTTCTGGGACTAGGAGATTCTGAACAGCAAACTAACATCACTTTTATGTCACTGTTAGAACAGTATGTCCTATTCTTGACTTAAGGAAACAGAGAGAAGGAGGAATCAAAGATGGAATAAATGTTTGCTTTGCCAGTGATGGTAGGTAAAAGTTACCCTGGATTTGACTTGGCAGACTGATGTGTAACTCAAAGCTCAATGAATAAAAATACTGCAATGAAGCAGTAACTCTTACTGGATCATTTGCATATGCTGCATTGAAATTTCTATATAAAAGTAATGCTACCAATGGAACATGCTGTTTTGGCTAGACATTCCTATCAACACTAAAGCTTTTCTTTTGGGAAATATGGATTGAATCTTAGTGATATGACAATCATTTGTGAAAGTAAACTGCACTTTCAACTAAGAGAGTTCAATTCATAGCAAACACATTTCCTGGTAACATAACTTTGCTTAAGCCAGTGAAATCATCCTGGCAAGAAAAATCACTGCTGCATACAAGAACTAGATGATTACCTGACATGATTTTCAAAATTTCTGAACCTCTAACACCTTCCACTTCGACTGCTAAATTAGGGATCTGCAACCGGAGCTTCACAAGTTATGAAAATTTCTCTGCCTTACTCCTAGTGCTCTCATGGACACTGCTAAGACTTGTGCAAACGGAATTGTCCAAATATATGAAGGATGGATTACAAAAGTTACACTATGATATCTCCTTTTTATTAAAGTAGGTATTAGTTAAGTCCACAAAAATGGCAAGTATTTATTATCTTGAAAAAGATGATTATTTTTTTTAAATACCTGAGCTTTCATACTAAAGCTTGAATACTCTGCCCTTACATATATATATACACATATATATAAATCTAAATAATTTCCCTGTCAGTAAAATAAACATTATCCTTGCTGTATCTCAAAGAACTATTATGAGGCCAAGGTGATAAATCCTGATATCAAGATTTGAAGCTCTTCAGAGAATTTTTCTTAATATAAAAGGATTCTTTGTATAATAAAACCCATCTAGACCAAAGGACTGGCTGAACAATCCCCAAACAGCTTCTGTTTTAACAAAGAATAAACAAAGAAGACGTGATCAGGCAAAACAAAAGCATTTCAAGGGCACTTCAACAGACACACTTGACCAGGTGTGGTTTACTGGCTAATTCTTTTAAACTTTTCACCCTTTGCATATGCCTTTGTACATCATGGAGTAACGTTTGATATCAAGGAAAATGTATGTTTTCCACAATGTATGTTAGCAACAAACTAGCTTATTTATTAGTTGGCAAGGTGGAGTGCTAGTTAGAAGATGGTTATTGCACATTATCTTAGAGTCGTCAGAGTAACAGCTGCTCACCTCCTACCTCCCCCAACCCCGAAGCACTGCCTAACTTATCTGTCACAGTGACAGCAGTAACTCTTATATAATGGGACCTCCATGACACATAAAAAAGTTCTGGAATATTTTAGATCTTATTTTTTGTCAGTAAGAAATATTTACTGAGCCCAGGTTCAAGAATAACTTTATAGCTCTTGCAGTAACATTAAATGTTGTGACCTTCAGTAGCTACTTGTCTGAAATATTATTTCTGCTAGAAGTGTTAGCACATGTGTAAAAGCCTGTACGTTTTCTTCCTTATAGGATATGCATTTTGTGAGCTCATTAGCATGTAGGTTGATCTAATCAGAGTTCCTGTAGGGTTTTCAGATGTCACCGATATTGTTTCCCAGAACAAGTAGCTCAGACGCTTGGAATCTTGGCCATTTCAAAAAGGTGAACATCAAGAAACCCATACTGAAAATGGTACTCTCAGGAAAAAGAGCAGAAACCTTGCCAGTCAATGGACTGCTCAGAAATCACCTAGAGGACTGACAAGAGCTGGCCACGTATCCAGATACACTAGCACTCTGCACATCATTGGTAAATCCAACCAAGATACAGATTGAGAAGAGACAGCCTGTTTTCTAGGGCAGATAGACCGTATTGCCTATCTGGTCAGTCAGCCCACTTAAGGATGGGCTTTTGGGAAATAGCTGGCATCCTAGGTGCACACTGGAAGAGGTTAATGCATTGCTTCACAATTATAAAAATAAGCAAAGTTTAAAAGTGTGTCTGACTTAGATAACAATGTTCAATTTAATTCTTCTAGTCCTATAATGAAACAGTCACAGCCCCCCTCTTGGACCCCTCATGGGCAGATACTTATACATCTCTGTCTGTCACAGTTCATCCCCACACTTGGCCACCTCTTGTTCCTCTCAGTGTTTCCTTCAGAAATACAGACATGTTTTTATTGCTTTAAATTACTGAAATCAGTATGGACAAGTATGGAAAATAGCATGGACAAGATGCTATTATGTCCCATAAACTGGGGAAGAGCAGATTCTTTGGCAGAATGTCTCCCAGTACTCAGCATCCCAAGCATGCAAATCACTTCTGCAGCCAGTAAAGAATACGCCATGTGAGGGTCATCACTCAGTTCTGACCACAGCCTCTGTAATTTCTTGCCCTGCAATTAAAAATGTTTTTTCCCCATCTCTGGAATATACTGATAAGGGATTCGAGCAATGACATGCCAGTGGTCCTCCCTTCTTCAGATTATCTGATGAGGAAGTGCACACAGGGTAGCTGAGGAGGATGAAGGAACTCAGACTGGTAATGAATACTGATGACCACCCTATGACCACCTGCAGTGAAAAGCTTAGTGGCTGGATTTTTCCTGCTGCTGGGTGTGGTAGTGAAGGAATCATTTATAGCAAAAAGAGAGGGCAATTATTTTTTACAGCACATTGTTTGACCAGAATGGTCAAAAAAAATCAATGTGAGATGATTTTTTATTTCCCTAAAAAAATTTAGTCGTTCCATCTGGCCTTCCAAAACCAGAAGCAGCTGCCTGCTCCTCAGGGAAGCTACATGCAGCATGAAGAATACTTCTTTGGGTTTTGAGCAGCAACACTTTCCTCCTCAGCGCTCGGCTATACTTCCAGGCTACCTGTATATTCAGAAACATGTAAAAGACTTGGTAATACAGACTTCTAAACTACAGTAGGAAAAGCACTATCAGTTTTCCTTTGTTTTCTCCCCCAAGCTCTGAAGTGCTATTTGTTAGCAGTATAAAGAAGGCACTGTTGGCTTAGTACACAAGTGCTATATTTTGTAAATCATTTTCTCAAATTCTACCTACTACAGATGGCCATGGTTTCACAGAACAAAAAAATATATTTTTTCTGTTTTATTGGTACCTGCCTTACACAGCCAATACAGTGCATCTGAGAACTAGAGGAGATAGAATGAGAAGACCAAAGAAATGAGCACTGTAGAAGAAGTACAATAAGGTGAAGCAGGTATACCTCGCTACTTGTTGAATTCATATTTTACTTTGTATTGACATGCAGTTGCAAGAAAAGAAAGTATCTCCTTTTCTTCCCTTTGTTGTTAGGAAACAGCTTACTGTCTCCTTTATCTATATGAGTACTAGATAAAAAATGTGTGTGTTGGCTTAAATAATTAACTGAGTCTCAGGTATAGCAGTTGTGAGCTAAAGAAAGAAACAAATATTGATAAATGCCCTGCTAAAAATCTTTATCAGAGAAGCTCTTTAAATGATACTGAAGAGTCATCTCAAGCTTTCTGAAATGGGCACTAAAGTGTTCACCAGCATGGAACAGAACCAAAATCAATGACAACAGATTACCTTTAATATACTAAATGTAATGGCTACATTTTGGGAGGAATATTATCTCAAATTGGCTGTAGCTATGCAGCTAGAACAAATAAGGCCAGTACTTACAGAAGTTAAATCCATTTCAATCCATCCACTTGACACTACCAAACAATCAGTTTTCTTCAGCAGAAAGAATGCTGGGACATCTCTTGGATAACTTTGGGTATGATCATCTGTCATCCAGAAATACAATTCTTACCAGTCCAAACAATTCTGAAGGCAGCAAAAGAACTCCAATAGAAGATTCAGTTGTTTAGTGCTGACTCTGTATGCTAAAAAACCCTGTACCTATTGAAGCAAGTCAGAATGCATTGCCAGATCCATTTTCATAACCTGAAAATTCTTCTGATCTCCCCCCTGTTCCCTTAGATTAAATTTCTGAGATGGTGGTGAGATTTGCTGCTTCATGATATATTAAGGAACATATCCCCATTTCTCTGTGTATTCACTTTTCCCAGACATCTTTACAAATCCTGAGACAGATTTTGAGATACTTTATCTTCTGCAGTTGATGTTAATTGTTTTAGAAATAGATTACCCACTAGAGAAAGAGGCATGAGATAGCTGAGCATCCAAATCCCCGTTTCATTCATTGTTTAAGAGGTAATTTCAAATTTAAAGCTGTCTAAAGAGTCTTTCAGAGATGGCTGAGAGATAGAGAGGCCAGTCAGAGAAACCCTCAAGGGATTATTTCTATTTGGTTGAGCAGCTCAAAGTGCTTGTCAAACATTAGTGGAGTAAGATACTTTGACTTCATGAAGTGACAGTCAGAGGGGTGCTGAGATGAATGAGATATGTGCCAGCCTTGGAATTCAACCAAGTTTTTCATCTCAGTAAAGGAATATTTTTTCTGGCAGCACATTCCACAGGTTGATTATGAGCTCTGTTTTGAAAAATTTCATCTCATCATTTAACACCTCTATGAAAAAAAAAAAAAGTACGAGTTTATTAAAATTTTTTTCTTCTTTTAATTTTCAAGTTTACCTTACATGTCTTCTCTTTTAAACGTGCACAACTATGTGTAGGTTAAGAAGACCATCATTCTAAACAGTGAAAAAAACCTAATTATTTTTTAAAGTAATATTAACAATCATTGCTACTAGCACCTATCTTTTCTGTACATCCTTTATTTGTGAAGGACTCCTAGAATTACCTGTGTGTGTCTGGATAGAGAATTTTACAAAAGTGAATGACAGTTTAGATGTGACATAAACAATCTTTTATATGAACAATGATATAGAGAAACATGTTCATTATATGCTTAATATGAAATTTTTATACTGAAAAATATCAGAGTTAAAACTATAAAAAGAGTATCTTAAAATACCATGTAGAATTTATGCTACAGAATTAATTCACTATCAGAAAAAATAGAAGCCATTTAGATAAAACATAACAGAACTTCAAAGATTATTCATTTATACAACCATTTTTTAACTTAATGGCTCTCAGACCTTTTGTCTACCTTTCATATTCATTGGCATGCTTTTCCTCCTCTTTTTCCAGAAGTACTAGATGCAAGTCAGGTGTCTATCTCACTTGCAGGACTCTCTTTCAAAATGATCTAAATGAGTAACAGAATTAGACAGTGCAGGAGCTGCAGGACAGGTCAGGAGCTTGCCAAAGGGAAAAATACAGCATGTACTGCTGGAAAAATAAATATTATGCCAGCAGAAGGTGGTTGCCAGAGTTTCTCAAATCCTGCTCCTGACAATGATCTTTTCCAATATTTTCATTAGTGATGCTGGCATAAAAAAGGTACAGGACAATAAAGCATGCTGGATATTCTAAACTGGGATGTAATACCACAAAAGAGAACTGCAATAACTGAATGATTGAAATAATGAAAACAAGAATAAAATCAGTTTTGTTATATGCAAAGTGATGCACTTGAATAAACCCCACAGATTTCATCATAAATTGGGAGTTTATTTTGGGAAATAACTAATATGCCATGGGACATTTAATCTCAGCTAATTAGCTACAGGTCCACTACAACCTGTCAAAATTAAGCATCAAGGAAAGCAAATGAAAATCTATTATGTATGAGAAAAGTCTTTCAAAGAAAGAGAGGGAATTATTAATACCATTATAACAGAGTGGTTAGGCCCCATCAGGAATAGAAGATAAACTCCTGGCTATTAGTGCTGAAAAATATGAGCACAAAAGAGATCAGGTACAGAGAACTATAAAACTATGTCTGTGTTATGAATATGGGCTCCATACAGAATTTTCTCCCTGTCTTGCTAAAAAGTTTAATTAGATGGAAGTTCTTGCTGCTCCATTTCACTTGTGTGCCTTGATTTCTTTTCCATGCAAATGGAGGAAAGCAGAGCTCTGTACATCCAGATTTCACCCCAGCACAGAACAAGAATCCTAATGGATAACACACTTGAATCTGGGAAGCTTCCCTGACTTCCACAGTACAGGGATATTCTTAATGACCAAGTCAACAAAAAACTGACTTTCTATTTTTATTTTAAAGGAGACTAGAAGAGCTTGTTTTTTCCTAATACTGCAAAATCAGGTCTTAGCTGGAACAATTGCTATCTATTAATAGAGAAGAACATTAATACCAGGAAGAGATAGTATCAAAATGATAAAATTATCATAAAGGCAAATGGATAAAACCAGACTTATATGTAAGTCTAGTTGGGTAAAAAAGGCTTATAACAAATATCACAGCAGTGAAATTCTGGATCATGTTTCCATAAGGAGATCTGGCAGTTCCCAAGCTTTATTGTTTTTACAAATGGAGTTTCAAGTGCCTGGGAGGAGGACTATAATAGTTTATGCTTGTCCAAGGAGGGGCCAGGACTGAACAAGCCTTCATAACCCTACCTCTGCAAGACCTCTGTCAGAGACCTACCTCTGTCAAATGGCTGTTTCTCATTCACAAATAGTTCTGCAAAACATTATTTAACTACTTTCAATACATATGCTTACTGCATACAGCTATGCTTTAGCAGAGAAACAGATGAACTTAAATTAAATGCCTTGCAGAAATTGAAGCATATTGCACTAACACTTACACCCATACTGAACAAAGATTCATTCCAATAAAAAACATTTCTTGCACAGTATTTGCCTTTATACTATCTTTGTCAACAATGGTTATTTGAGAGTGCATAACGGAGAACCAGGTATGCATCATTTCACTATTGTGAAGTGTGGGGGTAAAGGTCAGCCTCCAGACTTCTCTCTTCTAACTACATAGAGAAGTTGTCATTCTTTTTGAGTTGTAGAAGCTAGAAACTGGGTGGCTAACTACTTTGTTACAAAAAAATATTTAATGCTTAGGCTTTTTAAGAACTCCCTTTGTCTGGTCTCACTGGCTGCAGATTCAAATCCACTGTTAATCAAATTGTCACCAGGGAAGTCCTCTAGGGTCTAACAGCACCCAACCCCCTTTTTATTAAGCAACTCATCTCTTTTGTCCTAACTGATAAATTATTTTTCATCTTTCTTGTTTTCAAACCTACAGAAGGAATTTGAACAAACAGCCTGTGTTTCTCCCAGCATACACATAATAGACTCGTCCCCTGAAATGGTAACTCTGTGACTCTGACTTGGTGTTAGGCAACTGACTTAGAATCATAGAATAATAGAATTGCTAGGGACTCTTCAAGTTTTAAACCATTTCCCCTTGTCCTCTCACTAGACACCTGTCTAAAAAGCCCTACCCCAGCTTTCTTGCAGGCCCCTTTCTGATTTTAGGAGTTTGCTATAAGGTTACCTTGGAGCCTCCTCTTCTCCAGCCTGAACAACCCCCACTTCTTTAGCCTGTCTTCATAGAAGAGGTGCTCCAGCCTTTTGGTCATTTTAGTGTCTCTCCTCTGGACATGTTCCAGGAGCTCTGTGTCCTTCTTATGCTGGGGACTCCAGAACTGGACACAGTACTCCAGGTGGGGTCTCACAAGAGCAGAGTAGAGGGGGAGAACCACCTCTGAACTTCAAGAGCACACTGGTGGCTCATGTTAGGCTTCTGGTCCGCCACCAACCCCTAGTCTTTCTCAGGGCTCAATCCTTTCTCCTCCCAAACTGTATTTGTGCATGGGATTGCCTCAACCCAGGTGCAGAACGTTGTACTTGGCCTTGTTGAACTTCGTGCAGTTTGCACAAGTCCACTTCTCAAGCCTGTCAAGGTCCGACTCCCACTCCAAGAGCATGATAACTAAAAGTAATACTCAGTTGTGTGGCATTGAAGTAATTAACTTTTTCCAGGCTCATGTGATGATGCCAAGGCCTGCAGCCATTGACCCAAACACAGCTAGCAGTCAAAAAGCACATCTTGCCCACCAGTTTTTCAGCAGAAAAGCAAGGAATTGTTATAAACAGTGGTGAAATTTTCCAACAGAATTAGAAGTAGATACTTCTATGATTTCAGAGCCACATAGCTCAGCACTGATTGCTATGGCATCACCACAGATGTAGCGACTCTTCATTTTTCATATCTGTAGCAATACCTACAACCTTGAGGAATATAGAGATCTCCTAGTGTTAAAATTTTGCCTGATTAATATGGCTAAATGGGTATCAGATTACCCCAAACCTTTTTTCCCTCCTCAGAACTTGAAGCAGAGCCATAAGCAATTTAGTCAACTTCTGGAAAATGCAAGGCTGATTAGCAAGGTGTTTCTAACAGCTGGAGACAGTCAGAAGGATGATTTTACTAATGTTCAGAACAATTTTGAGACAGCTTCTGTTCACCAATAAGTTTTGCCTCTGTTCACCCCTCTGTTACCCTTCGTTTTATCCTGGTTTCTTCAAAAAGCATTCTTCATGTCCTTGATATTTTGTATTGCATGGAAATGTGAAGGTGTTGGTAGTGGGTGGCTCCAGGAGTGATGGGAAGGAACTCCAGAGTTTAACAGGTTTCCACAAAGCATCCTGTGGAAGACTGTGTGCCAGACCTGGACAAAAGAGTGAAGAGGAAGGAGTGGTTAGGCCTCCTGTTGTATACTGACTGTAACCCTCCATTAACCATCCCTTTGTGCCACTGCGTGGGGTAGATGAGTCTACAGGAGTGAAGTTGAGCTTAAGAAAGTGGGGACAAAAAGTATCATTTTTATGTTTGGGGTTTTTTGTTTCACACTGCCCAAATCTATAAAATAGGTGGGCAATTAATTAATTTTTTTGCAAGACAAGTTTGGTTTGCCTGTGACAGTAAACAATAAGAAATGTACCCATCTTTAGCTTCACCCACGAGTTTTCTTATTCCTGTTTTTTTCTTATTTTTTCTCCTTGAACCACTGGAGTGGTGGTGTGTACTGGTAAGGCTTGGACAATAGGCCCAAGCCAGAGCTGACCTATTGATGAATCCTGTCCTTGTATGGTAGTGCTCAGGCTTGGATAACAGGCACAGGACAGAGTTGCTTTGTATAGAAATAGCAAAAATAATTGAAATTACGTCCTTGTATATCAAAAATAATTGACATTTCATCCTTGTATTAATAATTAAAAACATCATTCATCAAAAATAATTGACTTGATGCTTCAAAAGAGAGGTTGTTAAAGAAACCCTGCCAGCCATGCCCTGGACTCTGGCCCAGTCCCAGTCATACTTGGTCAGGAGATGAACCAGATACTTCTGCATAGCGTAATATGTAAAGTCGTCCTGACCTGCAGGTTGTTTAGTATATAAGTCTGGACCCTCTTGCAAAGACTTTGGATGCCTCACCTATGGGTGGGCTCCCTGTGTAGGGTTTTCCCACTTGCTGGGAAGGGTTCTTCAAATCTTCACTGCAACCGGGGCTCCCCAGTAACTGTGGATCTGGATGATGGCAATGTATGCAAGTAGTGATGTATCTCTCTTAATCACTACCCTTCCTCTTATGTAGTAATGACTTGATGCATTACACTGTATATTTTCTCTCTGTCTGCTTTAGGTATTTTGTTCTGTATCTTTCTTCTTTGGTTGTATTATTTAGCTACCACCAGTAAAACACATCTTCTCTTTTCACTCTGGTGTCCAAGTTTCATTACCGTCCTCAATCAGCAAAACATTGAGTGAGCAGTTGGGTGGGAGTTTGGTTGTTAGCCAAGGCTAACCCACCACATATTCACATCTGCAACATGCATATAAAGATAAAAAAACTTAGCTGCTCTCAGGGTTGTAGGAGAAAATAAAATCTTGGGAGAGAATGAAATTATCTCAGCTCAGTTTGCCCATGGCTTTAGATGCTTTCTGATCAACAACCCTTCTTTTCTATATCAGTATATCAGTAAACCAACTGAAGTGACAAGCACTGGGATTTTACCCTTTAATGTGTCGTTCTCTTTAGCTATATTTTTTCTCTACCATAACAGTGCTGCAGGATTTTTTATTTCTTATTTAAAACCAAAGCTGGATGTTCCTATTTCACTCTTTTGCTGCTGCACAACTACCCACAAAAGATCCCTTTCCACAGTACAGCAAAACTCACAATCTTTTTAGGTTCAAGGAATAATAATTTGAATGCATCTCCTTGATATAATACCCTAAACCTTTTTAAGGAGAGCACCTACATGCTTGCCTCTGCAGAATCATATATTCATAATAAAACTGTCAATTTTTTACATTTCTGAACATTCCAAGATAGTGCAAGCAATCCACTCAGTGCCAATTCACTATATTGGCACAAGATTCAAAGCCTGACTTATGCCCAATGGATGTCATTTTCTGGAAAGAAGCACAGTTGAGGGTCATGTTGGAATGTCATGTGAAGTAGGCCACGGCTCACTTACAGCCAGCTATTCAGTGATACCTAGACTGCTACAGACTGTGAATTTGTGTATTAACTATACTGTCAGATTCAGAGAAATCTTCTTCAGAAATCTAAGTGGAATTTAGAGATGAACTCTGGGATCTGTTGTTGCATGTTCCATACTCATAGGTCTTAGAATGATAGAATGGTTTGGGTTGGAAAGAAAGTGAAAGATCATCTAGTTCCACTCCCCCTGCCTTGGGCAGGGATACCTTCCACTTTACAAGGTTGCTCAAAGTCCTATTCAATCTGGCCTTGAAAAAGGATGAGGCATTCAAACCTTCCCTGGGCAACCATTACCTCTTCTCCTATCACCACTCAAAAGGCTGCTCAGAGGATGCAGATTTTTAATAGCTCTGACACCTCTTGGGGGTTTTTTTCTGCTTCTGAGAAACTAGTGCAGAAAATAATAGGTTTAATAATGTCTCTTTGTATTGGAACTGTCATCTAACCTGTTTCTGTGATCTTCCCACTTACCTGCATAGATAAACATGCTATATATCAAGTAATAATACAAACATAATAATTTCAGTGACCTGTTGCAGACAGGAGTTTGGAGAGAAAAAGAAGAACTATTACACTCTCACTTTGTTCAGTACTGCCTAGGGCTAACTGGTGGGGACAACAGGTGCTTTTATTCACTTAAAAATCATAGATTGATTCAAAGGTGAGGTGTTTACTCAATCAGAAAAAGGCATAAATGCTGTCCTTCAGGATCAGTTGAAAATGCTTCTCTGAAAACATGGGTAAGGCCACACAAAGATAGCGTTCCGACTCATTCATTTTTGTTACTTCTGCATTTGTGGCAAAAGCTGCATGTTGAAATGATTCTGTGGATATGGTGGAGTGCACTACAGCCAGCATTTCCCAGCTAGTAAAGCACTACACAGCACACCAGTGAACACAGTGGAACACAGTTATGTTAGGGACTGACACTGTTTCTCACCTCCGTGTGGACTGGACTGACTTCTGACATGTTTCTTCCTTCACCACTTCCTAAATCTGAACACCTGAAGTACTTGTGGATGCTAGGCTAGTACAGTAGCAATGTAAATGAACTTTTAGACAGAGAAGTCTGGAAACATGTCTCTATCTACCTAATTGTTTCCTTTCACAGTCCCTTCCAGTCCTGCCCTAGCAGGCTTCATCAGAATGCCAGTTGCAGCAAATACCTTGTTAGTCTTCTGAGTCTGTGAGAAATTATTTCTGTGCCAAGCTTTGCTCTTCCCAGGAGCTTGCTGCAGATTCCTGACTTCTCCCTGCCCCCAACAATCCAGAAAAAGAAACCACACATCTCCCTGCTGTCCTTGCACTGCCCTTGTGAAGGAAGGTAATGTAAATTACCTTCATCTGTAAATTCCAGATAAACAGCTACTATCCAATCGTTGTTATAAAATTAGTATTCAAGGGACAACAAGATTGCCTATTAATTATTAGTGCCACTCAGCTAGGATTGCATCTGACTTAGTTGTTCCTATGTTTATGCAAAAGAAAAGATTCATAGAATCATTACACACATTTGCAATGAATTATACAAGATCACATTGTTAAGGGTATATTGCCACATTTGTGGGGGTGATATTTTCCTCAGACACAGAGTTCTTGTACCCTTCTATTGCTCATCTGAGAATAATTTATTTTTGGTTTTGAATAGTATCTGCTTTAGACAAACAATATGTTTTCTTTCGTTAAACAACTGCTGTACATAAGGGCTGGTTGGCTTCAAAGCCTAAACTCCTTTCTTTTGATTATGCATTTTTCATGGATGCTGAAAATAATTTGACAAGAGAGAGATTACTTACTTCAGTAATTATAAACTAATAAATGTTTCTGAATGCCACAGCAGCAAAAATTTTCATCCATCTCTTGCAGCCTCCTAACTACAAGCCTATGTAGCATGTCTATACTAGAAATACAATCCTATTATTAAAAAAAAGCCAAAACTTTAAACTGTATTTGAACACATTTAAAAAGAGAGGACAGCACAACTGGTATAATTCCTATGCATCTGTCAAATCTTTTTAACAGGCCTCCCCCTCTACATTGCTGTTTTGCATAATGTTGTTAGTATTACATATACCCACTGTCAGTCTCCTAGATTAAAGTTGTACTGTAATAATTATAGAAAAATTCAGGTGGAAAAGGGCTTCTGGAGGTCCTCTTGATATTCGTATTCTAAAGAGGACTGACTTCATAGCTACACTAGGTCACTCAAGACTTCCTAGTAAGGGAATGAATATTACTTACTGTCGAAGAAAGATGACTTCATGACTTTTTGGGTAGTGTGATGTGACAGAGTGACAGTGTTCAGCTGTCTGAAAATAATAATACTAACAATATTTTGTTAGTTAACAAAAAAATAATTGCATGTCATCTAAATTCCAGAACTGTCTTGTAGACTTAAGGCAGTTAGGTCTACAACATTTTAGACACCAACAGAAAGAGCTGAGAAATCAGATTTCAGAAGTTTCTGTGCAGAGAGAGCCATGAGAGGAGCTATCTGACGTGCTGTAGTTTATCACATTAAATACCTCAGCAGAAACAAGGAGTCATTGATGGAAGGGGGAATGGAGAAAAACACTAAACCAGGAAAAGGAAGGTTTGTATTTGGCTGCCCACTTACTAGAGGAAGACCTTTATGATTTTTACCACCCTTCAGCTTGTACTAGTAATGACCATTATATGAAATATTTTTTCTCACAGTCTGCTTTATAGAGGCATTTTGTTATGCAAAGCAAGAACCTTTCAAATAGTTACATTAACAACCAACCATGAATCTGGCTTTGTTCTGCAACAGTTGTATCTTGTATGCTCAGCAGCATATAAAAAATCACAATTGCCGCCAGATGTCAACAACTGAGTCCTCTACAGAAACAACACCTGCAGATGCTGTATACTAGGAAGCTGTTGGCTCTGTAACATCAGCTTTTGACCTTATTTGTCTCAATGAAGAGTTCAGAGAGGGTGCAGGGCTGGTAGGAGTAAATTATGAATGACATCCACTGTGCTTCAGTGCTCCTGACAATGACAACAGGCCCTGTGAACCTGTAGTGCCACGGGAAAACAGAAGAGCTCCAAGGCACTTATTTGGCCAAAGAAGAGCATGACTCCCCCAGGACAAAAGCATAAGTGGATGAACAAAATCAAGCTTCATGCATCTCACAAGTGCCCATCATTACAGTACAGAAGGAATTTTTTCATAGATTATTAGAATAAGAAAAAGAAAATTCAAGGATTTGATATCAAGTATTTGCCCTGAGAACTCTACAATTTTGAGACAAATAAATACATGCACATACTTTTGGTTATGCACCATTCAACCAAGATACTCCTAAACCTTTACCTAAAAGATTTATATTATTATTATTCAGAGAGATTTTCTCTGCTTGATTTCACTGTGAATTGGGATGTTTTCAACAAAAAAAGAACTCTATCATATTGATATTTCTAGCTTATGATTTTTTTTTCTTCCTTGTGAAGGAGTAGTGTTTTAAAAGCATTCTCATAAGGCATGAACTGGAAATGAAAATTATCATTAGAAGACTGTGAAATGGGATACTACAGAGCTTTTTCAGTCAGTTCCTGTTGATTCATTTCTCATAATCTTATTGAAAACTGATGGCAATTTTAAAAATGCATATTTATAAAATATGTCATGGAAACTGTAATCTCAAAGGGTCTGATCAATGTGTTTTTCACAGTCTTTCTACTAACTTACAGAACACAAAAAGAACATTGTGATTTTGGAGTGGACAGTATTTTGAACACCATTTTAAAAGAGGAAAGGAAAAATGGATGAAGTTAATAACTGGTAGTAGAACTCAAATTATTTGGCACCTTTTCCCTTTGAAGTATGATTTAAGCATTTGCTTCTGAACTTAATCAGCCTTGAAACATATGCAAGAACTATCAAATGATTACAAAGCAAAATTATTTGAGTTTTCTCCATATAGTGCAAAGTGAACAACCATCTTGACACAGATCACAGTGCCTGTGTGACATAAGAATTTGTGCCAAAATGTAGGTGGTTGGGACAGCATTCATGTTGTCTTCTTCTAAAATTATAAAACTTGACTGTACCGTCAAAATGAAAATGAAAACTTCATGTAGTTTTCAAACCTGATGCACCAACATAATTTGAATTATCACAATCTAAATGTTGACCAGGTCTGAGAAAGGAAATACATATCTTATGATAAAGCAGTGGAGACAGATACCATATGAAGATCAGTTAAGTGTCTGAAGATAAAGAGTATGCATTAGTAGCAATTGCTTATTTGAAGGGATGCAAACATCCATAAATAGAAAAATTTGTTCTTAATTTCAGGAAAAGATAGCATGGTGACCTTTGTGAACCAATATGGTTTTGCATGTCAGATGGATAACAGATGACAAACAGCCAGTATTCAATGAAATCACAATCCTTTCTGGAATCAGATTAAAGATAGTGAAAAATATTAACTTCAACAACATGCATTCCCATGTAGCTTTCATTAGTAGTCTTACTTTGATAGATATAAAACATTGTCATCTTTATCCACTTAATTTTCCTTGTTACCTAAGATGCCCACGACTGTCAGCTCTGAGGCTCTTTTAATACCTCCCAACAACCAATATGCACCCCAGGTAGACCCTGATATTTCATTAGAAGTTACTGGAATCTGAAGCCTAATGACCTGCAGGCTTCCAGTCTCAGGAACCATCTTGTACCCAGTCATGTCTGGTAACATCTAATGTCAATATACTATTCACTCAGTGTCTCAGTGTCATAGTATAATTCCAAAATGACCTGCCTGAAAAAAGCACAGAAGGAGATAACACTGTGCTTGTATGGAAAATGAGGTTGTTTATCTGTAACTTGACAGGGTATGTTCGGCTGAGACCTTTTTTCTCTTTTTTTTTGAGATGTGAATGTAGCCACGTGTTGCGCAAATATTTCCCTCTCAAATCATGGCACATCCAGAGCAGAACAAGCACACACTTGATAACCTTCTATTGGAATCTTAGATGGACTCTGAAGGAGTATTTGTCATTGCAGGCACCAGTTTTTCTGTTAGGAGGGAACATTTCATCTGCTTGAGAGCTCCAGCTGCAAAGGATTTTCTGGCAGGAGAAAAACCTGTCCTGATCCTCCATCAAATTGAAACTCTGTTCAAGCGTTGCATTTGAATGCCTATAAATACACAGGTGAGAATCTGTCTATCTAGTGTGTATGGTATCCTTTCTTATGTGTGTTTGGCACTGACAAATATCATGTCTATAAATAAGTGAAAAAGAACAGCAGTAGTGAAAGACATGTTACTGGGAAAAAAAATTATTATTATATCAAATCATACCAGAGAACTGGGTGAGTGCTTTTAGCTGGGGGTGGGAGGAACTGGATGGACACTTTGCCCCATGCCTGGAATAAAAATTAAGATAAGGAGAATACGTGAGGAAGAATGGCAGCAAGTCAGACCCATCAGGCAGAAAAAAAGCTGGCTGTTTTGCTAAAAAGTCTGGACAATCTGGGACTGTTCAAAAAGTATCCATATGTCACTAGAACCTATATCAGTATGAGACAAATTCTCTTCCAAACAGAGCTGGACACTTGCAAAAGCTAAAGAAAAAGTGCTTTTCTTTTTATTAAAGAGAAACAACTAATTCTCCAGTTTCAGTTTGGTTAGTTTTTCATATATCATAAAGCATAGTAGTATGCTTAGATAAGTAAATAATAAGAATCAGAAAAAAGAAGAAAAAAAAAATGAAAAAACAAAACAAAAAAACAAACAAACAAACAACAGGGGAGGACATTAGTGTGCAATTATTTATTCTACTTCATAGAAACAAAAAAATATTTAACTATCTTTGTAAATGCCATATTGTGCAGGAAGGTTTTGCAGTCACCATTCTTAGAAGGTTCCAAGTCACCTGGCTAAGGCTTTAGTCAGCCTCATGTAGCTTTGCTCAAAGGTGGGGTGAAACTAGAGATCTCCAGAGTCCCTTACAAATGAAATCTTCCTATTACTCTGTGGCTCTATTTATGAATAACAGGAGAAAGAAAGAAATGAAAAAAATGTGCATTTCTAACCAAAAAGTGCATTGTCCCGTTGGAGAGATTGAGACTTGTCTGCCAAAAGTTCTCATTTTCCCCAAACTGATCCTCTAATGCCAAACATTTAATTAATATGTTTCAGTGATTTCCTATCATAATTTAAAAAAAAAAAAAAAAGGAACCTGGAATATGCAGCTGTCTTGCTGGTGACCTCAGCATTAGTACACATAGAAAAAGAAGGATGTTCTTGTATAGAGAAGTCATTAGTTAAAGAAGAGAAAATATTATTGTGACATGAAAAATCTAAGCCGTCAGTCCCTAAGGCAGGAATATAACTCTCAGTGTTTTTCTAATGGCCTGTCAGTTCAAAATTTATTTCATGTTCATAAAGGAGAAGGTACTGTCATACACAGTCTACCTTTTTAGTTCATTTTATGCCTAAGTTGATTGCCCCTAATAACTCGATGACACAGAAAATAATGCTGAGAATCTGCATAGTAATGATAAATCTCTTTTTTTTGCTGTTAGAGAATATAGTGAAACACACCTTTAGATGTACTGGGGAAAAAGCTTGCAAATACATGATTTTTTCAGTAAGTTACTTCAGTTTTGATGAACTGCTGCAGTGATTTCATTGCTGACAGTTGTCCAGAACCAACCCATTCCAGGATCTCTTGTGCTGAACTCCATAAATGTGGTGGAGTTTTTCAAGTTGACATGTACTGAAAGGAAACCTTAATTGGAACTATTACCAATGAAAACTAAGCAATAGCTCACTGTCCCTCGCAGGTATAAATGTGCTGTTGTCACTCCTCCACTACTCATGCACTTTTGACATGCCAGCAGGTAAGAATGAACATATATACAAGCCTCTTCTTACCCATAAGTATGTACATGCATAAAATCAGCTCTTTCTTTCACAGCCTCAACTTCCTCTGCTGCACATTATTGCTGCCTTCCCTCCATCCTCTCCTTTGGTACAATAGCTAACATTTTCTGACCTCATTTGGGATGTTTTCCCTTCCTATCATTTAGGGGATCTCAGCTCCTCAGAGGCAGAATTGTCTATCATGATTTTTCTGGAAAAGAAAATAGAATGATAGAATAACTCTAGTTGGAAATGACCCTTAAGATCATTGAGTCTAACTATTAAGCTAAACCTCCTGAGTCCAGTGCTAAACCATGTCTCTAAGCATAACATCTACACGTCTTTTAAACACCTCCAGGGATGTTGATTCAACCACCTCCCTGGGCAGCTTGTTCCAATGTTTAATAAACTTTTAATTAAAGAAATTTCTTCTAACACCCAGTTTAAACTTCCCCTGATTCAACTTGAAGACATTTCCTCTTGGCCTATCACTTGTTACTTGGGAGAAGAGACCAAGCCACACCTAACTACAACCTCCTTTCAAGTTGTTGTAGAGAGCAATAATGTCTCCCCCTCAGCCTTCTTTTCTCCAGACTAAGTACCCTTTGTGCCCTCAGACCTTCCTCATAAGACCTGTGCTCCAGACCATTCATCATCTTCTCTGCCCTTCTCAGGACACGCTCCAGAACCTCAACGTCTTTCTTGTACTGAGGGGCCCTGAAATTAACACAGTATTCAAGGTGTGGCCTCACCAGTGCTTGAGTGCAGGGGCACCATCACTTCCCTGTTGCTGGCCATACCATTTCTGATACAAGCCAGGATGTTGTTGGCAGCCTTGGTGACCTGGACACACAACTGGCTCATATTCAGCCAGCTGTTGATCAATACCTTTCCAGCCACTCTTCCCCAAACCTGTAGCATTTCATGACGTTGTTGCGGCTCAAGTGCAGGTTTCAATACCTGGTCTTGTTGAATCTCATAAAATTTGTCTTGACCCATCAATCAAGCCTAAAATACCTCTGCAGAGCCATCCTACCCTCAAGCAGATAAACACTCCCTCTCAATTTGGTGTTACTTGAAGACCTACTCAGTATGTATTTGGTGCTTTCATCCAGATTGCTGATAAAGACATTAAACAGAACTGGTCCCAGCACAATGAGAGGGGCATATTTTTTAGAACAAATGCGTTCAGATTTAATTTTGTATTGTGAATATGGTACTTTTGCACAAATATTCCCTTGATGGTTACAGCTGTCCAGGCACAAAATGCCAGCGGTACATCAAAACTGTCCAGCCCTGGCCTTATTTAAATTTATAACATGCTCAGTTTTCACATTCATTGAATCCTTTGGCTTTGTTCAGCTGACAAGTAAATGTTCCTATTATCAAACTTCTGATAATGTGGATGCAGTTTCATGAGTATGCCTGCCAGAAGCAGAAAATAAATTAACCATAATGGAGTATCAGCTTGAGGCAGAAGCATTCCCATAAAGGAGTTACCTAAAAGTCAAATTCCTCTGAACTCTTAAGTCAGATTTAATTAGTGGACAAAAATATTAAACACCACTCCATCAATGGTGTAACTCAGTTCTTTCTCTGGCACTCTCTGTGGGGTGAGGCAGCCTTTCCTGTTGTGTTCTGCAGCCCAGCTCCTCTCCACTATCTTCCTGGTTTGAGCACATCATGCACAACCACTTCTGCATTTCTAGGAATGTCTTCCCTCTGCATTGAGATTTAAAGCTTGACGTGGCTCTGCCCTCATCTCCTCTCCATTTTCTCCAGCCTCCCAACACGTCCCTGGTATTGTAGGTCGTGTCCTTCCTAGCACACCAGGAGCCTTCTCATGTTTTGTATGATGGGTACCATTAAGGGAGGCAGTGTTTCCTCCTCTCCAGAGGCCTCCACTCAGTCTGGACCACAGCAGCCATTAAAATGCTGAGAGACACCCTCATGCCTTCAAGCACAGCCAATCTTTTTTATAGTAGGACATACCACACAGTGAGCATAAATTAAACAAGGAGCAAAACAGTTCTTGCATTTTTCACAGTAATACACCCCCTTGAGTATTAGAAGGCATTAGAAAACCTTATTATGGAACAAAAGGGAATCTGAAACGATGAAACAAAACTTTCTGGATACTAAATTAGTTTTGCCTTCGGGTACCAAACTTCATCACTAGCTTTTAAGTATTTCTTCTGTTTTTTTCAAATGGTTTGAATCATTATCTTCCCAGATATATTCACACATATTTTTTCTCATCCACTATATTATGACACACTGTTTCATATTTTTGGCTCTCTGACTGCATAGATTCAGAATTAAATGTTTTCTCTGATACTAGTTATGACATCTTGAATCACAGCTCACAGAGTTGAAGCAGATAAATGAGGCCATGGAACTACTTCCTTTAATTCTGCTTGTTGACAGCTAGAAAATTCACTCTTGTTAACCTCTTCACATTCAAGTAGCCATTTCAATTTTCTCCTCATAGAAGTGAAATAGTGGGAGAAATGCAACATAAGTCAGCAGTGCTCCAGTATAACCCTCTAATTGAAAAAAATGATGCAGTGGGCAGCAAAAAGATGTGCTGAGTGTTGCTCCTGAACCTAGGTATCAAAATAGATGTGCTGAGAAAAGCAACATCTTTAAAAAGGTTATGTTGTCCCCGTTTGCTATTTCTTTTTGTAATTTATTACCTTTCCCTTACACCTTTCTCTGAGGAGGGAAAAGCAGATTTGTTTTCAAAGCCTTTAGGCTGAAGGCGGGTTTAGGATTAATTGCTGCTGTTCAGCTTCTGGGCTATGTGCCACTCACAGGAGTGGCAACCTCCAACCAGTAGACAGAGGGATTACCCCTGTAGGAAGTATGGCACTTCTGTCTCCAAAAGGTCAGGATATGCCTCAATTTACAAGGCCAGAGGGCAAGGAACTAAAATTTTGTCTCTCCCTTTCCAACAAGGTCATGCTGAAATTGTACACCATCAGATACAGAAGTTTGCATGCAGCTGCAGAAGCCCCCCCATACATCTAGTACACAGGATTTATTCTCAACCAATATCACATTAGCAAACCACACTATGATGGTGATGAAGAAAATACACGGTGGGTGCTTTATATTCTGGAGTTATACTGCTATTAATCCTGAGGGATCATGCAGCTGCGTTACAGTGTGCAGCTCTAGTCATTGCAGCAGAAGTTCTGCAGCACTGGGAAAGTCCATATTATTCTCAGGAGAGCCAGAAGCCCAAGACTGGTGAAAAAAAAAGAAAAAAAAAAAAAAAAAAAA